>OY540846.1:6252500-7502500 GCA_961205895.1 Mythimna pallens
TAAGTGTAAATAAATAAATAAAAAAAGGAAGTATAGTTCTCAATTCAGTTGTGCACTAAAATGCTATCAAATGGATCACAAGTACGTTTTTTTTCGTAGTATACTTCGCCAATTACGTTTTTTCTGGGTATAATAAATAAAACTTGGAGATGCCGGGGATCGAACCCGGGGCCTTTCACATGCAAAGCGAACGCTCTACCACTGAGCTACATCCCCGTGTGTGGTCTACGTCGATACAACATACCGCTTCATGACTATACTAGTAAACCTTTTATACAACTGTGCAAATGTAATATGAAGTCTATATAAAACAATACATCATTAATGAGATTTGGTATACCTTGATAAACTGAAACAGACAATCATTTCGCTGATTAATAACTTACTAAGTTGTTTTTAAACGTTGCCGCTCACTAGGAATTACTTCTGTATCGTGTGTGCGTTCAGAAACAGCCCCCCTAGCCAAGTTACGATCGTTTCGTTGGCGTCGAACGCCTCGAGTAGGCCACGCCTCCGATTCCTTTGTTCTGACGTCATCGCAACGCTCAGTCACGTGGTCAGAACAAAAGAATAGCGGTTCGAAGCAAACGAAACGATCGTAACTTGGCTAGGGGGGTAGGTAAACTTACATACATAGAATAGAATCGTTTATTTCTGAGTATAATGGTACATAAATATCTTAATAACATACGGAATCACATTACTACCTTTACTGGTGAAGAAATATTAAGTGAGTCACACATTGTATGACTACCCTATATAGTTATAATTAACAAATTACATAATTAGATACAGTTCATGCAATATCAAATAAATAAAAAAGAGGCAATTTTTAACGTTATTTTTTATGCATGCCTACATTACATAATTATTATTAAGAATAGACCAAATGCTTTGAAGAAAATTTTCAGAGCATTGTAAGGTAAAGTTTCTGCTGGCATCGACCTTGCTGGGCTCCTACGGTTTGCTGAAATCTCTTTGAGGAGCGCGGGGAAAACTACGCGTGGTCGATGACTTGTGTTCGGTCTGGACGATTACCGGACGGCCGGACGACGAGCTGTCCATTGCTCGTCGTTCGCAAACCCGCGCCTACCGTAGCTGGTAGTCGGGGCGGGGTCGCGGTGGCTGGGGCGTGAGGATGTCCGTTACCTCACGCGTGTGGTCGTCTTCTTCGCTAGCGTTACTGATGCTTCAAATACATAGAAAGCTTCCCACTCAGAACAAATGTTTGTGTGATGAGCACGATCATTTGTTCTGTGTCTGGGTGTAATTTATCTATAATATGTATGTATTTAGAAATATATAAGTTTGTTTATTAGTACTCATAACACAAGCTCTGTTTAGTTTGGGACTAGACTGCGTTGTGTGATAGTTGTGGATTATTATTATATTATTATAGTATGTTATGTTAACAGCTGTGTAAAAATGTAAAGTATTGGGATAGGACGGAGTAAGGCTGATACAATAAGTTTGCAATACCAAAATTTTAATCAAAGTCAAGAACTGCACTAAAATCTGGCACCCGTATTGTGTTTTTTGCCGGAGGCTCTACGCGGGAATCGTTCGGTCCATGGCCCTTTATGGCGCACCGGTGTGGGCGCCGGCGTTGCGGAAGCAACTGGCGTGCCAGAGGGTCATGGCCATACGGATGGTGCGAGGATACCGGACGATATCCCGCGAAGCAGCGAGCCTCCTTGCTGGACAGCCACCATGGGATCTGGAGGCAACAGTCCTTACTCTCATGCACGATCTGCGCATGGAGATGCAACGCCGGGGTGAAACTCCGCTGCCGCGACAAGTCGCAGCATGGCGGACAGAGCTCCGGCCGGTTCTCATGGAGAAATGGCAACAACGGCTGTCGCGACCCAGTGCTGGGCACGCCACAATTATTGCGGTAAGTCCCCTCTTTGAGGCGTGTTTGGAAAGACCTCACGGCGTCCTCACCTTCCGCATGACGCAGGTTCTCACCGAACATGGTAAGTTCGGAAAGTTCCTGCACCGAATTCGAGCGGAAGACACGCCCGGGTGTCGCTACTGTGTGGAACGCCCGGAGGACACGGTGGAGCACACGGAGGAGGTGTGCCCCGCTTGGGCAGAGAAACGCCGTGTCCTCGTGGGGGCGATCGGCGGCGGCGATCGGCGGCGGCGATCTCTCGCGCCAGGCCTTGGTACAGGCCATGGTTCGGAGCGAGGAGGAGTGGCAGGCGGTCGCCTCCTTCTGCGAAGCAGTAATGCTAGCAAAGGAGGCGGCCGATCGCGTGAGGCAACGGTCCTCACGCCTCAACCGCCGCCGGGATTCCGATCCCGATTTCCGGCCACCGTAGGCGCGGGCTTGCGGACGGCGAGCAATGGGTGGCTCGCCGTCCGATCGTCCGGTAACCATCCGGACCGAGCCTAAGTCGTCGACGGTGCGTATTGTTCCACGCGCGCCTCCGGGAGATGTTAGCAAATCTTAGAGGCCCAGCACTATCTCTCGCTCCGCCCAAGAGCGAGATTTGTCATAAGATGATTTTCCCACCTAAAAAAAAAAAAAACCCGTATTGTGTTTTCTTGCGCAATGTCAGTGGCGGGGTGCACCGCGAAGCGGGAGGCGAGGTACTCATTCTGTAAGCGCGCGTGCAGCACTTTGGAAATCTAGCGAGTAGCGTATATAAACTTGTTTTGCGCGGCAAAACTATGAAACGGGAAACCGAATTATCCGGCTTTATATTCGGTTCGGTAAGAATTGAACCGAATATTATTCATTATTCGGTTATACCACTATTCGGCGCATCTCTAAACTGAATTTAACTGATTCCATACCAGAACCTGTGTTTCCAGATAGCCACAACCTAAGGGTCTATAAGCCAAAAGTGAAGAGGTTACTTCAAGGCAAGCGTGCTCCATCGTGATCACATCATCGCTTACCGTCAGGTGAGATAGTGATAAAGTGTGAGCCTATCAAAAAACTTAATAAAAATCAGTATAAAATAAAAAGTTTGGAGATGCCGGGGATCGAACCCGGGGCCTTTCACATGCAAAGCGAACGCTCTACCACTGAGCTACATCCCCTTATTATCAATTCAAGAAATAAAGCCTTCTGATATAAAATCAACTTATCACAACTAAAAAAAAATATGAGCTAAAATTGGAGATGCCGGGGATCGAACCCGGGGCCTTTCACATGCAAAGCGAACGCTCTACCACTGAGCTACATCCCCTTATTATCAATTCAAGAAATAAAGCCTTCTGATATAAAATCAACTTATCACAACTAAAAAAAAATATGAGCTAAAATTGGAGATGCCGGGGATCGAACCCGGGGCCTTTCACATGCAAAGCGAACGCTCTACCACTGAGCTACATCCCCTTGATGATAACAAAACTAAAATGGCTGATTGCAATAGCTATAACTAACTAAAAACCAATTGAATAAACATAAAACTCATGTTCGTGATTCTAAACAATAAATAGCTAACACTATCCGAGCAAATGTTATCTATATTGTTACGTATGTAACGTTGCATAATCAAAACAATATTGTTTTACCATTTAAGAACACACCAATTTCTTCGTCAGTTTAAACTAGATGAGACCGGTTTTTCCTAGCTGTCTACCCTGAGAAGAAACACCGTAAAAAACTCAGGGGTCAAAATCTCTGAGCACGCCAAATCACGACGGAAGTCCCCTCTTTGAGGAATGGCTGGAAAAAGTAACGGCATCCTCACCTTCAGCATGACGCAGGTCCTCACCGGGCATGGTAAGTTTTTTTTAATTATTATTAATGGTAGGCTAGCGTTTGACCACCATCTCACCTGATGGTAAGCGATGATGTGGTCGACGATGGAGCACGCTTGCCTTGAAGTAGCCTATTCACTCTTGACTTGAACCCCTAAGTTGTAGCTATCAGGAAACATAGACAGACAGAAGTTCGAGAGGTTCCTGCACCTGATTCGTGCGGACGAGACGCCCATTATCACCATTGTATGGACCGCCCAGAGGACATGGCGGAGTACACGGTGGATCATACGATGGACGTGTGCCCTGGTTGGGGGAGTGCCGCAGTGTCCTCGTGGGGGTAATCGGCGGCAGCGACTTCTCGCGCCGGGCCCAGTTACAGGCCATGGTCCGGAACGAGGAGGAATGGCAAGTGGTCGCCGCCTTCTGCGAAGCACTAATGCTAGCGATGGAGGCGGCCGCACGTTTGAGGAAACGAACTTCCTCACGCACCAGCCACCGAGATCCCGACTCCGATTTCCAGGCACCGTAAGCCTGTATTCCTTCAGTTCTCCTATGTTTCATCCATCTAGCGTACCGTGTCACTTTTCGAATAGGATTCCACATTCATAGTTGGAATTTCTAGTAAAGACTTTTTCAATACACTTACTTGAAAACCCGCACTTATTCCACCGCTTTTAGGCACGCAATAGACTATTTTCCGCACTAGTGCAGAAAAGTGCGCGTGCTCTCCCAGCCACAATGTTATTACGAGTCGCCGGTCAACCCCCGTTTATTCATTTCTTCGTAAGTGTATTGAAAAAAGTCGTTTGATACACGTGCAAATTCATCACTGCAGCCCTCGGCTCCATAACACGCGAATTCCGCCTCGATCGCAATGACAAACTTTATGCATTTGTATCAAAATGTAGTAGTATTCTAGTTGACCTACTAATTATTCATTACACACAGATTAATTCTAGCAGGCTTAACCACATGCCCCCGCCATCATTCCACAGCCCCACTCAAATGAATGCACTGTTGATCTACTTACGCATAACTGAACTTTTTAACGGACACAATTTACGTAAATCGTCAATAAATCTCTGGCGCAAAGTTGCGTAAAATCAAAATTCAAAATGTCGATAAAAAGCTTGGAATATATGAAGCCGGGGATCACAGACGGATGGACGGCGGGTTGGCGGCTGGACGGACCGGCGGACGCAAGAAATCATTATTGCAGCGGAATCCATACAAATAATTGGCCCGTAAACATGTCATGGCGGCGTCTCTGCCATGTATATTATATTAGGGTTGCCAGGCTCAGGTGGGTGAGTTTTGTGATCGTGATGGAGTTATTTTTTTTTTAATAACAGGGCCGAGTTTTCCTTTCAGAAGCAAACCCTTGACCCCAGTAGGCTTCGACAATGCTGGGTCTCTACGGTTTGCTGCCATCTCCTTGAGGCACCCGTGGAACAGTACGTGCCGTCGACGACTTGGGCTCGGTCTGGATGGTTACCGGACGGTCGGACGGCGAGCTACCCATTGCTCGCCGTCCGCAAGCCCGCGCCTACGTTGGCTGGAAATTAGGATCGGGTTCCCAGTGAATGGGGCGTGAGGGCCGCTCCCTCGCTCGTGCGACCTCCTCTTTTGCTAGCATTACTGCTTCGCAGAAGGAAGCGACCGCCTGCCACTCCTACTCGCTTCGAACCATGGCCTGTACCAAGGCCCAGCGCGAGAGAGCGTTGCCGCCGATCCACGAGGACATGGCAGTTGTCTGCCCAAGCGGGGCACTCCTCTACCGTATGCTCCACCGTGTCCTCCGGGCTCATCACGCCCATACGGCCGCCATAGAAAACGGCGTTTTGACGAGGGAGACAGATATATAAATTTGCTCAAAATTGTTATATATCTCATTTTCTTTCCTACCAATTTTGATATTATTTTAACTGTTAATATTTTATTTTTGTGTATTTATACATAAACTGATTAGATAATAAATATATTTTTCATGCATTAGTAAGGACATTATCCGACCACCAGGCGTACGGCAATGTGCCGCAGGTACATGGTGGACATCCCACCTATACGCACGAAACGTTTTAGGAACACATTCATTGTGCGTACAGCTAAGGCGTGGAATTCCTTGCCGGAATCTGTGTTTCCTGATGGCTACAATCCGGGAATCTTTAAGTCGAGAATGAATAGGTTATTTCTAGGTAAGCGCGCTCCATCGCCAACCGCATCGTCGCTTTCCATCAGGTGAGATAGTGGTCAAGCGCAAACTTATCAAGAATAAAATAAAATAACAATCAGTAAGTCAAAACAGCTAATAGATGAATGTGGGATACATGACTACAAAAAATAAAGAAAAGAAATATATAAGTATGCTATTTTTTATTTTGAGGGTTGGTAATCATCAAATGTCCTTTCGCTCTGGGTGGGGTAATTCCACTACGCTCCAAAACCCATTGTTCTCTTCTCATAAATTTAATGTTGTCCACCATGACCGGACGTGTTATCCACCATGCCATATCCTCGCTAGATGGCGCTAAACTCAAAAATTTTAGTTAATTTTGTTTTTAGTGTATGGAAGCAATATTAAATCAAGCAAAAGGTATTTTCTTAAATCGAACATTCCACTTTATTGAACTTACTTAATCAAATAATCCCCAAAAAATCTACCTAATTCTAACTGTTCATAACTCTTACTATAGTCCCCCAGCCCCGTAGTATTCACCAAAAATCAAAAGTTTCAAATTGGTAAAGTGCCAACCCTACCCGAGCTCCCCCGAATCCGTCAATGTCGTATCAATAGAGCTCGGCGACGCGATTTTTTCGTCGCGCGGTCCATGATCGACGCGCGCCGACAGATGGCGTTGCTAGCTATTGTGCGCCCGCGCACCACTGCAATATTTAACTTTCGATCGACCACCTTCTATTTACCGCTGTTTTGATTCTTATGTAACATATCTTAAGGTCTATTATGCTTTGTTTTTGGGTGTAAAGTAAAATATTAGAAGTTTTTAATGCAATGAATAGCAACCTATTAATGCAATGAATAGCAACCTATTAACCCTAAATACCTCAAAGACAAACTTTATTTGCTTTCATAAAACTGCTGTATCTGCACCTCCACCTGATTTAGGGTTAATAGCGCATACTTGCCAAACATCTGCCGACCCTTATCTCAATGCAAATTTACCAACATGCGAATGCAAACCTATAAATAAAGTAACACACACGAAGTACTTAGGAGTAATCATAGATGAAAAACTTATTTTCAGTGAGCATATTACGGCAATATCTGCAAGGGTAAGAAAGATTATATACGTAATGAAAGAGCTAAGAGATGTTGCTACATTAAAACTTCTTAGGAATATTTACACCACACTATGTCAATCGATCCTGTCTTATTATATCCTAGCCTGGGGTGGCACTGCTTCTTCTCATCTCTTAGGCTTAGAAAGATCACAACGTGCAGTCCTTAAGACTATGATCAAAAAACCTTTCCGCTTCCCCACCGTTCTGCTTTACAAAGAAACTCAGGTACTTAGTGTCAGAAAATTATACCTATTAAAAATTACTCTTCTTACTCATAAAGAAGCATTACAATTACCAGACTACGAGGAAATGGTAAGAAAGCGTGTGTTCAGGCTGCCCATCATTCCCGTCAAAACAGAATTTGCCAAAAGGTTCAGTACATACATGAAAACACTTGTTTACAATAATTTCACCAAAATTCTTAGTTTAAGTAACTTATCGCTTCGTGACGTAAAAGCTAAAATAACCAAAGAATTGATAGATTGGACGCATCATAGCACAGAACACTTTATACGACAGTTACTATGACAAGAAACGATCACATAGTTTTAAAATAAACTATAGGCACTTATATTCTGTAATAGTATTTAGTAACATATAAAACCTCATAAGCTTGTATTTTAATAATTTAGATAGTATTTTTGCAATGTTAAGAGACACATGTATTATCATTATAATTGTAACTCATAAAAACTTGTAAGCTTCCTGCGGGACAGGCCTCGCCTAGTGCAGGAAGTCTTAGGAAACCATGCTCTGATAATTAATCAATGTAAACAAAATTCATAGAACTACCCACTCTCTGTAACCTAATTTTTCTTAATAAATTATTATTATTATTATTATTAAATCAATATTTTATTTGCTGTCTATTTGATTTGTATTGTGAAGGTTGTAAGGGCGAGTTTGCTTTGTGTTTTGAGATGTTATGTTTGTGTGTCGAACTGATCGATAGGAGTGTTAATTTTAGAAGATTAAATTCTGATTTAGAGGCGCTGGTTTTATACAAATACGAGTGTGGTGGTGTTAAACGTTAAACCAATCCAAATATGTATAGTCCTTTCTAAAACTTAATTAAAGATTATTTATAAATTGATTGACTGACTAGCCTGTTGGTCTAGTGGTTAGTGGCCCTGACTGCTATGCCGGAGGGCGTGGGTTCGATTCCCACCCAGGACAAATAATGTGTGACGAGCACGATCATTTGTTCTGTATCTGGATGTAATTTATCTATAATATGTAGGTAGGTATGTATTTAGAAACGAATAAGTATGTTTATCAGTTGTCTAGTACTCATAACACAAGCTCTGCTTAGCTTGGGACTAGACGGCGTTATGTGATAGTCGTGGAATATTATTATTATTATTATTTAATCTTTGATTCCAGCACAAAATATGACTTTGGGTATATTGCAAGTTTGTAAGAGTTTTGGTAGGGCATTCTTGATCTATCAACCTGCTTTAGCATAAAAATGTAAACGTAAACGACTAGGTACCCACGAGGGTACCTAGTGGCTTACCAAAATACCCACAATAGTCATAATTATGAGTTACTGATAATAGATTCGAAAATTATGTCATAACTAGCTGTCGCCAGCGGCTTCGCCCGCGTGATAGCAAAAAATTAATTCAAGGGAACATACTCCCGAGACAAAAAGTATCCCATGTGCTATTCAAGGACATAGTTTACTTGTGTGCCAAGTTTCATCGAAATCAATTCAGTACTTTTGGCGTGAAAGAGTAACAAACATCCATACATACAAACTTTCGCGTTTATAATATTATTAGGATTTCGCATTCACACAGGAAGATAAATAATTATCTCTGAATTTTTTAATGCAACTTTGTAACAAACGAGACTGGATGAGATTATTATACAAGTATTTAACTAACAAAAAAGGAATAACCTTTCAAGCAACAAAAGTCTAAACAATTAGTACCTACAAAAACATAATCACTGTATCCTGTCAAACAAAACGTTTTTAGAAAACAATACTTTTAAAAATGTCAACCCCAACTAAAAATAAATTAAACGTGAAATTATAATAAACATCGAGACACTTTAATCGAAGCAACTGACGTATTTAACTCGGTGCGCCGGCGCACATTTTATACCGATCGATCGAACGACGTATCGATCGTTAGTTCGGCATTCCCCAGACAGGTGGCGTCATTGTCCGCCCGTAATTATAATGTAATTAATGTAGGGTTTAATTAAACCCATCAGATAAGTACCCAGATCTTATTGATGCACCAATTAAAAACCAATGTCGGACTTCACTTGATAGATAAGTTTGGAGAATGCAGATTTTTTATCTGTGAGTCAATGTGATAGAACCGTAAAACGGGGTGAAAGGAGGGAGTTTTGTTTCTACAAAACTTTAGTTTGGTTTTTCACTTTGATATCATGTTATTAGCTTATAAAAAAGCATCGAATTTTTTGAATAACAATTAAATGCTGCAAAAAATATTCAAATATCGTTCTAATCCTTTGAAGTTTTGTTTCTATTTACCCCTGAGTTTCTATTTACCCCCTTTGACTGAATCGCACTATTATTATATAAAGGCGAAAGTGTGTATATATATTTGTATGTTTGTAACTCCTTCACGCTTAAACTACTGAAAGGCTTTGAATGAAATTTGGAATACTTTTTATCGCGACAGTAGGTGTTTCATCATCATCATCATCATTTCAGCCGATAGACGTCTACTGCTGGACATAGGCCTCCCCCAAATGTCGCCACAATGAACGGTCCTGTGCGTCTCGCATCAATCAAATTCCCGCAACATTCACCAGATCATCGGTTCATCTTGTAGGGCGCCTTCCAACACTGGGTCTTCCGGTACGTGGTCGCCACTTCACAACCCAACGGCCATCGGTTCTGCGAGCAATGTACCCTGCCCATTGCCACTTAATTTTGGCTATTCTTCGTGCTATGTCGGCAACCTTGGTTCTCCTGCGGATATCTTCATTTCTGATTCGATCACGCAAGGAAACTCCGTAGGTGTTTATGTCAAGGTTATCTGGTATACGGCCATTGTACCCCATAGATTTAAGTTTCTGTAAAATTATTACCATTATGCTATAAAGTTTATTCTATTCTCTCATACGCTTGGAATATTTTTCTACTTTCACTAAGGTACTCTGTATGTAACTTCGCAACCTGCGGCTTCATCCGCGTGATAGCAGAAAATTATCACAAGGGAACATAGGTACTCCTGAGATAAAAAGTACCTATCTTATGTATTAATCCAGGACATGGTCTACCCGTGTACCAAGTTTCATCTATATCCGTTCAGCCGTTCCAGCGTGAAAAATTACACAAACCTACACTCACAAACTTAGTTCGGGTAGTGTGAAAGCGAAGCCCGGGGCCCGGGGATAAAGGCAAAGAAGGAACAGGAGTGGGTTTTTAGTCAGTAAAAGTTTGACACTATCTCCCGCTCCGCCCAAGAGCGGAATTTATCATTAGATGATTTTTCCAACTAAAAAAAACACAAACTTTCGCCTTTATAATATTATTAGTGTGATTTATAAATCAAGGAACTTCAAACACAAGTACAGTCGGCACCTAAAACAAAACACATAAATAAAATAATAAATGAAAATCTAAAACAGCGAGTACCACCGGCGTCCATTGCTGCACATATTATCTTCTCAATCTTAAAGATAAGAGGAGTATTAAATCAAACTGCATTACTTTTTCAGTCTTATTGTTATTCATTAATACTTCAAATAAAATGGAAAAAGCTCAGTAGAATAGGGGGCTGACATAAACCGCTTGAGAACAAAAACTTGAATTCTTTAGACAGACGTAAAGTTGGTATAGAGACTGTGTGCTATCGATTTGAGAGATGCGTTGAAGATCTAAAGATTGCCGAGATCAAGCACTGAAGATAACGTGGCGGATAAGATAGATCTAGATCTTGGACTATTATTTTGAGGTGAGGAAGTCGTTCTTACTACGAGAAAAGCAATGATCATAAGTTATTAGAACATAAATCTCAATTATTACACGCTAGTGGCCAGAGTTACAATCAGGAAGGTGTACTGTTTGAAGTAGACCGTAGGTTGTGATGAGAATATAATTGATAAAACTGGTGCAAAAACTAAAATAAAAGCAATCTCTAAAGACTTTTGTTCAATCGAGGTTATATAAAAGCTTCTAGATGACGATAATAGAGAAGGGTTTTTTGAGTGAAATTTGGTAGTTGTTCTGTATCTCAAGTGCCTACACTACTGCACGATATATGAAATTATTGACACTATCGCGATCACGGCAAAATAGAGCTGAGACTTTTATTGCAATGTTGACTACCTCAGCGAAGTTTGCCAAGAAGGTCGACTCGATTTACAATTTGGTGCGAAATACTGCAAAAACATTAGGATGAGTTAGATACCTACTTAGTTAATCCGCGTTCTAATGGAACTTAAAGTTACCCCAAGAGACTAAGGGCGGAATTCACTAATAAAATATAACTAATCGCGTTTTAACGTTTGGCTCGCATAATCACGTTTAGCCGCTGTCACTAGTGTCACTTGTAAAAATACAACAAAAGAAAAATACAAACAACTGACATCTTATCTTATAGTGGGGCCGGCCCTAAACCAGAGCACTTCGACCCTTCTGGATCTTTTGTGCTAACAAACAACTGACACTAGTGACAGCAGCTAAACGCGATTATGCGAGCTAAACGTTAAAACGCGATTATGCGAGCTAAACGTTAAAACGCGATTAGTTTTATTGGTGAATTCCGCCCTTAACAGTTTAGGTACTGATGACGAGGCGTTGTGGCCTAAGACCTTAGCCTACCCAAATAAATAAATGTTTTAGGTCCGAAATAAATGTTTATTATTATTATTATCCTTTATTTCATTTATATAAACATATTAGTTACATTTTTAAATATTTCAAAAATAAAAAATAAAACATTTAAAAATATAAAAAACAGCATCCCACCGGTATCGGGAACAGGGTCCAAGCTACCGGCGGTCAGGGCTCCAGAGAAAGGAACCTCCTAACAATGCGAGCCGTGTCCAGGAGTACCGCTTTCTGAATCAAGCCCTTGATCCAGCCGCCTAACGCGAGCCTCCTAAGGTGTTGGTCGAGGCTCTTGGCTATTAAGCCATTGCCCGACACGACTATCGGCACAATGATCGCCGAGTCCACATCCCACATGTCGACAACCTCGCGAGCCAAGTCAATATACTTGATTAGTTTATCTTTCTCGGCTTTCACGAGGTTCTCGTCATGGGGGACGGATATGTCAACAATCATTGCACGCCTCTCGCTTCGGTCCACCACCACTATATCAGGCTTATTGGCTACAATAGTCCTGTCAGTGATGATGGACCGATCCCAGTACAAACTGATATGACCATTATCAAGAACTGGGTCGGGCTCATACCTGTAGTACGGCACTTCCGATTCCACAAGAGAGTATTTCAAAGCAAGTTGCTGATGGATAATCCTGGCTACAAGGTTGTGTCTATGCAAGTACTCTCCGTTAGCTAGACGAGAACAACCAGAGATAATGTGACGAATCGATTCCCCCGGACGGTGACATGCCCGACAGATGTCAACCGTGCCGTCCTTCACAATAAATCTCCGGTAGTTATTCGTCATGATAACTTCGTCCATAATTGCACAGACAAAACCTTCGGTTTCCCCAAAGAGGTCACCGGAACGCAGCCAGGCTACGGACGCCAATTGGTCTACTTCGGGCCTGTGAAGGGCCCGGAAAAAGCGTCCGTGAAGTTCCTTGCTTTGCCATACTTCCCTGCGATCGTTAGTGTCAAGCACTACCGGTTTGCGCCAGTTCTCGTTAGCCAGGGCGAGCGGGGTGAGTCCCTTGTCCACTGCCACTACATCTCGATGCATACCCACGTCGGCAGCTAGGAAATATTCCCTGAGACTGCATACCTCGCGGTTGTGTAGGGTCTTAGCATTTAAAAAACCTCGACCCCCACACTTCCGCGGGATATACAATCTCATCACCGACGATCGTGGGTGATGCATTCGGTATGCAGTCAGCAGTGTGCGGACCCTCCTATCCAGGGCGTCAAGTTCTGTTTGAGTCCATTTGAGTACGCCGAAAGAGTACATCAATACCGGCATGACCCAACCGTTGAAGGCGCGCACCTTGTTTCCGCCTGAAAGAAGGCTATTGAATACCTTCTTCAGGCGTCCAAAGAAGCGCGCCTGCAACGATTGCTTCATGTCAGTGATATTGATGCCTAGAGCTTCCGACATACCCAAATACTTATAGGTTTCGGTTGGAGAGAGGGATCTCAGGTTTATGGAATCCGTGAGTTGGGTGCCCACGGATTCCACAACCTCCCCTCGCTTTACATGCATGACCGCACATTTGTCCACACCAAACTCCATCCTGATGGCACTACTGAAGGTTTCAGTTACCTTCAGTAGCTCCATCAGTTGCAGATTGTTGGGGGCAAAAAGTTTCAGGTCATCCATGTAAAGTAGGTGAGATATTACCTGACCACCTCTCTTCAACCGATAGCCTAGACCTGAATTCTCCAGCAGTGTACTTAGAGGATTCAAGGCTAGGCAAAACCAAAGTGGACTCAAACTATCACCCTGGAATATACCTCGCTCGATCCTTACAGGTTCGCTATTCCTCTGGGTATGTCGACATCCTGGATAGCGAAGGACCGTACTCCATTGCCTCATACACGACATCAGGAAGGTGCGTAGTGTTGTATCAATTTTATACAATTCCAGCACCCTCATGAGCCATGTATGAGGAACAGAGTCATAGGCCTTCTTATAATCTATCCAACATGTCGACAGATCCTTTCGGGAACGTCGAACCTGTTGGCTAATGGTCATATCGATGAGGAGTAGCTCCTTAGTACCGCGGGACCCATTCCTACATCCATTTTGAGAGGCAGACATGATAGCGTTATTATCTACATGATGGTTAATCTTTGCTCTCAAAATGGATGTAAGAACCTTATAGACTGTCGGCAAACACGTAATCGGTCTATAGTTTTTGGGTTCCGCGGTGCTACCAGATTTGTGGAGCAGGTGGGTAACTCCTGTTGTAAGAAACTCGGGTAGCGAGCCAGACTCCAAGGCGGTCTGATACTGAGATGCCAAACGAGCGTGCGATCTTTGAAACCACTTTATCCAAAAGTTGTGCAGTCCGTCCGGCCCTGGAGATTTCCAATTAGGCAACGGACGGACTGCACGGGCCACATCTTGGGGGCTAATTGTAATTGCCCCCATTTCTGGGATCGGTTCGCATGCTCGTTCGACCTCTCGAGTCCAACCACCTTCAGTATGACTGACAGGCACCGACCAGATGTTACGCCAGAACGAAATCATGGCGTCATCATCCGGAAGGCGCGTGTCAGCCACACCTTGGTCCGGCTGCTCCCAAGCTCTATATACCCACCTTTCATTACTCCGGAATGTGCGATTCTGGGTGTACCGCTCAACCCGTCGCTTATACCTTCGGATACGGTTTGCCCATGCGTACACCTTCTGCTTCAGGAAGTCGATGCGCTCTGTGACACAGGACATATAGTCTCGGGGGCTGATGTCAGTCCCCGAAAACGCCCGTCTCACAAAGCGCATCACTCGAGGGCGGGTGTTGCCCTCCCTGAAGCAGGTTAGTTTGCCGATGAGTACTCTGGCCCCACCAATACGACGCTCGATCCTGCACTGCCAGGCCGGCACAGCTGGTTTTGGTCGTGTAGCTACGTCACTGTTTGGAAATTTGACGTGAGCTACACGACATGCCGCTACAGCCGCGCAGTACATTATCGAGTGTGTATCAGTGAGATCTTCGCAGTCATCAAAATAGTTTGACAACTGCGAATCCAGAGCAGCCACCAGCGCCTTACTCTTATTACACATGGGCAAACGAGGTAATCGCGGCCTAAGTTTAAGCGGCATGTTGCGATACTCCCGAATAGCACACTCCAAAGCACTCCTCAATTCACTGTTAGACTGGGTACTTACATGTGTAACCATGTCAGTGCTCTCCTCGTCAGCGTGATTGGGAAGATGGTTGGACGGTGATACCTGTGAAGGTACCGCCGTCTGCGACGAAGAGGCAATGGCATGGCTACCCATTTCCGTTCGGAGGCGATCAAGTACAGTATCGTCCAACATATGATTACGCTGGATGACCCGCACCTGATCCGATAGTCGTTGGGCCGAAACGTTGACGGCTGGCTCAAGCACCTGAAACAAAGAGAGCATCCGAACACGGTACGCGGTCAGGTTGTTTCCTCCCTCTGTAGCCCCATAGTATGAGCGCATGACGTTTTCATTGATGGATTGCGTCCATCGCATGCGCTGCACACTTCCGCCGGGAGCTGGGACCCTATCAGAGGCCGGTGGGCCTCGGGGTCCTAAGCCACTCGGCGGCCGGCGTCCTCGCCGTCGACGCGCAGGTGGTGGTGACGTGGGCGGCGAGTAGTACTCGTCGCTCGAGCTCGACGCAGCTGCCGCGGCCGGTGTCACAGCACTCGCAGTGGGGCTGGGTTCCGGCGGCGGCGAGGCGGAGCTGAGCGACGAGGCCGGAGGTGGTAGGCGTGCACGGCGAGCTGCGGCTCTCGTCAACATGGTTGTATGATTTTCATTTCTGCTAGGTTTCGTCTATTTTATTATCATTCATGCTGGTGACATATGTCATCTGTCTGGTTTATGGATTTTTTCTCTTCTCTTCTATGTGGTATTGAGTATAATTATATTGTTTTTAGTTTTTTTTAAGTAGTGGAATCTTCCTTAATATTTTTATTGTTGAATTTTGGTTAGACTGGGTCCAGAAATCAATATTTTAAAATTTAAAACTGTGATTGAAAAAAATACGACTTCTGTTGACATCGGGTGTTGCCATTATTATTATTATTATTAAATAGGGCGAAGGAAAAAAAATATATTTGTAAAGGTGACAAACTGACAGCTCGTCTAGTCATAGAGCAAAATGTCAAATTATCAACATGGCGCTGCATTTTAGAACAGCAGATCCGACATTTCACGTTTAATTTTTTTCTCAAAAGCTTACTAATTCAACGCTTTCTCCGAAGAATAACGAATCGAACTGGCTAACAAAACCAATCGATGATGCTATCAGATCAAAATTACCACTTTACACGAGAATTCACACAACACTTTTTGTCAAACCCTTTAAAATAACCATCGGTACATATTCACTGACATTTCATACACCGATACAAAATAATCGATTCTTGTGCACAAAACAATCGGCGTTTATCAAAGCCGAGCTTGCAATGAACTGAAAAAAAAATAACGCAATTATTTGAGTCAAGGAGTAATTTGGCGTCATTGTTCTTAAGAAATACCAATTATATACAATTACATTGTATATGACAATGTGTTTCCATTCCATTGGTTCGATATAGGATCGATGCGGGATCTCTGGGATGCTCTAAAGTCCAATTCATCGGTACCTTTGTGACGACAAAAAGTGGAACAATGAAGAGAAATGTCGGTGAGGGGACGTATGGATGGATACCCGCGGGGCTAGGTGTCAAATATGTTGGGATATCTCGATATTTGTCCACTGTTTCTGGTGTGGTGAATGCTAAATATTTTGACACTAAAATCAGTTAGATAGACTATACCTTTGCAATTAATCGATACCAACATGTGGAGATCTTATGTGTCTTTATAGCCTTCGTAGGTTAATGAGTGTCTATATCTATGTTAGTATGTATATTGTTTAAATCTAAGAACGCCTGTCAAGAAGTAACCGCTACACCCCAATTAGTTGACAGCACGTCTTAAACTCGTTAAAAAATAAAAGGCCTCTTTTGACATTTGAGAAATACCCCAGAATGTAACTTGGAACGAAACTGAAAGAAACAATAAAATAATAACTAATTAAATAAAGTGTTTTAAAAAATACATACATTTTTTTAGCGCGTTAAATAATGTGATGGAATATATTGCGAGTATTCTTTTTGCGTATTGAAGTATTCGTTTTTGACAGATGTCAAGACGGGCCTTATATTTTTTGACAACTTTACCATAATAATTTTGCGACTGCCGCCTGTCGCGCACTCACCACGCGTACCTTTTTATAAAATTAATTACACACATTACACATACATTCACATTTTTCATTCGACATTTCATTTAAATACTTCTAATTTTCCCAAAACACATATTTTATTTTATTCTGCCTTTCCTGTTATTAAATCCATATGAAGATAATAGGTTGATTAAGATGCGATCTTCATTGTTAGAATGTTAGTTCAAGAGTTACGATGACCCTGGAATGCAAGGGGCGTTAACTGTATCATATTAATTAGGAACCAGTGTCTTCGCCTATTTTCGTATCTGTTTCTGTTACTATGTTGTTCTGAGTATTATTTATTTATTCTACTCTACTGTTTTTGCTTTTGTTTTTATTTTTCATTGTCGATGGATATACTTACCTACCTATTAATTGGTCCTTTTCATAGACACATTTTTACGCGGGGATCGTGCGTTCGATGGCCCTATACGGAGCGCCCGGTGTGGGTGGGCGCCGTCACTGCGGAAGCGACCGGCGGCCAAGCTGAACGCGTTCTATAGAGTTATGGCCGTCCAGAGAGTGCGGAGATACCGCAAAGTTCCACGAAGTGGCGGATCTCCTTGCCGTGCTTGCTCTGGAGGCAACAGTCCTTGCACACATGCACGATTTTCGTATCTTGTTCGTTGTATGCCGCGACAAGTCGCAGCATGGCGGACAGTTTGGGCAAATGTCATGGTGACAGCGACTGTCGTAACCCAGTGCTAGACACGCCATAATCATGGCGTTAAGTTCCCTCTTTAAGGAGTGGCTAGAGAGGAGTCACGTCACCCTCACCTTCAGCATGACGCAAGTCCTCACCGGACAAGTTCGGGAATTTCTGGTACCGGATTCTGGTGGAAGAAAGGCCCGGGTGTCACCATGGTGTGGACCACCCGGAGGTCATGGTGAGGCATACCCGGCACAGGTGTACGCGCCGGGCTCTGGTTCAGGTCATGGTCTGAAGCGAGAGGAAATGACAGGCAGTGACCTCCGTCTGCAAAGTAGTAATGCTAGCGAAGGAGACGGCCGCACGCGTGTGGGAACGGACATCCTCACGCCCCTGCCACCGCCACCCCGACACCAACTATAACCAGCTACGGTAGGCGCGGGCTTGCGGACGATGAGCAATGGTTAGCTCGCAGTCTGGCCGTCCAGTAATCGTCCAGGTCGAGCCCAAGTCGTTTACAGCGCGTAGTGTTCATACTCCTCAAAGAGATGTTAGCAAACCGTAGGGGCCGATGCCAGCTAGGGCCGCGGAGATATTCTGGGTATTTCCTAGAAAGCAAAAGGCAACTAAGTGATTTATATTTCCTACTATCACGCGGGCGAAGCCAGTTTATAATAAAATAAATTAATAGCAAGAAGATTAGAAAAAATCACCCGAAAGTTTGTATCCGTATGTGTGTAGGATGGTGATAAGTGTGTGTGAATGTGTGTAACTGGATTTCGATGAAATTTGTCAAATTTAGCCTTGAAATAGGACATAGGATACATTTAATTCCGGGGGCATTTATTTTATTTATTTATTTAAACATTATGTACAGTAATAGTGGTACATAGGTGGACTTAATGCAACAAGGCATTCTAGTTAAATGAAGTAAAATGTAGTATCATTAAGTTACAATAACAAAATACTTATCTATGCTTATGTTATAAACTAATAAATCATCATCATCATTTCAGCCGAAAGACGTCCATTGTTGGACATCGGCCTCCCCCAACCGTCGCCACAACGACCGAACGCGACCCGCGACTCTCACCAGGTCGTCGAACCACCTTGTACCACTGGTCATAGACTTTCGTCTTGAGACACTGTGGTATGTTGGACGAGAAGATACCGCGCAGCGCTTCCCGAACGTGAGTATGTTCCCTTGGGATAATTTTCTACTACTTACTCAAACCCGCTGACAAAAATGCAAACTGAAACATTATCCAAACTTCAGCTTTAAATAATTTGAAATGGTACATAATAACCATCTTTTCTCCACAAATCGAATCTTATCTTTAAGCACCCCGTGAAGCCACAACTTGCCCTCGCACCATATACGACCTGCCAACGACAAGGCGTAAGACAAAAAATGATGTTTTCTCGTCCGATTTATTTCAATCACTTTGCAAATGGACTGGCGATAAAAGTTTAGTGCCTGTCCTAACTAATTAGATGTGAATTATGTATGAATATGGTGTGCTGTCTATATTTTTATTTAGAATCTAGCTGTCGGCTGCGGTTTCACTCGCCGTTTTAGTAACTGCTCTGCTCCTCTTGGTCATATCGTAATTTATATATAAATTACGCTATTCACTTCTTCGATGAATGGACTATTCAACGCAACAAAAATGTTTTAATTTGAACTAATAGTACCTGAGGTTAGCGCGTTCCAACAAACAAACTCTTCAGCTTCATAATATTATAAATATAAATATTAGTCTAGGTAGTAAGGTGAATGGTGATCACATTTGACATAGGAAAGCAATGGTCTTCCCTAAGTATAGTGGTATGGCTTGATCATCGAAAGAATATATGAACAATTTACGCTGATTTATAAAATGGTGATGACTGACGGTGCCACCATTTTAGGCGATCTATGACAACACATACACACACAAATACGTGAAGCCATGGCGCAATCTCGATAAAATGAAGCTGAGAATTTTATTGCAGTAAAAATTGAAGCTTACCTAGAAGATAGAATTATATAAATATAATTACTGCCAAAACTTGACACTAGCTAAATGTACAAACCATGTGAAGCCAAAAAATAAATTATAATATAAGCAATTATAAAAATAAAAAATATAAATGATTTGACTTTTGACAACAGTTTCTTCTGAAAGAATGTCTTTTTGTCAAGAACACATTTTCTAGTTAGTTAACAACATTAAACCAAGCTTTATACCATTCTGCAAGCTATTTTAAAAATGTTCTGGTGTAAATAATAAACTTAAACAACACTTACAAAACACAAAAACTGTTCTGAACAGCGTCCTTCTGTATCATCATCATTATTTTTACAAACTGTCAATTATTTACATTTTTTGTTTCAACTTTCCGCCAGCTCATCGCTCACCAAACAAGGCGTTATACCGTAAAAATATACAAAAACTAAATGTTCAATTAAAATATTTCTCATTTTCTCACTTACGCCGCTTTGCGTTCCGGCGCACGAGTTATGCCGAGAGAAAAGTAATGCAACAAATACATTCTTGTTTTTCTTTGAATTACGCGTTTATCCATTGTATGGCATAATCTGCCTTTTAAGTTCCCGCTGTTGTTGCCCACTGCTGGGAGTCAGTCTCCTTAAGAGAAGATATGGGCCGTAATCCACCACGCGGGCCCAGTGCTGGTTGGTAGATGTCACATGTCTTCGAATTTTTCGTTTTAGGACATACCGGTTGCCCCACGATGTTTTCCTTCACCGTTTTGAGCGCAGTGGTGATTATATAATTTACACAAAGTAATGTTGAATTATGTAAATAAAAAATCTTTTTACAAAAAAAATTCAACCGATTTCAAAGTAAAAAAAAAAAAACACTGAAAAGCGCAAAATAACTTTAATTTCGGAAGTCGGAGTTTCTATAATAGTTTTGTGTCTTCGTCGACTTCCTTGAGACTGAAGACAGGGTTTGAACCCATGATGTACATCTCGTAAGTTGGGGCAGTAACCATTGGACCACCATGACTGGTCTCCGTGTATATCCGAGTCAAAAAAAATATTGGAGAAGAAGACTAATTGGTATTATTTAAAAAAGTTTCTTTGATCTTGAATGATTACGGCAGGTTACTTTTAAGGTGTTTAACGAAAACACAGTTTCCACGCGCGCCTCAAGGAGATGTCAGCAAACCGTAGGGGCCCCAGCAAGGTTGAAGCCTGGGGGCTTGAAACTGGGGCCAAGGGTCTGCTTCTGAAAGAAAACTCGGCCAAGTCACGCTCCGCCCAAGAACAGGGGATGTCATTAGATGATTTTCCCACCGAAAAAAAAATCCCTTCAAACCCAGAAACCTTCGGCACCAGTCCATTGACCATCTGTTCTGCGTTTGCCTTTATGCATTTCAACTTTGGACGAAAAGTAGAGGAACATCTTCAATTTCTACTTACTACTTTTTGAATGCTACTGTTAGGAATTTTAGCTGCCTCAAAATCAACAACTAATAATAATATATTTAACTACATATATGTATTATTTGATAGTTTAGATTTAGATTTCACACATTCTTCTTCTCTCGCTCCCTACACACTATTGTCTATTTTTTTTTAAATTTATCCTTTCACAGGTCTGCTGGAAGAAATTTCTTTGGAAATAAGCAGTACCTTTGTACTATTGTCTATTTTGTATTGTCTTTTACTGTTTTTGTGTGTACATAAATAGTAGAATAAATAATAATTTATTAGTCCAGTGTTACAAAATGTATCTTAATACTAAATTTATATTATGGGTATTCACAGTAACTGGTAAAATTAATATTGATTTGAACTGTGGTCCCCGAACTAGGCAGCGCCTGTATATTGGGGCCCGGAGTTACGTTTTCTTACATTTAGTCCAAGACATGCTAACTTTCATTCTTGTAACAAGATTTTTTTTAAATGAGGTTTATAAATCAAATACCAGTAGCAATCTACCTACCGAGTTAAAGTTAAAATAACAAAATAAAACAATAAAAATATTAAAAAAAAACACATTCTAAATAATGTGTTCCTAATAAATTCTAAATTATGAGTATGCTAAGTTAAGATTAACTTGCATCAGAAACATCACACCATTATCATCTTCCTGCCCTTGTTCCGTTTAATTTTTGGTCGGCGCAACACGTTTTTACTTTCATATCACTTCTCACACAATCCTTCAATCTTTTCTTTGGCATCCCTCTCCCTCTCCATCCATCTACATCTATAGTCAACATCACACCTTCACACTAATTTTATAAAGGCGGAGGGGACTTTTAACCTTGGGATACTTGTCTACTTTCACGCGAGCGAAGCCGCTATAAGAAACTATAGTAAAGTATAATTATATCAGTCAAAAAACTAACAGAACCCATTTCCATTCGCGAAGAAATGGGTGAAAATACAGGTAATGGCCCCAACTTACGAGTTCTAGGTCGCGGGTTCAAACCCAGCCAGGCGCATTACTTTGTGTAATTTATTTCATCACCACTGCTCTCAAAACGGCGAAGGAAAACATCGTGCAGAAATCGGCATGTCCTAGAACCAAAAATTCGAAGACATACGACATTCACCAACCCGCCCGTGGATTACTGCCCCTTCCCTCTCACAAAGAGGAGGCCTGAGTCCAAGCAGCGGGAACATTAAAAGGCTGATTATGCTATATGCTAAACAAATGAATTCTTCTATAAGGACAGCCTTATAGAAGCATCCATTTGTTATATTCAATAGATCATCACGTGCTATGAAGACGATGTGCTGAACATGATGGATTCACTCACACAACACTGCGTCATCGGTATTGCGGGTAGGGCTACCACTTCATTCGAACTGTGATTGAAAATATCGAGCGATTAAACAAAATAAATATAGGAATCTTTCGGGTGGAAGTTCCCACAATGCCCCCACTCTTCCACATATCAATATTTGAAATGCTAATTGCTGCTTAATTTATTAATAAATTTTGATGCTGTTACCAGAAAAATTAGTATTATTTGTTGTTTAGTGTTAACACTAGAAGAGTGGGCGTCCCAAATTTGACTCTAGTTAATGTTTTATTATGTATAGAATCGCAATTTTTTATGACTTTTTATGAAATACGATGCTTATTGTTTACACGAGATTACATAAAAAATAATAAAAAATTGCGATTCTACGCATAATAAAGCTTTAATTAGAGCAGGAAGAACATCTGGGTGAAATGGGTCAAATTTGGGACACCCGCCCTTCTAGTGTTCAATAGTGTACAAAAATATAATTATATAAAAAAAATGTTTTTATTGTTTTCCATACATATTAAACTGCATTACAGAATCTAGCGGCAACGTCAGTTAGTTATAAAATACAATTGTATTGGGGCTATCTCACTATTACCCATAGTGTCTAATATTTACAATGTTGAGACCTTTTAATTACAAATAATAATTTGATTTGATTTCATTTATAATTTAACTTACATTTTAACTATATAACAATGTAATCCGTAATTCAATAAATAATTAATCTATAAAAATGTGAATTAATAATAATTATTATTTAAAAACAAGAAAACAATTTAAAGGCAAAATGCAATATACAAAGATAATATCGAATTATTTAAACCTGTATTCTGGTTGAAGGCGCTAAAACAAATCATGTGTCAACCCTACGTCACCTCATAACTTTTTACCGCCGAACCGCGAATTCACCGCATACATTGTCTTAGTATGGACAAAATAAGTGAGTCGGAACTACCCGTAAGAAGCCGTTTCTCCACTCGTCTTAACCCTTTGATGTCCACCTAACACAATCGAAAACCAATCTTAGTCTTTAGTCACATAGTTGAAAACTCATTGTAGGATTTTGAAATTTTCAGCAGGTAAGTCTCAAATGGAAGTAAACTTTAGCAGGGCGAGTTAAGGTGTAGTTTTCTTTGATGATGTATCATGTTTAAGTTATAAAAACTCTTAGTGATGATGGACAAGTAAGCAGAAACTTATTAAGCGCCTTTGACGAACATGCCAATTGTCGAGGACCTCATTGTAACCATTTTTATTTATAGCCATTTTCGAGATTGGATTTCGATTCGTTTTAGGCAATTTGATCGCTGGTTTTTGTTCAAAAGGACCATTTTTAAAGGATTATCTGTTCGTAGAATAACGGGGGATTGATTTTTGTTTTTTTTTCTTTGTGTGAGCAGTGGCAGGCATTGGTAATGTTCCCAACTTTCGAGTTGTATGTCGTGGGTTTAAACCCAAACAGGCTTTTTTTTGTGTAGTTTATTTCATCATTTCTTCTCCCGAAATGGTGAAGGAAAACATTTTGAGGAAACCGATATGTCCTAAAATTTGAAGACATGATGAGACATCTACGAACCCACACTGGGCCCGCGTGATGGATTACAGCCCGTTCCCCATCTCAGAATAGGGAACATTAAAAGGCTGATTATGATAATGCTATGTTATGCGAATGCAACATTATTTCACACGACAATTTCTCTCATACTTCCGTCCAGCTTCAGTAACATAACTATAATAAAGTACCACTAATAGCAGTTATCCCTGACAATCAATATGAAGCTATTTATCTTGTGTTGCGGATTAGGCTATGATTTACGATGCAACTCGCCTTAAGTCCGACTGTAGAGTTACCTCCCTGCTTTGTTGCTGGCCATTAGTAAGGGCTATGAGACCAGCGATTTTGTGCCCCGCTATTAAAGGAGGGTTGATAAGAGACGCCGGAGTTTGTTTTTCCATATAGCATAAACGTGCGCAGTGAATGCTAAAATAAATAAATGGTGCGTTTATTGTTTCAGAAATAATAACTTAAATATTGAAAAACAACAAAAATTTACAAAAAAAGGCGAAACACTCTCTGTTTGGGCAATAATTGCTTTGACATACTTATTTTTTAAATGTCTGTAGATAAAAATTATACATCGTTAACTATGCAGCATTTAAAAAAGTTGGAAACAGAAACGTTTTTTTTAACCGACTTCAAAAAGGAGGAGGTTTTATGTTCAGCTGAATGTTTTTTTTTCACCGATTTCTCAGTCAATTGTGGACCGACATTAAAACCTTTTTACAAAAAAAAATACAACCGACTTCAATGTAAAAAAAAACGGGGCAAGTGCGAGTCGGAAAATTATTATTATTATTTTCTTTATTCATTGAATAGACATACAAATTAAATTATGAAATATTTTTTTAAACAAACTCATAAAAAACACATTTTTTTTTAATTAATGTTAGTCTCGCGTTTGACCACCTGATGGTAATTGTTGACAGAACTTTTATTTATTTATTTATTTTATTTATGTCCATTCGCGCGTACGTACCGCATGGTTCCAGTAATGCAAAAGTAAATTTATATTTCGATTAAATAATATGCTGTTCAGTAAGAGAGCTGTGGAACCTACCTACCAATTTTTAATGAGCTGCAAACAGTACTTAAATGGAGCCAAAATTCCTGCGCCACAACTAAACAGCTGTGATAACAACTCAGGGTATACTCGACCCAAGAAAACCCAAGAACTAATTTTAACCATTCACAATTCAGAATAATTAAGCCCAAAAATCACTTTTCAATACACTTACCTACTCGAAATCCTGCTCTTATCTCTACCGCTTTCAGGCACACATTGACTGTTTTTCGCACTAGTGCGGAAAAGTGCGCAAGCTCGCCTCCACTTTAATTAATATCTTCGTAAGTGTATTGTAAAACTTTGTTTGATACACACGGGTCAGTACAGCAATCGGCTCCATAACACCCTTACCTACGGCTCGGGCAAATTCCACCTCGGTCGCAGTGACTCTCTACTTGTATCAAAATGTACTATTCCAATCTCGCTCGCTTCGTGGCCACTGCGCATTGTCCACACACATGTCACTTCAATCGTATAGCACTTACCCTGTCGCTTTTTTAATATAACTCTCAAACTCCCACAAAAACTGCCCAGTTTTGGGCAAAAACAATTTGTGCTCGGACCTTAGTCACGCTGTTTTTTGTCATATTGTATGGTAAGTTTCTGTTTTTATAGAATGTACCTTTGTATTGCAATACAAACGAATTGAGTAGTAGTGGTTAGTGGTCTTAACTGCTATATCGGAGGTCGTGGGTTCGGTTCCCACCCAAAACAATTTAAATGTTTGTGTGATGAGCACGATCAAGTAATTTATCGTTTTTATGTATTTAGAAATATATAAGTATCAGTTGTCTAGTACTCATAGCACCAACTTTGCTTAGTTTGGGACTAGATGGCAAGTGCGAGTTAGACTTGCGTACTGAGGGTTCTGTACAAACTTACCTATGAAAACAGTTCAATTTCCAAATCGAGTCTCAACGATTTTTACGAATCGCAGAAGTTTTTTTTGTGACGTAACTACATATTTACAGTTTCCAGATTTTTTTCTATATCTACTTATGCTATGAAACCTTGCTTCATGCCAAATTTCAGGATTCTAGGACAATGGGAAGTACCCTATGAATTTTGATTCCGTTGAGAGTGTCGAAATATACGTTTTTTGCAATATAATCGGCCATATCTTCTTTTTTCGTTAACTTACAAGTTTGATTTTTTCACAGCTTCAAGGGACCGCAAGCCTGAGTATATGATTTTAATTTCAACTCGATACCTCCACGCGTTCTCAAGATAAAGGGTCTTGACACACAGACAGACAGACGGACGGACAACAAAGTGATCCAGTAAGGGTTCCGTTTTTTCCTTTTGATTTTCGGGACCCTAAAAACAAATAAAAATAAATATCTATATTGGTGAACTTATGGTAAAAAGCAGTTATGAAGATATTTTAAAATGAGAGAACATGCGGGGCGAGGTGTTTGTTCAAACGACCAAACAGAATTTTTATCTACCCGCATTTTTGTAGATTTCGTTGAAGTCAAATTAATATAAACCAATTAATATCAGCTTTAAATACATTTTTGTTAGTAGTCTGACTTATTTATTTACATTTCTACCTTCTTATATACTTTCTATTTAAAAATATTCTTCATGCTTATATGCTTCATGCTTGCAATAATGGTGTTTATAACCGGCTTCAAAAAAAGGAGGTTATCAATTCGGTTGTATGTTTCTTTTTAATATCGTGTGGTTTTGTTCACGCATGCGGGATTGCTCCGCACACGTAACCCCCGCAGATGTAATGGACATTTTTCATACAAGTATTTATCGTAATGCGTCGAATACGCACGCGGGACGCGTTTTATTGTATTTTGAAATTTTCTGCATGCGTGATGAAATCCACACGATATTAAAAACACCCTTAAGATACAAAAGCTGACGTAATTATGCTTTAGGCATTCTCTACCAGTCAACCTAGAAAAAAAAAATCGCCAGACTAATAATTATGATAATCAGCTCAAAATTACAACACACAAAAGTAGAACAAAATCCCGCGATGTGCTATTCCAAGACATGAGTCTACCCGTGTGCAAATCCGTTCAGCCGTTTAAGCAAGGAGTAACAAACACACATATATACAAAGCCTTTATAATATTAGTACGTTACTTCAACGCGCGTCACTGCTCTAACATAGGTTTCATCCTACTCTTACTACAAAATCTTCAATACAATCAAGCACACATCTACAACTCACTATCACCTACTTCCAGGGGGTGGTAATGAAATAAAAAATAGGCCCCTCCACCCCCTTAACCCCCAGTGGTGTCCCCTTCTCCCCCGGTACCTGGGAACGTGGGGCGCATAGTAACACCAGCATTATGAGGCTTTAACCTGGCTGCTGAGGCTAAAAGCCAGGTGACTGAGGGTGTTTATGCTAAAGGTTTTTTTTTTAATATTTTATAGGTGTTCTTTTTTCAAATTTTAACGGCATATAGTGCCGGTTTAGTAATAGGTTCACTAAGTTCAACCAAACACATTATTCACATTATTTCTTATTTGTTCACATTATTTTTTTACCGTATAAAAAAAAAAATATATACCTATGTATATAAATTTTTGCAAAGATCACTAGCTCCATCTTTTTGACTGCATCATAATTCAAAAGTACCTATATATCTTCGTGACTACTCTCTTTATTTGTAAACATACACTCATCATCATTATCTCACCTGACGGAAAGCGACGATGTGGTCGATGAAGGAACACGCTTGCCTAGAAGTAACCTACATTCACCCTAGTTTGTAGCTATCAGGAAAAAGAAACTCCGGCAGGGAATTGCACTCCTTAGCTGTACGCACGATAACTGTATTAATAATAATACTTTATTGACACAAATCCTTACAAAATGCTTAATATTAGTTAAGTACAATAATTAAAGGCGCACAAAAGTTGACACCATGACTCCTAAACTAGGATTTCCTGTGTCTTAGGAGTCAGTGTTCTACCGCTACTTGGACACTATAAACCCATATATAGGAATTTTAAAGTCGGTAAGCTGATATTGCACTAAAGTATATATTATTAGGTAGGTACATAGTAAAAAAATAATAATTTAAAAAATAAAAGCAAAAGGTTGAATTAAAAGCTAAATTAAATTATAAGTAAAATGACTGTGTGGTTGATTCTGTGTGTGTGAGTGAGAATCGTGTTTATGATGTGTGAATGTGTTACCAAAACGTTTTGTGCGTATGGATGGGATGTCCTCATGGACCAGCGTCGCCGTATGTGTGTGGTCTGATGACAGAGCGAGCTTGGCGGAATTAATAACTCCCCGAAAAGCAACGGGTAGAAAAACCAACCGACTAGCAGGTCGACTTCAATGCTCAATACTTAGATAGATTTACATAGCGTGGGAGTTGTTGATCTAGTGTGTTGATGAAAGTCAGGAAAGAACGTGGGTTAAAATCCTGCGGAAGGCCTCCAAACTGACACTGTATCTGTGATACTCCATTTTGGTCAGGTTATTCCTACAACCGTCAACCTTTTTTATTTTACTTGACAAATCATCAAATGACTTCTTCCACCCTCGGTGGAGAAAAAAGAAGTGTCAGACTTTTGCTGACTAAAACCCTTTGTGTTCCTTCAGTTGCCTTTTGCGTTCCAAGGTCACGGTAACTAATCGATCTGACGGTAAATTCAATTTATTTTAATTTTTAATCTCATAATATTCGATTTTTCTTTGTGATAACTTTTTTTTTAATATGATTTAAACTAAATTGCGATCCCACCAGATGGTAAGCATCTTTTTTTAATTTAATTATACCTACTGTGATTTTTTGTTAAATGTAAGATTTCTTTTATAGTGGGCACTATGTAGGTACACCTTAATTATCATGTGTATCTTAATTATTAAGTCCTTTTGTTTTAAGATCGTCCTGTGGATGTGTAATGTATGTGATGTGACTGTTCGTAATTTAAATAAATATAGGCATCTCTTTTCGAGCAACCCAGCTAACCTGAGCTCGTAACTTGTTAGAAGAGTTCCTGATTGGTCCCTGCAAGTCGTGTCCAGATGGCCAATCGCTCAACTAAGCTGGTTCAAATGCTTCAATTGAAATACTTAGAAGGTTCGAGTCTGATCGATCACCTATATCACCCATTTTTTTTTGCACCTTTGTCTAAAATATGAGGGTAGGACGAAAATAATTTATTATTTATTTAAACAGTTTTAAATAACACCGTATCAGCTATTCTTCACCAACGCCAATTTATTTTACTGCTACAGGTAAATTTATATTTAAATAAAAAGGAAATATAAGAAACAGTTGAATATATACTATTAAACCACAAACAATGTTTTTTTGGGAAGTGGGAAATCATCCTAAGTCTTCTCCTGCTCTAGGGTGTTGTGACAGGGCGTGTCAGACTTTTACTGACTAGAACACACCTATGTTCCTTCAGTTGCCTTTTGCGTTCTATGACCACGGGCTTAATGATCAAAATCTACAATATAATAATTAAAAGCGAAATACCACTCACTGAATAATCAAGAAATCTCAGAAACTATAACACCTACAAACTTATAATTTGGCAGGTAGGTTCCTTATAGGGTGTAAACATCCGCTAAGAATGCGGATTTCACGAAACTCCACCCTTAAGGGGGTAAACGGGGGTAGGAAGTTTGTATGGAGTAACCGATTTTCACGCGGGCGAAGCCGCTGGCAGAAGCTAGTATAATTTAAGAAATAATAATAATAATGTTTTATCGATATTTGACTGGCCTGTTGGTCTAGTGGTTAGTGGCCCTGACTGCTATGCCGGAGGTCGTGGGTTCGATTCCCACCCAGGACAAATGTTTGTGTGATGAGCACGATCATTTGTTCTGTGCCTGGGTGTTATTTATCTATATATGTATGTATTTAGAAATATATAAGTATGTTTATCAGTTGTCTAGTACGGTCCATAACACAAGCTCTGCTTAGCTTGGGACTAGACGGCGTTGTGAGATAATTGTGGAATATTATTATTATTATTTAGTTTTCAAGGAAGCTCCCAAACATAACAATTTTAGAAGCAACTGCCATTACCAAAAATCTATAGTACCCTCCCGAAATAAGTCAAAACATTGTCCGGACCACGTCGCCGTCCCGTCACGTACCCGGATCGATGCCGGGACGTGCCGGACCGAGTTTATGTTCGTCTAAGTATCGCGTAGCCCTCATAAACATGTATAAGTGCACAATAGCAGTGTGTAGCTTGTTTATACCATATATTCCTAGTTTATGGGGATTTAATGACTTTCTGAATATGTTTATGGGTTACTAGCCAAGTTTATTTAGTTAAACAATTATTGTTATATTAAACTAGCTTCTGCCAACGGCTTTGTACGCGTAAAAATAGGTTACTCCGTGCAAAGTTTAGTCACCCGTTTCATCTCCTTAGGCTCTTCGCCAATGGCGACTTTTTGCATCGATACAGTTGCGATGCAGTAGCGCGTTAGTAGCGCGTTGGCATTTTTTCTATATTGCTTGCAAATGCTATACTAACGCGCGTTAGTAGCGATGCTGTCACGCGGTTTTTTCGGCTACTTCATAAAGACAGCCATATACAAATTTTTACGTTCCTAGTCCTAGCAGTTTCGGCTGTGCGTTGATGTTAGTCATTCAGCTCATCATTTCAGCCTAAAGACGTCCACTGTTGGACATAGGCCTCCCCCAAGCGTCGCCACAATGACCGATCCTGTGCCTCTCGCATCCACCGCACTCCCGCGACCCTCACCAGGTCGTCGGTCCACCTTGTGGGAGGCCTTCCAACGCTGCGTCTTCCGGTGCGCGGTCGCCACTCTAGAACCTTTCGGCCCCATCGGCCATCTGTTCTACGAGCAATGTGCCCTGCCCACTGCCACTTAAGTTTGGCGATTCTTCGGTCATTCAGCTACTCCTTTTATATATTATAATAATAATATAGATATACCTAGATATAATCTGACTGCGTGGTCACCGCAGTGGTTGAGCGATTGACTGCTGTGCTATGTGTCGTGGGTTCGATAGTTGTTCCGGGTATGGGTGCCTTGTGTATGTGAGATTACCTACATGTTTGTGAAGGCATCAACGATATAGGAGTCGGTAATTCTAGTGTGGGGCACCGTTTGAAAACAAAAAAAAAATATAAAACCTTTAGTTTAGTGGGTCAAGACACGGTCTGCTTGACGTCACAGATTCGAGTCCGTCGTCATCACAGTGGTTTTTTTATTTATTTAAGAAAAATGCTCAAAGGCAGCGAAATTCAAATTTTCCAGATTCAAGTTGTAATCGTATGATGATTAAAATATGATTGGCGGCCATAACACGTAAAGAATTAAAAAAAACATCAATACAACCCGTATTTCAGTTCGTCTTACCCTATGGAATGACTTTTTCGCGAACTTACTGACCTTCAATATGCAAAAAACTAAAGAAAATTTAAATTTCGTGGTCTACCCTAACGCTTTTAATTTTAACTAAGATACTGGTATCGGCACGGATCTCGGCGAAAGAGTTGGGATCGCTTTGCGTACGCGTTTAATTTTATTTTTTAAATGTAAACCTATTTTATTTTATTTTTTCTTTTACCTAGTACTAGGTACGTAAACCTAGGTACCTAGGTAAGTATACCTGTATCTAGATTTATGATATCTAGATTTTGACGTTCCTTTAATAAACAAGATCTGCCATAGATAAAATCTATACTTATATCTACTTGTCGTTTTGTAGTTAATAGGTACTTAGCAAACACAAAAATATATTTTATCAATCTACCGAAATAAACTTATTAAAAAAAAAAAACAGGTAAGTGCGAGTCGAACTAGCGCACTGAGGGTTCCGTACAAACTTACTTATCTATAAAAATAGTTCAATTCCCTAATCGAGTTACAAGGTTTTTCCAAATCGCGAAAAAAGTTGTTTTTTTTTGTGACGTAACTACATATTTACTTATTTCAGTTTTTTTCCTATACTTGTTCTATGAAACCTTGCTTAATGCCAAATTTCAGGATTCTAGGTCAACGGGAAGTACCCTATGAATTTTGATTCCCTTGAGAGTGTCGAAATATCCGATTTTTGCGGCTTAGACAGCCGTAACTTTTTTTCGTTAACTTAGAGGTTTATTTTTTTCACAGCTTCAAGGCACCGCAGACCTGAGTATATGGTTTTAATTTCAACTCGATACCTCCGCGCGTTCCCGAGATAAAGGGTCTTGAAGGACAGACAGACAGACGGACGGACAACAAAGTCATCCTATAAGGGTTCCGTTTTTTCCTTTTGAGGTACCGAACCCTAAAAATACTTACAAATCATAAATAATTTATTCATGATTTTTATAAATCTGCTCACAAAAGACTTTAAAATCACACCCCTCTTTTCTGCTTGCAAGTTCGACGCCGTTTCTTCTATTGTACAACTACCCTCCTTCTGGAGAAAAAAAAACTGGTCTCAATTGAATGAGATGCTTTATTTCGCGCAATTATATTAAGTCGTGGTGGCCCGTTCTTTATATGAACCGCTTCTTACGCCCCGAGGAGCGAGTTCAAACCCAGCGAGCACCAATGTGACTTTTCTAAAGTCATACGTGCTTTTCTACGAGGCTAGTACCCTAGACACCACTGACTTGACGGTGAAGGAAAACATCGTGAGGAAACCTGGACTTTCTGTCTGAAATCGCCAATCCGCACTGAGCAAGCGTGGTGATTAAGCTCATGGGAAGTACGCCTTGCATATGGTGCGTTATAAGACCCAACAAAACCCCTTTTTGATTTTAAATTTAATAAGAAAAATAACAAACTGCAAAGCCGATTCTAACTCAACTTAGTAATATGGCTTGTATTATTTAGTAATTTATTGTTGTTAGTAGGTTCACGCTTGACCACTTTTTGACCTGATGATAAATAATGATGTGGTCCTGGAATGGATGGACCTAAAAGTAATCTTTTCACTCTTCAGTCCATTCTGCAATTCATATACAACATAAGTTCTAAATTCGATGGGGACGAAAGGACGAATGGCGACCACGTACCGGAAGACGCAGCGCTGGAAGTCCTCCCACAAGGTGAACCGATGACCTGGTGAGGGTCGCGGGAATCCGATGGATGTGAGACGCACAGAACCGGTCATTGTGGCGACATTTGGGGGAGGCCTATGTCCAACAATGGACGTCTTTCGGCTGAAATGATGATGATAATGATAAATTCTAAAATCAAAACAAGTTTTTAGCCAAGTTTGTGGTTTGTTTCTCTATCCCACTTTCGAATATTATTTTTTCTGATCAATAATTATTCTACACCATATTTTTCTGGTAATATATATACATATATATCTCTAGTTCTGTAACTTAAGTTCGAACCTACGTTTAATTTGTGTATTTTACTGTAATGTATATCAATTCATAGTTAACTTTTGGTAGTTAACACAATGTCCTAGATAATAAATAGGTATCCTATAAAATTGCCGTTTTTTAAAACGGGATACTTTGCACGGTCATATCTTTGGATTGAAAATTTGAACTTATAATTCCAAGTAATTATAATTTAAGTTTGTTAGTGGTGGCCGAGTGCTAACGACCCTGACTTACGAATTGTAGGTCGCGGGTTCAAACCCAGCCAAGCGCATTACTTTGTGTAATTTATTTCATTACCACTGCTCTCAAAACGGTGAAGGAAAACATCGTGAGGAAACTGGCATGTCCTAGAACCAAAAATTCAAAGACATATGACATTCACGAACCCGCACCGGGCCCGCGTGGTGGATTACGGGCCCATTCCCTCTCCTAAAGAGAGGAGACCTGACTCCCAGCAGTGGGAACATTAAAAGGCTGATTATGCTATGTTTATAATTTAAGTTTAAATTTTATATTAAAAGAACGTTATTCTTTTTTTGTAATTAATTATTTATTGGTTTCTTTTGGTTTACATAAAGTTTACATGAATTTTTAGTCAATCCGAAGATTATCACAGTTCGACGTAACCCGTTTTAAATACCGCCAATTTCATAGATAGGGAGGGACCTATTATTTTTATTTTAGTGGGTAATAAGGTCCTGTGCGTCTCGCATACATCGGAAACCGACCCACACCAGGTCGTCGGACAGGACCGGTCATTGTGACGTAGGCGTGGGCAAAGTGTGTCATCTTTGCGAATGGAACATTTGCATCTGAATCACTGAAATGTTCCGAATTTGGAACAACGGCTCAAAAGATACAAACGGAACATTTGAAACATCGGCTCACAAGGTACAAATGGAACATTTGGAACATCGGCTCAAAAGATACTGTAAACGGAACATTTGAAACATCGGCTTACAAGATACAAACGGAACATTTGGAACAACGGCTCAAAAGATACAAACACAGACACTGACTGTTAAGAATCGTGATCTGTTACGTTGCGTCATTTACGCCGACAGTTTTATTTAATGGAAGTTTGATTTGAGAATAATTTAAAGCAGATATTTTTAGTTCAGTTCATTAAAATTTGCACTATTTGCATTTTTATTTGAATTTTAAAAAGACTGCAGATCACTTAAAGTAAAGAGTGTTTCAGTGTTCATAGTGTTTCAGAATACACATACAATGATGCATTTAAAACATTACTGATTTTGTTCCAGCTACTGTTCCAATTTTTCGGAACACTATTTTAGTATTTCGGGACAGTGAGTCAGTTCAGTAAAAAGTTACACACGGCTATTGTGGGGACACTATGTCCAGCAGCGAATGCCTTTCGACTGAAATGATGATGATGATGGTGATGATGGGTAATAAGGTCGTAGATATCAGATAGGTAGTCACTCCATGTGAAATACTGATATTTAGCTGCCCCAGTTCCAGTTAGACTGTAAACCGATTCCAACTAAAATGGTAAGAGGCTAGACAGATTTCCTAAGTGACGATTGGGACACAATATATGTTCGGACACAGTACCGAATTAGAATATTTCAAATATTTTTTTATCTAAATTCAGTGGTATCCGAATATATTGAGCCCGAATCGTCATTAACTTACCAAATTTAGATTAAAAATGCGATTTAAATGTGCAATTCGGATACTGTGTCCGAACATATTGCGTCCGAATCGTCACTCAGCCGACAGATTGATTGTAGATAAATTTAAGTAGTAATAATTTTTTTTTTTTTTTTATTAGCCTATACTGTCCCACTGCTGGGCAAAGGCCACCCCCAACTTCTTCCAGGTATTCCTTTCTTGAGCCACCTCGAACCAGTCCTTACGGTCGGCATCTAGGTCGTCTCGCCACCTCTTCCCAGGTCGACCTCGGCGGCGTCGTCCATCTTCCGGTACCCACTTTGTGGAGACTCTTGCCCACCGGTCAGAGTGCATGCGGCTGATGTGACCCGCCCAATCCCATTTTAGCCTGGCAGCCTTTTTTCCGACGTCCATAATTCCCGTCTTTTGACGCAGCATGGTGTTCCTGACTCTGTCGATCCTCTTGACACCAAGAATGCTGCGCTCCATTGCTCGTTGGCAAACCCCAAGGCGAAACTTTTGCGAATCGGTGAGCGACCATGTCTGGGCACCATAGGTTAGGACGGGCAGGATACACATATCAATGAGTTTCCGCTTCAGGGAGATCTGTAGATCTCCCTTCATTAGCGTCTTCATGGACCAGTAGCTTTTCCAGGCGTTTTTGATACGGCGATCAATTTCCTTCTGCTGCCTGTTTTCGAAAGAAACTAACTGACCTAAGTAGATATACTCATCGACATAGTTTATATCCTGCCCATCTACCTCGACCCTACGTTTAGTGCTATTGGTCATACATTTAGTTTTAGACCGATTCATCGCGAGCCCCACCCTGAGTCTTGCCGATTTTAAAATTCATCGAGCCAAAATGTTTACGAAACAAGTCAATAAGCTTTCAAAAGAAACGCTTATTAACAACTACGAACACTATAACCAAGAATTATCAAATTATTTTAAAGAACTCAAAATCAATGAAACAGTCGCAGAAGAACAATATAATGCTTTAGTTACTGGAATAATTATGTCCTGTAAATCAATAAAAAACCAACCCAGAAATAGAAATAAATTAACAGTTCATAGTATTGATTTAATAGAAAAACGATCAAGCAAAGAAATAGGAACAACAGAATACAGAACAATAGATAAAGAAGTTAAAAGGAGCATTAGGAGAGATTTGAGAAATTTAAATACACATATGGTTAAAACAGCGTTAGAAAACCATACATCGCTAAGAGTTCTGAAACAAGGAGTCACAAAAGGAAAGTCTTGGATTAACAGTTTGGTAGATAAGGACGGTAAAAAACATTACAATAGAGAAAAAATCATGGACATAGCGACAAAATTTTATAAATCCCTATACTCCGACCATTCACCATCTGATATTAACACCGAATACAATCCTTCCGATTACATTCCCCCAATCAACGGTTATGAAGTGCACAAGGCACTCAGCACTATGCGCTACAGTAGGAGTCCGGGAGAAGATGGTATTACTACTGAAGCGCTTAAAATTGGCTCAAACACTTTATTGCCCCACCTTACTAACCTGTTTAACACCATATTGCAGTCGGGAAATGTACCAAAAATGATGTGTCATTCCAACATAGTGCTTTTGCATAAAAAAGGCGACAAAAGTGACATCGGCAATTACCGTCCAATCAGTTTAACATCGCACATATACAAGACCTTCATTAAAGTCATACACAATCGCATAGACGGAAAACTGGATAAACATCAGCCCCCAGAACAAGCCGGATTTCGACCTAGCTTTTCAACTACCGACCATCTACACACCTTGAATCAAATTTTAGAAAAATGCTCAGAATTTAATAAACCTCTATACCTTGCCTTCGTAGATTATACGAAGGCCTTCGATAGTATAAAACACTCCGAAATATTTAAATCTTTAGAAAACCAGGAACTAGAACAGCAATATATAGACCTTTTGAAAAATATTTACTATAACAGCACCGCAGACATCAAATTAAATTTTACAGGACCTTCATTTAAGATACAAAAAGGTGTTAAACAGGGTGACCCGCTCTCTCCGAAATTATTTACAAGCACTCTCGAGGAGATCTTTAGAACACTGGCAGCCTCATGGGCGACTAGGGGCATAGAAGTAGATAGTAAGAGGCTGACAAACCTTCGGTTTGCCGACGACATTGTCCTTTTTGCCCCTACTGCTTTAGAACTACAGTCCATGCTTCAAGACCTAAGTAATAATTTATCACAATTTATTAACTACCTAGTGATCTTGCAACGTTGCGTCTTCCGGTGCGCGGTCGCCGCTCCAGAACCTTACGGGCTTAAAAACCATTTGTTCTGAGAACAATGTGCCCTGCCCTCTGTAGTAAGTTTTTGAAAAAAATGTCGTCATTCAGAATCTTGATTAAATTGGTAAGGCCCTATTGTTATACTTTTTTAAGTTTTGAGTAATTTATGAAGTGTCAAATTTCATGCAAAATAGCAAACTTTTACGGTTTAAGACATTTATTTCTCAAAAAGAATACAAGTCACTTATTATGAGAAATACAAGTTATTTCTAAATACTAAACACGTTGACATGAGAAATGTAGGTACTCAAATAAAATATTAAGAATTAAATTATCTAAACACAAAAATTCTACAATGTCATGAGGGTAACAAGAAAAAAATAGTACTTACATAATTGTTGTATTAGGAACTCATTACGTATCGTTTCTTAAATGCAAGTCGATAACAATTACCTACATATTTTTGTTGTGTCTAACTTTTTTATCTATGTTTGGTTAATTTTAGCTTGTTTATTAAATTAATTGGGTTATATAATTTTACATCAGTGGTATTTTTTTGAGGTCTTTACTGGATAAGTTTAACACAAATTTATAAATTGATTTCAATAGAAGCCTAGATAATATCCACAAGATATCTGTATTTCCAAAATATCTAATGAAAAATGTGTAATAATGTCATAATCGCATAAGAGTGGTTGTATAAAAAACAGTGAAAATGTATGTCGAGTTGCATCCCCTTAAGTGGAATTTATGGACTTAGTTCTATACTGTGTAAAGGTACTCGTATATTTTTAAACACACCCATTTTATATTAAACCCTGCTTCCGTACAGCGGACATCGTCTGAAAGTTTTTCATTGCTAATCACCGCGCCTACCCGGCTACATTCGGGTCACGTAGTAGCTACGTGGCGCCATCTAGACGACCCCATGTTGAGTTTACACGAAAATAATATATTTTCGGGATATTTTGGAGTTTGAAGAATTTTGTTTTTTTTTTCGGTGGATAAGTAGGTTGTGATTTAGATGTCTTTAATGATGATAAGTGAAGTTAAGACATAGAGTGAGAGAGAGAGAGGCAGGCCAAAGAAAAGATGGATTGTGTGAGAAGTGATATCAAAGAAAAGGGAGTTAGTGATAGCGTGACGAGTGACAGGACAGAATAAATGAAAAAAACTTGGTACGCAGACCCCAAATAACCCTATACAAGGCCAGGAAGATGATGATAATGAGGAAAGTCTATAGTGGTTACAATGTGGACAGGAATCAGGATTATAAAGGAAGCAGAGGTAAAAATATGGTACAACTAGACGCTAGATAAATCTGCCATAAAGTAGGTATATAGACCGTTCTCAAATTTCTTCGTAATCTGAAAAATAATAGTGAATCGTTTTTCATTTCAATTAAGTCAATAAATGTAAGTGGGTCAATGTACTTTACTACTATTTTTTTTCTTACTTTTAGTTCTACCATAGTTGTAACTTTTTGCAAAGGGGCTACTAATATCTTATTCGAAACAGAATCGAGACAGGTCGTTTTGAGCTAAGGTATGGCGGAGCAGGATGTCAGACTTTTACTGACTAAAACCCACTTCTATGTTTATTCTTTGCCTTGCGTTTGCGTTTCAGGACCCGGGTTTTCCATTTAGAAGCGTGTGTACAACTTGGAAGTCTTTAAGTCAGGAGTGAGTTTGGTTATTTTTCGGTAAGCGAAGTTATAGTCAAACGCAAACCCGTAATAAAAATCTAACCCACGAACTGACAGCTCAGCATCCGCTTGCCAACATTTCCATCAACACCTCACCAACATTAATATTCCTCCACATCACGATATTAAGATCAGCTACCTACTACGAAAATTTCCCTTCTTCCGTTAAATATGTACAGCGTACAGTGATCAACACAAGTCATGGTGTATGCCAGTCACGTTCGGGCTACGTGCGCGGCTCGTACTGAATTACCGACTGTACCTATAGCGCTGTTCCTACGTAGACGTTGCGAGGCTTGGAGAAACGCTGATATTATTTTGGCAGTAGATTGGGTTGATATTAAGTGGGTAATGAATTTATTGATAGTCTTTATTTATACTTTATCTTGTACGAATACTGCGCCCCAATTTGAAAGACAACTTTATATTAGGTTTTTTTTTAATTGATTAAACCAGTGCTTGACTGCGATCCCACCTGAAGGTAAGCAGTGATGCAATCATTGATGGTGAGGCGCACTAGTTTATTAAGGTAGAGCGGGATTTGTCATTAGATGATTTTCCTACCTAAAAAAAAAACATTAGGTACTTCACAATTCTCAGGATTTTGAAAGAAATTCCGAATTGTGGTGAAAATTGTGATTTTAATTTAAATGTTGTTTTGAATTTTATTTTAATTGTAATTTTTATTTCGATACCATTGACATTTTGGTTGTAATATGGATCAAGGTTATTTGAGTTTTTTTTTTACAGGTATTTACAAAAATCGTATCCATAACAACGTAACTGACGCATTCAATAGGTTAATTTGCCTGCTGGAGGAAATAGCCGTACGCGATAAAGCTGCTAATTGTATGTTTTTTATTCTATTATTATAAGGTTTCCTCTTATTAAATTGTAATCTTAGTGTACAATAAAGTATATAATAATATTTATTATAATATAAATAAATTAATGTCAAAAGACTTAAAGTCACCCAAAGGGAAATGGAAAGGGCTATGCTCGGAGTTTCGTTGCGTGATCGAATCAGGAATAAAGAACTGCAGGTGAACTATGTTTACTGACGAAGGGTCGCCAAACTTAAGTGGCATGGGCAGGGCACATTGCTCGCAGAACGGATGGCCGTTGGGGCCGAAAGGTTCTGGAATGGCTACGACGTACCGGAAGACGCAGCATTCGAAGGCCTCCTACAAGGTGGACCAATGACCTGGTAAGGGTTGCGGGAATCACGCACAGGACCGTTCATTGTGACGACACTTGGGGAACCCTTTGTCCAACAGTGGACGTCTATGGGCTGAAATGATGATGATGAATGTTGGCATGACATTCATGCCATTGGAATTAAAATCAACTAATTGGAAAAATATGATTAGCCTTTGATTGTGCAAAGAGCAGTAGTGACCTGACTTACGAGTGATATCACACTCAAATCTAGACAGGCGCTTTACTTTGAGTAATTTATTTCATCACCACTGCTCTCTTTTGTGAAGAAAAACATCGTGAGGAAACCGGCATATACTAGAATTATAAAAATTCGAAAATCCACCAACCCATATTGGGCGAGCGTGGTGGATCATGGCCCATTCTCTCTCATAGAGAGATGGCCTGAGTCCTAGCAGTGGAAACATTATAAAGCGTGGCGTTTGTGTTTATTATGCTTTGATTGCGTTACGCAGAACGCCAAACTAAAGTTTCACATACAAAAATGCGATGCGACGACGCATCGCAGAAACCTGTGGTGCATTCAAATTGCTGCAATGCCATTTCGTGCGGTAAGGCATCGGTTCAGGTGACCACACAATGTGCGATGCGGATCAATTAGCAATGCGTCGTGCGAGTTCGTAGACATCGAATCGTAGTTTTGTGTAGATCGCTCAACAAGGCGGCTATGGGGCTAATTTTCTAGAAGGCGCCACCTCTTATGGCTATTTCTATGCTCTTTTAATATCAGCAATATTTAAACGAAAAAAGGGACCGGCAAAGTTTGACGGAACGGTGAGCGCAAGGGTTGAACGATTGGTTGCTGAGCTCCGCGTCGCAGGTTCGATTCCCGCGCAAAATAAATATTTTTGTGGCCTACAGGATAGTTATTCCGGGTCTGGGTGTTTATGTTTGTGAACGCACCATACAGGAGTAATTCCTAGAGATAAAAAAGTTATGTTATGAAAAAATTACAAATGTCAGCACAGATCGCACCCAATTTTATTAACTCATGACCATTTCACCAACCATAACCACCACCAACCAACCATTAACCAGCCACCACCACCACTATACAAACCATCCAACCACCAACCTACCGCATATCTTCCCTATCTATTGATTCTGTTTCTTAGCTAGTTTTAAGATGCCTGAATACCATAATTTCCTTCACTATTCCAGTCTAGACAAAGCTACCCCAAAAATCCATAACTACCAACATTACCACTTATATTAAGTCATAATTATCAGAAGGAACTTCAGTAAATCATGATCACGTCGAGGGGAGTACTCATAGCATTCTTGTAGGACCATAAAAATATCTTCACGGACGAATGAGGGATTTAACCCTGCACTATATACCGCTATGGGTTTATGGTAATTTTGCTATATTAAGGATGGTCTGTGCGTATTAAATAGGTGGCATTTTCAGACGGGTTCGTTAACCTTTTTAATCGACTTCAAAAAAGATGAGGTTCTTAATTTCAATCGTAACAACCATTTCCGAAGTCGGTGTTAAATAACGAAGCAACAAAACCAGAAACACCAACGTCCAAGTTATTTTATACTTTTTATGGTTATAAAAAACAAACAAACAAATATAAAAAACAGAATAAAATAAATATTTATGGGGTCACCCATACAACAAATATAATTTTTTGCTACTGTGACGGTACGGAACTTTACGTGCTCGAGACCGACTAGCACATGGCCGATTTTTTCATCTTCTTTTATTTAAGTCGATGGATTTTTTTTTTGTTGGCATAAGAAAAGAAAATTGTTGAAGAATGAATTACGATCTTCTGAAAGGTAATTTGCAAGTTTGTGCTACTTTCTGAAATTAAAACCTAATTAAAAGACAATATCGACATTTTTATTTTATTACGTGCCTAATCAGAAGAACATAATCTTTTATTAAATTGACTACTAACTTACATTAAAAATTATTAATTATAATTTAATTGATTGTAACCCGGAAAATATACGTAATGTGTCAATCGTTTTAAAATTTTAAATAAAAAATGTAGGAGGTATTATAATCTTGGCATTGCATTGATGTACTCGTACCACCGCCTTTAAAGGGTTATTTCAAACTTCAAATAGCCTTTATTTCTGATGACATACCTAAATATATTTTCTGAATTATGAATTTTAAAATGATTATTGCTTGTTTTTTTTTTTCAATTATCGTGCAACTAATTTAGAATTATTACTTAATAAAAGGAGACTAAAATAATTAAGGTGTTATTTACGAAATATATAAATAATTATTTTTTGAAATACTATAATAAATCTTCTCTGATTATAAACGATATGACTTGTTAGTAACACATTACTTTATCCGAATGGTGATTATTTACTTAGATAATTCTTTGAAAACAGCTGTTTCTTGTTAGTACTTAATTGTATCTCATGAATAAGTTCATTAGTACGTTTTAAACAACGACGCAATAATAGTATTTGTTCTAACTACACAATGTTTCTACTCAATTTCAGTACACGTTGTAAAATTACATGGTTTCAGTACAAGGGGATGTAGCTCAGTGGTAGAGCGTTCGCTTTGCATGTGAAAGGCCCCGGGTTCGATCCCCGGCATCTCCAATTTAATTTATTGTGCTAAGTTTACAGTAATTAGCTTTAAAACTGAATATGGAGATGGAAATTGGTTATGCAGAAGTAGGAAATAACCAAGAATAAATGTAACTGACTGATGATGAAAATATTTTAGGGTTCAGATGTAGAGTATCAAGTAGATCAATTAGTAGTTTATGACAAAAAATAATTTATATCTAGCTTTTCGAGAATCCACGCAGTGGGTTCCTTCAGATAGAGAGCCCAGAAATCAGAAACGTTTATTTCAAATAGACCAATTACAGGCACTTTTGAATTGTCAAAATGTCAGTCAGACAATAAAAAAAAAGTGAACCTAAACTGATAGAGATGGCGAAGTGATTTAGACACGTATCACGATGATTATTTCGAGACAGCGTGGGAGAAGAATGTCTGGAAGGTCTTGGGGAAGGTCTTTGCCCAGCATTGGGACAGTAATGGCTAAAATTTGAATTTTAGTGAAAAAGAAAGAAACCATGTTTATTCTGCCCGAATAGACGCTAATAAATTATAAAAGATCAAACAAACAAAAACAGTTTCACTGTCGGGCCATGTGTGGACTGGGAATTATCTATGACTCCTGTAACACCATAGACAAAACAGAACACAGTTGTCTAATTGTCTATTGTACTAATATGGAAAAAAAAACTGGACAACTAGGTACGATTCGGACTCACGTACTGAGAGTTCCGTACAAACTTATCTATGAAAACAGTTCAATTCCCAAACTGAGTTACGAAGTTTTCTTTTTTGGGACATAACTAAAAATTTACAGTTTTCAAACTTTTTCCGTTACTTGTGCTATGAGACCTTGCTTCATGCCAAATTTTAGTATTCTAGGTCAACGAGACCCCTATGAATTTTGATTCCCTTGAGTGTGTCGAAATATAAGTTTTTTGCGACATAAACGGCTGTATCTTTTTTTTCGTTAACTCAGAAGTTTGTTTTTTTTTCACAGCTTCAAGGGACCGCAAACTTGAGTATATAGTTTTAATTTTGACTCGATACCTCCACGCGTTCCCGAGATAAAGGGTCTTGACAGACAGACAGACAGATGGACAACGAAGTGATCCTATAAGGGTTCCATTTTTTCCTTTTGAGCTACGGAACTCTTAAAATTGACAACAATTCTTAGAAAATTGAATTAAAATTCTAAATTTTTAAATTATATAAACTAGTGCTTGACTGCGATTCCACCTGATGGTAAGCAGTGATGCAATCGTCGATGGTGAGGCGCACTAGTTTATTAAGAGCCTATTCACGCTAGCCTTGAATATACCTATATTATAATTGGACGGGAAGTAGACGTGGTGTAGTGTCGGGTGGATAGTTTAAATTAGTCAACTGTCACCTACCATCACACTGATAATCTATAAAACTTGTAGTATTATGTCTTACAAACGACAAGCAAAGTCAAGGTGATAAGTAAACCATTACATTTGCATGATAGTACAGCAAGGTCACTGAGGTGTAAATACAATAAAACAGCTCACACCACGATTTGTAGATAAGAAACTACTTAATTTCTTATTAAAACTATGAATTAATAATAATATCTCGACTTAGCACACGAGGTTGTTGACATGTGGAATGTGGACTCGGCTATCATTGTGCCGATTGTTGTTACCGCCAACTGCCTGATGGCCTAAAGTCTAGACGATCACCTGTCGAAACTGTCGTTGCGCGGTTGGATCAAGGGCCTGATACAGAAGGCAGTACTCCTCGATACGGCTCGCATTGTGAGGAGGTTTCTGTCTCTGGAGCCCTAACTACCGGTAGCTTGGACCCTGTCCCGATACCGGTGGACTGCGATTTTTTATATTTTTAAATGTTTTTTTCTTATACATATGTGTTTTAAGAAATATTTAAAAATGTACAAAATATGTATAAAAAAATAATAAAGAAAATAATAATATTCCACAACAACGCCGTCTAGTCCCAAACTAAGCAGAGCTTGTGTTATGGGTACTAGACAACTGATAAACATACTTATATATTTCTAAATACATATATACATATTATAAATAAATTACACCCAGACACAGAACAAATGATCGAGCTCAACACACAAAAACTTTTCATGGATGGGAATCGATCCCACGACCTCCGGAGTCAGGACCACAGGTGGATGTAAGTTACCAAAACTCTGCCACTCCCTCTTACTACACCCAGAGCGAGAGGTGTTAATTGACGTTTGCCCACGCTAAAGAAGAGTATACCTACAAGCCGCTTGATATTATTTATTTTTTACTTGACGTAATGTTTACTAATATGGTTAACTGATAGCAATAGGTGAAATTACCATTACTTATAACACGGGGATGTAGCTCAGTGGTAGAGCGTTCGCTTTGCATGTGAAAGGCCCCGGGTTCGATCCCCGGCATCTCCAAAACACACTTTTTGAACAACGAGTATAACTTATTTTAATTAAGGTATGCCCTTTGCTTTATAAAGGCTAGGTTTGTGATTTTTTACCAGGAATACCAACCGGAGAAGTACTAATAACCTTCATTTTTTGTGGGAAATCATCTAATAGCTCCTCCCGCTTTAGGTAGAATAAGAAGGCGTGTCAGACGTTACTTTATTGACTAAAACCCCTCCTGTGTCCTTTAGTTGCCCTTTTTTGAACGTTCCCGTGGCAACTATGTTAGGAACCTACAGTTAGGAAAATGAATTGTTTGTTTTCATTAATTGTGGATTGCCAGTTTCTTTAGTGAAAGTGTTCATACTGAAAGACTCGCGTTTGACCACACCGCATGAGATGCTGTGGTCAACGAAACACGGTTGCCTAGAAGCAACCTTTTGATTTAAATACCCCCAGATTGTAGCTATCAGGGAACATATGGGGTTACCATGACGTTTAAAGTAAGATTGTTTCATGCTTATTTTAGTGTGGGTAAGAGACAGAGCTATGCAGATTGTCTAGCGCCATCTCTTACCCACACTGGAAATAAGAATGAAACAATATTACTTTAAATGTCATAGACTCCAGTATCAAAATTAAAACTTCTAATCATTTATGGAAATAGACCTTACAGGTTTATGAAATGCTGGTGACCAAAGAAACCACATTCGTAAAAAAATAAAAAACCGTAACAGTGACGTTTGAAACACAAAACACGAAAAACAAAACTCCCTGTTCCACGATCAACTTTAAAACAAATCTTGTAAGGAAATAAAAAGCTAATCAAATGCCATAAACAGTTTGACAGTAAAACAAAGATGGCGTTCATTTGCGGATAGATTGACAATGTCGGTGCGTGGCCGTAAAGTGTGGAATTAGTGCCGGAACACCCCGAATTAGCTGTAAAAACTTTTTTACAATCGACACTAGGGGCCTTGGGTAGTGATGGGCGAGTGGCAATGTCGATACTCACCTGAGTCACATAGTATAATTGCCTGAAAACACATGGACCCGTGTTATAAAACTTCCCTCACGAGTATTATTAAAAACTAAGTTAGAACAATCAAATAGTTTCGTTCAAGTTTTAGTAATGCTAGAGTCTTCATGTAAGGTTCTGTAATAGATAGATTGTAAGGCTATACATTATCCATAGGTAGTAGTGGTTTTGTCATTTTAACGATGCGCATGTCGCGATGTCATTTAAACTTGCCGTGAACCTAACTTTCCAGTATTTTTTGCGTCACAACTTATTTAATATTAGTGTTTAAGTAATAGGTAGGTACCTACCACAACAAATTTTTGATATCTATCTACTTGCTTGTATGTCGCGCTGGTGTCCGCAATTCCACACTCAAAGCGCATATTTTGCGTACGGATAGGATAAGTGTGTCATTCGATCCACCCTAGCTCCTCAAGGAAGGCCAGCAGTATCTTGTTGATACTGACCAATTCGCGTGGGTTTCAGAAGTACTTTGTCCTGTATCCAATGACCATTGGGCAGCTTAGAAGCTGATGAGCTGCTATCTCGGCCTCCTTCATGCAGGCTCTTCAGAGTGGGCTGACCGTAACCCTTAAGACAGAGAGGTGCTTACTAAAGAACTCGTGGCTAGTGGTAACGTCCGTGACTTTACGCAACTTTCTACTTACATTCTAGTATATCAGTTCATCGATATCGATATTAAATTTTCCCCATCTCTACGAAGCAATAACTCTTGGCCGCACCTAATTTGCATTTCTTTATTGGATCGCTGTGAAATTGAGAAAAATTCTCTCGCGCTCTGTTTTAATTACAAATTGTATATTATTTACATTTAATTTACAGCCCCTCAGCATTTGGCAATTTAGAAAATTCCTTAAATTCAGTAGTTAGGTAAAAATATTAAACTTGATATACTTTTGATAAACTGGACCTCGATTTTATTAGGTTTGGTTATTTTTTTCGTAGACTGTGCAATTTTTGAACATCGTATTCTCCGAAGATAAGACTTTAACTTATCTATCAGGGGACTACAGTAGGATTGCTACTGAGATTGTTTGTGACTTGGGAATCAAACCAACTAACTCATGTTCGGAAGAACCGGTTGCAACCAAAGAGACCGTTCTACTAGAATTACCTATCTTGGTTACAAATGACAAGATAATGTTTACTTTGAAAATTACTTTAAAAGACTGCTATTGAAGAGCCTAGTTAAATAGAATGATTTCTTCACTTCCTACCATTAATTCCTACCAATTAACATCTGCAAACCTGAAACCATTTCCATTCCTACCATATTTACAGCACATTGGCTAGCAATCCCCTGATTAGTCAATAGATCAGCTGCACCGTGCTATACATCCCACTAACTGCGCCATGCTTCGCGAACTCACATTAAGGTGAATGTTTTATACTAACGCCGCCGCTGGATATAAAGTCTGGTTGCGACGATCTATCGCTGTCAATCCGGTGAGGGATTGAGGCCATTTCGAGAAAAAAAGGGAGGTTTTTGAGTTTTACCTGTGTATTTTTGGTCACCTGACAGTTTTAAGAATTTTCGTATTTTCCAGCAAGCCAATATTTTATTAGTAGATAGGTATTTGCTTTTATTTCACTAAGGTGGTAAAACATCAAATGACTTAACCTTCCGCTCTACAGTGGATCGGAATAACGTGCCAGACTTTTACCGACTAAAACTAAATCTAGGTATGTTTGGATAGGGGCCATGGGTAACCTTTTCAGAATTCGATCCATGGCCCTAGTAGGCTTCAGCCCTGCTGGGCGTCTACGGTTTTGCTGACAACTCTTTGAGGCGCGCATGGAACACTGCGCCGTCGAAAACTCGGGCTCGTGAACCTGTAACTGGTACATTTAGAATAGTTTATTCATTAAATGCAATTAATAGACCATTTGAATTTCTGATTCCCCTAGTGATGATAAGAGTTAAAAATAAACGTCATAAGCTTTGATTATATACTTGTCTAGATAGAGTAATGCAAACATACGACGCGCTAAAACTGTCTCCAATTGCGTGACATATGTCACGTGAACTTATTGTCGTCAAACTGTCAATATTGAGGGATGCCTGCTCCAAATTATTAACTTTCCTTTTCTCCATTATTTATTATGACGAAAGTTTAGCAAAATAGGTTGAATGAAATAATTATTTTGTAAATTAAAGAAAGAAAGAAAGAAAATGCATTTATTTAGCAATACTCCCGTTACATGTAATTACATAAAACCAACAAATAAAAAGTATAAAGTCCGATGTAAGGATATAGTAGGAATGTGTGCCTGACGGCTGCACCAAACAGGCCCAATTCAGCAAAAATCTGAAACCCAAAATATTAGAAAAAAACTAAAAAAAAATATTTAATGCATGACGTCATGGGTTTAATTTTTTTGTAGGTATAGATAAGTTATCATTTACTGATCAAATAAATAATGTAATTTTTAAAATAATAATGTTCTTCTGATCGAAAGATGATGGTAATGAAATTTGTATTTTGTCTCCCATAGTTTCGCCAAATCTCCCTAGTAATAAACTGACAACACTGGCTTATCGGAATGACAAAAAAACGAATTAAAAAATCATGTTTTCTATAGTAATAGTGGTTAAATAACAAAGCTTACCGATAAAAAGTAATCTTAGTGTCGGCACAGTCTGACAGCACAAACCGGCGATAATTAATTATTTTTCGTGAGCACAATATCCTTAGTTGTTTCAAATGACACTGACGTAAGGGAAAAGCGAGTCTATCAATTTTAGTAGACTTTATTTGAGCCGTTTAGTACGGTCAATGTGTCATCTAGACAAGTATATAATCAAAGGTCATAAGAATAACTTATTAAAATACCAATTCGCATTTAATGGCACACCCCTTAAATTTTCCAAGGCTTTACGACAACCCTCGACAACTGCAACAAATACATTCACGAAACGGAAAATATGTCAAACTAAAATCCCAGCTACTGAAACATTTTTCAAAGCAACAATATTTATGGCCATCCAATTGAATTACACACTTGATTTGATTTCGGGGCTGCTTGAAAAATCCTTTACGGTTACCAACCGAACAAACGCATCTGTCAAATAATGGCGGGAAAACAGACCACGGTATTGCCAGCCCAAACCAAGGGTCGCCATGTGTCAAATAGAAAATAGTTATTTATGGCCACCATTCACAAATTGCATTTCGAGGCCGAATTGATATATTGGAATGTTTTATATGTAAATGTGGTCCTAAGACGAATGGCTTGGCCTAGAAACGGATATCGCATGATTTAGATTGTTACGGTAATGCAGGTTTAAATTGTTTTTCTTATCTTTACAAACTGAACGTTAACGCACGCGGTATAGAGATAACTAGCAACACGAATTTATCAAGGAGCTTAGTGTTGATGCGATAACTTGTTTTCTGTACCTACACAGCATGTTGTGTAAGTTTTTAATAATAAGTATTACGGTCTGCTTACACCTATAGAATCTATACAGTTGAAAGAATACCTACCTACAGCTGACCATTCCACTACCTAAAATTAGAGAATTCCATAAGCTCAATCCTATACAGTAACTTTCGCCGTGCAAAACATTTATATAATAAATTCTTAACTTAACTTACATTAAACCTTCTTAGGCTTCATAATTTCGTTCTTCGAACGTTTCCTGGCGGCTGGCTCCAAAATCAACTAGCAGAATAACAATGAAAAAAAAACAATAGAACAGCATTTAATTTCGCTTATAGCCGAGCTCACGTTTGCGGCCGATAGTTTAGTTTCTGTAAATCATTATGTCAACCGAGGTCAAGCTCGTGGGGCACACGAGCCAATCCGTTATTCACGATAAATGACAGGATGAATTTATGTATCAATACGAGCCTAGATTAGTTGTGGAAATATCCTCGTCGGAGGTCCTGTGAAGAGAAGGAATATTTGTAGTGTTTTGATTCTTATTACATAAGCATACATAGTAATGCTTAATAGTTAATCAGCCTTATTACGTTGCCACTGCTGGGACACAAGTCTCCTTTCTAAGAAAGTACATGGGCTGTAGACACTGCCGACAAACTGTACTGCAGTTTGAAAGAAGGTTTATGTGAAACCAATATGTAAATTTTATTGAATAAAACAAAAAAAAGATAACTAACCCACTATGCGGAAACAGTTCGGGTTGGTGGATGTCAGATGTCTTCGAATTTTTAGTTCTAGGACATGCCGGTTTTCACGATGTTTTCGGTCACCGTTTTGAGTGCAGTGATGTTTTTTTTTTATTATTATTATTGATAGACTCGCGTTTGACCACTATCTCACCTGATGGTAAGCGATGATGTGGCCGAAGATGTTGCACGCTTGCCTAGAAGTAACCTATTCACTCTTGACTTAAAGACCCCTATCTACCCCTTGTAGCTATCAGGGAACACAGACTCCGGCAGGGAATTCCACTCCTTAGCTGTACGCATTATGAATGTGTTTCCAAAACGCTTTGTACGTATGGGTGGGATGTACACCATGTACCGATGGCGCAACGCCGTACGTCTAGTGGTCCGATGATGGAACGGACTTGGTGGAATTAAATTGTGCAATTCCAACGCACACTCCCCGAAGTGTAATCGATAGAAAACCGACAGGCCTGCAACTCGGCGTCGATGCTCAAGGCTTTGGAGTTTTGATTCGACAAGTGCATCATCACCGATGATCCTCCTGGCTCGCCTCTCAATCGACTCCAGAGCATCAAGCTGGTATTTGGCAGACCCATCCCAAATTACACACAGTAATGAGACTGGCTGGGTATGAACTCGCAACGTACAACTCGTATGTTGGGGCCGCAACCACTGAGCCATCATGATTACTCTCACCACTGTTTTGATTTGTTTTTATTCATCGCACCCATTTTGCAGTTTAACTAACATAGAGCTGTTGGAGAATTGCCACGCAAGCCTGATCGACCACCAGATCAAATGTCGTAAGTGGAGATGAATTCGTCACACGCTTAGGGGGATTCCGATCACTTAGGTAGGTACGTAAACAAGCGTTGGCCTGGAATCCTCAAGGGAAAAGGAAGCGTGGTCGTCCTCGGCAAACCTTTACGATGCACTGTGCTGGCCGAAGCGACGGCCATTGGATTGACATGGAGCGAGGTGAAGCGTAAAGCTCAAGACCGGACGCGATGGGTGACCACTGAGGACGCCCTTTTCCCCAGCTAGGGGACATAATAAGATCTTAAGAGCGGTCAACTCGAGGTGCATTTTCATACTACTGCTTTTACGTGAATAAGATGTTACGAGTATTACACATCTTTCTCCAGATATTTTGGATACACAGATATCTGGTGGATATTATTTAGGCTTCTATATAAATCAAAATAATATATAAATTTGTGTAAAACTAACTCAGTAGACCTCTGAATATATGCTATTTTACGTGCACATTGGCCCTCCAAAATGTACTTATATATAAAAAATATAAAAAAGTACATACATAGAAGCCTTGCACATTTAATCGAGATTCTGAATGAAGACAATTTTTCTAAAAAACTTTTAAGGGTTTAAAAGAAACACGTATTTCCTGGAACAAGTTTTGTGAAATATTCGAATAAGTAAATCACGGAATTACCGAATTGCTAACAGTTTTCAAGCGTTATCTCTCTTTTTTCGCGTTGCCTCTTCACAAACGTTAGGTTGCGTTAGATGAAGCAACAAGCTTTTAAACCATGCTCGACGTTAACGATAGGCGAGTCGAGAAAGGCCCTCTCAAATCAATTAAGCCATTTTGCAGCTTTACAAACTTGCTTATTCTAGCATAGATAGGTTTTAAATAATAGCCTTAAGGTTATCCAATAAGTTAACTAAATGATAAATTGCTCTTATAAGTTAGACAGGCTCAATTGAAACCCGAACTCTTTCGAACGCTTCCGCAGACCCATCAAGTCTTGGGCACGCCATAATTATGGCGGTAAGTCCCCTCTTTGAGGAATGGCTGGAAAGGCAACACGGCGTCCTTACCTTCCGTATGACGCAGGTCCTCACCGGACATGGTAAGTTCGGGAGGTTCCTGCACCGGATTCATGCGGAAGAAACGCCCGGGTGCCACCATTGTGTGGACCGCCCGGAGGACACAGTGGAGCACACGGTGGAGGTGTGCCCTGCTTGGGCAGAGCAACGCCGTGTCCTCGTGGGGGCGATCGGCGGCGGCGATCTCTCGCGCCGGGACTTGGTACAGGCCATGGTCCGGAGCGAGGAGGAGTGGCAGGCGGTCGCCTCCTACCGCGAAGCAGTAATGCTAGCAAAGGAGGCGGCCGATCGCGTGAGGCAACGGTCCTCACGCCCCAATCGCCGCCGGGATTCCGATCCCGATTTCCGGCCATCGTAGGCGCAGGCTTGCGGACGGCGCGCAATGGGTGGCTCGCCATCTGACCGTCCGGTAACCGTCCGGACCGAGCCCAAGTCGTCGACGGCGCGTGCTGTTCCACGTTGTCCCACAAAAAAAAAAAGACCCATATGCCTTTTTGGAAAAACATAATTGTTGAGGACTAAACGGTCTGAAGTAGGTAACGTTTGCGGTCATCACATCAATGTGGAACTCACACACCCACTGCTAATTAATGCTAACTTATTTACCTATTAGCACAGAATAAATAATAGTACCTACTATTAGTTAGTCTCATCGTGATATTATCACACTGTCACACTCAAATTATAAAGGCGAAAGTTTGTATTCATCTATGTGTGTATTTGTTACTCCTTCACGTACAAACGACTAAACGGATTTGGATGAAATTAGGTACACGGATAGACCATTTCCTGGAATACCACATAAGATACACTTTTTATCTCGGGAGTAGGTAAGTTCGTTCGGGATCATTTTTTACTTTTGCGCGTGCAATGTCGCTGGCTGAAGACCTGAAGTTAGTAGATTAGGTACCTACCTATATTTTTACACCACCTGCTCGATAATGCCCTTTTTTAAGTCATACAAACCTCACCTAAAGCAAGTACTTTTGTCCCTAGAGATCTAATTAATTATGTAGTATGGATGTTTCATACTACCATACGGAATAATGTGATTTGAATATGGAACGTCAAAAAAAATTGAAATGTACACGGTGCATCAAACGAGTTTATTCAAAAATCAAACTGGCCAAGTGGCCACTAACTAAAAAAACGAATAAAATGTGGTTATTATCGTTTCTTTAAAAAACAAAAATAGGTCTACTAAAAGAGCGGGAATGCTTCGAGAGTTAAAGAAAATTAACGCTATAGTTCAATTTTTGTGTTGGGATTTTTTTTGTTTTATAATAAATTATGTGACTAGGGGATAAAACAATGTATTTAAGTCGCGGGCTGCATATTGAATTCCGAACGAAACGAGGGTTGCTAAGTTTTGATCCCAAACGCAGTGAGGGATTTAATTATATAATAACTCGGTATGTATCTCGGTAACTACTGGAGCGCTAATTTGGAATTTTTGTTTACTTGGAACCTACTGATGTTATTTTCTGTTTAGGTTTGCGGCCGGCGAAAAGCTGTCGACATCCAGTATCATTGTCCTGTGGATTAAGCGCGTCGAAGTAGGTAGTCATCGTTCATTTCTCGGTAAATAAAAAATATTTTTCATTTATAACTAATTAAGAAATGAATCCCACATGTATAAAGGTAAATTATATTTAGGTACTTAGATTGTAGTGTGCCCACTTTTTTGTCATTCAAAATGATCCTGCACACGTGATGTGGTGGCCTACATACGAAGTAGACTTTTTCTACTAAGTAATTGTTTTTGTTCGGTTACTAATTAGACCTAATTTAGTTCTAATTATTTACTAAATTTAGATGCGACTAGTAGGCTGGCGGAAGTCACGAACGTGAGGGCAAACACTGCTGGATATGAGCCTTCCTTAAGCTTCGTTACCTCAACCGGTACTGTGTATCCTGCGCATAATCGTGACGTTCTCCATCCTATATAATACGGACTGCCATTCCTCGCCTTCATAATTGCTTTCAGTAAGCACACAAAGGGACGCTGCTCCGTCCGCTGTAACAGACGCTCAAAATAAGCCCATACCGCGACCTGTATAAAGACGATATGAGAGGAAATTTTTCGACAAGAAAAGATATTTATGAGTAAAGCGTGTCACGCCAACAAATTTGTATCTAAATTTAAGCTATCGTAACAAAATAAGACTCTGGGTAATGTGCACAAACAACTCGGGCAGGATAAAAGCATGATATATTTACATATCGCCGCTGGATCACGTGCCGCTTCCGCGGTATTGAGTCTGGCGACTGGTAGTTTGCGACGACTGTGTTGCCCGGTGATAAAAGTACTACTATTTTGGTAGCCTTCATATTTTTATTCTTGTTTCCTCGCAATATTGTAATCTTGTGATATTAATAAGCATATTCCAAACGAGTAAGAATGTCAGAAAGGTTTTATAATTCACGTTGTCAAGAGTTTTTGAGCAATACCCCATCTACTGGTGAGCTAATGAGTGACGCCATTACTAGCCACCGTAATTCACTGTTCTCTAGTTTGGAGCCCATCCAATGTACCTAGAGATAAAAGCAGCAGTTGAGCAATAAATACGCCCCCTATCATCTGCGAGGTGAACTATTTCATCCTGGAGCACTTGCTAATAATCAAGAAAGAAGCACAGCTTTACTGTTACGTTATCAACCAAAAATTATACTCACTGACATGTTTATCATTGATAAGTTCGATAACGTAGGTAGGTATGCAGTAGTGATACTGAGAGTAAAATCTAAAAGTAAAATTCGTCGAATATTTACTGGCAACTTTCCACATCAGTTTGTTAGATTACGCAGGCGCGTCAACTCGACGCCTGACCGTATAGTTAAACAGCTGTTTGACCTTGATTCAACCAAACAATCCCATTTAACCTTACAATATGGACTTCAACGACAAAGTGGTTTTAATTACTGGTGCCAGTTCCGGCCTTGGTGCAGCAACAGCCATTTACCTGTCCAAGCTATCAGCCAAACTCGCCCTTGTAGGCCGAAAAGATCCAAACCTCAAGAGAATAGCTCTTTACTGCGAGAAAACTAAAGGTTTGAAACCTCTTGCAATTACCGCTGACGTCACAGAAGACCTTGATGCTGAAAGAATAATTAACGAGACGATAGAACACTATGGAAGACTGGATGTTTTAGTGAATAATGCCGGCGTTATCGGGATGGGCGGAATCAAAAACTCATCCATGGAAACGTACGACAAAGTTATGAATACTAACATGAGATCTGTGTATCAGTTGACGATGCTGGCTGCCCCACATTTGATTCAAAGCAAAGGTTGTATTGTGAACGTTTCTTGTATCGCCGGCACAAAACCCAGTACAATGGCCTTAGCGTACAATATCTCAAAGGCCGCATTAGATCATTTCACTAAATGCGTTGCATTAGAGTTAGCTCCTGATGGCGTAAGAGTGAATTCTGTAAATCCAGGATTTTTGAAGACGAATCTGTTGAAGAATATTGGACTGAGTGACGAACAGTTAGCTATGTTTGTTGCTAATGTTGTCGGTAACATGCCTCTGAAGAAGGCAGTAGAAGGGGATGAAGTGGCAGCTTTGATAGCATTTTTGGCCAGTGATAAATCGAAAAGTATTACGGGTTCCACTTACGTTATAGACGGCGGTATAACATTAAAATAAGAATCAGAATGTCGAAACAGTATCTGAATTTTTATGTAAATAATATTTAGATTTTTCCTGCCCGGAAAATTTTGCGTAAGATCAATTTATTTACTGTTAACTTATTTTAGTAACAAAGAATGCCATTGTTATTGGAGTAAGTCAATCTTATTTGATTTAACCCAACTGTTTCCTTGAAATTAGAAAATATTATGTGAAAGAGAATTTTGCTCTTTATTATGTGCTCGATTATTGTATACAGTTTTATTTTTCTGCATATTGTGGTCTGATCGTTGTCATATAACATACCTACCTACTACTTTTTAGTAGGTATAGGTAAAAAAAGTCTACCTAATCCTAAGTGTCATCTGTTTGAAATCTCTGATATCAAATGTTATTGATTTTATTATTCTTGTGCTAGTCAATGCTTTTCCATATATTTTTTTATCGATAGTAAATATTGTTGTTATATTTTTATTATTATACAAAAACAATTATAGTTAAGTAATAAGTAATAAAGGAAATTATTATACCCATATACCGAAGGTTATTTTTTTACCTAGAAGAAACAAATTGTACATTAAGAATAGTATTTACCTAAATTAAATATTTTTGCTGTTTACGGCAATATCTACCTAGGTATACATCTGCAATCTGAAAGTATTGTTCGATACATGTGATATACATTAAACCGTAAACCAGTATGACTACATCGTCAATTAGATGAGAAGATACGATTAGGTAAGTGGCCTGACCAAAATGGCACGTGTCACTGCCTACCTAGCTGTCAGCCAGGCTCTGGGAGAGATTTCAGATAGTCCATGTCGCGATGAAGCAAAAACACGCATAAATAAACCACTACCACTGGATTCAAAGATCCAAGATTCATCCACAAGGCGAATTTGCGAATAAAAGTCAACTGATTGAGTAGGTACCTACCCAAAAATATCTAGATATTATTTTTCGACAGTGCGAGGTATACACACCTTCCCCTGTATCCTTACGTTAGTTTCCAAACTAAAATATAACCCTCAATGGTACTCGGAAAGTCGTAAACTTCTAATAAATGGGTAGGTACTCAAATGCTAACTAGGTACCTAGACGGACTTTAATTCTAAGGAAATTCTCACCTATAAAACTCACTTTAAAGTGCAAATACATCAACAGCTTACCTTACCTTACCTCAGTCGTAAAACTACCAAGGAAAACCTGGGCCCTGTTTAATAAAGTTGACAATCCGACAAGTCCAACATATATTATTATGTCAAAAAGTGACAATTCGACAATATTTTAAAATTAATTTGTCGCATTGTCACGACAATCCGACATTTTTCTTTGAGCGATAGGTGCCAGGTGACAATTTGTCGTGAAAAACTTAACAAACCTGCTTTAATAAACATAAAATTGTCATGACATATTTGTAGAATTGTCCGACAATCCTGACATTACCTTGTGTCGCGAAATCATGTTGTGAAAGTTGATGTTAAATGAGTGTTATTATAAAAGCTTTATTACAAAAAATGGTACTAACATCGAGCAACGAGGTAGATTATTAATACTTAAAAGAAATACACATACAGATGGCCGTTGGGGCCGAAAGGTTCTGGAATGGCGGCCACGTACCGGAAGACGTAGCGTTGGAAGGCCTCCTACAAGGTGGACCGATGACTTGGTAACGGTTGCGGGAGTCCGATGGATGCGACAGAGGAGACAACGGCAATCACTTAAAAGCAGAATCAATTTCTCCATTTCAATCACAGATTTCTACCTTAAAAAAAAAATGGCTTTGTAAAACAACCATAGAACATCTAATTGTTAAAAATTGGTCATCGACTTGGAACACGATACAAGCCGAAACAGTTTGTAAACTAAAACATCAAACATGACTTATTGTTTAGCCATTGCTAATACGACAAGCTGTATGTGTTTTGTAATTCAATTCCCGCGTAAATAGACAAGGATGTCGGAATTCACGACACAAGTCATTTGTTAGTAAGTAAATGGTTATGTCATCTGCAATTCTGATTATAACTTTCCTTATAGCTCCGGCTCACTTAACATTCCAAGGAATAGTTACTTTTTTTTTCATAAATTTTACATACCTGTCACATATTTCGTAATGGTGGTACAAAAACTTATGGCATATTTCAAGAGAAGACTGCATGGTTTTTGCAAAACATAAATATGTATATTTACGGTTGTCGCCATCCACAGTAGGTAGTAATAGATTTAATGCCATCTATATATTACAGAAAAACGAACTTAGATCAATGACAACCACTTAAGGGGAATTCATCAGGATTCGTAATGGGAAATCTCATTTTCGATCTTGAATAAGCGGGTACAATCCAAGTATGGAGAAAGAATAAAAAAATAAAACGGTAAGATAAAACAAATTGTAAGTTACAACACAGGTTTTTTTTCGGATGGGAAAATCATCTAATGACATCCCCCGCTCTTGGGCGGAGCGAGAGATAGTGTCAGACTTTTATTGACTAAAAACCCACTCCAGTTTCTTCTTTGCCATTTTTCCAGGGCCCCGGGGATCTCACTCGCATCACCCATGGCCCCGGTAGCCCTTATTTGCAAGTTATGAAAATAATTCACTGGTTTCAAATAGTTTGGATACCTCTTGTTGGGTTACAAAACTCAGGGGTTTTCTGGATTTCTAAATAAGTATTTTGAATTAAGAATGTATCAATCTAGATAATAATTTGGGCGTCTTCAAGGCTAGAGTTAATAGGCTCTTAATAAATTAGTGCGCCTCACTATCAACGATTGCATCACTGCTTCTTATCATCAGGTGGGATCGTGGTCAAGCACTAGTTTATATCAAAATAAAAAATAAACTATAATTGTAATGCCTATGTTTTGCAGGCTAAAATAGAGTTTGAAGAATGCTCAACTTCCAATGTATAATTCAGGAATCGAAGGTAAGGCAAAATGTTACTTCCGAGATGTCAGGAAAATGGACGGGGCTCATTGGGGCGAATGCTTACTAAGGTTGCAGGAATGTTCTAAAGTTACCGTGGCCCTGGAACGCAAAGGGCAACTGAAGGAAAATATCTGGGTTTTAGTCAGTATACCTAAGTCTGACACTTCTTTCGCTCCATCTAAAGCGTAAGAAGATTAAAAAAGGAAAATCATGAAACTGGCTGCGCGATTGTTCGAAAAAGCCACCGCGGCCGAAGCCAAAGGGCTATTGAAAGAACACTGGTGGGTTTTAATCAGAATCAGTCTGACACTCTTTCTCGCTCTTCCCAAAGGGGGAGAAATCATTTGATGATTTTCCACCGTATAAAATTTTAACATGGGAAGGTATCTAAAGCTAAGCTATATCGACATTGCATTACGCAACTATGAAAATATATACACGTTTTACATTTTCACCATATCACATTGAATTTGTCACTCTTGTTCGACCCACTTTGCGACAATACTTCAAACATTGTATGATTGTAACATTGTATTCGACAATCATAACCACACGGGGATGTAGCTCAGTGGTAGAGCGTTCGCTTTGCATGTGAAAGGCCCCGGGTTCGATCCCCGGCATCTCCAAAACCACTTTTTATTGTTTAGTACAACTGCATACATTCATGTTATAGCCATTTGATATCAACAATTCGCAAAAATGGGCAAAATAATGTCACTGACGATTATTAAAAAAAGTTTTTTTTTTCTTCCGACTGAAAAAGTTGTAGTTTTTCTCACCAAATGATTGTGTACCTATCAATAAAATTATTTGTTGTGCAGTATGCCTATTGTGTATGTTTCCAGATTATTACAAACAGCGTCAAATTGTAATAAATCTCTATAAGATCTTTTGGTTTTACATACTATCTTCTACAGTAGTTTTTAATTTATATTTACACAGGTTTGCTGAAAGGATTAAGCGAAAAGACCATTTGAAATACAATAAATCCTTATAGTTTATAATTCATTCGTGTCTTACGAAGAAAATAAAAGTAGATAAATTCACCATTAACAATTGCATCACTGCTTACCATCAGGTGGGATCGCAGTCAAGTACTAGTGTATATTTTTTTTTTTAAACTTACTGATTGCAATAACCCAATGTATCTTTTATAATGGATCTTTGTACATTGTGCAATGATCAAAGATACCATTTCATTTAAAAATAAGAAAACCAAATAAAAAAAACAATGTCACATTCTGTTGTATTTGTCCGAGTAGTACAATAAAGTAAAAAATATTAAATACAGTTAAAAAGACTTCATCGTCCATATAAAATAATATAAAAATCCTGCTGCTCCAAGTCGAGGGGTATCGCAATTAAATAATGTGACGTGTCAACCGATTTATTGTTCCACTGAAAATAATTTAATAAGTAATACAATAAAATTGTATCCGTAATTCATTAATAGAAACAACTAATTTTATATTTCGAAAAAATACACTGTCTAAATTATGTTTCATAATAATTTTCATAGAGAATAATAATAATTATTATTAACTTTTCTTAAAAGGAATGGAAACATTATCGATACTACTCGCAAATCGATTACACTTTAAGATTATATACATCGATTTTTCTCGATTCTTTACTTTTGAACACGACTCGAAGACATTATGATCTTATACGCGCTAATCTAGCAAACTCTAGGTATACAATGAACACATTGTAATTTGGGAATTACCTACAATATTTACGTTTAGAATCTCCTTTTACTTTTTTTATATTTAGCTTACGGGAAACGTTTCTGATGTTCAACTATATACACACAGGTTAAACTGCTTAAGCAGACCAAGCGTTTGCTAATTTTATATTGAGTTTACATTTCAGTATTTAGAACCAATATTTTTTTAAAGTTTACCTGGGCGTACACAGCATAGGACTGATAGAATTTACATAATTATTCAATAGACCATTAAAAACAAAATTAAAATATTAACTAACGCTAAGATTTCTATCAGTCTCGGAATACTGACTAAAATATATGTTCTGAATGCTTTGGTTATCATGTAAGAGCCCAAAATTTAGAATAACGTTCTGGCGACAAGAATAAATGTTATTCAGGACATGTACCGCTCTTTAATGCATGAAACATTGCAATTTGTACTGAATAAGCATATCAGAAATCTTATTTCAGTCATCCTAAAACAAATAGGTAGATAAGGCTACATTTCCTTACAAATACTTTCAATTTTCATCGCCTTTTTTACTCATCTACTTGGGCCCACTCGCGCAGGCTTCGACATTCTTAAAACTATATTTACGTAAATAGCCAGCTTCAAACGCCTACACTTCACGGGCTTGTAATTTTGAACACCAATATCGTTAATATCACTGTCCTGTCCAAAGATTTACATCAACTTTTTCTATATTTTTTCAGATTTTATAACTTACTTTTTTTACATTAGGTGTATACCTTAAAAAGTGAAAAGGTCGTGAGCAGGAATGTGATTTGAGTAATATTGAGTCAAGAATACGACGAAAAAACTGGAGAACTAACACATACCAGTCGACAACTCTGAATAGACCGTCGGCTGCCAAGCAAGATCATCACGTCATGTTCGTCGAACATCTTCACTACGACGTACAGTTGAGCACCAACACCATCTACACAAGCGACAGCATCAAAGTTGTCGAAACACATCGGATACACGCTAAAACGGGCAACTATTACGACGAGAATCGTCTAAGGGGTAAGCTCAGGGAGCTCTCACTGAGTTCATCGAAAGTCTCGCTGGAAGTCCAGCACGATCAGCAGTGCGCCGGCGTGGGCTGCGTGGGCGGCGTGGCCGGCGTGGGCGGCGTAGGCGGCGTGGGCGACGTGTCCGGCGTGTCCGGCGTGGGCGGCGCGGCAGCAGCAGGCGCGGCGCAGCAGTTCTCGTTGAGGTCGGTGGCGCGCTTGCGGCGGGGGCTAGGCGCGCGGCTCGAGCGCGGGCGGCAGGCTGAAGCCGGGCAGCGCGGGCCCCGCGGGGCCCCCGGGCGCCAGGGCCCCGCAGGCGCGCACGCTGGCGCCCGAGCCGCCGCTGCCTCCGTGCTCCAGCGACGTGAGGGACGGCAAAGAGGGCCGCTCCGACGGGGCCGGCGACGGCGCGTCCACATCATTCTGCAACGATCCAACGCGCTCAGCTGTGGCGCCGGCTACAACACCACGGGGCGGGAGGGACGGGGAGGGGAGGGGGCGGGGGGCACCGTTACTCACTCGCATACCGTGACGCCAACCAGACGTCGGTCCACTGTCTTTGGGTGACGTCTTTTCGTCGTAGACCACGAGGAAGTAAGCTAACGTACTAGTGCTAATACCACATATAAACATATTAGCGACACTTTGTACGAGTATATGGGGTTTCTTAAAAAAAACCTAATTGATCCGTCAGTTTTTTTTTTACTATGGATGGGCTCACGTTGGCCATCACCACCAAAAAAAAAACAAATACAAAAATTATTATTATAGAAAAATTCTGTACAAGTATTTTTCTTTTATTACGGAAGGAGAAATTATCTTTATATTTTTTCTTTTTAAATACATTGCCCGACACTAAAAATTACTCCTGTATCGCGGGTACGTTCACAAACTCACATACAGAAGACACCTCGACCCGGAACATCTATCCGTAGGCCATACAAATATTTGTTCCGTGCGAACATCGAACCCGCGATTGACTTGATAAAGCAAAACTAAGGGTCGAATACTTTTTTTGATAATTAAACGGATCAAGTAGATCTTTTTTAAGAAAAATCCCAATTATTTTCGTTGTGATGACTAAATTAGCTTACTTCGCCGCGGCCATCACTCGACAGTCGACAGACATCTGAGAAGCATCACGCGTTCACTAAAATACTGTGCTGCTGATGATACTGATGAACTAAACGATATAACGATACTATGGAAACAAAAAGTCGTGTCAACAAATATATTTTGAATAAACTGCTTTACATTGTGGACTAGAAATACTTCTAATTCTTATAGTATTTTGATTTTAGTTGCGAAAGCTTGTGATGTACTTCTTTTGTTAATTTTCGTCAAATTGATTCTAAAATCGGATCGACTATAGATCTGATTCGAATGGATATTGAAGCAGTTTGAAGCCATTGATTAATGACGTTAAGTAATCGATAATATTCTAAATCCATAAAAAATCTTAAAGATTTTTTTTTTATACTTCATGCAGCTTTTTTTTTCTTTAATAATTCGTATAAAATACGAAATGAAAAATTATTTTTAATATTTTTTTTTGTAAAATTCCACTTTATAAAGGTTGGATGTATAATTCTACTAAGAGAGGATGGATTTAAAATACGTATAAATCAGGAAAAAGACAGCACATTTAGCGAGCGATTGGTGCGTAGTGATACCCACTGTAGAATGACAAAGCGTGCCAAGACAACAGGATTAAAAGCCAAGGAGCCCATTTTAACAGCAGTTTTAGAACGTCATGACTTTTTTGTAGATAATATTCAAAAATCATACGAACAATAAGTATTTTAAAAAACAACACGACTTTGTATGTAACCCAATGATTAACTAGACTATTGAAGGTCTAATAAAATTTGTGAAAGGCTAATCAAATTATAACTATAAAACTGATTGCTTACAGTGATAACTGAGAATTATCATTATGGACTTGTATAGACAGCGTCATGAACCGGTCATGCCCTTTTCTAAAGTCAATGCAAGAGGGGTACCCGCAGATGCAAATACAAAGAGTAGCTTCCCTCTAAAGCGAGAATATTTCGGAATAACATATAGTATATGCATATGTCAAATGTCTATAAAATCGAAAGGCGAACTTGCCGCAACTCGGCAGAGCTATAACAGGTCTTAGTTCCTGTTAGAGTTGCCGGATTGTTCGAAAGAGTTACCATGGCAGACTGAAGGAACACAGGTGGGATTTAGTCAGTAAACGTCTGACACTCCCTCTCGCTTCATCTAGAGTGGGAGAAGTTAATATGATATCCCGCCTCAAAAAAGGTTTCTAGAGACAGGAACCTACTCACAATGTACAACGACTTTTGCCCATTAGGCCGATGACGGTAACGGTACAGACGAGTCAGTTTGAAGTAGGTATATTATTATAAAAACAATTTTGGGGTTGGTTAAAAATGGGATGGTTTATTGTATGGTACAATATATTTCAACCAAATGTTACTACCATTCATTTTTGATGATTACGATAGATATCCAAATCCCAAAAAAAGGTATTCATTTTCAAGTCCATATGATACTTTTCAGTGGCTGTGATTGGCAAAATATCAATAAATCACAGATGTCTAAAGTTTTTTTTTTATTGACTTTTATTTCAACATCCAAACGAAATATTTGGAAATCTTTTAGATTTTCATTTTGATTAGCCTTACCAAGTTGCTTATAACTACATAATTATTATGATTATGTGTGTTACCTTGTTAATCAAGAATTTTGTGTGTTAGAGAAAGCTGGAAGCATAATGAAGATATAAAAATATGTTAGACATGCAAGTGTATGATAGATAAGTATAGCATATAGCGAAAATATTATAAATACATAAAACTAAATAGAAAAACATATATGTATAAAATAAAACTTATTTTCAAAATATACCTAGTTATAATTAAATGGGGTTAAGTCTAAAATAATGAATATTTGCCAACATTATTTCTAGCGATGTTCTGTGATGTTGAAATTACGAGTATTGTCTATGAAAAAAAAGCGAACCTATGTGATAATTTAAACATACTGTTTGTTTAGAAAACTAAACATAATAACAATCTAAAATATCGACAAAAATTACCTAAGAATAGCATCGATAACAAAATTGGTTGTCACTACAACTCTAAAGGTAATACATGATTTTTTACAATGATTATAATTTGTAGCTCATAGCTTGTCTTACTGTGAATACTTTAAATACGGGACTATAATACTTCTAAATAACAATAACATACTAAGTACACAATAAATGCACGTACATAATATATAAACTTACAAATACCTGTGGTACGATGTCGAAACCTAGATAATAAAATTCATATCAAAATGTTGTGATCTCACTATTATTCTCGAACAACACGCCATCGAATATTAAAAAATCTACCTACTTAATATTATTTTAATAACAATACAACATTTATACCTATTCGTATAAATATTAGGATCCAAAAATACCAAATTTTTAGTATAAAAATAATTCTTGTATAAAAATCTAGGTTAAACATCGGTTTCATGCGATTTTCATTAATATTTACATTGGATTCACGTAAAGGTATAACTTTCCTTACAATTCTACTCTAGAGTAAATACCGTGGATTAAACACATACATAATAATAGCTATGTCGATAATTTTCCTCACAATACAAAAATCTAGCGCTATTGTTGCATATTACATACTGGTAGCACATATAAAACCTTCTAGCTCGTCAACTTTTTTAAAACCGCTATTGTTTCATCTATATTGTCTATAGCATCCTGGAAGTTCGAACACTATGACCAACGAGGTTTGTACACTATTTCGGGACAGTCGGACGTAGCCACACTATTTTGTACTTTTTTCTTTCTCTTTTTTTCTACGCACTTACTGTGAGCGACGTTCTTACAACCCAAGTATGCTCTCCTGAGCGCACTTGTCACTTTGCCCTGATAATCAGTCACAATCCGACATTTTAATAAGGGATAACATTGATTTTGACAAAAATAAATGCTTGAGAATAACTTCCTTTTAACTAAAATGTAAAAATGCAATAAGATTTTTTTTTCCAAGGCGATAGCAACAAGATAACCCGCTAAACACAAACATCGAATTCTTTTTTTGCAAATAGCAGTTCACTGTCGGATAGTATAGTAGTCAAAATATGTTTAAAATAATGACAAGTTTGTATTTATGTCGTGGCCAGATCATAGAAATGATTACTTCATGAAATGGCCAAGTAAAACTGGCCAGATCGTTTTAAACGTTAAAGTTTGATGATATTTCAATCTTCGTTTGGCCTATTTTCTTCAGACCTTTTATTATCATTGAAATCCTTCATCAATGATTTTGCCAAACGAGGATTGAAATATCATCAAATGTTAATGTTTATACGATCTCGCCAGTTTTAGTTGGCCATATCCAGTGATCAATTTCTATGATCTGGCAACGAAATTTACATAACTATAGTCATTGGGGAATTTCATAATAAAACAATGTATCCTAGCAATCTTTGGGCTTATTGGAATTGTCATGAGATGGAGGTACTCTGGCTATAAGTGCTTTTAATGGTTATGCTCTATTGGTATCTTACTATAGAACTTGCATACAATTTAAGTTTAGTATTAACTAAACTCACACTCACAATAATATCACATTTTTTTGTTATGATACCTATTTAAGGTATCTAAACTAAAAAGTGTGAAACAAAAAACCAGAAACACCAACTTCCAAAGTTTAAAGTTATTTTAAACGTTTTAGTGTTGAAATGTGAAACACGGGTAATTCAACCGCATCTGGTTAGACTGAAAGCCTAATGTTGTCCATCTATCTGTCTGTCAAGACCCTTTATCTCGGGAACACGTGGAGGTATCGGGTTGAAATTAAAACCATATACTGCGGTCCCTTGAAGTTGTGAAAAAATAAAAAACTTCTGAGTTAACGAAAAATAAAGATAACGCCATTTATGTCGCAAAAAACGTATATTTCAACACTCTCAAGGGAATCAAAATTCATAGGGTACTTCCCGTTGACCTAGAATTTGGCATGAAGCAGTCTCATAGCACAAGAATAGGAATAAATCTAAAAACTAAAAATTTGTAGTTACGTCACAAAAAAAAACTTATTTTGCGATTCGTAAAAATCTTCGTAACTCAATTTGGAAACTGATCTGGTAAGTTTGTACGGAACCCTCAGTGCGTGAATCCGACTCGCACTTGCCAGGTTTTTTTTAGAGTCGGTTAATTAACCATCATCATAACTCACTTTATTACCATACTAGCCGATACTGAGCTACAGATTGCAAAAATCTTTCGAAAAATTGAATTTTGCAGGCTACCCTGGAACATTTACCTCAAAGAGAAACTGGACAGCACATAAGTCAAAAAAGATAAATCAGCCACTCAAAATTAAGTCTGAGATTACGAATATGAGAATTAAGTCATAAGAGTTTGATCAGCAGCGCATTTCAAATTACGGAAATCAGTAAGAAAAATTACAGAAGCTGAAGAGATATATTACAAAAAAAAGTTATGAGATAATTTATATGTGAGAGAAAAATCTTAAAATGATTACCAATTAGATTGAAAATGATAATTCTTAGTGACTAGAGAATAAAATTCATGCTTAACACAAAATGTTCTCACCACGCTTATCCCAGGCTTTGCCTGCAATTATAACACGCGTTGACTAACAGCCTAATAAACCTATTCACAATACGGCAGTGAAAACCCGACTTAAATATAACTTACAACTAATATTTATACTAATAATTAATTTTATTTATAAAGTGAATATAATATAAATAAAAATGCTTAAATAAAAATATGGAAGACAAACAAACAAAATATATATATATATATAAATAAGTAATTTGTCATTTTCATAAATTAATGTAGATGTAAATTGTTTGTGTGTGATACTGTGAGTAATGTTCACATGTCAGAATGTCATGGATGTTGTTTTATCACTTGTACTAGTTTTCACTAACACTATACGACACCTATTTAGGGTGACTGGTAATTAGTGACCGATACTTAAACACGTGATTGTACTTATGATTACAAACAACTATCCCAAAGAAAGTTTTTTTCTAATCTCATTAGATTAATCACAATAACAAAACAGCTGTTTGAAACTTTGATTTCGCGCGCGCGTCTTCACCTGATCAGCTGTTAGCGGCGCGGCGCCCGCGCCCGCGTTATCGATGACGTAAGCAATGTACCTATTTATTATTGTAATTAAATTAATTAGTATAAAAAAAGTTTCTTTGAGAAAATTGTTTGTAATCATGAGTACAATCACGTGTTTAAGTATCGGTCACTAATTACCAGTCACCCTATATAAATAAATGCCAAAAGAAAAGCGCGTTGTTTGATTTTTAAGTAACGTTTGGCTCAATATTGCGAGATGAAAATACGGCAGAGCACTTTTGTTTATGTATTAATTTAGATGCCCCCTAGCCACTTAAATGTGCCATTTAAATGGAAATTAGTAAATAAAAAAAATTTTATACCTAGATTTGTAATACCCAGATTTGTATTACATACTCAGATATTTTGTCATACAGTTTAACCCATCAATGGAGATCCACTCATGGTTAAAATTGTGTACAGCAGTTTCATTAAAAAATGCGCTTATTACAACAGGACGACGTTATAATTAAACATCTAATCAGTCTGCATTTTCATACTATATCTATACAGTGATCACTATAATAGGAGTTATATCCCGAGCACCCATTTGTATAAAAATCCAACATGTGAACAAAACCGACCAACCAAAAGGCACCAATCACCAGAAAGTAAAGAGTGTGAGTATGAGCGATGTGAAAGCGAGTATGTAGTGTAGCAAACGTCTGAAGGCGACGCGCCGGACAGTTACCTTAAGCGGCACCGGCGGCACTTCCAGGTGGTAGCCGATGTCGCACAGGTTGCGCAGCAGCTCCAAGCCTGCAACACGTGGGAAGACATCCTAATGACACTTGATTTATCATTTTGACACATTAAGAGGGTCCTTTTCACTCGCCTATCGTCAAAATCGAGCATGGTTTTGAAACTTGTTACTTCATCTAACGCAGTCCAACGCGATGTTTGACGAAGAGGCAACGAGAAAAAAGAGAGATAACACCTGAAAACTCTGCTAGCATTCGGTAATTCTGTGATTTACTCGAATATTTCAGTTGTTAAAGGAGTAAGTTTTTTTTTTTAACCCTTAAAAGTTTTTGAATAAAATTGTCGTCATCCAGAATCTTGATTAAATTTGCAAGGCTTCTATTGTTATATTTTTTTACTTTTTTAACTTTTGAGTATATTATGAAATGTCAAAGTTCATGCAAAATAGAAGATTTTCAGAGGTCTTTACTGGATTAGTTTTACACAAAGAACAATGGCAGAATTTTGTCTGGACTTTTTTTTGGCATACATAGATTTCATATATATGAATCAAATTTAATTAATTTTCTACGATTTTTCAATTATTCATTCCTTCTCGTAAAAGCCGGAGTTATTTTATGTTTTTAAAAGCTTATCAAATGATGTTCGAATTAGGTACATTCGAAATGTTACCATTAAAATAGTGGTGTGAGTAAAAATAGTATGAATGCAATTTATCGAGCAGTCGATTATATCGATCGTTTAATTATATAAACGAATGATATTATCGACTGATCGATGAACTCATGTAGAGTTGGTTTTGTTTTGATTATTGATATGCTCTATTCTTTCGTCTTTAATCAACTGATATCTTTGAAGAAATGCTTCTACTTTTAAATCCAATTAATAATAGATCAAAATATATGTTTCAATGTTGTATCGATTTATAAGAAAACCGAATCGAAACGTGCACGCACTACTTTTGTCTTTGACAGTAACATGTTGTCTGTGGTTGTCTGTCAAGACGCTACAGAATTCTTCCGTGTTTTTCATTTCGGTTGTTTTGCGTTTTTATTTGGATTTCTATTTATTTTTACCCGACCTGGACTGTTTATGGACTGATTGATACTGCCCTGTGTGATCAATCTGCGATGTTTTATGATAATTGCTGTTTGACGTTCATTCATAACCTAAAAATTCAAACACCGAATTCTTTTTTTTCCGGCTTTCCCAAATAAAAATAGTTTCATTTATAGATTCTGGAGCTAACGCCAAATCTTTTGACATATTTTTCATTACGGGACGCTTCAATTTGATCCCAGACAATTCTTAGTATGGAGACCTGCCATTGTTCTTTACAAATTGACTTCCATACCCAAAGTGTAAAAACGGGATCCTATTGCTAAGACCACAGTCCGCCTCTCTGTCACCAAGCTGTATCTCATGAACCATGACGTCTAATTACATCACGCCCGTACGGCTACCATAGAAAAAAGCGACTTGGCGAGAGAGACAGACATATTTGTTGTCTGGTTTGCTTTTCTGTAGATTTTGATATTGTTTTCACAGTTAGTATTCTATTTTAGTACATTTATTGATACACTAGCTTCTGCCAGCGGCTTCGCCCGTGTGATAGTAGGTTTCTCAACACTCTTTTTTTCAACTTTGGACCCCCGTTTCATCCCCTTAGGGGGTGAAATTCGGAAAATCCGTTTTTAACGGATGTCTACACCTAGGAACCTACTTGCCAAATTTTAAGTTTGCAGGTGTTAGTTTCTGAGATTTTGTGATTAATCAGTGAGTGGTATTTCGCTTTTATATATATATATAAATTGGTTAGACAAATATTTTTCATGTGAACGCAGGATTTTTCGAAACAATTACCGTGGCCCTGAAACGCAAAGGGCAACTGAAGGAACACCTCAGTCTGACATTCCCTCTCACTCCACCAAGAGCAAAAGAAATTATTTGATGATAATTCACCTTAAAAAAAAGAAGCTAGCAAAAAGTAGGCGGACAAACTCACCGGGCTCTCGATTCCGTCCATATCTCGACTCCCAGGCGTCAAACAGCCGATTGTAATACCGAGGCCCAGCAAGGAAGCCCAGGTACTTGTGTGTCTCAAATGTGGGGAATATCCGCTCCATGTCGCCCGTCTGTGTCAGCTCGTCCTCGGACTGGATGAGGTGGCGGACGTCGTCCGGTGTCAGGGTGGACAGGATGTCGCGCAGGTACTGTGGGAGACGATGTGAGCATGATGTAATTTTTTTAAATATTATTTTATTTACAACATTTACATACACCAAAAATGTTTAACCAACTTGGAATTATACAACCATACATGGAACATAGAACCTCCTTCTTTTTGAGGTTAGTTAATGACAAAATAAAAACCCTAACTAATTACTAAAATATGTCGTCGAAAAACTCCTACACATTGTTGTCAACTGGTAATGTGCCCAAAAGACTGGGTGCATTGCCACGCTGTTGTGTAGTTGATCAAAACCTTCGCGTTTTGTATCGTGGGTGCGTTTACAAACTTATGTAAACTCACATACACAAGACACCCAGGCCCGGAACACCTATTTGTAATCATCATCATCATTTCAGCCGAAAGACGTCCACTGTTGGACATAGGCCTCCCCCAAGTGTCGCCACAACGAACGGTCCCGTGCGTCTGGCAACCATCCGATTACCGCAACCCTTACCAGGTCATCGGTACACCTTGTAGGAGACCTTCCAACATTGCCTCTAACGGTCATCTTTTCTGCGAGCAATGTGCCCTGCCCATGACCATTTAAGTCTGGCGATTCTTCGTGCTATGTCGGCAAACTTGGTTCTCCTGCGGATATCTTTATTCCTGATTCGATCACGCAAGGTAACTTCGAGTATAGCTCTTTCCATTGCCCTTTGGGTGACTAAACCTTCTGATGAGGCCCATTGTGAGCGACCACGTTTCGGAGCCATATGTCATCACTGGCAACACGCACTGGTTATAGACTTTCGTCTTGAGACACTGTGATATGTTGGACTAGAAGATACCGCGTAGCTTCCCGAACGCCGCCCAGACGAGTCGGAATCGAAGGTCCTCACCGAAACCTCTAACCTCTTTCTCGAAATTAGATCTACCTAACTGGACTGTCTGTCCGAGGTAAACGTAATCGTCCACAACTTCGAGTGTAGTCTCTGATCTTGATAGAAGTGGGCACTACATGGCTGTTTATCATGAATATATTGTATATGTACTTATTTGTAAGCTATACAAATATTTGTGACACATAACGCAATAGCCAATCGCTCAACCGCTGCGCACTGTTTTTGGATCAACTAATTTTAAGTTTCGAAAACGAAATAATATCGATTTAGTCTTGCTGCTTACAGAAACAGTGGTAAACAGTTATTTAGTTACTTGATATAAAAGGGATCAAGACTTTCCAAGGAGGTTTAAATCACTTTTGAATCCTCCAAGTGCCCTACAATGGTATTTTGAACCTACGGTGTTCGACGGACGTGACAACATTTGAGTGGTTTTAATCAACTTAACTCATAAAAAAAAAACCAGTTGACAAAATTATAGATGATCTTACCATATCCCGATCGTCCATATTGGTATAAATTATGTGTTTATCTCTTTCTTCTTTTGACAGGTACACCGTGTATAACCGGCTGTCATACGGCAAACCAGCCTGGAAATAAAGAATTAGAATATTATAGAAAACAGGTCATCAACGTATGATGTTATATTTATTTAATCTACTGAAAACACTGTGTAACAGTTTGTTTTCGGTAAGCTACCTAAGATAACTGCAACAAACATAATTCGCAACTTCACAACGGATCTTTGTGATAAAACTTTTACTCTTCTACCAGACCTCTCTCTACTATAGGCGTCATAGTTTATTATCTCTCTATATTATACTCGATGTTGTGCGCGCCTCGACTTGTGTGGGTATGCAACTCATAAAGTACATTTCTTTGTGATACTGCATTTAATCTTGCATTCTTCAGAGTTGCAACCCATACGTGTGTTTACGCACAAATCTTGGTTGTAAGTACTTTAAGACCTGATCTAACAACATTCAACTATATAATTAAATATACACTAAAAACAATCTAAAATATGGCGTCGAGAAACTCTTTCGCATCGCTGTGGAATGAAAATGTGCCCAAATAAAATAAGAAATTGGTTTCGTGTCTGAGTTACCTCCTCGACTGTTCACCTAAATTTCATAGCTTTTGTACTAAAATTTAAGATGTTTCCACTACAATTTCTATCAACACTAAGAATGTTAGTAAAATCACCAGTTTCTTAGGACTTTGCTTCAGGGCCGTGTCGATATCTGTGTGACCCGGGACCTGGAACTGTGAGCTGTTGAATACTACCGGTCCTACATTTTTATTATCCATATACTAATATTATAAAATAATGTGAAAGTAACTACGTCTGTCTGTAACGCTTTCACGGTTAAACTGCTGAACCGATTTCGATGAAATTTGGTATGAGGAAGCTTGATCTCCAAGGATGGACATAGGCTACTTTTTATCCGTTTTCGACTTCGACTTCGCGTCCGCAATAACCAACATTCACGCAAACGAAGCGCGCTGGCCGAAGCTAGTCTGCTATATAGGGAATGGACTTTTTATGAGTTGTGAAATCTTCAATTACTCCTCTCGCTGCAGGTGGAACGAGAGGAAGTCTTAGCCTTTTATTGACTAAAACCCACCTGTGTTCCTTCAGTTGCTCAGTGTTCCAGAGCCGCGGACTGTTTTGAAAAATTCTGCTGCCCAACTATTAGACCAGGGGCTAAAACTAAAATGGGTGAATTGGTGCGGTGATATGAAAAAAAAGGGAGTTAGTGATAGCGTGACGAGTGACAGGACAGAAAGGAAAAAAAACGTGTATTTTGAGTCTCACTTCGCGCAGTGTCGCGTCCCGTCGCGTCTCAGTGTGAACTGACCCTTATTTGTATTCAGATGTACTGTACTAAACAGCAAACAGTTTATTATACGTCATATCGTATTGAGTAAAAGACCAGAGGCCCTAACACGAACTCATAACGCAATCCATTCTACGACCTAAACTGAATTGTTAAAGGGCTGGAGCTATACACCACTAATTTTTAATTTGTACAAATACCTAAAGTGCTTATTAGAAAAGGTCTTGTTGTTATTCAAGTAAAGTCTCAATAAATAATATTCATAAACAGAAAAGTTATTAGCATTTGTTTATATCCCAAAATTTCACTCAATTTATAGACATATTGTACAGGCTATTGATTGTGAATGAATGAATGACGATCAAAATGAAAAAAAAAAACACTGCGCGTAGTATTTTCTAGTAGCAATATGAATTTACCAATTATGACAAATTTTCGAGGACAATTTTGGATTTTTTTACTTTTGACTACAAAAATATGATCAGTAAGGGGTACAGATAGTGCCCCACTTTTATTTTTTTTGTAGTAATTAAAAAGTAGGTTGTATAGCTATGGAGCTATACACTCCACCTAAAATATCAAGCGTGTGAGCAAAAAAGATGCATGGAGGACATCTTTCTGGCTCACACGCTTGATATTTTACCACGCACATGGTAAGGCCCCAAGCCGTGAGAGTAAAAAGGAAGCGAAATAGACCTCGCTTATAGTTACCCCACAAAAAGTTAAGGCATCAAATAAAATCACCAGTTTCTGTGGTTTCTCCTTGGACAGCATCTCGAGATTGGTCTTGATTGGCACCTGGAACTGCGCTAAGTTCAGTACTGTGGTCACCAGCGGACCTTTCACGTGGATGTCGAGGGGTGACGCGCTGTGTAGGCTCGGAGATATGTTCACCTGGAAGTATACGTGATTCATAGTATCGGCGTTCATAAATTTTTTCTTCATTCATCTAAGAAAGTTAAGTGGAAGTGGCTTAAACTGCGCATCAGCGATAACAGAAATTAAGAAAAGAAAAAAAAAAAACGCGTTTAATTGGCACACAGGTGCACACAATGAAATAACAATTATAATATAGAAACTTAAATCGACACCACACGATGACACGGTTGGCGTAATGGCTGAGTGATCGACTGCTGCGCAGCGTGTCATGGGTTCAATCCCCGCACGGAACCAATATTTGTATAATCTGTAAGTAATTGTTCCGGATCTGGGTGTTTGTATTTATGAGTTTCTATGTTTGTAAACGCACCCACGATATAGAAAGAAATTCGTAGTGGGGCAAAGTTTTTTTTTTTAAATCATCATTTCAGCCTAAAGACGTCCACTATTGGACATAGGCATCCCCCAAGCGTCTCCACAACGACCGATCCTGTGCATCTCTCATCTCTCTTGACTCTCACCAGGTCGTCGGTCCACCTTGTGGGAGGCCTTCCAACGCTGCGTTTTCCGGTGCGCGGTCGCCACTCTAGAACCTTTCGGGCCCCATCCACCATCCGTTTTACAAGTAATGTGCCCTGCCCACTGCCACTTTAGTTTGGCGATTCTTAAAATAAATACCAACAAAAAAAAATAACTTAAAATACATCAACATTGTGTGTCTCACGGCTGCGCCAATTAGGTCCAGTTCAGCATAATGCCAGGCCACTACGTAGCAGTTGCCTGACGCTGGTTTTCAACAGAACCTTGCTATGAGTCTACGGATGTTAATCAGTTTAAATTCACGCAAACAAATTCGTGGCCAATAAGCTAGTACATATCTAATCTTTGAACTACCTGCGTCGGATATATGCAAGAAACACTCCCATTTATTCCACCAGGGTCGCACATACTCCTATGGGGATTGAAGAGCTGAACGAGATGTTCATGTGCTGTGTATATAGGGTGACCGGTAATTAGTGACCGATACTTAAACACGTAATTGTACTCATGATTACAAAGAACCTTCCCAAAGAAACTTTTTGTATACTCACTAGTTTGTAGGTACATTCACTGATTAGATACGTACATGTATGGGTTTGTAAGCTGCGCGGGTGTTTTATCATTAATGTAGGTACGACGCCGTCACGCTGCTAACAGCTGAGCGGTCGCGCGCGTATTTAAACAGCTGTTTTAATATTGTGATAAAACTAATGACAATGAAGTGAATCAAACGCAGACTTGATGCACAGCAATTATATTTACCATAAAACGACATAGGTACAGAAATTTTGACAAAAAGAAAGGAACGTGCGGTTAGCACGCGAAGCTCAAAAATGGCACTAACTGAAATTACGAATGCGCCGTGTCGGCCTCCCCGCGCGCTCCTTGTACACACACATTAACCGCGTCGTTTACAGACAATATAAAAGTTTCTTTGGGAAAGTTGTTTGTGATCATGAGTACAATTATGTGTTTAAGTAACGGTCACTAATTACAAGTCACTCTATCTACTAATAAGTAGATAAGCTTACGGAGGGAGCGCCAAAGTGTTACTAGAACGGTAGTTGCTGAAAATCAGCATCGTACGAGTAGATTGCTGGATTTGCCTAGCGCAGCGTCACGGTATAAGCCAACCAACAACCTATTTTTGACGCACAACTTGGATTTATATATTGTATTTATTTTTCTTAGATTATTGTTTATATTTATATTGTGTTATGTCAGTCTCTGTCGGTCGGTGTAATCGACAATAGACAACCACAGACTAAGCTGTAAGATCAGACTGTGTTTTGTATAGACGACCACAGACTAAGCTGTAGACATCAGGCAACTGTATTTATTGTCTAGTGTTTATGGTGCAACACAGTTATGCCCAGTTTACACATGGCCCGACAGATTGCTGTATTTTATTGTGAGTCTATTTGGGCAGAATAAACACGTTCTTTCTTTCTTTTAGATGGAGTATCCAGTCGCAAACACAACCCTAGCGAAAAGATCACGTAAACACTCATCGGAAGAAATCTGGCGCGGGCAGTTAAAGGGTTAATCATTTCTAATTACGTAAAACCATTACCTCCAACAACCAAGGCTTGAGATCCTCATCCAACAGCACATCAATACCGAACAACTCATAACAGTTGTATCGGGACGTGACGTTAGCTTTGGTCAGTGAACTGATGCTTGCCTCTCCTGATATGATGGTCTTTATCACAAGGTCTTTCATGGCGTCCCACAGCGCGTCTGTGTCGACGAGTTTCTCGGATTTCAGGTATTGTAGTAGGGTTTGGAGTGTCCTGCAAAGGTTACAACCTTAATAAGTGATTGTGGTTCTTCGAAGAAATTCGTACGTGCTATTAAAAAAACTAAGGTCTATTTTGCACGGATGCGTAGCTTCATAGACGCGTATTCGTCATTATACGCTTGGTATACGCCTGCTTACCGCTTACATACAAAACTATGAAACACTATCAACGAAGCGGCAACGACATGACGGCACAACGTTATGAAGTACATATATATACATAACGCGTCTATGAAGCTACGCGTCCGTTGATAGAAGGCCTAACAACAAAATGTCTGCTGAGTCTCACGTTCTATGTTTTGATTACCAGGTTGAGTAGAGATTTTTAACAGAAATTCTCGATAACAGCAAGCCACTTACCAACAGCAAAAATGTAAAAAAATAAAATAACGCAGCATTATTATTCTAATATAACCTGTTGTGATCCTACACGCACACTCTAGGAAAGTTAAATTGACTAACCAAAACAAAAATGTATAAAATAAGGAAATATTAAAAGGAAATGAAATAAGAATAAATATAAAAAGGCGATAATTTATTTCAATGTGTGTGTGTAGCCTTTTTCAAACATGTTTGGGTTGGCTGCCAGTCAAACCAGGTGCAACTGGGTAGCAGTATTTTACATGGAGCAACTGCATATCTGACCCCCACACTCCTTGGCAAGAATGGTGATTTACTGGCTTCTGACTATCAGTCACGGCTGGCAAAGATCTACAAATGACTGCTAGACTCATTAGTCTAACCGCTAATTAGTAGGCCTAAGCCTTTGCTTAGGCGTACTGTCCACGAACGCGTAGCTTCGTGACGCGTAGCTTCGTGACGCATAGCTTCGTGACGCGTAGCTTCGTAGACGCGTAGCTTCGTAACGCGTAGCTTCGTAGACGCGTATTCGTGATTATACGGAAAAAAATACTCTCTTTCTATAAAACGCTTCATCGATAGAGTTTTATAGTTTTGTATGTAAGCTGTGAGCAGTTGTACACCAAGCATATAAGACGAATATGCGTCTATGAAGCTGCGCGGCCGTGGACAGAAAGCCTTAACGTACTTTCCGAGGCGCGCTTTTTATATTTTAAACGAAGAATTGTAATTAAAAAAAATTAAAAATGGTTGTAATCACTTACCATTTGTGTCCTTCGCAGGCAGCAAAGTCTTCATTTGGCGTGTAATTCTTAGATAGTCTATTGATAGAGTAATTTGTCAGGTGCATATACCTGTCATTCAAAAATGCTAACTCGTCGTTGTACTTTACTGTAATCAAAGAAATGAAGGATATTAGATAAATAGATTTATTCTCTATGTACAGTTCATTTTACATCAAGCGACTACGTTTGGGACCTCCACATCACTGGGCGACACGACTTGGCCAGACTGGTGTTTTTTTTTATACACTGGCCACCTTAATTTTTTTTCTTTTCGTTCAGTCCATCCTAAAGTTGTCTGTAAGGGATTGCCCTGTGCGATAAGACCGCCCTTTGTACACTAAAGTATATAATAAGTAAATAATTGAACGATTAGCTGCTACGCTGGGTGTCGCGGGTTCCCGCATGGAATAAATATTTGTATGGCCTACAGACAGTTGTTTAGGGTCTGGGTGTTTTTTGTGTGAAATTACATGTTTCTGAATGCACCCACGAGACAAGAGACATTAATAGTGTGGGCTAAGTTTTAAAGAACTAAAAAATGACTGTCCAAAATGTACAAATGACAGTCAGAACGTAAAGGTTAACGTTCTTTCCGAAGCACGGAGGAATCTCGGTATATAATGGATGATAATCCACCCGCAACATAGCATAAAGGTACAAGTCTATAAATAAAAGTCTATAGTTACCTGAAGCAAACCTCGCCAACCCATCCTTATACAGATATATCCTGAGTGGATGCACTGACGTCACCAGGACGTACAGCCTGAGATCAAACTTGTTGCCATTGATGAGGTAAGGCTTCGACACGTAGCGCTGTACAACGACGGGCCGCTTCTTGGGGATCTGGGTCCATTTGGAGACCACCTTTATGCCTGTACCGCGGGCTGATGCTGGCTGGAATTGGTGAAAGGTGAAATTAACTTTTGACCGCCACACGACGAAAAAAAATGTGCCCAACACGCCACAGTCACGAATACATGACACACTTAAACCCTAATAAAAACTTGCAAGAAAGTAGTTTTTTTTATTTGCGTTGTTACAAGAATGAAATCGCCGAGTTGCCCGTTGGTGCCAAGAGCACGCTTTAGCGTTTTTGGCGACATGGCTCCCGTGGCTGTCAACATTGGAAGCCATTTTCTGAAGCCGTACTTTTTGAATGTAGATGGTGGAATATCGTCGAAACAAATAGTCTACGAAAGGGATACTCTACGTTAGAGGAATACGACGCGAGGCGGAGATAAACTTAAGTGTTGAAGTCATAACTGTTTCTGTGTAAGGGGGACGGAACTACACAAGATGTATAGCTGTCTCTTTTTCGCAGCTGAACAGCGACAGAGCTTCAACACATCATAGCACAGTCCTCGATATCGTCTGCTAACAATAAACTGCTGTCAGAAATCTTAAATAAATGAATAATATTGTGAATTTGTGATTGTTAGTCGTAATAATTTCACAGTACCTGTGAAATTATTACGACTTATTTGATTTAGTTACGACAAATTGTTTGATTTAATGGCAAAAAATATGAATTTATGTTCCATATAGAATATGTTTTAACTCAAAGATTGGCTGGTAATACTTTATGGCCTTGAACCATCTGTCTAAAGAGACTTTATGCTTATACTTTTAAATCAATATGCAACTGGTAACTGCAGTAACTGAATAGAACTACAAAAATGTATGGACCTGCCGGCCATGCACTCATAAACAAAAATACTTTTGTCCTTGATATTGATACAATCAAGGGTACATCATTCATGTATATTTATGCACCCCACTTTTATGTTGTCTAGACATACGTAAATAAAAACGTGGCATTGACTTTCGAATATCGTCATAAAAATCGACATACCCGTAAGTATTGAGTTTTATATGCATGCTAGTGTCGAGTTCAGTGTTCGGATAAGTATTCCTACCAGATGAAATCTAATATATGGCCTTTTTTGGGTTTTTGGGTGTGGCATCATTACATAACTCCTACCGCTCTGGGTGGAATGGGAGGGGGAGTGCTAGACTTTTAGTGACTAAAGCCCAGCAGTGTTCCTTCAGTTGCCCTTCGCTTTCCGAGCCCGCGGTGACTCTTTCGAACAATCCCGCAGCTTTTGATTAATTTAGGAACAATCCAATGTACCTATTTGGGTTTCGTCGCTGCGGCCAGCGCTGCGCTCTAGGTTGTTTTCTTAGAGAATAGCACTGCAGGACATAATCTACGAGTAGTTTTTGCGTGAAAGACTAACAAACATCCATACATACAAACTATCACGTTTATAATTTTAGTAGGATCATCAGATACATACCGGTTTAATAATCCACTTTTCATTATTAGCTGCATACTTTTCCCAGTCGTGTTTTAGCAGTTTCATATCGTGGGGCAACACATAAGTTTTTGGCATGATACCAAACTCACTTAAACCATATTTAGATACCAGTTTCTGTAGGTTCCTCCATAGTCGGTCTTTTCTACCGATTTGAAACGTGCCCGGGAAATGGTTCATCTTCTGTCCATCTTTGATCGCTCTGAACATTATAGATTTCATGTGTTTGCCCCAGATGCCAATCCATTCTATTGTTTCTGTAATGAGATAGTATGGATCTGATTTAGAGAATTAGGCGGTATCATCTGCAGATTACTCCTGTATCGTGGGTTCATCCATAAACATGTAAACTCGCATACACAAGAGACCCAGACCCGGAACAACTATCTGCAGGCCATACAAATATTTGTTCCGTGCGGGAATCGAACCCGTAACACGCAGCGCTTCAGTCAATCGCACAACCACTGCGCCAACTGTGCCGTCAAAATATTCAACAGTTAAATATCGCCATAACAACGTGGATTCGTCAATAAATGAAAACAATCGCAATAATCGTCATTATGAACTACTTTTAATTTTACTTGGCAAATAAAGACCCATTATGAACAACTTTTAATTTTACATGGAAAATGAAGTTCATACCTTCCTGTGGACATTCAGCGGTATCACATTCGCTCTTCACCAACCGAAATCCAGAATTCGTCAACGTTTTCTTCACGACTATTGGCGTTATTGTGGTCAGTTTCCACTTGAGGTGCTTTTGTATGGGCAGTGGTATTTTGAGACAGGGGCTCTCTTCGTGGCCGATGAACTTGAGGTAGGGAGGCACGCGAGGGAACAGCGACGGACGAAGGCAATTTGACACTGATTCGGGGAGGTGCAGTGGCGATTCTGAAAGTTTAAAAGTTTTATGTGAGTTTTATGTGGGGGTCGCTTTTTTATTCTATCGACAATCGCTTTTTCTCTCGAAAAATTATGTAAATATAGTATTTACGATGTAAAATATTCAATATTTTAAGATCCTTTTTAAGTCTCTTTTAAGTCTCAAATGAATTAGGGGATAAAATGTCCCCCAAAATGACGCGCAACGCTGTCAAATTGCCCAACAACATGGCCCGCGTCACGTGAATGCATTGTTAAATTATTATTATTCACTTTATTCATTTAATATACACATAAATTACATTTTTAAATATATTTTTTTTAACAAAATCATATAAAAAAACATTTAAAAATAGTAGTCCGCCGCTGTCGGGACAGGGTCCAAGCTAACGGTGGTTAGGGCTCCAGAGACAGCAGCCTCCTCACAATGCGAGCCGTATCAGCCTTCTGTATCAAGCCCTTGATCCAACCACGCAACGACAGTTTAGACAGATGGTCGTCTAGACTTTTGGCCATCAGGCCGTTGGCGGTAACAACAATCGGCACAATGATAGCCGAATCCACATTCCACATGTCGACAACCTCGTGTGCTAACTCGAGATGTTTGATTTGTTTCTCTTTCTATTATTTTTATTATTATTAAGGGGGCAAGTTGCGAACACTAGGCAACGTTGTAGCGTCACGTAGATTGGGCGTTGCACGTCAAGTTGGAGGACATTTTGTCCCCTAATGTATCTACATATTATTCAAGGGTTTTAATTTGGATAAAATTTTACTTCTTTTTTAATTGATTGTGGCTGAAACACACCTCCATCACATTTTCTTGTACTGATCGATTGTCGATAGAAAAAAAAACGTTCCATGAACGAACAACGACAACTATAAATCAATATCTTGTCAAGAATTCAATGAAAAAACCTCACCAATTTCTTCTATAAGGATTTAACAAGTTATTTAAGGAATAAACAACTAACACTGAGAAATTAAGTTAAAAAAAGTTAGGTACAATTTACATTACCAGAAAATCAAACTACGTTTTACATTTTAAATCCGTATACAATTTAAAAAATGCAGATATTAAAACCGAGCACTTTACAATATAAACTGATCAAAGTACAAACTAGTTAAATGTAAAAAAAATGGAGATAAGGAAATGTAGAGAATTTGATAAATACTCGAATGACCTTAGAGATCTCAATGCCTCCCCTATGCATAAAGGCGTAATATATTTTTTAAATAAAACTTGTATGATATATAGTCAGCCTTATAATGTTCCCACTGTTGGGACTCAGGCCACCTCTCTAGGAGAGGGAAAGGGCCGTAATCCACCACGCGGGCCCAGTGCGGGTTGGCGGATGTCACATGTCTTAGAATTTTTGGTTCAGGACATGCCGGTTTCCTCACGATGTTTTCCTTCACCGTTTTAAGAGCAGTGGTGATGAAATAATTACACAAAGTAATGCGCCTGGCTGGGTTTGAACCCGCAACCTACAACTCGTAAGTCGGGGCCGTTACCACTCGGCCACCACTGCTCTCAGGAGGAAACTTGTATGTACTATAAAAAAAAAATATAAATTTTTTCTTAGTCGTCCAGCGTCTGGTACTGTGATCTTAAAATAACTATCGATTACATAACGTAGTGTTTCCCAAATTAATCATTAAGAATTACAAAAACTAGTATCATAAAAATCACTTTTTGCCTTACCTACGACCTTATGCGTAGGAGGAATCTTTACTAAGAAAATGATGACCATGTCGAATATTCAAGCGGTGTGAGTTTTTCAATTGTGTGTCGTCAAATAGTCGTCGAAACGGTGCTTACGGTGTAAAAGTGAAATAAAACAGGTGAACAAACAATGAAGTGACGAAAAAACTGAACGAGTGCCAAAGATGTAATTAAAAAAAATATCCGCATACTTATTACGCATGTTGTTTACAATACTTATACCCATTTTCACCGGCACTAAGAGACACTTTAATGCAACATAAAAGAGAGAGCACTGTTGTTTTATTTTACATTATTTTAGTCATTACATTTAAAGCGTTTGTGCATTCATTCGTATTCGTGAGGATATCATCTTAATCATCATCATTTCAGCCGAAAGACGTACACTGTTGGACATAGGCCTCCCCCAAGTTTCGCCACAATGAGCGGTCTTGTGCGTCTCGTAAGGATATATTCGTAGTCAATTTTATAATGTTTTGCGTGCTCCATCGTCGACCTCATTTTCGCTTTCCAGCATTATTTAAGATAGTGGTCAACTCCGAGCCCTATCAACAGTAAAAAAAAATCAAAATGTTCTGGACAGTTCTGGTGGACATCCCACCCAAACGTTTAGGAAACACTTTCATCTTGCGTACAGCTAAGGAGTGGAATTCCCTGCCGGAGCCTGTGTGTTCTGATAGCTACAAACAAGGAGTCTTTAGAAGAAAAATGAATAGGTAGCATGCTCCATCGTCGACCACATCATCGCTAACCATCAACTGAGATAGTGATCAAACGCGACCCTACATAAAATGTTTAAAAAAAAACAAGTATTTTTAAAATACGAATCGAATACGACCTATTGCACAAATCGCCTTAGGCGTCGCGTAGTGTCAGTGAAAACGAGAACTATATGTACTTCTATGTGACAACATATCTACAACAAAATAATACGAAACGAAAAACTAGATAAAACGCAAAAGACACATTAACATTACTAAAACTCCCGTAAAAGTTACATAACATTAATTGAACTTATTCAGTTAAAGTTATGCTACTTTAATTGAAGTTATTACGAAATAGCGTGCCTTTATACGAAAGCTATCGACTTTTTAACACAATGTAAATTGCGAACGAGTGGGGGGTCGCTTGCTTGCCTTTGCGTGCCGGTACGTATTTGAACGGGTTGGTTGTGTGCAAAGATGTCAAAAACATTTGTTCCTTGCTCATGCTCACTTTGTCTGCGAACAACGGTAGATTATGTATTGAAGGATGACTGTGTTTGAATGGTAATGACAGTATTTGTGCTACAAATAGAACTATGTTACTGAATTGGCAGTTGTACTTTTGTTTTCATCATGTTTTCCTCCTTTTTGAGTAGATAATTACCTTTTATATAATAGGGTAAACACAAATTTTTGAAAAGTGTCTCAATTAGATTCTGTAGTGCTAATAAACTACTAAAAAAAATCACAAAATTTTTATTTAGTCGCTAAGTACTCTAAAAATGAATTTAAAATTTACATTTTCAAATTACGCGCGTAATTTGATGAAAATGCAGAACGCAGTGGACGCCATATTTGCTCTGTGGCCTTGAGTTCGTGACGTCAGTTGGCTGTGTAAACAAATGCGCTAATATTCTGAGTGAATATCAGCGCAATTGTTTATGGCCGATCAGTTGACATACACACACAGACCTCTGTCTGTATAATTTTCTCCTTTAATTCCAAGTTGAAATCTAATAATAATATTCCACAACTATCACACAACGCCGTCTAGCCCCAAGCTAAGCAGAGTTTGTGTTATGAGTACTAGACAACTGATAAACATACTTACATATTTCTAAATACATACATACTCGTATATAGATAAATAACACCCAGACCCAGAACAAATGATCATGATCGAACCCACGACCTCCGGCTTAGCAGTCAGGGCCACTAACCAACAAATATAATATCCGTTTACACTTAATAATTCAAGTTTAACTTGGTTTCCGGGTAAGAGCTACGCATCACTTTTTCAGTAAGTTTACAAAAGTAATTATTTATTCAAGTAATTTTAAAACTCTGACAAACACCGAGTGGAAATGATTTCGAGACACCCTAGTGAATAGTTTACTTCTTCTTTACAAGGCTTTTCCCAATTAAGTTGATGTCGGTTTCCAGTCTTACCAGATACAAAAGAAAAGAAAAACATTTTATTGTCAGTTTATCTGGATGACTAGCACGTGAAATTCAAATTTTCTTAAGTTTTTTCTTTTTTCATTTTGCTGTTCAGTGTCAATTTAGCATATTGATTAAAATATGTATAATTGGCGGCCGTAACAAGTAATTATTTACGAAATTATTATAATTAAAATCATCAATACAACCCTCTCAGTTCGTCTAACCCTATTGAATGAGAATAGGTACAATTGTAACGTTGATAAGCGTTTGGAGTGCGCGCGCGTCGTCTTCGGAGATCGATAGCGGAGTAAGTCCCGCTCGCCTCTGGTCTCCGCCGCCCGCCTCCGATGCCTCACGAAAGCGGCCGAAGAATACCGAGTGGCCGAGAGCGCCCGAACAGATATTTCATAAAAAGGTCATTCAATAGGGTTAGCTAAACGAATAAATATGTATTACAGCCGCCAATCACAATTTATACAATATACAACTTGACTTTTTGCGGGCTACCCTGACGATCTCACCTTAAATATCAGTACTGTAATTTATGTAGAGTGCCTGATATCCATAACCCAGTACTAAACAAAGCTTGCCACCATAGAATGCAACAACCAACTAAACCCAAGTTCAGTTGAAAACCAGCGTCAGGAACTAGTTTTCTGACATTCATGCTAAACTGGACCTTAGTCCAGTCCGAGTTAGTGGTCTGGTCTGAGTTGTTTTTTTTTTAGTTGAGAAATCATCCAATGACTTCTCCCACTCTAGGGCGGAGCGCGAGGGCGTGTCAGACTTTTACTGACTGAAACCCACTCCTGTTCCTTCCTCTTTGCATTGCGTTTCAGGAACCCAGAGTTCCCTTTCGGACAACCTATGGATGGTGCAGTCGTGAGAAAAACGAAAATATTTTGACTTCTTTTTTTTTTTTTCGTGTTTACCTAACTATTGTTTGTGTGCCTTGTGTTGTGCCAAATAAATTCATTTTCTTTCCTCTTTCTCTTCTTTTTAAGTTTTTGCCAACTTACCCTTTGAAACCGCTTTCTTCGGTGTCACGACGGTACCGTTGAGTTTGGTGGACAGATTCGTGACTAACACGTGATTCTCCTCCTCTTTCTTCACTGCAGAGGGGAGGGCCGGCTTGTCCAACTTCTTCATCTCTGCTAGAGCTGCATCTGTTTCCATTTGCCAGTAGTCTAGTGGGTCTGGTGAGGGTGATCTGCTATTCGCACTGTGAATCATGAAAAATAAAATATTGTACAAGGTCAAGTTGTAATATCTAGTGGAGAAACTGGTAGGTGACTGTACTATCGGGCAGTTTGCCCGGATCAGACACAACCACTGTCTGGTCGAATAATCCTCCCTTTTCAATGGACATTTGTGGGACTTTAGCAAGGTTAGGTAAATAAGTCATAATTTCAAATAGGTATCTACAGTTGATTAAGAGGTTAATGTCCGCTGCTTCTATCATCAAAAACTTATCGATACCACAAATAAAGTTTCGCTAGCTAATTTAATTTCACCTTGTCGAATTTAATCATAAAAATATATTTAATACAAGGTACTGTGTAACCTAGCTAGGACGTCAGGACACTCTTTTACTACTTTGTAAATTGGCCATATCTATTGTAACTGTTTAGACTATACCTCACTTTATTTTTCTAGTGAAAGACACGTTCTTTTTTATCTTAAACTTATATAGTTGGTTTTCCTAACGAGCAGTCTAGCGAAAACCCGGGAAATAGGCAGTCGTTAAGGTAGCGAACGACTAGGCTTTGAAAAGGAAAATATCCTGAAAGTAGGCTATTAACCCGATGGAAGGATGTCGCAGTCCGCATTGCGGGAACTAGGCGAAATACAGAGTAGAATGGCGGGAAAGGACTTTAATATTGAAGAAGTTCTGAAGAGGTAATTATACTGTCTAGTTCGCACGAAGCTACGAAAATACCGTCTTGAATTAGTACAAAATTAAGTTTCTTTTTGGTCAATCCCATAAGAACCGCGTACTTAATTATTTTTTATTTATCTTTTTCAGGAAATAATTGTTTAGGGTTTTTTTCACGAAAATTTTTATTACTTTTTTTGTCAATTAACGATAGAGAAAATGTATACCTATTTATTTATTTTTTAGATAAAGGGTATCGTAAGTAATCGTTTAGAAAAAAATATTAGTTCTGCAAACATCTATAGTTCCAGCAGTTGTGATTTTTTTTCGTGAATTTCGTAATTCTTTTTTTTTTTTGTCTCTACATAACAGCGCTCTTGTGGTAATTTCGCATAGAAGTAGTGCAGTCATGTCACTTACATACGATCACAGATACTCGTGTCTATTTTTAAGCTATAACACTTACTAGCTGTTGCCCGCGACTGCGTCTGCGTTAAGTTCGTAAAAACGTACAATCATTCTGTGCTTGCAATTCATTCTGAAAGCAACGCAATAATTTATTGTACTTTAACATAAAACGGTTAAAAGTAAAAACGCAAATTATCTTTAGGAAACATGTTATGTACTCGTCCAGATCCAGATGTATGAATGTCAATGAATAGAAAGAGTATGTAAGGGTCGTAGCAGTTGGCATTTATGCCTACCCCAAAAGAAAAGGCATTAGTTTATGTATGTTTTTGGGTTATGTTCTGGTGAAACAACATTGTATGATTTTAACCCTTCGCCACAGTGAGCACGTCCCAATCGCAGCGGTAATGCCTGTCTTTGAGGAGTGACTACAGAGGCGTCACGGCATCCTCTCTTTGTGCAGGACTCACCGGATGTGGGTGTTTTAGGAAGTATCTGTATCGAATCCAGCGTGAAGAAACACTCGGGTTTCACCATTGTGCGGATCGCCCGGAGAATACGATGGAGCATACGGTGGAAGTCGGTTCCGCTTGGTCGGAGCGCCGGCACCGCTGTGTCCTCATGGAGGCGATTGTTGGAGAAAATGTCAACCACTAGCCTCCTTTAGTGAAGCACTGCGATCGAAGAAGGTGGCTGAAACTATGAGGGATAGGACATTCTGACTCCTTAACTGTCGCTGCAAGTGACGCTCCGGGTGTTGAAAGCCGCAGGGCGATTACCTGTCATCGCAAACCGGGATTGCGGTGGTGCCGTCCGGCCGTCTGGTCAAAGCAATCCTGAATCGACGGCGCGTTGTATTAGATGATGATGTCAGCAAATGGATAGGGCCCTCTAGGGCCTGCGAGATTGTTCCAAAGAGTTACCTCCCGTAAAATTTTCACCTCAATAATTTTTCACTGAAGAGTTTAAGCTTTGGAAGAGTTAAATGAAGGAGCATAATCGGGACACCGACCTTCAGCTGGATAACGTGCACTGATAGTGCAAAGCCAAAAAGCCAGTGAATCCAAAAACTACCATCATCATCATCAACTATCTTCCTCCACAACAGTACTTATGAAAAATAACATTACATACATACAAATTTTTACATTACATTACATACACACTCGGAAACTTCCGCGTTTATCAGTGTGAATAACTATGTCACACAATTGTTTGCAATTCTAAATTTCAGAAATAATACTTTACAATTCAAGGATATTGAACACAGACGCGGGTCACCTTGACAAAAATGTTTTGAATAAAATTTTAGCAAATTGCTAGAGACATTGTATTTTTGTGCGAGTAGTAACCACAGTACGTTTTAGCTATTTCAATTTAAACGTTTTTTCTCTATAAACTTCTATTATATAAAAATCTCGTGTGACGTGTCGCAGTATTTATTGTCAAACTCCTCCGAAACGGTTTGACCGATTTTTATTAAACTTTTTATGTATTTTATTATTATGGATAGGCTCGCGTTTGACCACTATCTCACCTGATGGTAAGCGATGATGTGGCCGACGATAGAGCCACGCTTGCCTAGAAGTAACCTATTCACTCTTGACTTAAAGGTTATAGCTATCAGGGAACACAGACTCCGGCAGGGAATTCCATTCCTTAGCTGTACGCATAATGAATGTGTTCCCAAAACGCTTTGTACGTATGGGAGGGATGTCCGCCATGTACCGATGACGCAACGCCGTAGGTAAGTCTTGTGTTCTGATGATGGAACGGACTTGGCGAAATTAAATTGTGTAATTCCAATGCATACTCCCAGAAATGTAAACGATAGAAAACCGACAGGCTAGCAAGTCGGCGTCAATGCTCAAGATTTTGTAGTTTTGACTTGACAAGTGCATCATTACCGATGATCTTCTTGGGTCGCATCTTATTCGACTCCAGTATTGTTAGGTCTGAGATAAGGTCGTAGAAAAAAATGTGGGTGGGGTAGGAGGATAAAAATAGCCTACGACTTATTCTCAGACCTACTAAACATACACAAAAAATATTCTTAATAACCGATCAAGCCGTTTCGGAGGAATTCGATAACAAACACTGTGACACAGAATTTTTACATTTTAGATATAATCAGGTTTTCTTCTAAACAAGTATATATACTCCATTGTCAACTACATCACCGCTTACCATCAATTGAGCTAGTAGGTAGTCAAATGCGCTATCTGATAATATACATATATATTTTTTTTTCATTAAAACTTCATGCAATACAAATAAAGTAGGCAATGAAAATATGTTTCATAATAATTTAAAGAAAGTTACGAATAAAACTTTATTCTAAAGTTCCCTCGAATTTTTCGCCTAAGCTCATCAATTAGCAACGAAATGTCATCGACCTATTCACTAGAAAGACAGTCCACATTTCGCATACCATCTCTAAAAATAAAACAATATCTAACTCGACACACCTATGAACTCGAAGCTTAGGAGAGGAATTTCCTGCCGGAATCTGTGCTTCCTGATATCTAAAACCTAGGGGTCTTTATGACGGACTGCGGGAATGTTCGAAAGAATTACGCGGGTTTTAGTCAGTGAAAGTTTGACATTCCCTCTCGCCCCACCTGCCCAAAGCGGGAGGAAATATTTGATGATTTCACGAGTGTATTACTTTTGAGAAAGCGTGGTTCAGATAGTGATCAAACGGGAGCCTATCAATAATCTATATAAATAAAATGTATGACTAAACTGACTAGTCTATGCCTAGACTGTTGCCAAACTTAAATCGCAGTGTGCAGGGCACATTGCTCGCAGAACAGATGGTCGATGGGGTCGGAAGGTTCTGGAGTGGCGACCACGTACGGGAAGACGCAGCGTTGAAAGGCGTCTGATAAAGTGAACCGCTGACCTGGTGAGGGTCACAGGAATCCGACGAGACGCACAGGATCGGTCGCTATGACACTTAGGCGCCTTAGCAGTGGACGTTTTTTGGTTGAAATGATGATGATGAAATGTGTGACTAAGTGCGATATTCGAGAACGACTGGAATAATTTGGATAAAATTTAAAATATTTTATGGTATATATAAGTTTCTGGAAGATTCCTATGAAGATCGAATTGAAAAAATTGCTTCCTAACTTTTCCTAGCTGTCTATATTAGGGTTAACTGCCAATCGAAAGAGTTACCACGGCCCTCGAACGCAAAAGAACACTGGAGAAACACAATTGGGCATCCTGCCCAAAAAAAAAAACAAATAAAAAAAAAACTCACTCATCAGCATCCAAGTCAAGTGTTAGGCAATCAGCCTTGCTTCCAGTCTTCATCTTGGGACTGCTCGTCTTCTTGAGTTTCTTCTTGGTCTTGACGGTTTTCTTGGCTACAGCAGGTATGAGGGTCCCCGAACTCACTGGGAGCGCCGGGCTCACGGCAGGGCAAGTCGGCGTTGGCGTGTCTTGGCGTGGCTATACGGAAATAAGGAAAATGTTTATATATTTTGGAACTTTTGAAGTGTTAATAGGTTATTTGAGGAGAGTGATCCAGTTTCGGATAGGTTACTGAAAGTTATAGATTACGTCGATTTTTGTTAGATTATCGCAGAATATTGGAAACTAGTGTGAAGGTCAAGTCAGTCTCGTTTAGAACACAGGGTGTTCGGCGTTTTCTAGTTAGACTGGCAGCAAATACAATAATCTTGAAAACAGCCAGGGTTGATCGTAATAGTTCTTCAGAAATAGAAAAAATTACGCAGGTTATAATAAATCATGAATCGCAAGTTTAATAACGAAATAATTTTGAAAAAATGTTTTCAACGTTAGACATGAAAAAAATAAGTGTTCAAAAAATGTTTACATGAAAATGAGCCAAATAGCCAAAATAATTTGAATGTTACAAACATTTAACGGCTTCCAAGCAATTACACGTGAATATTCTCGATCTCAAACATTTTCCGTAGAGCGATGTACAGACAATATTTCCGACGGTTAATTCGGCAACACTTTTAAATATTCAACAAGTAAAGATCACAGAAATGTGTTAAATATTTCAGTTACACCTGGCGGTTCGAACACCGTAGAATGAGCCTTAACTACGGGTAAAGAATAACAAAGCAGTCCAGTGGGTCAAGGATGTAAGAAATATTTTAGATTTAGAACACATGCAGGCAGCCTGTGTAAGTGGATTTAAGAATAGCTAAGTCTTCTCACTATTCTGTTAGCTAGCTTAGAGTTTGAAAAGCCTTGCATAGAGGCCGCGTAGAAAATAAAAAACTTTAGTATTTTATTTTCAAACTCTACTTTAGCCTGAAAACCTGTAAAAATTTGAGGGTGTTTTTAATATCGTGCGGTTTTGATCACGCATGCAGGATTGCTCCGCACGCGTAACCCCCACAAATGTCCATTTCATACAAGTATTTGTTGTAATGCGAGGAATACGCACGCAGGACGCGTTTTTGAGAGGTTCTTAACTCAAAATACCCAATTCATAAACCCGCCTTATATCATAAATAAAGATTGTTAAAAAATAGGGCACCAAGTATAATTCAAAAATTCAAGTTTTTTCTCAGGTTTTGTACATTTTGCGAGTCAGTATCAAGTTGTACGTTGATTAAACTATGATTGGCAGCCGTAACAGGTATTTATTTACGGAAATAAAACATTAAAGTCATTAATACAACCCTCTCAGTTGGTCTACACCTATTAAATAGCTATTTAATGGATAAACTCATTCAATAGGGTTAGTTTGAACTTGACTCTCACCGGCAAAAAGGAATGGAAAAAAGTTTAAGAAAATATGAATTCCGCAGGCTACCCGGGCATTTTCACCTTATGCTTTCTTGACGTTTAGATTAGAATCTCCACTTCGCTGATGTTGTTTGATTTTAGAGCGTTTTCGAAACAACACTTAAGGAAATTACATAGAAACGATCTAATTTACAACAGCTCTAATAGATAAAGTTTGGATTAAAACAACACTGGGGTTGTTCAGGGTCTGGGTGTGGTGAGTTTAAAGTTTGTTAAAGCACCCACGATAAAGGAGGAAGTCCTAGTGGTTATTTAAAAAAAATAGACTACGTTTTCGTGAGTGAAAGTATGCACATTGCAAGTCAGATTTATGAAATGTTATTTGAATATAGTTATTAAATAAATATCAGCTATATAAATCAGGATCATCAAGTCATAGAAATAGGTCGAGCAGGAATAAATAGTGGAATTCAGTGATTTACCGGCACCAACACTCTCCAGTATTTTCGCAAACCGTTTTGGCAAGCATCACTAGTATCTGAACAAACCCACACTTATTGTAATTTCTTCTTCGTTCTAACGAACGGATCGCTTTCAAATATAACTGCACAAAACATGTCAAGGCTGTCAATACAAAGGTCAACTTTATAACCGAAAACACCTGAAACTCTTACATATTCGAAACCGAAATTTTCATTTACACTTTCTGTTATAAATATCGACTAATTGACTAATTAATATGCACAAATTGACAGGAGATGGAAACGGCACGGTAGAAACAGTGATAATGCATCGTATTGACATTTTGTACACTTCTGGCACGGGGCCAGATCGCGTGAACCGATGCCACAATAAAATCTAAAGTGTACAGAATTAAACAGACAATAAAACAAGGCTAGTCGAGATGTAACCAGTATTAATTAAACGCTTCACATCTACACGGCGACACAATAAGATTTTGAACGGTGCTAACATTTAAAAGTAATTAAAAAAAAACACTTATAATTTTGATACGTCCTTATTTACTTAATCCTATTATCAATCAAAACATTAATTACGTTTTGTTTATATTTTTTTACATGTAAACTTGTGATCAACATTTTTCTTCGAGCGCCCGCCAAGTTATGCTGAAAATCGCGCCAAAAGCAACAGACAAGCAGGCGCCGTCAAGTCTTGAGGATCAATAACTAATTGAAAACTTTTCAATATTATTTTCATTATTCTTGAATGAAAAAGTTTCAGTGTGCGTGTTATAATAATGACAGTAGGTAATATTGATTTTCATTCATTATAATGGTAGTTTTGTAGCAACACATTACTAAATTATTTCCACCTGCTGACTGATGTTTCACTAATAAACGAAAGTGATGAAGTAAACAGTAATTTCAAGAAGTACTAAAGAAATTTTTACTAACTTACATTCTGCGACAACTTCTTCCAAACTTTTCCTAAGAAACCCATGCTTAATCTTTAAGATACGCGCGTCTTGAACGGAACCACGTCACAGACTAGCCATTGCGGTCCCGTCATAACTTCATTGCACGAGACACTATAGCTAGCTTGGCCACCTCTTGCATAACCCACACCACTAATAGGTAATGTAGGTACGTCACTTTAATAAAAGAAAAACTTCGTCATTTCACCGAAAATATCTTTAGTAAAAGAATTCCACGACTTCCGTGAAGATTGAAAAATGTAAACAATCGTTTTTTATGCGAGTGATGTAAGCTGGCGGGTCGTAAACGTTTTTTTTTTGTACAGCCGCCACCTTTATAATAACGGTATTTGATTTTTATTGAGTTTTACATGATTGAAATGATAAAAGGGGACAGTTATGGGTTTTTAGTGTTTTATGAATGCGTGTGGTGGGTATAGTTTGGTTTATTTTACAGGGATTTTATGATTTATGTTGTTATAAACGAAGTTTCAGGGTTGTGTTGATGCGTAAGCTTAATACGCGATAAACCATGTGCTTTTAAAAACTATAGTATTTTTAGCAAATTGTTTTCACCAAAGCTTAAACAAAAGCGAAATCCACACATTATCACCTCGCGTGCGTCCAGACATAACAAAAACGTTGTACTCGCGAAATCAACCGCGAAAAGCACTCCTTTGACACATTTCCAAGACAAATTCAGAATTAACACACATGTAGGACTCAAAGCACGTGGCTCAGCTAGTACGTTATACTGAACTCACATATCACGATGGAATTTAAACATGAGTCATACCGGTGAAATAAACAATCTTGTGAGACTTAAATTATCTCTTCAGACAAATTATGATTAGATTTTGAATAGTGATGACAGATATACGACAGTAACAATGTTTCTATTACGTTCAAAATGTACTCATCATGTAGAGAACACGGAAAACTGAAAAATACTGCGCTAATGGGAACTTTACATGGTTTAGCTAAATTGGTTTTGATTGAAAGTCGAAGAAATTAAAGGAATGGTCGATAATAATTAATGATTCTCTTTTATTTGGAATATGGGTGGTCGATATTGAACTATGTATTTTTGTGTACCAATAAGTATCAAGTCGGTTGTCCTCCAAATTAAAAGGCATTGGAGAGCAGTAAAATCGGCAAACGAAAGAATGGTTTTTTGCTAGGTGGAAATCTTGAAAAAGCACCCTCATTGTATCAGGGTGCTCAAGGGTGCTTTGAAAGCAGGATACCTTCAATGCTACGGAAATGTTGGAGAAAGTTACCATGGTCTTGGAACGCAAAGGACAACTGAAGGAACACTGGCACAAAAAAGGTCTGACACGACCCCTTTCTCCACCCAGAGCGGGGTAAGTTATTTGATGAAATATCTCTTAAAAAAAAATGTTTTACAGCAAAAGATGTGGTCCTGCGCTTTGAAAATGTGTGACTGTTTTTTCCAAAGCGGTGTGAGATAGCAATCAAAGCGAGGATGGGTACCGAAGCTATGAAACGGGCGTGTGGTGGGGGCAGAGGCGTAGCATAGACTAATTTAGACGTGGGCGAAGGCCCATCAGCGAGGCCTTTTTCTTTTATAAATTCGAAAACGACACAGCAACTGCCTCAATCCAGTGTTCGACGACATCGTCGCTTACCATCAGGTGAAATAGTCGTCAAACGCGAGCCTAGAAATTATAAAACAAAACCCTACCCTCGTTGCTGAAGGACCCTAGCACACGCGAGGCCCCTTTGTGTGCAAGGCCGTGGGCAAAGGCCCACGTCGCTCACGCCTAGCTACGCCACTGGGTGGGAGGACTGAAACGAGGTTGATGGTGGTGGCAGTAAACTGCTATAGACTGATAATTTATGATCAACTGAACCGTGAAATTCAGGTGTGACTAATGGTGGAAAATATTTCTGGATGTTAGCTCGTTAATGACTTTAGCGCTTTCATGCTTAAATTGAGACGCGTTTGCGACTAAAATACCGTAACGATAATCAAACGGTAATCGCACGCAATTAATATTCGTGAGTATTACGAAAATAACGACTGTATTCACTTTCAGACGGTGTTCTACAGTACTTCATCCGTTTTCCTTGAAATATCTAATTGTAATTAACAAGTTTCAAGTATTTAATTGTGTGTTGTGTATTTTTTTGTGTATTTTGTTGTGTTTTTTTGTGTGTGTTTTTGTTGTTGTGTTTGTGTGTATTTTATTGTGTTGTGTGTGTTAGTGTTTAGTTGTTTTATTGTTTTTTTTTGTTGTTGTTATTGTGTTGTGTTGTTGTTATTGTGTTGTGTTGTTGTGTTGAGTTGTTTGTTGTGTTTGTGTTGTGTTTTTGTGTGTTGTTGTTTTTAGTTTTTTTGTTTTTGTTGTTTGTCTAAGAGGAGCCGAGCACAAGCGACACTATACGAATTTGAGCTCGGCTCTTGCTCCGCTGTGAGGTGTCCTATTGTTATTTATTGTAAACTGACAGAACACTGTCATCACAATCACATACCTCACTACGATGATTAGTACATCACCTGGTAAAATACATATAAAAGGCTAAGTGACTCCCTCACTGACTCATCACAGTACTACCCCTTGGACCAAGAACGCTGGAGTTCCTTTTATGACATACGAAAGGATTTTCCAAAACTCACCCCCTAAGGGGATGAAGCGGAGTCTAAAATTTGTATGGAGAAACCTACTTTCACGCAAGCGAAGACTTTAGCAGAAGCTAGTAGTTTAATGAATGAACTCTGTATTTTTTTAAATGAAAATGCTAATTTAAACCGTGCGAATGCGCGGACCTCTAGTTAGGGAATACGAAAAGCTCAAGAGTACTTATTGAACCAAAACTAGGGATCCTTTGATTTCATTTTTTTTAAGAGCACAATGTGGTTTTAGTCTGTAAGTCCAGGTAAGTCTAACACGCCCTCTTGCTCTAGCGAGCGGGAAAAGTCACAAAAAACAAGTTTTCAATGATTTTTTTTTTCGTAGCATCTTTTATATTATATACCTATATATTTAATACTCATCAAGACCATTCCAAAAAGCTCAAACACGATAGGGTTATCGGAGTTTCTATGGCCAACTTCCGGTTCCATCATCAGATCAGCTCCATGTCATAATAATTTTGCATTGTTGTCTGATTTACACATGCATGCAAAATAATATTTAAAAGCGACTTCCGAAATTAAAGTTTACCAACACTAAAAAGTACCCCTCAGTCCTACTTAAATACCTTATAGCCAGAGTGCATCTCATGACAATTCTAATAATAACAAACACGGATTACATTAATATTACAGAGTTCCGGTGCCTAACTTCCGGCTTGATCATCAGACCAGTTCGATATATTTTCCCCCTTTTCTTTCAGTCAGCGATAACTGACTACACGTTTATATAAAGCAATTTTATTTGTTACGACAGTTCTGCTGTGATCTTAGGAGAAGTTCTGTTTCATATCTTCGAAGTTCATGATCAGATCATAACAATATTTCTATGGGACCAACTTGGAACCATAACCTTTCAATTAAAAATAAAAATCGGTCCACAATTGTCCGAGAAATGGATCAAACATACAAAAAATAAAAATACATTCAGCCAAACATAGTACCTCCTCCTTTTTGAAGTCGGTTAAAAAGCGATTCTTTCGAAAGTCAATCAACCGTTCTTTTGTTTGTTTTTTTTTTATGCCAAGTTAGAAATCAGTTAACAGTAGTAGGTATGTTGTATTTTGGCTGGTCACTAGCAAGATTTCTCATGCGAAAGATCATCACTCAGCGAAGGGCCGCCTACGTAGCGCATGTTTCGTCGCTAAATGCACATATGACTGCGCTGCGTTTACGCATCGCTACTGCAGTATCATATGACACTGGCGCCGCAGATTCCGGTGTTTCAAGGATTAAACATCAACTATACTATATATACAGAATTATTCTGTCTAGTATTTTCCTAACTATGCAAGGATCGGTTTCCTGACCTAACCGAAGCTGAATACTAGTAATCTACATAGAGCGACTGCCTCTTTGACCTTCACAACCCAGTAACTGGGATCATGGAACACGATGCCCCTTCACAAGATTGGTGATTATTATCGTACTTTTTTTTTTGGATTAACTTCTCTTGCTCTGACTGAAGCGAGAGGGAGTTTTAGGCCGCTTGTAATTTCACCGTGTGTACTGCAGATAAGACCAATTCATCAGGTACATATACGACAAGAATATTGTCGAATCTAGGTACGAAAAACCGTGGCATTCCCTCACCTACACTGCCCGTGCCCCACGCGCTAGCAACTTCGTGCATCATTTTTTTCTTGGTCAGCGTTGAAGCAGTTTACACAATTCGTGTGTACAAACGAAACGAATTCTTGCATAGGACCTGCGACTTAGCGTGTACAAACGGCCTCAGACTTTTACTGACTAAAACCCACCTATTTTCTATCAGTTACCCTTCGTACGCGAGGGCCTCGGTGACTCTTTCGAACAATCTCGTAACTGCTCATTTCGTGATGATGGTCATGTCACGTCATGCTTACGTAGAAATGATGTCAATGTGGCAGATGAGAGTTGTTCATTCGATCATAGATTTTTTTAAGCATCATGACTAACTGACGTATTAGACGCTACGTAAAAAGAGCGTAGGCAGACTGTGTCGTATCGATCATCATAGAGTAAACATAAAAAAAATAACGACACTTTTAACGTGTTTTTTTTTACCCTTGCACTAGATTTTCAACAATCGCCTTAGCGCAGAGAATTGAATAGCAAACTATTCTATTCTGACAGTCTGGTTTCCGCACTTAGTTCTATGCGGACTAAACTGCTGCTGCATTAAAAATAATTCTTTTAAGTGTTATTTGTATATAAATTATTTTTAAAAATAAACACAGGTTATCCAATTACAAACTTAATCGTTTACTTTATTAATTTCTAAGTTTGGCCGCATTCGGGCCACACGCGACAGCCACAAATGCCGCGACCTGAAGCTAGAAGCGGCTACAAAGATAGCCAACGCACACGACAGCCACTTGTGGTCGTTGGTACACGGTTGCGGTTGGTGGCCGCTTTTTTAACCTATGCTTGACGGAATTGAATTTCTGATATAAACCTAATCTATATCCATCAAAGGGCAACAAATAAAATTTGTCCGTTCCATTTGCAATATAGTAGCATAGCATAGACTATGAAGAGCGCCTTATATAGAACTTGACCTTATCACACTGGAATAACGAAGACAAAGGGGAAGACTTATAAAATACTTACAGAATACTACAATGTACCCAGCCTTCATTCAAGACCTTTCCAAACTGCATGCCAAAAAACATTTACGAGGACATTCCCTCAAGTTATGGAGAAATACATCCAGAATTTCTTTGAAGCAATTTTTACCTAACCGAGTCGTAATAGCATAGAACAGGCTCCCGAATAGTGTTGTGAAAGCGTGGTAGCTTTGGAGAGCCCACATTGAACTGCTTTAACATCAGTTGACAGATTAAACGTCTCCAAACTATTTGAAACACACGCATCAGCTAATAGCTGCTAGTGTGTCTTACCAAATAATAATAATAATAATCCTGGTCCATTGTTCCAATCAACGTTAAAAATTCGCATCGCAGGTTTCCGCATGCGGCGACGTATCGCATCGCATCGCAGTTTTGTGTGAGAGTGTTTACGCCACGATTATTTTTTTAATTATGTTTAAGATCGCAAATTATGTATATCATCATAGAACAATAATAATAAAATTAGGAACTTTACAAAAAAGCGTCTATGCATTCGTGGTCTTGTAATTATGAACAAGACCACGAACGCATAGACGCTTTTTTAATGCGTAAACTTCCTAATGTAGCATAAATATAATCAGTCTTTCAATGTTTCCACTGCTGGAACTCAGGCCTCCTCTCTAGGAGGGAAAATTCCTAATGTAATTATTTAAAATTAAATTATTCATCCCTGCAAATGTTAGCTAAATACTTAAAAAATAAAATTCCACTCACCAACTCCATCATAGGCTCGACGTGAACAGTTTCATTGATAGCCGTGGTCCTCAACAGATGCATATCATGTTCATGGTCCTTTATCACCATCATTTCCTTCCTCGGACGGGGTGGCTTAGCCGCAGTACTGACAGGACTTTTATGAGGGCTCTTTACTCTTGGGGTTGCGTTGCCAAGGCTTGCAACTGCAGAACCGTAAGAGTAACCGAAGCCGGCGTTATCTTTGGCCCGTTTTGTGTTCGTCGATTGATAGGTTAGGCGGCTAGAAAAAAAAAAGAATGGTGAATTCAGGGGCGCCGACTCTGTGGGTGCTCGGGGGCTCGAGCACCCATGACAAATAAACAGCGGGCGCGGAGCACCCCTGACAATAGACATCAAGAAACAGATCAGTAATCGCCTTTTAGGTTACGTATAAATTATAATTATTATTGATGTTTAATTTTTATATAATGGTTTCATTTTATATTTTTATCAAACATAATTAGTAATTAAGTACGTAGTATTTAAGTAGGACATTTATTTATTTGTGGTCACAATATGTTGGAATAAGGAATATGCACGCAATATTTTATTAGCTAAATTAAATAATTTTCGATACTTCTAAACAAATATGAAAGAATTTTTAAAATATCTTCATCAACAACAAAGTTCAACGTTGTTAATAGAAAGAAAAGTCCGACGTGAATTTTGACGTCAAAGTACATCTAGCCCGTAAAATGGCGTCTTAACGAGAGAGACAGATATATTTGTTTAAATTGTTATTTATCTCGTTTGATTTTCTACCAATTTTGATATTGTTTTCACAGTTAGTTTATTTGTTTAAATACCTATTTATTGACTAGCTTCTGCCAGCAGCTTCGCCCACGTGAAACTATGTTTCTCCGTACAAACTTTGAACACCCGTTTCATCCCCTTGGGGGTTGAATTTTGGAAAATCCTCTCATATTGCTCTTACGTCCTAAAAGGAAGCCTTGTTCAAAATTACGTGTCCCTAGTCTCAGTAGTTCGTTCTCTTCGTTGATATGTTTTATATATAATTATGTAAACTGGTCAGATAAAAAATATTTTTTTATTTACGTCGGTCGTCGAACAGACGAATTTTTCAATAGTTTGAAATAGAATATGGATTCTTAAAAACTCTAGGCAATATCATGTCATCTCGCTTCCGCGTTTTATAACCACGAATAGGCTGACACGAACGTTAGTGTATACTTTAGCATTTTTATCAGAATATTACGACGTAGAATAATTTTGAATCCAAGATAGCTGTGGAAACATTTTGATTGATCAGCTCTAACTCATTACCAAAACTGTGTGTCTTAATAGATCTCTGTTCCTAAAAAAAAAAATACAGAAAAAAGGAAGGAACATTGACCATAAGATATTGCTGAATTCAACATATAAAACAAAGCATGTTTTACAAATAAGTAGCTACTAGAATTGATAGGCCTGTTATTAAATTCACATAAAAAAAACGAAAAGGTTTATTGATTTTCAACCTACTCTTAATGCCATTATAGCTTAATTCACGTTGTATATTGTGTGCGTCAATATTATATTCACGTTACTCACGCGTCATTGCCAAACACGTCATTTTGTGGCTATAATATAGAAGTACCTAGTTATGAAACCTACTTATCTATCATGCATGTTTTTTTTTTATTTGTATTGTTTTAAAATTAATTAATGTTTTTTTTTAAATTACCTTATCATTACTGAAATAGCAATTTCAGTGAAATGTAATCTATATTTATATAAAAGGAGAAATTGACTGAGAGAGATATTCTTTTTATTTTTCGTTTATTTCAGGTATTAATTAATTAACCCTTAGTAACATTATTGAATTAAATTACTGATATCAACACACAGTCGAAACTATTGTGACTATACAATTATCAGGATAGGATTGTTCGGGTGACGGCTGTCATTTATACAATGAAGTTACCTATCCTTTTCCTCTCATTAAAAAATGCAAATTTTTTGTCCTAATGTCATCCTACCCTTGCTATTTATAAAAGACCATAAGAGCCTTTCATGACGTAGGCGAGCACTAAGAGAGGATTTTTCAAAACCCTAAGGGAATGAAACGGAAGTCCAAAGTTGGTATGGAAACACCTACTTTCACACAGGCAAAGCCACGGGCAGAATCTATTTTGATAATATTGTCATAGATAGAACTGATAACATAGTAAAGACTACATTGTTTTCTATTCACTGAGCTGATACAGCGAATGAACACCTAAAATAATCCTCTTAACATACTGACCTACTTAGCGGTTAATAATAGCCTTTACCCCAAGTACTCAGGTGTATCTTAAAATAAAAAATATATCACCTTTGACAGCAGATATCTAATAACAGGACCGGGATGATGGTGGTGATCATGTTTGCAGGACAAACTTGGCTAGAGATCGCCCTAGACAGGGAGATTTAAATGGAGAAAGGCAGCCCTTTGCCCATCAGGGAGACACAAAATAGGCTATTAAAAAAACAGGACCCATAAAGCTCATCTTCTCATAATATTTGCTAAAAAGATTCTGTGAAGCAAAATTCATTTTGCAAGCATTTATTTACTTCCTGAATAGATACAATATCTCTTTTCTAGATAGATAAGAAATACTTGCAATAGTCTGACCTTTTATAATGAGGACATTTGTAATATGTATATGTCAAAACATTAATAGGTAATTTATGTTTATAACTAGCGTTCCTCTCTGGCTCCACCAGTATACAAAATAATATACTCAGACCTTTGTCATTCATCACTCTTACAATTAATGAAAACTACATTAAACACCATTAAGTGGTTTCGGAGGATTTGTCAGGTGCACAGAAAAAAAAAAGTGTGGAATTCAACTTTGTAGAAATTTTAGCACATGTTAAGTATATTGTTAAAATATTTCACTACCTCATTCCTACACACAACAAATAATATTTTATTTGAATATGGGCATTTTTTAGTAAGGTGTTATGAAACCAAAGAAACAAATTTATAAAAAAAAACCATGATGAATTAAAATAAGTAACTTATTGATAAGACACTTACATAGCTGCCAGCATATAAATAAAACAATACCAATAATCTGAGCATGTGTATAACCTAAAAATAAATGAGTCTGCCAAATAAATGACATATTTCCTTATAATAAAATCCCAGTAGATTGTATTCATTTTACCATTAAAAATAAGGGCTTTTATATAATATATTACCTGCTAATTTATCCCTCTGGTTTCACAACAAATGAACTTCAATACATTAATCACAAAATTAATAGCATTTTAACATGCACAGTAATCTCTCCTCGAGTACTTGTGAAAGACAAATCCATTTACTCAATTTGTATTGTCAAGTATTCCATTACATGCAAAATCAACTTATTGAATAAACCAATTGCTGTTTTGATTGCTGATTACATGGTTCCCACAAACACAATAATGATAATAGATAAGAATAACAACTTACTTATCATATCCCGGTATTGGAGATCCTATATTAAAGCTGCAATATAAGTTATCAGATTCACTGGCTGCTCGTTGTCTTCTACGACCTTCTAAGCTAGCTTTCGATTCTGGTTTGATCTTCGGCTTCTTGAGTATACTATGAAGTGGTGAACTTGGTAATGGGTTATTGAGTATTGATTTCAGAGGCTGTTTTGCAGCCTGCACCTCCATCATTTCCTGGTCAACTTTTTCTAGTAGTTCCTCAACTTTAGGTAATCGGTCATCTATTTTAGTATTCGAGAGTGTTGTAACCAGAAAAGGTCTGCCTGGGCTTTTTGGGTATAATTTTGATCTTCCTGGTTGGTAACTGAGGATAAACAAAAACCATTTTTGTAATGTTGTGATTACCCAAGTCCTTGTAATGTTTTGCATATAAACAGCTATAATTTGCATTGAAAAATTTGAATTATAATTTATTTAGATATCAGGTTTGTATAGCACCAGTTTGGGTAAGTAGATGAGATGTAAAGAGCATGCATAGCTTTACTTCACCTTACTGTTGTTTACATTAGGTTAGATAACCGAGTAGTGTTCAGCATATAGGTTATATTATGCTCACCCATGGTACCTGTCCTGGTCATGGGCCATGACGTAGTCGCCGTTCTCTGCGGCCGGCAAGGAGCACTCGTGGCGAAATCTCGCAGCCGTGTAGTGGGGTTCGCTGTTATTCAGCGTAAAATGGCTCTTGTTGGGCAGGGTTCGGTGATAGCGACAGATGCCGTCCGCGGAGCGGTTCGACTCGCGACTCACATCCTCGTACGGCGAACGGTCCACCCCTTCGCTGCGGCAGCGACGCCGCAGTATGCGCGCTGGTTCCCGACCAGAACCAGACCAATCCAGCACCGACCCAAATGGATCGCACACGTCGAACCCGGCTTCGTAGCTTGGGCACGCTCGTCTACTATCCATATCCGACCCGCCTAAACGCGACGCATCGTCGAATGTCCACATGGATTATACACCAGGAATTTCACTATTACACTGCTAATTTTACTGAGAACCACTGAAACATGAACTTTTATCGGCGTCGACGAGGCCAGGGGGCGACAGGTGACAGATCGCCATTCGACAACTGCGATACAACGTGCCAGGACTCCCGCCAAAATTGAAAGAAAATTATGTTCTTTTTATAAATTAATTAGCAAACCTTCAAGAACGGATACTCCTACACGAATTACGCTTTCACACAGTCACACACTTTGCACCGTTAATTTAATAATGCTCGTAGTAATGGCGATCGTGGTACACTCAAATCCACTAGTATTTTTTCAGTTGTTGTTTACCTATTTCGGTAAACAACAAAAACGTTAGTGAACCATTAGGAGGTAACTGTATTGATTTACTGGCCTTAGAAATATTGCGAAACGGCGTCGCATAAAATATCGATCTCTAGAAAAGGATATCGAAAAGATTTTTTTAAAATACTTGATAATTTATTTCTTTCTCTACACTATATTTATAGCTTGGCTAGTAAATATCGTTGCTTGTGGATTTCTGCTGTCACTTTCACATCAAATGCTTATTTTATGTGTGTGAAAGAGAGAACCCATTAGTTCACCATACTGCCGCAAGTGTGTTTGAATTTGTTTGGTTGGTAAATAAGCGCTTTCATTCAATTTTCATTGAAGATTGTAGTGGATAGAAGCGCTTGTACATTATTTATTTGTCAATGAATATATTTTTGGGGTCGAGATAATATGTGGAAGTTTTAAAAAAGTCTCAAATATTTTAACAGATATGTTTTAGAAGGCTTTTCTCGTAGAATTGCGTTTTCAATAAAAAGAAGATTTCAATAGAATCAGACCTTGAAAGAGAACAGTTTATAAACATAAACAATAGATCAAAGATTCACTCACGTTCACGTCATTCGCGGTCAGAGAGGAGGGTCGTGTTTATGATGATCGAGAATACCATCTCGTTATAGATACAAGACAGATTACACTAAAGCTGGCCTCATGTATCCGGAATGGCTCTCTGGATTCATTGTCTAATCAAAATTTCGGCATTGTGCTAATCAGTAGCATAGATTAGTAGTCTCCTGATTCCCGGCACATGCAAAGGTCTGGAATTCTATTACTAATCGCATTGCTTTTGGGAGTATTCAGAATTCAGAACGCTAACCCTCGATTTCTGATATACCCTCGATTTCTGATTTAAGTATTTGAAGTTGAGTATTGCTCAAACTCTATTTTAGCCTGAAAAACTGTCATAATTTGGCATTTATGATGGATTGATAGCTGTCAGTCGTGCTGGAGAGATTATTTTTTCCAAAACTACTTATTTAACAAAATAACAGTTAGAAATTTTATATTTCTTCGCAGTTTTCAGTGTTTTTCTCTTTTTTTTTGTTTTTTTTAACAGGCATGGACCTTCCTCCTCCCCCTCCAGCTCCCCCTGACCCTCCTGACGCTGTAACATGTTCAAATTCAAACTCGGCGGTTGGTAAGCGACGCCATATTATAGACTCCGAAACGATTGAGATTGTTTCAAAAAAAACAATTATTGATAAAGATATGGCTGTTGCGGCCATTCAAACTCTATATATTCACCCTTCTCTAAAAGATGGCATAAAATCATACAGTGAGCAAGAAAAAGGTCCCTTTATAGTCCACGTTTCCCGATCCGAACCGGATCCTTCGGCTGGGACATCGATTCGTCCAATAAAGTTTGGGCAGTTTTTAATTAAAAATAATATCAAAAATATTTGTAGGGATGGCATTAAAAAAGTGGGCAGAAATAAAATCTCTGTCGAATTCACCTCTGGTGAGGCGGCCAACAAGTTTCTTTCCAACCCGGTTTTGAAATCAAAGTATTCAGTTTTTATTCCATCTTTTAATATTACCAAAATGGGTATCGTCCGTCAAGTGCCGGTCGATATGTCTATGGACGAATTTGTGGATTCAATTATCCTTCCTGATGGATGTGGAGTTGTTCTAAAAGCACGCAGGTTAAACCGGAAAAATAAACAGGAGGGCAAGACCTCCTGGATTCCTACTCAGACAATAGTAGTTACTTTCAAGGGACAGGTTCTTCCTCAAAGGGTTTTTCTATTTCACACATCTCTGCCAGTGGAGGTATATCAGTACCCCACTATACAGTGTCAAAATTGCTGCCGTTTTGGGCACGTTAAGGCACAGTGTCGGTCCAAGGCAAGGTGCTTTAGGTGCTCACAACCTCACACTGGTGACAGTTGTGACGTAGTAGAGGCCAAGGCCACTTGCATCCATTGCTTGGGCCGTCACTTTGCCTTTTACGGTAGCTGTCCCGAGCAAGGTAGACAAAAATCAATTAAAATATTAATGTCTCAGGAAAATCTTTCATACGAAGAGGCTTCTCGATCCTTTCCTACTGTAAAAAAATTATATTCCGAAGTGACCCAAAATTTACCAACCCAGTCTTCTTACTCTTCTTCCCAATCTACTAGCCTTTCTCCTCCTACCTCTTATAAAAAAACTGTGTTTTCCTCCCCTAAGCCTAGAGCTCCTCTAGGCAAGTCTTATGACAAAACTGCCCATAGGTCTATCGTTGCTGAAGATCCTTCATCCTTTCCCAATGGCTTCTCTCTTCTTTCTCAAAATTCTTCATCCCCAAAGTCCCCTCAAGAGGATAGCCTCTTAGAAATACTTTTGTCTCTAATTATTAGTTTAGTTTCCCGTGATAATTTATCTTTACCGCCCCACGTTGCCCAGAAACTCTCTTTGCTTCTCTTTAATAATAATTATGGATCTAGTCTCCACACTCCAGTGGAACATTCAAAGCATTCGGCCGAAGAAGCCTGAACTTTTATTCTTAATAAATAAATTTCACCCATCAGTCATTGCCGTTTCGGAAACTTGGTTGGTGCCTGGTTCTCATTTTCGGGTCTCAGGTTACTCTTGTCTTCGAAATGATAGGGCTGATGGGTACGCAGGTAGTGCCCTTCTTGTTAGGCGCTCCCTTCCTTTCTCTCTTATATCTCTTCCCCCTACTTCTCCTGACATTAATATCGTTGCTGTTAGGGCTTTTAATATTACTTTCCTCTCTGCATACATCCCTCATCCTCATTCTAGTTTAATTCCAGACATTTTATGTATATTTTCCTCAGTTCCCTCTCCAATAATTTTTATGGGTGATTTAAATGCTCATCATCGCTCATGGGGCTCGAGCCATGATGATTACTTTGGTCGGGCTCTCCTTGAAATTTTTGACGAAGTTAATCTGTGTATTATTAACAACGGTTCTCCCACTAGGAGAGTTCGCCCTTCTCAAAACCCTAACTCAGCTGTGGATATAACAGCCTGCTCTGCTTCTCTTGCTTCCATCCTTTCCTGGAGTATCTTGCCTCATTGTTATGGTAGTGATCACTTTCCCATTATTGTATCTATCTCTGACAGAGTAGTACCAATGCGCAATTTTAATCCTTCTCTTAAATATAGATTAAATGATGCAAACTGGTCTTCTTACTCAGATTCTCTTGAAAGTAAGTTACTATCTCTTCCCCTTCCCGACAGAAACAACCTTGTTGATTGCTATTCCAAATTTGTAGACTCCATTATCTCTAGTGCTGATGTCAATTTTCCTCTTAAAAAACCCTACAGATTCAAAGTCTCAACTTCTTGGTGGGATTCAGAATGTACTTCAGCTGTCAAGGAAAGGAAAATAGCAGCGGTTAATTATTCTAATTCAATGACACTTCAAAATTTTTTAGTGTATCAAAGAAAAGCGGCCACTGCTAAAAGACTTCTTTCCAAAAAGAAAAAAGATGGTTGGCTTCGCTATTGTCAAAGCTTGTCACCCTGCTCCCCTTCTTCCCTAGTATGGAAACAAAATAATCAAAAGATTCAGAGGCTCCTGTAATTCTTTTGATATTTCCGCTAACGATCCTTCTTCCTGGATCGAATCTTTTTCGGATAAACTAGCTCCCCCTTCAGTTCCAAATTTGAACTCTTTTCCCTCTTCACCGGCTTTTCTTACTTCTGAAAATGATTTTGATGCCCCATTCTCTTTTTCTGAACTTCGAATGGCACTTGACGGTCTTGTTGATTCCTCTCCTGGTGCAGATGGGATCCCTTACTCATTCTTGAAAAACGCCTCAAGTAGTACAAAGCAATATTACCTGGATCTCGTTAATAACTTTTTTGAGTACGGTTTGGTTCCTCAACCGTGGAAACACCAAATAATAATTCCGGTCATTAAACCTAACAAAAACCCGTCAGACCCAAATAGCTACAGGCCTATTGCTTTGTCATCTGTTTTGTGCAAAGTTGCAGAACATATGATGAAGCATCGACTTGAGTGGTTTGTGGAAAATAGGAACTTGTTGCCCTCATCCCAGTTTGGGTTCCGTAAAGGTATGAGCACAATGGATAGTCTTAGTTTATTAATTTCTGATATTCGTATTTCTTTGATAAGTAAGCAATTTTTAGTAGGAGCTTTTTTGGATATTGCCTCAGCATATGATAATGTTTTACTCCCGGTGCTCAAGGATAAGCTTGTGCATCAGTTGAATCTTCCTATAAAATTGGTCCGTTTTATATGTAATTTATTGATGGAGAGAACCATCTCTATTAAGTCTCAAGACTCCTCTCTTCCCCCTAAGACTATCTGGAAAGGCTTACCACAAGGTTCAGTTTTGAGTCCTCTCCTATTCAGTCTTTATACTTATGATTTACATTTTTCTACTGATTCATTTTGTCAAATATTGCAGTATGCTGATGATTTAGCTTTATACTTTTCTGGAAAATCTCTAGATGAGGCTAGTAACCGTCTAAATTCTGCCCTTGGATATTTATCTGATTGGCTTCTACAACACGGTTTATCCTTATCAGCCTCTAAGAGCTCTGTAGTTGTGTTTACAAAAAAAAAGTTTGTTCCTCCTGTTGATATTAAAGTTAACGATGAAAATATCTCTCAGGTGAACAATGTTAAATTTTTAGGAGTTTGGTTAGATTCAAAATTATCAGGTATTGCTCACACAGACTTTGTTGCGCAAAAATGCGAAAGAAACGTTAATGTTCTTCGCTCTCTTTCTGGTGTTTGGTGGGGTGCTCACCCATATACTCAAAAATTGATCTACAATGCTATAGTTCGTAGTCATTTTGATTATGGTATGTTCCTATTAGATCCTTGTAACAAATCTGGCCTTCAAAAACTCGATAAAATCCAATCAAAGTGTTTACGGATTATTCTTGGGGCGATGAAGTCGTCACCAATTAATGCCATGCAAGTTGAGTGTGTGGAACCTCCCCTTTCGATTCGAAGACAATTTCTGGCAAATAGATTTATTTTTAAACTTGTGCAAAATTCTGAGCATCCCCTTCTTGGTAAGCTGGACCAATTATCATCCATCTTTGACTCTTGTAGTCGTCGTTCTAATATTGAACCTCCTTGTCTTCTTCGTGCCTACCTTCAATTCACTCGCCTTTCTAGCCCACTTTTTCAAAACCCTATTTTGTATCTATACTCGGTGCCTTATAACGCCCTGGTATTCCATCCGGAGATCATTTTGGACTTTGGAATTCACAAAAATACCCTAGAACCGCATAAGATGTTTGTCCAAAAAGTTTCCTTGAATTATAATAATTGGAATACTATATTCACTGATGCTTCCAAAGTCTCCGATGATAGCCCTGTAGGAGTTGCTGTTTGGATTCCTCATACAAAAATTATTTTAAATTATAAGTGCCCTCCTGTTACATCTGTTTTTACAGGTGAATCAATCGCTATTTTCGAAGCCATTTCATTTGTTTTGTCTCATAAGTTGAATAACTCCATAATTTTCTCTGATTCAAAAAGTTGCCTTCAAGCCATTCTATCTAATCCTTTCAGATCTAAGTCAAGATTCCCTATAATTTTAAAAATTAGAGACTTGCTATTTCAATGTCATGAACTTGGTATTAATGTTGTCATAGCTTGGATTCCCGGTCATGTTGGTATTCTTGGTAATGAGTCAGCTGATTCATGCGCCAAAAATGCTGTTCTCACTGGCTCTCTTGCCCACTCTGAGATTTTTTCCCATGACATTTGCACTACTCTTCCTCTAACTTTGTTTAAATCTTGGTCCAAGGCATGGCAAATCTCTAAGTCTATAAAGGGTAAATTTTATGGAGATATACAACCCGAGATTCCCCACAAACCTTGGTTTTTTAAGTATCAATTGAAAAAAAAAAACACTACCTCAACTATTTGTCGTTTACGTTTAAATCATTGTTGTTCTCCTCATTTCTTGGCCAAGCTTAGGATTAAGGATAACTCTCTTTGTGAATGCGGTTTGGATGAAGGAAACGTGGACCATTTATTTTTCTCCTGTCCTAAATTGCGCTTCTCCTTTCATGAAATCATCCCTGCTCATATTCCTCGTCCAACCTCGGTCAAATGTCTTCTTTCTTTTGTATTTACTCGTTTTATATTTAAACTATGCAAATTTATTGAAATTAATAAAATTAAATTGTAACCTTTTTTTCTCTCTTTGTTTCACTCTTACGAGTTTCAGTCATGTACCATAGTCATAGTCTGTGGTCTGGTCATAATGTCAGTCTGCGAAGAAATTCTTGTATTTTGAACTTTAATATTTTATAAATATATATTTATTTTACTGTTCATTCGCGCTAAATACTCTCCAGCGTTTGATAGTCTATTAACAGTTTGCACGTGTTATTGGCAAAATTGTGGTGTCTTTTCCGCAAATGCCATAATGAAGAGTTGAAGTTGAAGTTGGCATTTATGATGTAAGGTTTGAGACGTGCTAAACTCAAAATACTCAATTCTAAAACCTACCGTTAAGCATTTGAAGTTGAGTATTGCTCAAACTCTACTTTGGCCTGAAAACCTGTCAAAATTTGGCAATAAAGTACGGTTTGAGACATACTTAACTCGAAATACTCAATTCAGAAACCCACCGTTAGTCATATCATTTTTACAGACCGACCGTTATGAAAAATGTATAATCTGAAAAAATCTGAATTTACATGGAGCATAGACTGTTTGTGACTAATAACTATGCCTTGATCAGTTTAATCAATGCAACTTTATGTACTATTGAAGTCTTTGCAGCGAAAACCTGAAAGGCTTGGAGACACTGCGAAAAGCGGACGCCCGCGCGGTTCCATAAAAAAAGTGCTCCGTTGTGCGGGGGACCCGCGAGGGCATCCGACGCTTACAGGTGGGCCTCGCGTCCGCTCATTGTTGCCCGCCTCCGTGCGGCGGACGCCCGCGCGGGGGTGGCCCCAAAAATATTTTTTAAATTAAGAAGTAAATAGTGTATAAAAAAATATGACTGTCTTAATGACCTGAACTATAAACATCTATAAAAATTATTCTTAAATTTAAATTCAATGAAACAAAACTGTAATGTATATGACGCGACGACGGCGATGTAATAGATCACGCCCGCGTTCCAAATGGTCCATTGAGCCGCTGTTCCATATTTTTCGTTGAACCGCTGTTCCAAATGTTTCGTTGAGCCGTTGTTCCAAATGTTTCGTTGAGCCGTTGTTCTAAATGTTTCGTTGAACCGTTGTTCCAAATGTTTCGTTGAGCCGTTGTTCCAAATGATACGTGACGCGACGTAACAGATCACGATTCTTATGAGTCAGTGTCTGTATCTTTTGAGCCGATGTTCCAAATGATACATATCAGTGTTCCGGAACATTTTAGTGATTCAGATGCAAATGACACACTTTGCCCACGCCTAGTTTTAAGCCTAAAATAGACTCGAATTATGCTAAAAGCCCAGCCTATCCTTCTTAAACTCAACTTTGTCACTTGAGGTCGAGGGGTAAGAGCGACCAATTATTTATTTTTAAAAAATCATCACTAAACTGCTAGTCAAGCGGATTTACAACCGTTAAGACAGACTAACGATACTGTGACAATGAGCCCACAAATGAGCCGTAGTCTGTGATGTAACAGACACCACCGCCTACCCTTCTTGCTGTACATTTGAGTTTTCCGTTTGTAGCTCAAGAACGACGTAAGAACGATATAAAGCCTCGTTTGCAGGAAGGTTCTCGCTTGAAGATACATAGTCTTCTCATAATTAATTTAACTCGAATGTAGAATTCAGCAAGGCCTCCCCAATTCCTTCTAGGTATTCTATTCTCGAGCCACCTTGAACCAGCTCTTGCAGTAAGCATCAGGAGCGTCTCGTCACGTCACCTCTTTCGAGGCCTCCTCGGCCTTATTAGGGTACCCACTTTGTGGAGATTTTCAGCCCAGCTGGCAATGTCTGTATATTATAGTTTCTCTCTCTACTAAAACATTATGACTTCTCCCATATACAGGATGAAATTTAAATGGATGTTGACCCAAGGCTGAACGGTTTTGTCTCGTGCATGCATAATAGTAAAAATATTCCAAACAAAATTTCGAAAAAAAAAAGAATCAGCTGCTCCATACATTTTTCTTCACATAACTCGGCCAAATGTGAAGAAACTACAAAAGACAAAAAAGGGAGTTTAATATACGACAATTGTTTATAATAATAATTATAATTTCAAAGGAACCCTAATTTATTTTAACTAGAATGGCGGCCACTATTATGATCATAGTACTTTAAAAGACCAGTCGCCAACGATACACTATTTTATTCTACAGTGGAAGATTATGGAACTAGTGTTCGATTAAGTTCGGTCAGAACCGCAGCGTTACCTGTGCTAGCGGGAGTGCTTCCGGCCGACCTGGAAGTCTGTCGCGCAAGATGAATCGCACAGGAGTGTTCCGGGACGATCAGCAGGGAATGCAAGGTGGCAATCCGGAAGGTGAGAGCGGAGGTAATGGTTCAGTGGCAGGAACGATGGCAGTCTTCTAAGGAAGGTAGGAAGCTGTATTCATTCTTCACGGATGTGACGGACAGTGTCGTTCGGCTAGGTGGAACCAGACTACGTCATGTCACAGATTCTCACAGGTCATGGGAGTTTCAGAAGCCGCCTAAACAAAATGTCGCTGTGCGACACGGCTTTATGCTACTGTGGCCTGGCGGATGAAACCCGAGACCATGTCTTGTGGGACTGTGAGCTGTATGCAGGCGAGCGGGAAGAGCGGGACGATGTTGTGGAACTGGAGTAGAGGGGAGACAGGGCCTATTTATCACAGAGAGTGAGAGAGCTAGTCTGGAGGGCTTTCGAAGGCCGAGGTCATTTGTTCACAAATGGCACAGCAAGAGAAAGGCTTTAGTTGATGGCAAGCTGCTAGGGCTGCTTGTGCGCTCAGTCACATTATGTGGTGTAGCACGCCCCAGAATGGAGAGAAGTGAAAGAGTAGAGAGGTACAAGAAAAAAAAGAAAGTATGGAGTTTACAAAGCACATTCCGGTAGAGCAAGCTTTAAAGACATACGCAGTCACACAATTGTCGAAACGAAATTTGTCCAATGAGTCGTATGCCGCAAGGCGGGTAGGACCAACAGTGGTGGAAGCTGGGATTTTGTTCTATTAATTTATTTTAATTAGGATTAAGAGGGGCTTTAAAAATTGGGAAATAACTATGCCTACTTTGTCAAAAAATTATGATCGCAACTCTATTTTATTGCCTTATTCGCTACTCTAGCTCATTTTACTATTGCATGGTCGCCATGATAAATATCTATAATATTGTAATTTTACATATCACGATTTGATGACATTAGACATGTAAGTGTAACACAAAATCACTTTAACAACACCAATTGTATGAGAATGAATGAACGATTGAACCTATTACTGTGATAGTAATGTAATAAAAGAACCATAATCGCTATTATAAAACATAAAAGTACATTAGTAGCGTTACCGTGGCTACTACATCACCGTTTGGTGATATCACTCACTGTAACATCAATCTAACAGGTCAAAAATGGTACGCCGAAACTGCTATACAACTACTATACCAGCAAATAACGATATAACTGGGCCCAATCCGGGTTGTGCAAACGTTCTTTGGTCTATTATAGTACCGCTCAGTAACACCGATTAGTTCTTGAAAAACGCTCTATGGTATAGGATAAGGGTTTGCTGTTTGGACATAATCATGGCGGTCAAAGGGGGACCCCCTTTGAAGAGTGGCTGACCTCACAACGTACTCACCTTCCGCACGACGCAGGTCCTTACCAGACTTGGTAATTTAGCGAAGTAAACCTGTTTCGCGCGGAAGAAACACCCAGGTGTCATAATTTTGTGGACCGCTCGAAGGATGCGGTGGACCATACGGAGCACCGCTGTCTTCGTAGGATCTCTCGTGCCGGGCCCCGGTACGAGGCCATGGGCTGGAGTGAGGAGGAATGGCTGGCGGTCGTCTCCTTCTGCGAAGCAGTAATGCTACCGAAGGAGGCGCCCGGACACGTGAGGGAACGGACTTCCTTCCGCCTCAGCAGCCGGGATTCCGACCCCGATTTCCAGCCACCGAAGGTTTAAGACTTACGGACGACGAGCAATGAGTAGCTCATCGCCCGGACCGAGCCTGCGTCGTCGACAGCGTGTAGTGTTCCACGCGTACATCAAAAAGATGTCAGCAAAACCGTAGGGGCCCAGCAGGGCCGAAGCCTATTGGGGCAAAGGGCACATAGGAGTGGGTTTTAGGGCCGACGCTGCGTTAAGCGGTCGCAATCTGCGCCCCTACGCAGTGTCGCTAGTTCAACTTTGACGGTGTGCATGTACAGTCGTGTCAATGGAGAACTTAGTACTAAAGACATTTTCCTCCGTGCGTGCGACCCGTATCACATAGCGATGTTGACTAAATAAGTAGCGCGGGGCTTCGCCGTAAGGTGTCCTCCTCGCGCGGGCGCGGGGAGCCGGCGAGCGCAGTGACGGGTAGCCGCGCGGTAACACGCACGGGGACCACTTTAGTATGGGACAGCGCGGGCGCGGGGAGCCGGCGAGCGCAGTGACAGGTAGCCGGGCGGTAACACGCACGGGGACCACTTTAGTATGGAACAGCGAGGGCGCGGGGAGCCGGCGAGCGCAGTGACAGGTAGCCGGGCGGTAACACGCACGGGGACCACTTTAGTATGGGACAGCGCGGGCGCGGGGAGCCGGCGAGCGCAGTGACAGGTAGCCGGGCGGTAACACGCACGGGGACCACTTTAGTATGGAACAGCGAGGGCGCGGGGAGCCGGCGAGCGCAGTGACAGGTAGCCGGGCGGTAACACGCACGGGGACCACTTTAGTATGGGACAGCGCGGGCGCGGGGAGCCGGCGAGCGCAGTGACAGGTAGCCGGGCGGTAACACGCACGGGGACCACTTTAGTATGGAACAGCGAGGGCGCGGGGAGCCGGCGAGCGCAGTGACAGGTAGCCGGGCGGTAACACGCACGGGGACCACTTTAGTATGGGACAGCGCGGGCGCGGGGAGCCGGCGAGCACAGTGACGGGTAGCCGGGCGGTAACACGCACGGGGACCACTTTAGTATGGGACAGCGCGGGCGCGGGGAGCCGGCGAGCGCAGTGACGCTTAGCCGCGCGGTAACACGCACGGGGACCACTTTAGTATGGGACAGCGCGGGCGCGGGGAGCCGGCGAGCGCAGTGACGGGTAGCCGGGCGGTAACACGCACGGGGACCACTTTAGTATAGGACAGCGCGGGCGCGGGGAGCCGGCGAGCGCAGTGACGGGTAGCCGGGCGGTAACACGCACGGGGACCACTTTAGTATGGGACAGCGCGGGCGCGGGGAGCCGGCGAGCGCAGTGACGCTTAGCCGCGCGGTAACACGCACGGGGACCACTTTAGTATGGGACAGCGCGGGCGCGGGGAGCCGGCGAGCGCAGTGACGCTTAGCCGCGCGGTAACACGCACGGGGACCACTTTAGTATGGGACAGCGCGGGCGCGGGGAGCCGGCGAGCGCAGTGACGCTTAGCCGCGCGGTAACACGCACGGGGACCACTTTAGGATGGGACAGCGCGGGCGCGGGGAGCCGGCGAGCGCAGTGACGGGTAGCCGCGCGGTAACACGCACGGGGACCACTTTAGTATGGGACAGCGCGGGCGCTCGCTTTACGCAGCGTCGGCCCTTAATAAAACTTTGACACACCCTCCGGCTCCACCCTAGAGCGAGAGTCATCTGATGATATCCAACCTAAAAAAAAATTAAAATAAGCCAAGTAATTAGGTAATGCTAACTGGAGGTGTACTCGCGGTTTATAGGCACAGAAGTTGTTCTCATGTGTGCGATATTATTCCTATATTTTGTACGGTCAGCAACGAAAAACGTACGGAAAAAGCAGAACAAATATGCAGTTGCAATGGTATGCAAAATCGAAAAATTGTATCTGTCAATAAATATTATTCGACTTTCATTGCTGACCACACAGATACTTTTCAGGTAAATAAAAATAAAAGACTCGTTCATTTTAGAGAATCAGTATTCTTTTTTACACAGCGTTATACCTAAACCTTACAACTGACGCCATTATACTTAAAATATAATACGAATCTGACTCTTTGCTAAGCTAAATATTTTCAATAAAAATTTCTATCTGTGAGATATTATATCATTTAACCAATTTATAAAAAAAATGAATGCTACTATAACACATGAGTGCATTTGCGACTAAAAAAAAAAAACTGGAATTTTATAACTTACAACTACCTAATATTAATATTCAAATATTACACAAGGGCAATTATAAAATTCTTAATTCCTGGCATTGAGGAAGGAAAAGCCCGAGTCGCCAATTATTATTACTAAAGAATGTATCACACATTTTCGAAACAATACATAGTGATCTTTGTTTCGCTTGGCCTATTTACAATTTTTAAATGATTCGAATAAAATTAGACCCTTCGTTAGATGAACAATGGAAAGTAATGATAAATAAAACAACATATTGTGAATCGAACGATAACTAATACCTTTCTCTGTACATACGTAAACAGTCCCGCACAGAAACTTACGACTAAAACATTGCAACATTATAAAAAGTAATCTAGTATAAACTATTTATTTAAAGTAATGTTCGCCTTCCGTTACACAGACTGATATACAAAGTAGAAAAAATATACATGTCGCCATAACAACAGATTTGATAGGTGATTACTGACGTCAGGCCGGGCGCCTCGTCCTCGGCCGCCCGGGGCCACGCTAGCGAGTGTCCGGTAAATAAAGGCTGTAGGACCGTGCCATGAATTCGTTTCGCATTTCTGCATTAGTTTCAAAGCCGTTTGCAGACTGGGGGTGTACTCTGAAATAAAACAGAACATCAACATATTTATAAAAAATCAAATGCCGTTTGTTAATCCCGCTAAAACTCTAGAATGGGCTGATCACATTTTATACAGGTTTAAAAAAAAAATAAGGAATACTCATAAAACAGTAGACAAATTTGAAATTGGCAACTTTGTATGGAAATAACTTCTAAAAGGATCCCTCCGATCCTTAAAGGTGATTTCCATACAAAGTATCCTTATTTTTTTTGGTAATAATTGGAGGGATTATTTATAAAAATTAACGACGAAGACTGGTCAAAGATCGAGGCCGCTGAAACTCCGACCTTTGCGGACATTCAGAATATTGAAATACAACTAAGTTTGGTTCTCAACTGGTCGGACGACCATTATGGCCAAGCAAAGTGTTTTGACATGAATTTTCACGTGTTAGTGAGAAAGGTACAAATCCGAGATGATATTTTTTTTTCTGTTTTAAATCTGCGATCTTTGACCCTATGAGCAAAGATGAGTGCGCTATTTCATATTTTTCATATTGAGCGCGTCCCCTAACGTGAACGTCTCCTCATCGTCTATCTATATGATATCCTTTCGTTTGAAACGCTTTGCGTAGCTACGCATCGCGAGCTCTGCTGAGTTGATTTATGAACCATAGATTTTAGAAAAAGATGGGTTTGAGAGAGACGACGACGCTGTAATAGGCAGCTTAGTAACCTCTTTACAAAAGTATCTGTGTACAAGTGTATTTTTTGCGATATTTTTACTTGCATAATGCACTTGCAGATGCAGATTTTTTGTTTGTAGAATATAGGTAGGTAAAAAAAGAACAGATAGTAATGTCAATATAAAATAAACACAATGTCTTGCCGTCAACCGCGTACAAATATGCACATTACAATTATAATAAAGAATTAATAACTAATGCATACGTCTACATTTGCAGATGACTGCATTTTCTATACAAACTGTTGTCCGGTCACATTACCAATCTCACCTTAGCTGGTCATCAGCGCGATATTGATCTCCTTGACCATCTTGACGCGGTGCAGCATCTTGGCCAGCGCCTGCCGGCTGAGCGCCTGCGTGGAGTACCACACGGTCACATTACCAATCTTACCTTAGCTGGTCAGCAGCGCGATATTGATCTCCTTGACCATCTTGACGCGGTGCAGCATCTTGGCCAGCGCCTGCCGGCTGAGCGCCTGCGTGGAGTACCACACGGTCACATTACCAATCTTACCTTAGCTGGTCAGCAGCGCGATATTGATCTCCTTGACCATCTTGACGCGGTGCAGCATCTTGGCCAGCGCCTGCCGGCTGAGCGCCTGCGTGGAGTACCACACGGTCACATTACCAATCTTACCTTAGCTGGTCAGCAGCGCGATATTGATCTCCTTGACCATCTTGACGCGGTGCAGCATCTTGGCCAGCGCCTGCCGGCTGAGCGCCTGCGTGGAGTACCACACGGTCACATTACCAATCTCACCTTAGCTGGTCAGCAGCGCAATATTGATCTCCTTGACCATCTTGACGCGGTGCAGCATCTTGGCCAGCGCCTGCCGGCTGAGCGCCTGCGTGGAGTACCACACGGTCACATTACCAATCTCACCTTAGCTGGTCAGCAGCGCAATATTGATCTCCTTGACCATCTTGACGCGGTGCAGCATCTTGGCCAGCGCCTGCCGGCTGAGCGCCTGCGTGGAGTACCACACGGTCACATTACCAATCTCACCTTAGCTGGTCAGCAGCGCAATATTGATCTCCTTGACCATCTTGACGCGGTGCAGCATCTTGGCCAGCGCCTGCCGGCTGAGCGCCTGCGTGGAGTACCACACGGTCACATTACCAATCTCACCTTAGCTGGTCAGCAGCGCAATATTGATCTCCTTGACCATCTTGACGCGGTGCAGCATCTTGGCCAGCGCCTGCCGGCTGAGCGCCTGCGTGGAGTACCACACGGTCACATTACCAATCTCACCTTAGCTGGTCAGCAGCGCAATATTGATCTCCTTGACCATCTTGACGCGGTGCAGCATCTTGGCCAGCGCCTGCCGGCTGAGCGCCTGCGTGGAGTACCACACGGTCACATTACCAATCTCACCTTAGCTGGTCAGCAGCGCAATATTGATCTCCTTGACCATCTTGACGCGGTGCAGCATCTTGGCCAGCGCCTGCCGGCTGAGCGCCTGCGTGGAGTACCACACGGTCACATTACCAATCTCACCTTAGCTGGTCAGCAGCGCAATATTGATCTCCTTGACCATCTTGACGCGGTGCAGCATCTTGGCCAGCGCCTGCCGGCTGAGCGCCTGCGTGGAGTACCACACGGTCACATTACCAATCTCACCTTAGCTGGTCAGCAGCGCAATATTGATCTCCTTGACCATCTTGACGCGGTGCAGCATCTTGGCCAGCGCCTGCCGGCTGAGCGCCTGCGTGGAGTACCACACGGTCACATTACCAATCTCACCTTAGCTGGTCAGCAGCGCAATATTGATCTCCTTGACCATCTTGACGCGGTGCAGCATCTTGGCCAGCGCCTGCCGGCTGAGCGCCTGCGTGGAGTACCACACGGTCACATTACCAATCTCACCTTAGCTGGTCAGCAGCGCAATATTGATCTCCTTGACCATCTTGACGCGGTGCAGCATCTTGGCCAGCGCCTGCCGGCTGAGCGCCTGCGTGGAGTACCACACGGTCACATTACCAATCTCACCTTAGCTGGTCAGCAGCGCAATATTGATCTCCTTGACCATCTTGACGCGGTGCAGCATCTTGGCCAGCGCCTGCCGGCTGAGCGCCTGCGTGGAGTACCACACGGTCACATTACCAATCTCACCTTAGCTGGTCAGCAGCGCAATATTGATCTCCTTGACCATCTTGACGCGGTGCAGCATCTTGGCCAGCGCCTGCCGGCTGAGCGCCTGCGTGGAGTACCACACGGGCGAGTCCGGCACACAAGAGCGCTCCGGTTGCAAGTAGAACACGTCGTTGCGCGTACGCACCGACTCGGGACTGTTGGAAAATAGACTATAATATCATTGGTAGTGGAGTGGTGGGCTGGCTGCGTCCTACTGAGGGAGGGTGGTGGACCCACAGATATTTAGAGCTCAATTCAAGAATATATATATGGTAGTTACTTTGTGTTAGCTCTGCCCCTTTACAAAAAAAAATCATTATGACTAAACTAAAACTTCAATTAGACAATAGAGAATATGTATGAAAAAGATATGTCGGAGAAGTCAGTATGGAAGCTTGAGAACAAATGAATGAGCTAAGTGAAAAGTGTCACATGTCTGACAGAATCCGCGCTGACGTTTGCACGATCAGAGCAGATAAAAGTGCCGACCGCAGAGGTGCGGTGCTCTTTCCTCTGTCGGAGACTGTTTTACGGCTCGTTGTGTCTAGTGTATATCTAAAGCTTGCATCACAATAAATCAGTTGTGTGATCTGAAAATAGTTTGTTTATTGCCCGATACCTTTCCATAAAACAGAGTCTCTGGACAGAGCTTCAATGTTGATCGGCATCCTTGCGCCGACATATATTTATATCAATGAATATACAAAAATAAAATACTAACTATGAAAACAATATCAAAATTGGTAGAAAAGCAAACGACATAAAACAATAATTTGAATACGCCAAGACGACTTTTTATTTGGCGGCCGTACGAGCGTGACATGGACAGGGCATTTGTCATTACAAATCAATATCGGACTTGTCTTTCTTATTAGCAACTTTAAAGCTTTATAAATTCTTTATCGATGAAGACGTTTTAAAAAATCTTGTATGTTTATTTACTAGAGACAAAAACTATTTAAATGACAAAAAAAAAAAAACAAGCTTCCATATACCCTATTGTATAAATCAAATTTTAAATTGGCTGACCCGTGCTGTCATTTACAAAGTGCGGGACTAGATTAGGAAAACAGCTAAGACAAATCATCTCCAATTTTGCTTATGTTCACTTTTAATTTGTATTCTGTAGGCACACTCCACCCGACGCCGGGATTTGGGGGTTATCTTAAATCTAAGTTATAAATTAAAACGATGGTCACTAACTTTCTTATCCCGGCGCTTTTAGATTGCCACCGCTTTAGGCCAACTACTCTTCCATAATCATACACTGAAACGGGTGTACTGTTGATGAGCATCGTAATAATTAAAAACCGCGCACGAAGGGTTCAGTACCATTATCTATACAATACTAGACACTACATTAAAACTATCTACACTTCTTCACTGATATTAAAAAAAGGAGGAGGTAATCTCTGGAAGTACTGGTCCGATTGCTAAAATTTTTTCACCGATAGAAAGCGGTTTTATTCCTGAGTTACATAGGCATTTTATGTATACGGGCGAAGCCGCGAGCAAAAGCTAGTTGTTAATATCGAGCAAAAAACAGCAAAAAAATCATGCTTGTTGTATAGGACTTATATATTTTTTATTCTGTTTTTAATATTTTTGTTGTTATAATGGCAACGATTGCATCACTACTTATCAGGTGGGATTGCAGTCATGTTTATATAATTTTAAAAATAACCTCCAACCAAAAAAGAGAGGTGTCATAAGTTTGATCTGTCGGAGTTCTATCGGTCTACTGCAGGTAGAAAGAATGATCTGTTGGAGTTCTATCGGTCTACTGCAGGTAGAAAGAATGATCTGATGGAATAGCGTTCGTCAGTAGTAACAGACGAAATACTGACGTGGTACAAAATCTAAGCAGCTATATAATAATCAAAAACACACTGAACGATTGCAGAATACGTAATGAGATTTTTCTTTTTTTATTTAGGTGGGAAATCATCTCTCGAAATGAAATGAATTCTCCTGCTATAGGGCTTAGGAAGAGCGTGTCAGACTTTTGCTGACTAAAACCACACCTATATTCCTTCTTTGCCTTGCATTCCAAGACCGCGGGTTTCCCTTTCCAATGCGTTTTGGATTTTGGCTAGTTGATTACAGACCTATACTGGATAGGAAATGCAAACCGGTTAACCCCAAAAACCGAAGAACCGGTTTTTCGGCATATTTTTAACGATTATAAAACATGGGTTTTATTTTCAAGTATCCGATTGTTACGTTTTTTTTTTTACTGTTAAATGCCTTTTTTTTTAGCAAACATTGTTTTAAAATGCTTCTGAGGCTTGGTATCAGTCGTAGGTTTGTTTATCGTACCATAGATAGCTACACCAACTGTACACTTCTTTTGTTCACGATCATAAAAGATCCAGTCCGGCTGTCTGTTGTGACTCATCATAACATCATCACCTTAAACGAGTTGAGGAGTGAGAGCTTGAAAAGAGTGAATAGATCAAAATCTTTGCTTGTTTGTTACACTGATGGAAAACTCATGGATATTCTTGGTACCGATAAGACAATTTTCACAATCAAGGAATATTACAACAAGTAAAATGATCGGGTGTTTGCTCGTAGCTCCAAAGAAAACTCTCAACTGGTTAGCAGAGTCCTGAATGGTCATCATTCGGTATCAGTAATGGTTTGGTAAGGGCTAATTACTAACCTAGGGCTATCACGGAGTGACCAAGGTTATATTTCGTGAAAATGGGTGAAAACTTCAGCTAAAGTGTATCAAGATACTATCCTAGACGGCATAGCGAAGCCTCTTAAAGCCTCTCTTTTTTTGATAACATATTAGGGTCTTTTCAGCAAGACTAAGCACTCGGTCACAAGGCACGCACTATCCAGGCTTGCCTTGCAGCGAATGTTTCGGACTTCAGTAAGGCTGATGATTGACCCTCGGCTAGCCCAGACTTCAACCCCTGAACTACAAATGTGGTCTGTATTAGAGGGCATGGGCTGCTCCAAACGTCACAATAATTAAGAATCCTTAAAAAATTATATTCGGTCAGTGGTGGGCAACTTTCCAATGATCACAGTGTGTAAACCGATAGACGATGGGTGGATATTTTCAGTAGAAGCGTGTATTGATTTCTGGTTTACATTTTCTATGTACGACATCATTCTTAGACATTCGTTTTTATGAAGTTAAGATGTTTTTATTTGAAACAGAATTTATGGCCGTATTAGGTATACAATTTCTTTTGAATAGATAAGTTTCTAAATAATTATTAAAAATATGCAAATTGTAGGCGCCCTGAATTTCACAAACAATTTAAAATTTTCACTTAAAAAATAAATATTTTGTTGTTTTTCATCGTTAACCGGGTAAAATTTTTTAATGCGAGTTTTAATTTTGTCCGGTTTTGCATTTTCTAGTTAGAGCTTATAATGAAAGAGTTTAAATCTGTAATCAATTATGTTGAGTTTTATATTTTATAGTAATTTATATTCATGCGTGATATTTAAAATGACTAAATTACGCTTAGTTGATTTTGTTGATTTATATTGTACCTACTGAGTTTAAACACAAAACGCAAATATACCTTTTACCTAAATATTTTTTTTTGCATTTTCATTTAAATTTTGAATAAGTATTTTTTTTTTAAATTAAATAGATAAGTATCAATTTAAATATTAAAGAGATACAAGATGTAGGTGGCCTGAATTTCACAAGTAGTTTAAAAATATCATTTACACGAACAATAAAAATATTATTTTTTTTTAGGAAACCCGAAAAAAAAAACCGGTTTTTAATTTTGACGGGTTTTGCATTCCCTGATACTGGACATAATCCTACCCTAAATAGAAACGAACTATAATCTAAAAAACACCACTTTTTCACAAGTGATGTTATCCCGATTTCTGAAAGGCTATTTTAGTTTTTTTTACTTTTAATTACCATAGTCATGTATTACATGACAAAGCATAATGGTGTCCACCGCGCCACGGTCACGACTACATGACAAACTTGAACGTTTTTGATATTTTGACGTGGCGGTCAAAATGTTAAAAACGATTTATCAATCCAACTACCAATCACGATATGTCTAAATGATAATCAACTGTTTATTTAAATCATGATCTGTCTTTCAAAAACCGGGTGTAAGTAAGAAAATAACATACCATTTCGAAATATAAAATTCGTATAGTTTGACAGGACACCTCAATGGATTCTCTTCGTTTTCTTGCTGTTCATAAACTTTCTTCTTTCTTGAATTTGCTTCTGCAAAAATATAAATTGACAAACATTAATTATATTATTAAAATATTGTAAAGTATCATCAAACAGTACATATAAATAAAATTTAAGGGTATGTTTATAATATCTAGCAAACATTCTTTTACTAAATGCATATGAAAAATATACATACATATGATACCTATAAAAAATGCACTTTGTAAAATTTTTGTCTGTCTGTTTGCTGTCATATCCGAAACGGCTGGGCCGATTTTGATGGAACTTTCAATGATAATTATCTAATATTTTAAGAAGTAACTTTTTATAGTAGAAAAAGAATTAAGAGTTCCACGCACAAAAACTTTTTGAAATTGAGACCAAATAGCATTTTATTGTTTTACGAGTCTGAACTGAACAAAGTCGCGGACATTAGCTAGTTATGTAGTAAGAAAGAAAGAAAGAAAAAGTATTTGCGGGAAATTACAACCTTAAAACTAGTTCAGAAATTATAAAGATTCTATAGAGAAAGTATGGGCTACGTCCGCGCAAAACAGTCAAACGCTCGGCATAATGCCGTGGCCACACGCATCGTACAACAAGTCCACAGCGCTGCTTTACAGCGTGGGCCGGCAATGGTGTCGATATCGTGGCTAGATTATAGAAATTGATCACTTCAAGATATGGCCAACTAAAACTGGCCAGATCATTTTAAACATTAAAGTTTGAGGATATTTCAATCCTCGTTTGGCCTACTTTCTTTAGACTTTTTACTATCATAGAAATCCTACATGAATGATAAGGCCTAACGAGGATCGACATCAAATGTTAACGTTTAAATGATCTGGCCAGTTTTAGTTGGCCATATCATGAAGTGATCAATTTCTATGATCTGGCCACGACATAGACACAAAGACGTCGGATCAGTATTGTGTGCTAATATATTTGAGTAAAAAGTTTGTAGTACTAACCTAATGCGGATTGTGGAGGATAAAACCGTAACAGGACATTCCTAGATCCAGGTATCTTCGCCTGCCCGGGTTGGTTGGGATTCCTCTTCCAATGCTTCATTATGTGAGAGAACGATAGCTGCATATGCTCCTCCACCGTCTGAAATACGAACACATCTATAATCATCAACAATACTATTTTCGCAGTGTTCCTACAAAAAATACTAACTTATAGTATGGATGTTTGCTCAATTAATTTCATAAGATAATCAGCCTTTTAATGTTCCCACTGCTGGGACTCAGGCCTCCTCTCTAGGAGAGGGAATGGGCCATAATCTACCACGCGGGCCCAGTGCGGGTTGATGAATGTCACATGTCTTCGAAGTTTGGGTTTTAGGACATGCCGGTTTCCTCACGATGTTTTCCTTCACCGTTTTGAGCGCAGTGGTGATAGAGAGAAATAAATTACACAAAGTAATGCGCCTGGTTGGGTTTGAACCCGCGACCTACAACTCGTAAGTCGGGGCCGTTACCACTCCGCCACCACTGCTCTACAAGACCTTTCAAGACGTTTTTGTTAAAAGCGCATTTTACAAAGATTCTTAAATTGGGTATTAAAGATTCTTTATAGTGTTATTCGGTTTCTTCTATAAACGAAGTCAACGGTGTGACGCTCATGTGCACGTTTAAACCGATGGTGCTGTGCCTAATGCCTTTCAGGTTGTCTCGAAATGTCGCATGTCGTCCCATCGGACTATAACATGGCTGCTGTTGCTTCGTCCAACGAATGTTACTGCTGCTTAGTATTTCATGTTTTTTAAATTTTCGAATTTTGACTGCTCGAATTGTTGATACCACTCATGCACAGTGTTCATATGCCAAAAATAAACCATAATCGGTTAATATTAAGAGGTTGCACAACGCCAAAAAAGTTTTCTCATACAGCTAGTAGTATGTCATCAGTGTAGGTTAAATTTTTAATATTATTATTTTTTACCTTCCATTGGTAGCAAGTGTTACTAGTGTGTTGTTGTATCTAGTAAAACTTACTTCCCTCCTCTGTAAAAAATAATAATATTAAATATTTAATCTTCACTGATGACATACTTATTGGCGTTGTGCAAACTCTAAATATTAACAGATTATGGTGATTTTTGGTATATGAACACTGTGCATGAGTGGTATTAAGAATTCGAGCAGTGGAATGAAAATCGAAAAAAAAAAAAAAAAAAAAACATTAAACACCCTACTGCTACTGCTACCTAGAGGTCTTTAAGTCGGGAGTGAATAGGTAACTTCTAGGCTAGGCTAATGGAAGCCTTTCCTAAGCGTTTCTTGCTACTGACAGCACCGCGAGAAACGCTTAGGAGTCTCGTCGATGCGTATGTTTGTGTGAGTGTGCCGTTTTGAACATTTGTACGTAGTTTCCGTACTGTTCCATATCTATACTGTGATAGTGGTCTAACGCGACCCCATCAATATGACAAAAAAGTCACCAAAAATCAAGATAAAGCACAAGTAGTGTGTCTGAAACTCAACTCACCACTAAATTAAAATGTTTCGTGTTGAAGAACATGAGGGTGGACAGCAGCACGTGCGGCGAGTGCGCGCCGAGCTGCTTGCTCTCCCATAAGTGTTCCTCTTCCACTCGAGTTACTATGTATTCTGGAAGTAGAACAAAAGAACATTTAGTAGACTTATAGTAAAAAATCGTAAAAGTGTAGGGACTACTTCAACATCAACATCTGCTGGATATAATGCTCGCTGCTGTGTCAGTATTATCCTGCCGAAAATAACCAGTGTCGTAGTGATGCCGTAGGTACGGCATGTATTCAAGTAGAAGAAGAGCGCAAGTTTCGACTAAGCTGTTTCACAAATACATATCGTAAAAGAAATTGCAACAACCAGATTTCGTTATGTCGTAATTTTGATATTTATGGTCCTTCGACTTCAGATATTCCTTTTTTACGTAGGAAATCATCAAAGATTTTCACTATAACAAGAAGCTGTTTCTTGGCTTTATAGAAATAATTATGTGTTGTACTTACGTGAGTCATTGTATAGAACTGAGAACTTCCTCGCGACCTCGTCTAAGCAGTCCGTGAATTTCTCGTAATACGGATCCGTAAATATATTGTCTATCCTACCATTTTCGAACAGATATTGTTGTATACCTGAAAATATAAAAGTTTAGAAAGTCTTAAGTCGATATGTAAAAATTTCCTATATTTTTTTTTTATAAGTTGTAGTTTTTTTTATTAAAACAGAATTTTTAATTAGACAATCTAATTTTTTTGAGTTGCGGTATTTATGTTTAGACCAACGGATAGAAATACTTATCTGGTTCAAAAGGCACTTACAAAAAAGTAAACATCTTTTGGGTATTTGAATTTGAAAAAAAATAAATTTACATGAAATAAAAACTTTACTTCATCAGTTAAAAATTAAAGAAAAGAAAGAAAGAAATTCAGTAATTAAGAAATTTTAATTTCTTTTTGGATTGGAAACTGTCAAGTAGATAAATGATGTAAGACAGATAAATGATGCATATACTGAAATATGACGTCACCGCCATTAGGTTATTACGTGCGTACAAAAGAGACAGCTAGATGTTCTCACAACTTTCCCCTACCCTTCCTCATACCAATATTTGAAATGCTAATTGCTTTTATCAGCCTTATTGAATTGTCGTGTTCAGCTATGTTATTTGCAGAAAAAGATTTCATTTTAGAGTTATCTGTTGTTGAGTATACAATTTGCACAAAAACCAAATATACCCATTTAGTCAATGGTAATTTCTTGTATAATGTAGATACCAGGCAATATAGGCTGTAAAACACTCACACATAAACACAAGCGCCTTAAATTTCCCGCTTGTCTAAGTACCATTAAAATTTACGAAATATTTCTGGATAACGTCACAACCAACGTTTGTCTTGTTAGCTTGGTCGGTAAATAGCAAAAAAATAATGAATCCAACTCACCTAAAACCAAATAATAAATAGTATCCGGCGCATATTCGCTGCCATTGGGCTTCCTGACTTCCTTGACGAACAAACACAACGAATAGTTGAGTTCATCCGCAGTCAACTGTAGGATCTCCGACTTGAACGGCTTCCGTCGTATTGAGCTCTTCTCTATTTCTGCGTTCTTCGTCATAACCCATTGTTTCCATGCGTTCACTCCGAATGTGTACTGGAAGTTATTGGAAATAAATAGGTTTAATGGTTTATAAGGTTCTGTACCTCAAAAGGAAAAAAAAACGGAACCCTTATAGGATCACTTTGTTGTCCGTCTGTCAAGACCCTTTATCTCGGGAACACGTGAAGGTATTGAGTTGAAATTAAAACCATATACTCAAGTTTCGGTCTCTTAAAAAAATAAAATTTCTAAGTTAACGAAATAAACAGTTACGGCCGTTTATGTCTCAAAAAACGTATATTTCGACACTCGAGAAAATCAAAACTTGTCGGGTACTTCCCGTTTACCCAGAATCCTGAAATTTTGCATAAAGCAAGGTCTTATAGCACAGGTATAGAAATAAATCTGAAAACTGTAAAACTGTTGTTACGTCACAAAAAAAAAAATAGATTGCGGTTCGGAAAAAAAGACTCCATTCGGAAATTGAACTGTTTACATAGGTAAGTTTTGTTTGAGGGTTCCCCTCAGGGCTCGAGTTCGACTCGCCAGTTTTTTTTTTAAATATTAGCTACCTCCACAACGTCATTGCGAATTTGTTGAGATTATACAATTTCTGATGGATTGCTAAATCATTATGTATTGAAGTTACTATCAAAGGTAAAGGATAACCTTTTTATTGGTTTGTAAGTAGTTTGGAAACCTGAATGGAATGGCAAAATTAGATTATTAAATAGGAAAAGGCTAAAAGATTAAAGGCATGCATAATCATAGTCACAGGAGTGTATTTTCAGAGTAAAGCTATCAGGGTGATTCAAGGCTTCAATATAATGTACGAAATTCCACATAGGAAATATCTTGTATTGCGGTATTAAATTTCTTTGACAACAGTCCGAAAAATTGGCCCAAAAATGACCCCAGTCTGACCAGAGGATCTTAACTGAGGTTTGCGGAATGAGCTACCCATTGGTCACCGCCCGCGAGCTCGCACCTACGGTGGTTGGAAGTTGTGGTCCCGGCGGTTGGGGCGTAAAGACGTCCGTTCCCTCATGCGTGCGGCCGCCTCCTTTGCTAGCATTACTGGGAGGCGATCCGTGTGTGCGGGTGTGTACCTTGAGACACATGTTGGCGTCAGGTTTCTCAGCCGGCTCGCGCGGCGGGTCGGGCAGCGGCGCCGGCGGCGGCTCGGCGCGGCGGCGCTTGGATGTGCGCGAGGGCCGCGCGGCCGCTGGCGGCGCTGGCGTGCGCTTTCGCGGCGCCGCCGACGCACGCAATGCCGCCACGGCGCGCTGCTGCTCCAACACCATCATATGGTGGTGGTGCATACTGTCGCCTTCTAGCCCTGGTGGGTGGACGAACACACCTTGCTATACTGATACTATATAAATTCCTATGAAGACCACTTCCTTTCCAATGCTGTATCAACAAATGTTATAATTACAAAACAAAGACAGAGAAATTCCTACGAACTCACCAGGCATACCAGGATGTGAGCTAGGCGTGATGGTGTTTGCCGTCATAGCAGACTCCAGGTCCACCGGCTGGTCTTCATACTCTGTAGCCATCTTTAACGCCATCTGTAGCATGTCCTCGCCGAAGGCGTTGTTGCCATCTATACCGGCGACACCGGGACTGAAGGTTTCTTCTGCAAAACGATAAAATCTATATATATAAAAGGAGAAACTGACTGACTGACATATCAACGCATAGCCGAAACTACTAGGACTAGGAGCGTGAAATTTTGCACAAGGTTTCCTTTTATGACGTAGGCGAGCACTAAGAAAGGATTTTCCAAAATCCACTCCCTAGGGGGATGAAGCGGGGATCCAAAGTTTGTATGGAGAAACCTACGTTTACGCGAGCGAAGCCGCGGGCAGAAGCTAGTTATAAATAAAATAAAAGCACTGTCGTACCTACAGAAGGACTAGACGGGGCAGTCCCAAAACCTGATAAGCAATACTTTTTGAACTAGCGAAAAATTCTCCCACTTTCGAAATCTAAATAATTTTAGAAGAAGTTATTTGATAATATAATTTGCCACGCAAAAAAAGAGGAGGATTATTTTGCCCCGGGGCCGTTTGCCACCTAGCTACGCCACTGAATAAAAATTGTATGTTCATACACTACAGGAAATGTTTACGGCTGTATGGTCTGAATTGAGTTGTCTCGAGACAGTCGACGACAGTCAAATCTCTAACTATATTATTTACGCCTTCACAATTATCAATATGATTTCAGGTGAAAGACGTCCACAGCTAGACACAGGCCTCCTCCAAAAGTCGCAACAACGACCAGTCCTATGCCTCTGACATCCATCGGATTCCCGTGACCTTCACCTGGTCGTCGGCCCACCTTGGGAGCACTTTCAAAGTTCACTGAATATAAATGTGGATAATAAATTTTAAATCTACGTTTTCTGTTGACGAAAACGTAGATTTAAAATTTATTATCAGATTAGATTTAAAATCAAAATCAAAAATATTTTTATTTCACATAGGCCTACATGGGCACTTATAAAACGTCAGAAGCTAGTGCACGACAAATGCACGCAACAAACAAATGGTGCCACATATTAATATTATACAATTTTACAAATCTATATTATCAACCCCTTTAATCTATACTTGTAACGAAAGTATCCAAGAGGCACTTCATTCACAATCACAACATTGCGTGTTTATATCGTTTTCATAGCTTGGCAACGATACTTATCACGTTATAACGTGCTATATCACACGTTTATGCGAAATCGTGATATAAACAACTTTATAAAGTCCTCAATGACTATTTCGAAGAGCAGAGATGTACGTCGTGTTTTCAAACCTAGACATGTGCTTTACTATTTTTTTTTTTGACGTGACAACGTCTTATAAATTGGTTTGCCGGGTGACACTTCAAGAAACTGCGTTACGCTCCGCTCACGTTATGCGCTCACAATGAGAGCGAGTGAGAGGCACGCGTCCCTTCCACTCGGGCATGGTTAGCCCGCCTAAGAGCGAGAGAGACAGACATAAAAAGTGAAAGGCACGCGTCCTACTATACGAATGAATATTCACATTAAAATTATTTTACCACTCAAAGTCGTTGTCACGTAAAACTTTCGCCCGTATACCGACTTTACAGGCAACCAATTTTTTTTCTATTTTATATTCATAATAAATATTATCAGCACTGCTCTCAAAAACGTAAAGGAAAATCCATCGTCGTCGTGATGACATGTGATATTCACATTGGTGCATTATAGCCTATTCCCCTCTTCTACAGAGGAGGCCTGTCTTAGTAGTGGGAACACAAGGGTATTTAAACGTCACGTACGTATCCCCCCAAGAGGTGTGTGTACCTATAGTAAAGCCCCAGTAATGAAGATCAAGCATTTTGCCAAGAACGGGGCCACTACTCACTAATTGTACAAACAAATAACCTAACAAAACTTTGATCAACACATAAATCAAACCGAGGTCCTCACATTCTGCGGGATTGTTCGAAAGTTACCGTGGCTCTGGTACGCAAAGGGTAACTGAAGGAACACAGGTAGGATTTAGTGAGTAAAAGTCTGATACTCCCTCTCGCTGCACCCAGAGCGAGTGAAGTTATTTGATGATTACCAACCCAAAAAAAGCAAGGATCCTTGTACAGCACTTACAACCACTAAGGATCGCCGCACACGGGCCACCAGGCACAAGCACAAAACGCCGCCACCGGCATATTACCTATAGTTCTCATACACTTTATATGGATTCGCCGCACACGGATGACGCCAGTGACCGCCACACGCTACAAATCACCACTGATCGCTTCTTGTGGCCCTTACTGGCCACTAAACGCCGTCACACGCCACTCGAGCATTTAAACCTTCTTTGTCAGAGTCCATAATGATACTGCGCGTATGGGTTAAAAAAATTAGCAGCCACCGGCCACAAGTGACTTGTGGCCGATTTAAGCTTCTCGTTCCGGAGTTTGTGGCTGTGACATATGGCCCATGTGAGGCGACACTAACTCAAATCAGGCAGTCAATTTAAGAAGAAGAAGAAGAACACATTCTTACCGTTATCATCATCTGTATCCGAATCACTCTGATCCTTCTTCTTGTCCCCGGCCACCATCTCCGCCATCATCAGCAGTTCAGCCTCGAAAGGATCCGTCGGCATCTTATCATGGATCTTATTGATCTCCTTCATAATGCCTTTAGCCGAATTCCTAGTCGTAGGGATGAACACTGGGGTCGGAATAGGTAAAGGTATTGGCACGGGTATCGGGAATGGTAAAGACCACATCGCGCATGGTACAGGGACGTAAATAGGAACAGGAACAGGTATAAGTACTCGTCGTTCTAAACTAGGGTCTGTCTGACACTCCTTTGTGCAAGGATGAGGTCGGCAGGAAACTCCTTTTGATACCATCATAGGTTTCGACATAGTCGCTTTGTTGGCTACTTCTCGTGGGGGTAACGTTTTGACTATGACATGATTGTATATTTTCGGAGGTGGTGGCGGAGGGGGTGTAGGCGGTTTTGGGGGCGGAGGGGGAGTTTTAGGGGCCGCCGGAGGCTCCGGCTCGGGGGGCGGCTGTTGTACTTGTTGTAGACGCTTGGACTTCTGCCGTGTCATGGAAGGCATGAGTGGTGGCGGTGCGGCGAGGGACTGTACGCTTGAGATTACTGGCATGCCGCCTGCCCGCTGCTGCGATTTCGATGCTGTGAGCAAAGAAATATAGACGTTATTGCATTATTAAATCCCTGATTTCAATTGATGTAATTTCTATAAACAAATCTCAACTTTATAGCACGCGTAAATTAAGGTGATTTTAAAATGTTTCAAGTTTAGAGCAAACTGAATTCTATTTATATGGCTCTAGTAACACATTTTTCAAATTTAAACTGCAAATTAAATGTAATATTTATAGCAAAAGTAAATAGTATAAGTTTTAAAATGTCTATTTCGTTGTATATTTCCAATTTCATGTCAACTACCATGGGTGGTTCTTATTATTTTAATAAAAAAATTCTTAATAACTGTAAATCTGTAATAAGTCTTACTATTATTTTTGGCAGCACTGGGGTAGGTCCGCCGAGGCGCTCCTGTGGGTACTGCTTTCTGTTGGTCTATAGACTCGCCCGGTATAAGTGGAGGTGCGTGTTTTGAGTATTGTCCCTGAGTACATTACAAAAAAAAGATTAGTATGTTTAAAAAAAGCTGAAAAGGCGCTACTTTGTATCACTTATTCGTTGTCTACGCTTTATACTGCCCTTGATATTATTAGGAACATTTAGAGATATTGATGGGCTTCGTTTTCTTTATGGACGAACTTTTCGGACAGCGGTCTACTTATTGCTTGTCGTTCTTCGGTGGGCGGGAATCGTCCTACGACTCCCGACGCCCGGAGCGTCTCCTGCAGCGTAGACATCCTCATTTCTATTTCATAGTATCCCAAAGTTGAAACGTCTAGTGGTCTTCTTTTCGTGTCGATGTACTCAAACTAATTTTTTTCTAACCAGTATTTGGCAACCAGTACTGAGACCCTACCACGAGTTCTTAACGCGATCCATTTTACGACCTAAACTGAATCACAAAATAGATACGTATAGAAGTCAATCTACATACAAAGCGCTCCAGCAACGCACACATAAACACCGCTCACGGACACGATATCTCGGCTCAATTCAGCTCAATGCGAACTCGAGTGCTTTCCGTTAGAGACACGCGTCTGTCAACTTTTTTGTGGAAAAATGGACCAACAAACAAAACCTTATTCTAACTGTTCAGAGGACGGTTGTTTAAATTCAACATTAATCAGTGCATTGACGTTTTTTAGGCTACCAGTTGTTTCAAAGAGGTAAGTAGATATTTGCTTGTATTTTGATGGTTTTTTTTAACGTGACACAGAACAGGCCTCGCGCCTAGAAAGACAAGATGATTTAATGGCCATGTAATATTTTTACAATTCAGATTAGGTAGGCATTTATCACCGCGCCCGGTCGCATTTGGACAGTTGGGCGCCACGCGCTGACCCTAGCGCGATCGCCGAGCGTAGGTATGTAAAGTGAAGTACATACATGAGATTGACTTCTGTACCATTAATTTTGTGACTGAACTGTTAAAGGGATAGAGCTATATAGGGTGTATGGTTCCATCCGTCTTTCTCGCTCGCACATCTAACATTTCAACACGACAAGGCAAGGCCCCAGCTCTGTTATTGGCCTCGTATAAAGTGGAGTTTCTAATTGTTAAAGTTTAAGACTGTTTAAAACATAGAAAGCTTACCTGGAATGTCATAACACACTGGTAGGAGCAGAAATTTCTTACTGTAGCGTCCGACATAGTTAAATGGTATTGCGCTAGTGAGGTCCGTTTGCACATATCACATTTAGTTCTGAAAACAATGTTCGTCTTAGGGGGCGTTCAAGTATTACGTAACGCAATTTGGGAGGGTCTTGTAATACGTTACGATGCGTTACATTGGGGGTTTCGAACAACGCGTTACGTAACATTGTTTTTTATTTAAATAAAAAAACTAGGGTTTTAAAATCTCCCAAGTTGGCAACCGTTTTGTTTATGGTTCACGGGGAATCCCCCGATTTTATTGTACGACATTTCATTTTATTTTGCTCTCCCAAGTTGTCAACTCTTTTCGGTTATGTTTTTCGTTTACTTATGTTTTTCGGTTTTGTTGTGACATTTGGGTAAGAAATCGTCAGGTGGGTGTTACATAACGTTTATTTGGCGAATAGGAAAACGTTACGGTGCGTTACATGGGGGGGGGGGGGGGGTGACAAAAATGTTTTAAATTTGTGTTACGTAATACTTGAACACCCCCTTAATACAAGCAGTTGCAAAAAAGAAAATGTTTTGTCTTACATAGGCTTTTAAGACCTGGTTATATTTTAGGCACATGACAGATTTTTGCAATTCTGGTCGACAATGGATTTTTTATTATTGATAAGCTCACGCTTAACCACATAAGCGATGATATATATTAGCCAATGGAGCACACTAGCCTAGAAAACTTGAACTATTATTTATTCTGTGCTAGAAGTAATCTATTCACTGCTGTGTTAAAGACTATGTCCCTAGCAAGGAGTTTCACTTCTGAGTTGTATGCACGACATTAGTTGTGTTCCCAAAACATTTTGTGCAATATTGATTGGAGATTTTTCAAATTTTTTTTTTATTATTGGTAGGTTCGCGTTTGACCACTATCTCACCTGATGGTAAGCGATGATGTGGCCAACGATGGAGCACGCTTGCCTGGAAATAACCTATTCACTCTTGACTTAAAGACCGATGGAGCATGCTTGCCTAGAAATAACCTATTCACTCTTGACTTAAAGACCTCTAGGTTGTAGCTATCACGAAACACAGATTCCGGTCAACCACATACATGTGGATGCAACATCAAGAGCCACCACTTCTTATCAAGTTGAGTTGTTGAATACAAGGAATTTTGAAGCCGTTATTTACCACTTAGTACAATTTGGTAAAATAAATATTATCAAAAAACATAGAACTATAGTTACCTTCTGGAAGACACAGCATTAACAGAAACCTGGTAGAGATTCAAGCAGTTTAATGAGCACATCATGATTGGCTGACCATTTGGCTGCACCCGTCTGATCATATCAAAGTTGTATTTCTTGACCTTACACCAGTTGCAAGGTACTATATGCCTAGAGTTACTTATGTACACATTCATGCAGGACTTTGAGCAGAAACAGTGGGCGCATCCACCTTCGTAGATTGTGAAGCATTTACTTTGTTTGCGCTCAAAGTATTTTTTGCACCAGCGGCATTGGTCTGGGAAAAAAATACGATTTTTAGTTAAATTTTTAGGGTTCCATACCCAAAGGGTATAACGGTACCTTATTACTAAGACTGTCCGTCTGTCACCAGGCTATATCTTATGAACTGTGATAGTTAGACAATTTAAATTTTCACTTAGGATGTATTTCTGTTGCCGCTATAACAACAAATCCAAAACGTTCCAAATAAGAATAGGATCACTTTTTACGCCATGTTGTGACGTCATAGCTGTCAAAACAAAAAATTGGGTAGGATGAGAACCAGATTTTTTTAAATTAATATTTATTTACGAATCATGAACCAATTAAAAAAGTTCATGATCCAGTTCTTCAATTTTGCTTATCTGAAGTGTCTGGTAGTGGCAAAGGAAAGAAGAAGAAAGCAAATTGTTCCTAACAATGAAAATAAGAAAGAAAATAGTTTATTTTTTAAACTAATTATGACTTAAACAATATAATTAGCTATTTTACGATTTAACTAAGACTCAGTAACACAAAGCAAAAAAAAACCGTTATTGATAAGTAGGCAAATAAGATTTCTTTGCCAACCATACTTTTCAATCAACATTTGACAGATCGAGGTTATTGGCTTTCCTATTCTTATTTGGAACGCATAATACTAAACCTACTACTACCCTACCTTCGCGAAACTCGCGCTTGGTCGGTTTTCAACCCTTTGAACGCCAAAGCGACAAACCCAATTGGCCACTAAAACACCAACGACGAGTTTATGCGACAAATGGATCCGCTAATATAGCGTTACATTATAATCTATCTATAAATATAGTAAAAAATATTACGAGTATTTAAAAAAGAAATTGTCATCTTCTGCGTATGTCGCTGATCTTTCATTCATTCAATAGGATTTTTAGTTGTTTAATAGCAAATAAAAGGCTTGGCGTAGAGTGTACTTTCCATGGGTCTAGTTCATAATATCGACGGTCACTACATCGATGGTCGCTGTATCGAAAACGTTCCATCAACGGCTAATGTATCGACAGTACCCATTTTTTTATTTTTGACACTGCCGATTTAGCGTACTATCGATTTGGGGTACTGTCTTCTTTGGGGTACTTCCTATGCGGTTTTTGGCGTTCAAAGGGCTAATATATTTTAATCATTACTCTGGCGTCGTAATGAGAAGTGCTTTTGCATCAAATACCAAGTTGATTTTCTAAGGTGTTTATGTCACAATTTTCAGTGAGGTGAGAATGAGTAGAGTTAGCATCGACGCCAGGGCGGTGTTTTAACCAAAAAGCGAGCGACGTCCCTTAGATTCGTGGAAAATTAACTGACGTGGCTGCCACTTCTTTTAACTTTGCCCTACATTATGAATTACTCATGTCGTGGGTGCATTCACAAACATCTCACCATACACAAGACAATCAGACTGGACAATACTGTAAGCCACACAAATATTTGTTCCGTGCAGGAATCGAACCCGCGACACACGGCGCACCATGCTATGAGGACACTAAAACAAATCAAAATCTACTCACCAGGAAATATACTATTGACGAATTTGAAAGCAGCAAAGCATGGATCGGAACACAGTCGTTGTGATAATTCTTCGCTCACTTCCACTTCAATAGCCGTCGCTTTTTCTAAGGAACACACCGCACATTTCGCCCACACAGGCTGAGGTATCGGGTTTTTACTCATTTGATCAAACTTCTCCATACAAGCTTGTGAACAAAAGTCTTTAAACTGTCCTTTATCACCTACAGGAGCTAGAAATCCTTGATGGCCAACAGATATATCTCTTTGACAGTAACAACATATCTTTAAGCCTTTCTTAAACTCTTCCAAACACGCCCAGTTACAGAATTGCCGGATATCAAAACCGAATCTGACACAGTATTTCCCTAAACTAGTATGTTGTACCGTGTTCTTGCAATTCGCGCATCTAGAACCAATTTTGTTCTGATACCTTCCTAAGCAGACCTCATCACAGAAGTCCATAGTTTCCCATGACAATATTTTCTCGTCAACGTTAAGTACAAGCGAGCATTGGATACATTTTCTAACAAAAGTCCGTTCACGATCCTCCCTGGCAGCTTGCACCATTGCAGGTGTCTTAGCCTGTATTTTATAAGCTTCATCTAAATATTTATCAGTTGCATTGCTAATAACTTTCAATTTTAATAAAGGAGGATTCTGTGGCACTTGCGGCTGCTGTTTTCTGGACACTCTTTTCTTTTTGATCATATATCTACCGTTTTCTTTGCCGTTTAAGTTCTTTATGCAGATGTTACTGCAAACAAAATGGTTGTCTCCATATCTGTTAAATGTGAAAGAGCATTTTTTGTTGTCATTGCACACATAACATTCAGAATCTTTTGCATTTATTTCTTCGACAACTATCCTTCGTCTCTTGAAGACGTATTTTTCGGCTTCGTCGGCCATCATACTGTTGAGACAGTTCATTGAACAGTAGTTTGTGTCCTCGCCGTCGTAGTTGTAATAGAAGTAGCAAGTTTTTTTTTCTTCACATTCCGAGCATGTTAAAATTTTGGGTACAATTTCTTCTATGAGATACTTTTTGTGTGTGACTGTGAATTGCCCAGAGTTTTCAATTTGGAAGTCTTTTACGCACATCTCGCTACATAAGTAGTGTGTTTCTTTGTCCTTATTTGAGAATCGGTACGAGCAAGCTTTTTCCGTTTTACACTGTGCACAAGTGCTCTCGAAGGCACTTATCTCCTGAATAATGTGGGGGGTTACATCTTCTACAGATTCATCGTGTTCATTTTCAATTTCTTTGTCTGAAAAATACAAAGGCTACAGTTACGAGAAGAATGACAGTTTTTAAAAAACGTATTAAATAATGCTTAAATAAATCATCTTTATTACAATTTTAATCTATCTTAGCTCTTGATCGTAAATTAAGTGATCTGTTTCCTTCGATCAACGATGTACAAGTCTGTTTCAATAATAAGAAAAAAGTCGTAAACACTCGAAATAATCATGTGGAAACTCGTAAGTTTTAGTTTCTAAAACGAAAATTATCACAAAACGTTACAGCAGTTTTGCGACAATTTTCGTTGACTTCATATTAATGTCTTTTCAACACCAAATTGCATCCCCTTTTATACGTGGTTACTCATCAAATGACTCCTCCCGTTTTGGGAAGAGTCAACATCCGTCATCCCTCTCGCTCCAGTTTTAGTTAGTAAAAGTCTGACAGTTCGACTTTTACTGATAAAAACCAAACTGTGTAGCTTCAGTTATCTTTTGCGCTCCAGAGCCGCGGTAACTCTTTCGAGCTATCTCGCTGGCCGTCCAAAACCACATCACCTGACTTCCTTACAGAAACCAGGATTAATATTACTGAACTCACCTCCACCATTTTCTTGCGACGCCTCTTCGTTGGCCACATCAGTTTCTGTATGCTCTTCAGGTACCTCACTGTTTGTCTGCTCATCCCTGCTGGCATCTGCAGTACCAGCTTCCACTTCCTTCTTGGGTTCTGCTTCTGCTGCCGCTTCTGTAATAGAGATATCAGAATGAAAATAATAAAAAAATACAGTACCAACAAAACAGAGGAAGGTTTAACATCGAGAAACACAAGAAAGTACAATTGCCAAAATCGACAACCCAGGACAAACTGTCCTAGTGCAGAATTGTGAGGAGTCCCGAGTGTATATAAGTGTGTATATGTGAAAACTGCACAGTCTGGTGATCTATAAGTTTCTTTCATAATGTCGTAAAAAAAAAGGAATCAGAATTACCTTCAGCCTGTTTCCTCTTCTGGGCTAAAACCTTCTCAGCTTCGGCCTTGTCAGCTTCAGATATCTCCCTCTCAATGTCAGGTAAGAGACAGACTTCCTCATCGGCTCCTGGTTCGTCTACCAGCTCAGTAACTCCACCCTCGTCGGCAGGATGATCTTGAAATGAAAATAAAAGGGTTCAGACTTTAAAAATGACATGATATTACAACACTACGGATTTTCCTAACTGACTGGCCTGTTGGTCTAGTGGTTAGTAGCCCTGACTGCTATGCCGGAAGTCGTGGGTTCGATTCCCATCCAGAACAAATGTTTGTGTGATGAGCACAATCATTTGTTCTATATCTGGGTGTAATTTACCTATAATAAGTATGTATTTAGAAATATATAAGTATGGTTATCAGTTGTCTAGTACTCGTAGTCATAACACAAGCTCTGCTTAGCTTGAGACTGATAAATGATATTTATTTTGTAAATAGGTTTACAAACTAGACGGCGTTGTGTGATAGTTGTGGAATTTTATATTATTATATAACAAAACGCTCACCAAACGCCACGACCAAAATATGACGGTTCCGAAAAACACTTAATCGTTAATTGCGTATGTTGGCATAAAATTTTAAATTTGTATTAGCCTTTTGAGTACCGTAATTAGAGACACAATAGAAAGAAAATGACCGAGCGAATGAGCAGGCGCTCTCTTGGAGTTTAATCAATAAAACCATTACTTGTCTTGTATATGAGACTGTGGCGGCGCGGGCACGAAATCGATTTGTCACAATATCGACAAGCACTTTGCCACGACCTCGTTCGCGAGACTTTAACACACCTTAATTCGTATTTTAAGGGTAGTTTTAAAAAACCAATGACAACAGTCTCTATTATTTATTTTGATTTTAATTTGTGCCAATTTTGAAGTTTATTACCCCAAGGAATAAGAATCTTCCACCTTTAAAACCGCCTAAATCGTTTTAAAGGGGTAGTTTCGAAAAACGAATGATGAAAACCTTTATTATTTACTTAGGTTACTATTTGTGCTAACTTTCGAGTATATTGGCACACGGAAATTTTGCATACAAAAGAAATTCCCCCTTTTCAAAACTTTAAAGGCTGATTTTTCAAAAGCCCCTTCTTTGTGGTCATCTAAGTCACAAAAGCCTTGCCAAACATGTTCCTAGTCTCAGTTGTTCCGGATATATGTTTATGTGTCAAAACAATCAGTTTCTCCTTTTTTATATAAAGATTATGGCGTTGAAAGGGTTAATAAAATTACAAGGCTTATCAGCCTATTAGGTATCCCTAATACACATATTTACCTAAAGAATAAATAGGAAAAATGTGAATGAATATTTTCTTCTCTTTTTGGCACAGCAAGAGTGAGGCTTATGGTCAGCAATGTTCCACATTGCAGAACAATTTAGGCTTCTGTAAGTCAATCTTTGAATGGTGCTAGGGTGTCCATTTCGACAGGGTTGTATATTTAAGATCTAACTATTTCATTTGTATTTGATGGAGTATTTGGTCGTAAATATACGACCCTAACGAAATGGATACAAAAATATTTGTCGGAATAATCCTATGTAAGCAGAAAAAAGAGTTAATCAAAGATTGTGTACCATTGTTATGGTAAAAGAGACGAATAGAGGTACTGGATACTGACTTATAATTATGGCAAATCTGAACAAAACTTAATTCATAATCTGCAGAAAAACAATCATCATCATCATCATTTCAGCCAGACAGACGTCCACTGTTGGACATAGGCCTCCTCTAAGTGTCGCCACAATGAACGGTCCGGTGCGTCTCACATCCATCGAATTCCCGCAACCTGGTAAAGGTAGGACTAGGAGAAAAGGGAGGTCTTCCACGCTGCGTCTTCCGGTACGCGGTCGCCACTCCAGAACCTTTTGGCCCCAATGACCCAAAAAAGCAATGTGCAGGTATAACTTTAATAATCAATTATTCCACTCTACCTGTATGCTGTTCTTCATCATCATCAGCATGATGATCATCATCATCATCTATGTTCACCGTAACACCTATATTTGACTTCTCCCTCGTCTCGTCTGCTTGACTAGTGTCAGTTGTGTCTTTCAGGAGGGCATCAAAAGGGTCAAGGGCCTGTAAAGAAAAAAATAATGTAATTGCACACATTAAATTCAGTAGCTTGCAATCCGGCAATCTAGTAACCGACCGGACCGAGCCCGAGCCCGTCGACGGCACGTGGTGTTCCATGCGCGACACAAAGAGATGTCAGCAAAACCATAGGGGTGCAGCAGGGCTAAGCCATGGGCTTACTTACTCCTGAAAAAGAAACCTGTGGTCCTGGAACACATTGGAAACTGGAGGAACATAGATTTGGTCTTTTTACGGGAGAAAACATCAGATGATTTTCCAGCTCAATAAATAATACAAAATTTTTTAAAATTTAAATGAAGTTAAGGTTAAGTTTTCTGGTAGAGCCAGAAAACAAGAAAAGTCACTCTAAATTCAATTCCTGCTAAGCATAAGCTTATATTGGCTAATTGAGTACTCATTAATAACATTTAGAAGTCAAATGTTAATAAATAAAATATTACTGAAATAATATTTCTATTGACTTCTAAATCTTACTTCTCGGACAGAGGATAAGCATTGCCAGTGCCGGATTAAGCCAGCGTGGGGCCTGTAGCAAATTCGATCAAGGGGCCCCTTGTGTAGGCTTAAAGATAAATAAATTATATATTTAAATTGCAAAATGATATAACTAAGACGTTATTTTCCTTATAGACCACTCAACAAAATTACTTTCTTTAAATGATACTAATATTAATTAGTATCAATTTGTATTGTTTAAAGAAAGTATAAAGATAAGTAATACTATAGCTATTAAGCTATAGTTTCATTTCTGATTCGATTACGCGAGGGAACTCCAAGCATAGCCCTATCCATTTCCAAACCATCTGATGAGACCTATTGTGAACCACCCCATTTCAGAGCCATCACTGGCAACACGCACTGGTCATAGACCTTCGTTTTGAGACACTGGTTTCTTGGACAAGAAAATAACGCACAGCTTCCATAATGCTGCCCTGCCAAATTAGATTCGACCATTAACCTCTTTCTCAAAGTTAGACCTACCTAACTGTACCGTTTTTATGATAATTTACAAGTTCGTGTGTATAGCCTCCGATCTTGACATTTGAAACTACTACATGGATATTTACCATTAGTTCTGTTTTTCCATGTTCATTTTTAAGACCTACTCTTTCGAAAGCTCTAATGAGTTTTAAGCATTGTAATGGGTTCCTTCATAATCTCAGCCATGACTACTATATCGTCGGTAAATCGAAGGGGACTGATATACATTGAAATTAATGCCTCTCCAGTCTAGACCCATATTTTTTTTTAATGTGGGAAATCATCCAATGACATCTCCTGCTCTTGGGCGGGGCGGGAGGGTGTGTCAGACTTTTACTGACTACCCACTCCTATTCCTTCTTTGCCCTCATTCCAGGGCCCTGGGGTTCTCTTTCGCATCACCCATGGCCCCAGTAGGTTTCGACCATGCTGGGCCCCTACGATTGCTGACATCTCCTTGAGGCACGCGTGGAACACTACGCGCCGTCGATGACTTGGGCTCGGTCCGGACGGTTGGACGGCGAGGTACCTTTTGCTTGCCATCCGCAAGCCCGCGCCTACGGTGGCCAGAAATCGGGATCGGAATCCCGGCGGCTGGGGCGTGAGGGCCATTGCCTCGCGCGTGAGGCCGCCTCCTTTGCTAGCATTATTGCTTTGCAGGAGGCGACCTGCCACTCCTCCTCGCTCCGGACCATGGTCTGTACCAAGGCCCGGCGCGAGAGGTCGCTGCCGCCGAGAACCCCCACGAGGACACGGCGGTGCTCTGCCCAGGTGGGACACAAGTCTAGACCCATCAAGACATTCTCTATTGCGGCTTTAAACAGTTTCAGAGAAATGACGTCTTCCTGCCTAACACCCCACTGTAGGAGGATTGGTTTTGAGGTCTGGTTGGATTAACATGGTAGGGTTTTAAAACAAACACTGCCATAGTCAATCTGACATTATTAGAAGGATTGCAGTACAGCCCAAGTCGCAACTGAATCGAAGGCTTTTTCGTAAGCTACAAACTCTAAGCTGAGGTAGATTATTCTCTTCAGTCTTTGTTGCATGAAATGATACGATAATGAGGAAATTCTAAGAGAACTTCTATTCTATAGGCTTCTACATGGAGGAAGGTCTGGAGCAATTTACATACAAAGAAATCAGCTGTGTTATTTCATGTAGAGATATTTTGAAAATTTATTTTTATGTTCAAATGCAGGGCTCCCGTATGTGCAGGGCCTCTAGCTTTTTCTACTCTTGCTACATGGCTTATCTTATCTTATCTTGGTGTGGGGCTGGCCTTAAAACCAGAGCACTTCGGGCTGCATGGTTCATGGTTTCAGATGCTACATGGCTAATCCTCTACTGAGCATTGCCAGTTGTTCGGGCACTTTACCAGTCGACAGCAATGTCGAAGAATTTTTTTATGTTTTATTTTAGTTTGTTTTTACCTAGTTGTAATTAATGTATTTTTTTATTTTACTGTTATTATAGTTAGTTAATTTTTAAATGTAAATTATTTGTGTAAAAAATAATTTACATTAGACTTGGTTGGTGAATGTCACATGTCTTTGAATTTTTGGTTCTAGGACATGCCGGTTTCCTCATAATGTTTTCCTTCATTAGGCTTCAATTTGTTCTATTATGTTATATACCCCTGGCCTGTTGGTCTAGTGGTTAGTGGCCCTGACTGCTATGCTGGAGGTCGTGGGTTCGATTCCCACCCAGGACAAATATTTGTGTGATGAGCACAATCATTTGTTCTGTGTCTGGGTGTAATTTATCTATAATATGTATGTATTTAGAAATATATAAGTATGTTTAACAGTTGTCTAGTACTCATAACACAAGCTCTGCTTAGCTTGAGACTAGACGGCGTTGTGTGATGGTTGTGGAATATTATTATTATTATTATACATTAGAATTAAAACTGGTAAATACCTATAATACTCAAGACACTATACTGATATGGTGGTTAACATGACACACAAAAACAAAGAATGATCACCTGTGTATGATCCTCCTGATGATGATCGTCCACAGAAACATTAGGTGCTGTCTCAAACTCTGGTTGGGCATCCTCATCAATATCCTTCTTTTCATCATTGTCTACTATTTCTACCTTATCATCATCATCATCTTCTTGTTTTTTTACTTTAGTCTTATCACTAGCATTATCAATATCTACAACACTGTCAGTTTTTGAAACACTGTCATCATTAGCTGCGTCTTCACTAGGTTGTGTGTATGTTTGGCTCTCCTCAAAAGTATCTTGGCTTAGTTGCGTGTAAGTCTGGCTTTCATCTAGACTTTCTTGACCGAGTTCATCTTTTGAAGTTGACTCTAGTGGTAAATCTTTTATTTTGTCTTCTGTGTTTTCAGGGGTATCAGCTGTAATGAAAAAGTTAATATTGAAGACTTAATTAATAGCTTATTTTAGAAATAGCTAGGCACTTTAACTAGAAAAAATTTTCACATCCAAATTTATTCATTAGTTGTATTAGAGACCTTATATGTTAAGTTAATCAAATCATACAACAATTCAATTGATTATTTTATCTTAGAAAACTATTAGTATGTACACTGAATTATCTGTTTTTTACAAATCATAAGTGCTATTTAATTAATTAGGTTTTACTAAATAGTTGCCTAATTATGAAATTAGTGGTCTACGGGATAGACTGGGTTCTATTGATATCTGGGACCTTGCTAATAAGAAAAGAATAAGAAGTACAAAAAAATCATACCTTCATACTTAACATCCTCTTGGCTGTCTCCATCTGTAGTATCTCTCTTACTGCCAACATCACTTTTAACACTACTGCTGTCTTCTGTGATCGCATCATTATCTACATGATTTTGTAACTCACTTTCATCAACCACCTGATCCGTTGCACTTTTTGTTACATCACTACTGGAATCAGTGGCTTCAGCAGTAACTTCGGCAGCAGCGTCTCCACCTGCCGACGAATCTATCTTTTCCTTGACCTCTTCAGAATCAACTTTCTTAGCTGCCGCAGATCTTTCACTGCCGTCTTCACTTGGTTTCTCAGGCAAACTCTCCTTTTCATCCATAATTCCAATCCAATTGGAAATATACTGTCAATTCAACGGCCAAATATCATCTGAAAACATCGCGTTACACTATGAAGACACGAAACAATAATTCTCTTTCATAATATTCGCCGCACCCGGCAGAATAGTTTTTAGGTTATGATACTACTGGACAAGCTCCGTTTGACACTAAATAAACTTATAAATGAATTCTAAGCCAGTATCAAACCCGCCAATGTACCATCATAAAAATAAACTGTGAAATAGGCTAAAATGCTTGAAGCAGAAACTGTAATTCATGGTTTATGACGCCAATCATTAGCCAAGCCACACGTCCCGCGCTTATTTAGACTTGGAATACAGAACACTAAAAAGTGATTATAAGTGAGAAAATAAAGCATTTACACTTCCAAAGTTACAAAGGCCTTGGCGTCATTGCGATTACTGCATAAACTGTGTAAAATTAACTGATATTACTACAACAAGGCTGTCAGGCAAGTTCCTTTGTAAGCAGTGAAAAACGAAAGGTCATTCGGGTGCCTATTTATTAAAACATACATCTTATAATAGTCACATGGTCTTCGAAATAGTACACAAATGTAAATAACTTAACAGAAACTGATAATATGACTTACTAAATATAAAATTGTTCACAAATCACATAAAAGCACAACAAACGGCCACCATTTTGGAATCAACTTGCCCCTGCCAAATTGTTACGGAAATGCATTAGCTGTCAAAATAAGCCTTATAAAATATAAACATAATCAATCATAATATTGATAAAAGAAAAATGTTATAATAAATATGACTTTAATTTAATAATACTACATTATCAGTTAAATAGCAAAAAACAACATACTAATTTAATAAAATGAAAAACGATATTCACATTTGTGTGGTATTGTTGGTATAAGGTGACGCTTACTTTAGTGATGGGGAAAGTGTTTATCGGTTTTTTTCATTCCTTTTCAAGACCATATATCCAAGCAGGTAATAGTTTTGTAACGCCATGTTTTTTTTTTTATTGAAATGTAATTTTTCATTCACTACATGGACACTATACTTCTTTTGTTTGCAGCTTTGCAGCAACATATATTTCGAGTGGTCGAGGTTGGTCGAGAGGAAGCCGTACTTAAACTTTTATTGATTTTTCCTCTTCCTCTTATACTTTCGACAATATGATACTTATTAATTTGTTAAACTTTATTGTGATTGGAATGTATGTATTTAGATACAGTTAATAGATATGAGTGTTTATCTGTTCCTCGTCTTGGAATCATGAATGAAGGTATATACAAGGAAAAATCCTTTCGGATGCTATCGATAAAACCCACAACACAACATTGCTTTCGCCTTGCGCTTTGGAACTAAAGTACGCAGAGGAGTAAAGGAGATCTTGGACGATCAAGCTCCGGTTCAAATGAAATGAAATAAAATAAGTAGGTATACAGGTTATTAGTTTTTACTGGATCTTTTTTTAGCACAAAAGATCCAGAAGGGTCGAAGTGCTCTGGTTTTAAGGCCAGCCCCACACAACACAAGATAAGATAAGGTATACAGGTTATTAGTTTCCTTGAATAATAAGTGATAAAAATGAACAATCAGTTGATCAAAATCCATTCGTGGGTAAATTAACATTATTAGAGAAATCAACATACAAATTATTCAATAACAGCTATGTATTAATTCGTCTTCAGACGAACCATTTTTGTTTGCACCATCATCGTCAGTATCATATTAATAATTATGGATTCTATGGTGCTGATTTAAACCAGAGTGATCGCATTTTTAGTAAGAAATTGAATTTTACTAAATCACTAGAAAAATCCATTAAGACCTTGCGCGGACTTGTGACAAGACTGTTTTAGACAGACTTGTCTACGACACGGCGCATACCATCAAGACAAAACAGTCCGATACGTACGTAGTTAGTGGTTTTCTGTTGGTTTTAAAAGTTGACTCCAGAGGTAAGTTAGTAAAACTGGTGGCAACACTGAACGACTCAAAACAGTCTTATCGCAGACAAGTCTGCGGTGTCCTAGACAAGTCTGCGACGTCGTAGACAAGTCTGTCTGAGAGACAGTCTTTGTCTCAAGTGTGCGCAGGCCCTATGAATATCGAGTGGTGTAATAGGCGTAAAGCGCCCATGATGATATGATACTTGAAAAATGTCATTATACTCTAGGACCTAGGTGAATTTCTTAATGACGAATCTCTGTAACTTTATATGTAATACTGACGTTTTAATATATTTTTTTTACTTATTTTATTTTTAAACTAATCGTCTAAATTGACTATAAATTTTGACATGAAATAAGATGACATGAATATTAAATTATTTACTTGCTTGCCTAATAATACTGTGACGAATTTATATTTTAATTTAATAGTATAATTTGTTTTTTCAATACTACTACACGCAAGTGTAATCGGGAGCAAACAGAACGTAGCAGAGATCAGTGGAACGAAGACACGTCGTCATTGGTCGCTAGGGACAACGGTCAACTGACCAACTGACCAACGCCAGTGGCCCCAGTGGCCAGTACCATGAAAGGTTTACATGCTCCGTGAGTACCATTGAAGGTACTACTTCGTTTCTCGTGTACCGTTTGGTAATCAAAGAGACCTAAAAATGTCTGTGCATCTAACGACTATTACCATCTTTGGTACCGGGTTTTACCTCGTGCGTGTTTTAATGTTTATGAGAATCATGCAGCGTGGAGCAATGCCAAACAAACCAATATGAAAATGGATTGCTGGACTAGGTTTTGGAACCGGCGTGAATCAGTATTTGTAAGCGCTAGCAAACCGGCACCAGTTACAAGCTGTAGGTATCTGTGAATGCATCTCGGATATAGGGGCTTCCATTATTTTTGAACACGCTTTGAATTCTTGCATTGGATGCGCATAGGCTTAACTGGAGGTGTTCAGTATTCTTATACAAAAAACACAAAAATAAGCATTATATTAATAGCATCACTATTATAGCACCAATTTGGCGACTCCCCGCAGCCACGGTGAAGTCAAAATCTTACAACCACTGGCGCACTCCGGTTATGTGCTTAAATCACAAGTTCGACCTTAGGTTCGTGGTGTTGCAATAGAACTTTGCTTCCGCTTCTGCAGATGTTCCGCAAGCTTTTTCACTTCCGTTTCCACTTCTGCTCCCGCAAAATTTATAACAGAACTCTAAATGGAAGAATACAGCGAGCAGCATGGGGTGGGGGGCGCGTGGATGACTGGACACATCGGAAGAGGCGAGCTCAGAGGCGGTACACAAACGTGTCGCAACGAGTTTCTTTATTATATTTTTTTGGTTAATTCTGCGCATCACCGCGCCTCGTGACGTGATTACGACGTAAACCTTCTATTGTTTTAAAAAATAACATTGTGTTTTTATTCTTCATAGTATTAACTTTCACTTCCGCTTCCGTTTTCGCTTCCACATCCGTAAAGATTTACTTTTGACATCTGTTTCCGTCTCCGCTTCCGTTAAGATAATTCCTTTGCATCACTAGTTTGTGGTCCGATTGGGGGATGATGGCTAATTGGCGCCGAGTTGCTTTTACGGCAGGCGTGGGCAGAGTGTGTCATCTTTGTGATCGAACATTTGCATCTGAATCACTGAAATGTTTCGAAACAGTGATATGTATCATTTGGAACATTTGGAATATCGGCTTAAAAGATACAAATGGAGCATTTGAAACATCGACTCACAACATACAAATGGAACATTTCAACAGAACATCGGCTCAAAAGATACAAACACAAACACTGACTGTTATGTAACTAATCGTGATCTGTTACGTTGCACCATATACACCAACAGTTCTATTTTAATTGAATTTCGATTTAAGAATAATTTAAAACAGATGTTTTTAGTTCAGTTCATTAAAATGTACACTATTTAATTTATTACTCAAAAGTAAAGATTGTTTCAGTGTTCCAATTGTTCCAAATTAAGCATTTAAAACATTACTGCTCTTCCAATCTTTCGGAACACTAAAATGTTTCGGAACAGTGAGTCAGTTCAGTAAAGAGTTACACGCCTATTTTATGGGTGAAATGACCTTAATTTTTCTCAGACCGCTTTGCCTGCTTTCTTTTTGCTGTATATATGTAGTGACTAGAATTAAGCGGGTCGGCTTATAAACTGGCAGATCGTACTACTAACATAGAAAGCAGGCATCAAAGTCAAAGTCAAAAGTTTTTTATTTCACTTATGCCTACATGTGCACTTATAAAACGTCAGAAGCTAGTGCACGGTTCCAAATTGGTCGTTTCCTATGGAGAAGAACCGACAAGAAACTCCATGATTGCTCTTTTAAAAAAATGTTTGTTTACAATATTTTCATATTGCAGTATTAATAGACATTATGTAAGAACGGTGTAGACCAGTCTATATTGTACCCAAAAGCACAATAAAAATAATCATATTAAAAAAAAGGAAATCGTAATAGGAAGTAACCTAAGAATTGGCGAAGTCTACAGTGTTCTCACATTCACATTAAAAAAAAAGAGGCTATATAAATAAAAACAAGAAAAATAAATAATTACAATTATCAATAAATGACATGTCAACAAAAGAAAATTACTAACGAATTTATGGTGGTAGGCGTCTAATAATATAAAAAATATTGCAAAAGCAATGTGTAAGAAGAAAAGAAAAAAGAAAATGTATATATTACAACAAATGTGGAGCAGTTAATAGATAGATGTACACAATATTATGAGTTACCAGGGGGCCATATGTGCAGAAGCAGTCATTGCCAAACAAGCGTGTCTTCGACATAGTCTTTAACCTTGCAAAATGCTTTTTTAGTTAGGACACGCTTAATATGGGTTTTGAACTTGCCCTCGTTAAGTTTAGTCACCGCCTTTGGTAGCTTGTTTTAAAAGCTTATGCTGTTTACTAAAAATGACTTGCTGGTCTTAGCTAGTCTTCATTTGTGTGTGACAATTTATGTCACAATTTCGTGTTTACTACGCGTATTTATGTTATGAAAATCGCTTCTAATTTTGAAAAGTCCTAGGTTTTTACGAACGTACAAAACGTACTTTCTAAAATATAAAGAGAAGGCAGAGTATGTATATCGATTTATGAATGAAACTACGTCAGCCAAAGGCGATAATTTCCTTGCTAATATTATTCGATAATTATGTCAAATCAAGCCACAATTTTTTTTTTGTGTTATTTTATTCGTAACAAAATAATAAATATTATGAACGCAACTAATTTTGACAGCTGATTCTGGTCGTTTTTGTTCTCATTTTCTATTTGAATTCCTCAAAGAATTAAACGATACCCATTGGCTAGATATGGTTGTCTGTTTCTTGTTATTGGTTAAATATTTATATGACATTTTCTTGACCAATAGTGGTTTAGAAATGAGGTTCAGTCAGTTGTTCAACTTCCTCAATTATGGCGGGTTCGTGTTTTTTCAAGCTCAAATACGAAATGAGTAGTTATTTGCGCCGCTCGGGCGGCGACATTGACAGCGATTTGTCGAATATTCTCGTGCGCCATTTTGTGAATGCTATGGAATTTTGTGTTAAGTAATCAACGCGAGGAAATTAAAATTCGTGTAAGTTCAACTTTCCGCCAAGTGCCCTTCGCGTATGAAATGATATTTGATATATTCGCGATTCGTGTGTGATAGCTGCACTGCGGTCGCGTTTATCGTTTATTCGTTTCTGTTTTGTTTCTTTTTACAAGAGAAAAAATGCGATTTGACCGTATTTACGGGCGCTTACTCATCGCTCCATTCGGTACTTAGAATCGGGGTTTATTTTCAGGATTTATTACAATGTCTGAGAAGTTGGTGGGGAAAACGGTGCTGAAGCGACATGAGGTTGCCAGGCCGGTTCATATCCAGAGACTGGAGGCCTCCTTAGACGTGCGCCCGTTCGTAGGTCAAGTGGAGAGGATCCTCAACTCGGATGTAGCCTCCGACAGTGAAGACGACTCTGACGCAAAGTCCTTTGGAAATGAGATGTCCAAGGGGGACCGGATGATCCATGGGGTGGTGACCACTAAACAAGGTAAGTCACAGATACTGCCAAATCAACAACAGTATTACAGCAACATTTTCATAATAAACAACAATAGTACATTCTCTACAAATGTAGGTATATACATACCTATAACTGTTTGGTCATTAATACTTCAGTTCTTGAATGTATTGTTTGGTCATTAGTAGGTACTTCAGTTATTGATTGTACAGGTATAATTAACACCATATAATCATTGTTTTTCTTATGATAAGTGCAAAATACTGAGTTAATGTGGTACCTAGTTGTGAAATCAATTTATCATAATTATTGTACATTCTGAAATTCCTAATTCAATACACTTCTTAAGTTGTGGTATTCCCTTTTGTACAGTTATACCATATCATAGTATGTTCAAGATAATTTCATTCAACTCTAATTAAAGTTCAGTCTTTTTATTGAATTACTTAAAAAAGGAGTGCCTTTTGAGTCCACTCACCTGTATCAATTGACTAAGCTGATCCTTTAGAACTAGAAATCACAACTAGGAACAGGTTAGGAACTTGATTCAGACGGGAACCCATTCTTCTTTTTCTTTCATATCAATTTGACTCTAATTTTATTCCCTCAATATGTAACTTTCATCTTTTTGTCAGAACATCAGCCACTTGTACACAAACTGCACTTGGCAGTCTGTAAATCTTTGAACTGATTTTGGGATCAGGTTGGCCGCTACTGAAACAACCTGGCCAAATAAAGTACGGTACTAGACACATTGCTAACGTAGTGCCAGTCTGGAACCCCATCACAGGATATGTGTCACCTCACTTTTCTGCTTAGCATGTACAACCACGTGCACCTTCCGTGACTTAAATGAGACCAATGACAGAGCTACCGAGGTACCTGTTAAGAAACCCACATTAATTTTGTTTACAGAACGCCAAAGTGACCGTCTAAGACTATACAACTTCAGTTCAGTAGGAGAGGAAAGAGAATGGCTCAGGGATGTTCTACTATCTTCTGGGTCAGAAACGAGCAGTGACGATGACTCTCCCAACTGTAAGGAGATGAGAATACGGAGGCTATTGAAGGAGAGAAAACATCATAATAGATATGCTAAGAAATATTATAAAGATCAAGGGGTAAGTCTATTCTTTTAGTTAAACCCCAAGCAAACGTTGGCCTTCACTCTCTCATTGTCTTTCTATTGTGTCTCTTATTATTTATTATGTTTTCAAATGGTTAATATTTAAAGTAACATTATTTTCTGAATTGGAATCAGTAATTTCTGCCACTCCCTTTACAAAAATATACACAAACAATTTTATGTCTTGCAAATAAATATGTAATTTATCATTATCCTACATTTAACAGTGATATATTTACCATAAGCCATTAACATTAATCTGTAAGTGGTCCATCACACGTCACACTAATATTGTAATGGTGAAAGTGTGTGTTCCAAATCCATTGCACGGATTTGGAAAATATTTCGAGAGTATGGGGCTACAATGAGGTATTAAAATGTCATTTGTGAGCGAGAAAGAGGATCTATACACGACATATAGCTCCATCCCTTTAACAGTCCAGTTTAAGTCGTCAAATGTATCATGTTAAGAGCTTGTGGTAGGCCTTGCAAGTCCTGGGACAAGTTGCAGTGTGCAGCTTTTTATCCTGGGGGAATGTTTTCTTTAATTTTTTACTTTCATGTGGGTGAAGTCACTGGCAGAAGCTAGTTTGACATAAACTATTGCTATTTGAATTGATAATTATAATGGTATAAATAAATAAATAAATCGTTTATTTGCGTAAATAAGGTACAGAAGGTTGACAACATAAATGAAATAGATCTCTTATTCTGCCTTTAATTTCGACGTGCAAATATAAAGCATAGTAGTTGAAATTAAATTAATTATTGATTAAAATCATGCACTCGTTATATAGATTTCGGTTCCATTAAAATTGTACTGTTGAATTAAGAAATGTCAATATAAAAACGAAAACTAATAAAAATAATAATCACAAATGTCAATAGTAATCATGTCAATAATAATCATGTCAATAACAAACATGTCAATAATACCCATGTCAATTATAATAATCATGTCAAAACTTGTAACCTAAAATCCTTGAACAATTTGTAACCTAAAAACTCATGTACACTATAGAAACACTTTTCAATTAAAAACCTCGTCAAGCTACTTTTAAATCTAGAAAAAGGTAACGTCTTTATAGAATTTGTCATTTTTTATTATTAATGTATTATTTTAATATTAGGTATTATAATGTTCAAGGATTTTGCTGATGTCTTTACATAGACTTGCAAAACTTGTAAATTGGTTTCCTGTAATAGTTATCTATTTGAAAAACTAATGTTTACCTGTATAGATATCAGCAATTTATGCACTAGTAAACTAGCTGCTACCTATATTTTTGTCCATGTGCAATTGAACAAAAAAATACACACGTTTGTTTTGTGCAAAGCCTTAATTCTTTCTCTTAATCAATTTTAGTCTAATGTACACCTAATAATATCAGTCACATACTAGTGAAAGTACTGTCAGAATAGGTTCAGTCGTTTGGGAAAACATATCGGGCAGAGAAATTCAAAATTAAAACTATTTTTTTCTGTCTAAAGGGGTACTTAGCCCTTTATAGACAGAAAAAAAAGAAAAAGTAATCTGAAGTCAGGTTTTACGGTGGTAAATTTATTTTTTTTCCAGAGAATTTCTTAATTATTTACCTACTTAAATATATTATTATGTGATAGTATGACGAGTGACAGGGCAGAATGGAAGAAGAAAACGTGTTGCGCCGACCCCAAATAACACGGGATAAGGGCAGGAAGATGATGATGATGAGATATATTATTATGTACCATATGGTGTGGACGTAAAGAATAGCACCATCCCATTACTTTCCGTGGGTGCCGACTAAGGGACATTTTGAGACCGAGCATACTATAAAGCACCAAAGGCCATCGCTTGGTGGTGCGTAAACCACCAACAAAAGCATTCACAAGGAGGGTTGGTGTCAGGCTGGCGGCCGTCTATAAAACAGTTGCCAAATCCCCTAGCAACATGTTTGGTACTTATAGCGCCGACCCCAAGTAATATGGGATAAAGGCAGGAAGAAGAAGATATGATATCACGAAACAGCTAAACTATTTTATTATTATTTTATATTTATTATTAGCACTGCAAACAGTCTCTGATGTCATTAACCTACCTCACTAGAGATAGGCTAATGGAGTAAATTTTGCAAAATGCTATATTTTCCTACTCTGTAGGACATATCATATTGATCTAAAGTTATTCTCCTTTCCATGAAATAAAAATATCCACGAAGAATGTCGTTAATATGGTTTTATTTAAAGCATTGTGGCATTCTTATGTATTTTTTAAAAATTTTGAGACCAAAGGCCAACCAAAGATGGCTGTATGTCTGTAAGATTATTTTTGCACTCAGATTTAGCAGTGCCACTATGTCTCTGTCTCCCTTCAATCAAACTTGTATGAGGTCGTTAACCTATTCACTTAGGGGTCACCAACCTTCCCCACTATTTCACACACTATTTAGCTGAATGATTTGTTTGAACTTATACAGTTCTGCTTCTATTAGCCGCGTACAGCATCGTAGGATTGTCAAAAGCCATCACAGCGTACGCGGCGGAACAGCACTGAATACTATTGTGTTAGCATACATAGGATAAAAACACATCTGTTCTCATTACATGCCCGTTTACCGCGAAAGGGATGCTTACGCATCTCTATACAAAACTGATAATTTCTATGGACAAAAGCTGAATTGAGCTAAATAAATGTAGTTAGTCCCAAACTCATTTCTTAAACTTTCTTCCCAGAATTCCCGTTACATGTACTATGGCGCTGGTCTCCTATCAACAGTCGACCGCTATCCGGAGCGTCGAATTAGTAGGCCGGTGCCTCCACCTTCCACCAGAGGGCGTAGAGGCAGGCCTGCAGAACGAGGGTCTTCTACTAGAGGTCTGCATAAGGCTAGACGAGGGAGGGTCAAAGATGCTAGAATGGAAGGTGGAGATTTGGTAAGCAGACCTTTTAGTATGTTACTATATCACTATTCATCATCAATAAAATTAAAGTAATAAATTAAAGTAATAAAGAATATTTTAAATTGGAAATTATTTGACAATTTGCTCCCCCTCCACAGAAAAAATCCGTTGTTAAATAAAAATAAAATATATTGAAAACGTCAAAGGATGAATGAAGGAACTTCATTAGTTTTGAACAGGGAAAGTCAGATGTAAAAATTAACGAACAGCTAGGTAGCCCACAAATTTCAAAGAACAATGAAACCTTGCTAATTTGTAGCATTTTAGATTAGGTATCATTTAGTATATATTATGTAATTGTATTATATTTATGGTTTTGATGTAACTACTTCACTCAACGATAGTTTCGGTTTTTAAACCGTCTTCAAACCAGTTGTGACGGCGAAAGTTGTCTGCAAACTGCAACTACCTCACTCAACGATAGTTTCGTCTTTTGAACTGTGCTTAAACCAGTTGCGACGACAAACGTTTTATGCAAACTGCAACTACTTCATTCAACTATAGTTTCGTCTTCAAACCAGTTGCAACTACGACCGTTTCCTGCAACCGTTTTCTTCGTCGGAAGAACGGTTTCATTTCGTCCGTCGAAAGTTCGACAGCGACCCACTACTAGTACTAACTCTCAAGAATCAAAGATCGAGTTGGCACGGCGCGGCGTCTCCGACTACACGCTATATTTTTCACTCGCACTTATGTGTACGTCGGCTTTGTTGTACTACTTACTCACTTAATGTGGCTATACAGTTGCATAAAGAATGCCAGTTACGACACACCGACGCTAGCGCATAATAGTACGAAGTACCTAACGGATAAAATCGCAAAGATGTCGAATATGCGTGGGTCGACGTTTCAAAGGATTTTCAGCATTTTTAAAATCGAATATCTTCTTTCCCACGCTAGCTACAAATTTTCCCCCATACAAAAAATAAATATATTTTTAAAGACCTTTCTAATGGTACCAATATCAATTTGCTACAAGGTGGGTACGTTTTGTTCCATGTTCTTTCAACCTTCATGGCGACCGTAATACGTATTTATGAGTATTTACGGAATTATAATCACTAAAATCATCAATTGATTGACGCTGCCAATCACATTTTAATCAACATACCTACAATTTGATACTGACCTGTAAAATGCAAAAAAATTATGAATTGTATGAATTTCGTGGAGCATCCCTCTTGAAAGAATATTTTTCATTTTAGCCTGATGGCACTGACTGGGAAGAGCAGTTACGTCATCTGAAAGAAGAACCGGACAATGATGAATACAGCATGTCTGCCGAAAAACCAGGAGTCAGGTAAGTTTGAAACTTTATTGACACAAAATAACATTAACCTCTAGTCTGCCTAAACTTCATGGCTATTATAAGCTATAGAGAGTCGCCGTGACGAATTTCGTATAGCATGAGACTGCAAGCGTTTATCAGAAAAAAGTTCGATTTACATTAATCGAACTTTGAAGATTCTTATTACTTGGTTGCCATTGCTCGATGATATTTAACTTTTTGAGCGCCGCCCTGTGCCATATGCGATGTGTTCTCTAGCGCCAAGCTATTAATGTATAACGAATACTACTATAATTTTACTGTTTTTAAAATCAACAAAGGATTGAATTAATATCGGTAATAGTAAAAGTACGAACAACTCATAAAGATGTGGCGTGGACGGCACGAAAAGTACTCAAAAGGTTCATATTCAAGGTTTTAAAGAAATTGAGTAGTTGGCTTATTTTTTTAATTTAAAAAGTAGCTTTGTCGATAATCGCAAAAAGAAATAATTTTCCAAATTCGTTGAATATTAAGAAACCTTTTAAATCTGGTGGAAGGGGAATCTGAAAGTAACAGAAAAAGGATACACAAACTGCAATGTGACGTCACTATCATTAGGTTACGAGCGTACATAAAAGATGGCGTTATGTTCACACCGCCCCTACTCTTCCTTATTCAAATATTTGAAATGCTAATTGCTGTTTCATTTAATAACCAATTTGAATGCGGTTTTCTGATTTTTTTATTGTTATTTGGTGTTACCTTAACTCATGCAGTAAAAAAGAATGCTCTCAATATATTTAATGCTAGATCGTTCCATAACTTGTGTGTTATGTTCAAGATGAAATGTATTTTCACCAGAGGTCGCAAGAAGCTCTCAACACTAAAGAGTCCTGAAGCACTAACGGCACGCAGAAGACGACACTGGCTGTTACTAGTCAAGAAAGAGCTCGGTAAAGTTCAAAGAGCACGCACAGCCACGCATAGAGAAGTGATGTTGCAGAGGAAGCGACTTGCGACCTTATGCTGTAAACATTGGCGTCATATTGCTATGCAGGTAAGAATATTAACCAAACTTTTTTTAATAAATTATAATAATGCGTAGAAGATTAAGTAGTATTTGTTTTTATTAGAGAAAACAAACAATTGCACTTAATGTCTTATGTACGTACAATACGATTTAAATAAGAATAGGAAAGGGAATGACCACTATCTATCACAGTACAGTTTACAAAGAAAACTCATTTGCATATCAATATCGGTTTATTTTTTATTTTATTTAACCAAGTCTTAGTTAAATATAAGTGAAGCAAAAACGTTAGTGTTTGATCTAAATTAGCTAATTATAGTTTTTTTTTGAGTCATAATTAGTTTAAAAAAAAACTTGTCTTTCTTATTTTAATTGTTGGCAACAATTTATCTTTTTCTTCGCCACCGCCACTACTCAGACACTTCCCACAGTGATGCAGAGATTAGCAGGATTGAGGAACTAGATTCTGATTAAACTTTTTTTGATCACTCGTAAATAAAAATAATTAAAAAAAATTGCTGTTTTGCTCATCCTGCCCTGCATTCAAAAATAACCACAGTAGGGTAGAGTCGCTACTCCAACCGTTCAAAAATGCTTCGAGTTGCAACCCAGAGTCGTTCTTTTATAACTCGAGTAGCTACTCTAAAGTTATCTCAATTAACTCGTAACTCAGAGTACGGTAGGTTTGTGTAAGCAGCCATATTTAAATTCTAAACGTCAAATATTTTTTGTGTCCTAAATTTTTATTGATTAGAAACGTTTAACTTTTTATATAGACTGGGAAACGACAAATATAGTATTTGTAAAAATTACTAGCGAGTCGGGAAGTTTTAAGCTTCGATGTCGATACTAATGATGTAATAAATTTGGAAATTTTATAATAGGTAAGTATGCATGGAATTCTTTTTTATTATGTGAAGTGCGTCACTTTGGAATTACATGTCTTACCTGTTATTTCAACATAAAAGTAGTTAAAAGTTTTTAATATTCGATGTGTTCTTGTTTGCTTGACATTCACAGTTGACGATCAAAGATGCGAGGGTAGAGTAGCTACTCTGATGACGTCACGAGAGTTAAGTCTAACCTCAAATTTGAACGCAGGGCCGATTCGATTTGACAGCTATGTCGTTACAACATGGCGCTGAGTCAATCCTATTCTTATTTGAATCGCATAGTACAGTTGCGCAGGTAAAACCCTGGTTATTCTTATTATAGGCATAATAAGATCTACTGACAAAAACTAGTCTTCTTTTAGGTGTAATACGATCGAATTTTCTAATCATTTCACCTTATTATGACGATAAATGACAATGACTAGATCTCTCTGTCCACAGTCTCAAAAGAACATGAAGGAAACAGTATGGCGGTGTAAGCGCTTGAGTAGAGAAATGCAAGCGTACTGGAGGAGGTATGACCGCGCGGAGAGGGAGACAAGACGACGGATGGAGAGGGAGGCTGAGGAACAGAGAAAGGTAAAGTTGTACCACTTGTAATGTACAAACTGCATATGTGCCAATTATTTCCAATGTTTCAATAGAATATCAACTTTATAAACTTTCGGTTTCAATAGAATGATAAAAAATATTTATTTTGCTAATTTTTTACACAAAATTTTTTTCCTCAATTGTAACCAAATGAGGCCGTTGTTTCCTAGCTGCCTATCCTGAGAAGAAACATCGAAACAAAATCAAGGTTCAGTCTCTTTTAAAATCCATACAGCAAACATGTAATCATACGAGAACCATGCAGATTGGTGTCTGAGATGGTCTTGTGAGAAAAGGACCACACAGATTTGAGTGGACCTGTCCAGGCAGTCCAAGCATTTGCCAGTATTTAAGTAGCTCAACTCAGGACTATTTAGGAGCTCAACGACAATATGCAACATGCTCGACATAACAAAAACATAGTATAAAAAGCCAAGATCTTTCTAAAATCTATTTTTACTGACCCCTTCATCAGTTTATCCCTTTCTATCCCGCATCAGTGTTTAATTGATTAACAGAAGTTTTACCCCAGATGGACGTAGAACTAATGGAGGCGAAGCGGCAACGTCGCAAACTGAACTTCTTGATCACTCAAACGGAGTTGTATGCGCATTTTATGCAAAAGAAACTGAATTCGACCGATGATGGTGACCGTGGAGCTGATAGGATTCTTAGACAGCTGGATGAAGATAGAGACCCCAGGCTGGCTGCTATTGATCATTATGATAGGTAAGCAGTTGGTACGATTATGTGTAGTAAGGACTTTTAAATTTTAGTTGTTTAACTCACCTTTTATGCTTTACCAAAGCAATAAAAATTGACAAAGATAAAAGTCATTTCTGGGTGACGTTAAAAGTGCGATGTGGTGTGACGTAGTGCGAAATTTTGAACGCACTGTTTCGTCTTAAGGGGTGACCAGATGGTTGTAAACCAACGTCCTAACCAAGGTGGCATTGCTAGTTTCAATCCGTGTAGATAGCAGTTGTAATCCATGACCTTCAACGCCCTTTGTTGGGAGGCGCGTTTTCCCAACCACCAAACGTGTTTGCGCATGGTTTACATCCATGTAGCCGCAACACAAACCAAACACATAAACAAGTTCCAACCAAGGTGACCTTGGTTGGAACGCCAGTTTGCAACAGTCTGGTCGACCCTTTAATAATATAATTCTTTTGTAATGTATTGTATTTAAATTTTGCATGCCGAAATTAGTAGGACATAATGAATGATCCACTTACACAACACCTAGAAATGTTTTTATGTATTTGTGTTCAGCAATAAAGCTTTGACTTTGACTTAGTTTTTTTTTGTATATGTGACAGGAAAAAAAATATGTGTTTAATAAGTACAGAAGAATTTTTGGGACTCTTGGTCTAGATCTTAGTCTATGCGATTATAGAAGTTTGGCCTCAATATGCCAGGGCTGTGTGGGATTGTTCGAAAGAGTCACCGCGGTCCTGAAACGCAATGGGCAATTGAAGGATCATGGTTGGTTTTAGACAGTAAAAGTTAGGAGGCGTCCATAAATTACGTGAGATGTTTAAGGGGGGAGGGGAGGGGGGGACAAATAAAATATGGACATGTTGGTTCCAATAGTCTCTCTTGAGACTGCGCATGATTCTCCATGGACTGAATTAGAGTAGATATTCTTTTTTTAATCACAGTAGTTACGATTTAAGTATTCTATTGTTAAATTTTTATTACACTCATAACTCTCAGCAATATTGATTACTAGTCTTAACTAGTCGTAAATAAAAGCACGAAGCAATTTTTTTTTCTTTTTTACAATAACAGTCTCACGTGAGATTGGAGGATGGGGGAGGGGGTTGAATAAAATCTCACGACATCTCACCAGGGGGGGAAGGGAGTTACAGATAATTCAAAAAAACACCTCACGTAATTTATGGAAACCCCCTTAGACACTAACTCCACCCAGAGCAGAAGTTACTTGATGATTTCTCGCTCCCCCAAAAACATGTAACCTCACTATGAGGAGTCAATGGTGTTATGAATCTGTTATGGAAAACGGATAGTGAGTGCTATTCACCCTGTATAGCTACATCTGTTTCTTACACCGGAGCCATGATGGGTTTAACATGTGACAAGCCAAATGATTCCTTAGTTAATTGTAAATAACTCGGTGGATAGCAATAACGGAATTTTTCTCAATGGATTCGTAAAATAACTTTTTTAGGACCAATCTTCTGTTAGATATTACAAACTTACTAATCCAATCCTCTTTCGACAGCGAAGCCATGAAAGCCCGTGCTTCCCGAAACGCTCGCGAAGCATTTCGCGCCGAACGCGCTCGAACGCAACTATTCGACTCGAACGCCGGCGCGAGCGACGCGACTGACACGGACGGTGGCACCGATGTCACTGACGGCCATGACAGGAGGAATGGCGATCATGACCAGCCAGCTATTTTTAGGGGCACGTTGAAGGGGTACCAACTGAAGGGCATGAATTGGTTAGCGAATTTGTATGATCAGGTGAGTTTGGTCAAAAGCTATGTAGTTTTCATCTGCAATATCCACAAATATTTATTTTGGTATCTCTATAAATTACAGAAGAATATAAAATGGTTCTAACTTATGGTAAATATTTTATGCACGTATATGTAGCAGCTGTATCGTATGACACGCTGTTTTACGTATTGGCGCGCCGGATTGAAAAACGTCGCCGTTATGTAAAGCGGCTATTTCATCTTCTTATCTTTATCTGATCCAAAAAAGCTTGGGTGGGGTCGATGGAGCCGGGTTTCAAGTAACCCTACACGAAGGGAATAACGGTGGCTACGTTAGCTCGTTTTGCTCGCTCGTTCTAGCCGCTGTAATCCCCTTCTAACCTAACCTGTCGTTTATGTGGGTCGCTGCATAGATACGGTTTTGACATACCTATACTATATGTATACGTTAGAACCCTTGTATCGTGTTCTTTTCTTTAATAACTGCCACACATTATTACACTTCTGCAGTTATTAACGTTACATTAATTGTTATACAAAAGTCAGAAAACACAGAAATGTGGTTGTGGTTGAAAAAAATATTTGAGGACATTTTTGGCTGTTTGTTCTTTTAAAAGGTTACCAGATAATTTGTCGGACAGTACGGACAGTAAAATACTATCACAAAAACGACTGGTCGATCCACCTATAATTCAGGTCGAATCGGTTTTTTCAGGATTTCATTCATTTTGCTGATCATACATGACCCATGAAAATCACAATTCTTATCTTCATTCCCAGGGTATTAGTGGAATCCTAGCTGACGAGATGGGTCTTGGCAAGACAGTTCAATGCATAGCGTTTCTATGCCACGTGGCAGAACGCCTCGGTGTTTGGGGACCATTCCTCGTGGTGTCCCCAGCGTCTACGTTACACAACTGGCAGCAGGAGATGCAGAGATTTGTGCCGGATTTTAAAGTAGTAAGTTTAATTTTAGTCTAAAATTTTCAAAAAATAAAAACCACAAAATAAAATGGTGGTCCTGGCACCAAAAAAAAACTGCTATTTCACCTTTTGAAAACATCATCATCATCATCACTTTAGCTGAAGGACATCCACTGTTGGAAATAGGTCTCCCCCAAATGTCGCCACAACGAACAGTCCTGTGCGTCTCGCATCCATCGCATTCCCGCGACTCTCACCAGATCATCGGTCCACCTTGGCCTTCCGACGATGTGTCTTCCGGTGCGCGGTCGCCACTCTAGAACCCTTCGGCCAAATCGCCCATCTGTTCTACGAGCAATGTGCCCTGCCCTGCCCCTTATGTTTGGTGATTTTTCGGGCTATATCGGTGACCCTGAAAACATAAATGAGAAAGACAATACTTATAGGATTTATTAGCTTTTAAGTCTGTTATGTAGTCATGACTGTGGCGTCCAGGACACATTTTGCTGAATAATAATATAAAAAACTTTTCTAGGTACCGTACTGGGGCAGCCCAAGTGAACGTAAAATCCTTCGCCAGTTCTGGGAACGCAAAGACTTACACACTCGCCAAGCTGCCTTCCACGTAGTGGTGACTTCATACCAGATCGTGGTGTCGGACCTGAAGTACCTGAACCGCGTGTCGTGGCAGTACATGATCCTGGACGAGGCCCAGGCCATCAAGAGTTCTGCGAGCATGCGCTGGAAGCTACTGCTGGGCTTCAGCTGTAGGAATCGGCTGCTGTTGTCGGGTACGTGGTTTTAAGAGTACAGATTGTTTTATATTCGTATTTCGGGCTGGTGTTCACAACTAAACGACTAAAGCGCGTATTATTAATAGTTTTAATTTGTTGGAGATAAATAAACGTTTTTATTACATTCGATCTAACACAGCTCAAGGAAGGCCAGTAGCGCCTTGGTGTTACTGACCATTTCGCGGAGGGTACCTGGGTTTTCAAAGTATTTTGCCCTGTAACCAGCAACAACTGGGCAGCTTCGAAGCAGAAGAGCTGCTGTCTCGAATATAGATCGTTTTTATATTATTACTAGCTGTTGCCAGCAACTTCGACCGCGTGATAGTAAAAAATTATCTACCCGTGTACCAACTAATGACAGCATCAATGGACGGCATTCCTGTAGCCAAAGTCTACTTCATTATCTCACTCACCGTACTGACTTCATTCACTATTCTTTCTATGTCCAAGCTATTTCTCTTTGGAATGCACTCCCTCAAGAAATCAAGGTGGCAACCAACCGATTGACCTTCAAAGTGAAGGTTCGCGAGTACATTCGTAACAAGTTGGCAGTGGTTTCGTCACAGCGCTAATTTGTTTCCTGTGTTCTTCTTATTTTTTTTTTTCTTGTTGTAATTTGAGTAAATATGAGTATATTATTATATATATAGTGTATTTGTAGTTTATAGGTATGTGTTTCCATAATTTTATAATATGTAATGATAATATTGCACCTACCACAATTTGTCTCGGCATCACCCAAAGGTTGACTGGTAGAAAATGCCTTAAGACATTAAGTCCGCCTTTATACTCTTGTGTGCATAAAGAATGAAATAAATAAATAAATAAAATACTGAGCCAGAAATTTAACTAGTCTTGTCACGCTAAGAAGAAAAAAAAGTGGAATGCTCGATTTCTGCAAATACACTTTCCTTGACATAATATACCATACGCTTAATTTTTTTATTCATCATTCAGTTCCAATTTCAGTGTTAGACGCTGATATCATAACACACTTTCTTACAGGTATAAATTATTTGTGAGATTTCCAAAAGCTTCTTTCCTTATGTTTCAACTAGCTTCTGCAAGTTGCTTCACCCGCGTAAAAGTTGGTTTTTCCATACAAATTTTTGACCCCCGTTTCATCTTAGGGGGTGAATTTTGGAAAACCCTCTGCGTGCTCGTCGACATCATAAAAGGAAATCTTGTGCAAAATTTTGCACTCCTAGTTCTAATAGTTTCCGCTGTGCGTTAATCTGTCTGTCAGTCAGTCAGTTTCTCCTTTTATATATACCGTAAAGTGGGGTTACTTTGGACCTGGGGTATAACATTGGCACAAGCTTATTTATCACCTAGGAACATGAGAAACTGTGTTTCTATTGCTCAGGGCCAAAGTTACTCCAATTTACTCGGTTTAGATAAGAAACTTTCATTGAAATTTCTTTTCCAGGTACTCCAATTCAAAACAGCATGGCGGAACTTTGGGCGTTGCTCCACTTTATAATGCCGACGCTGTTTGATTCGCACGAAGAATTCAATGAATGGTTCTCCAAGGATATTGAAAGTCATGCTGAGAATAAAAGCACGATTGATGAAAGTAAGTATCGTAAAACATAACTTTGTGCTTAGTCTTTTGTTTATTGGCATTTGGTAAATATTTTGTTTAATTATTTTGTCAGACAAAAATTATTCAGGCTCAACTAACGCAATGACTTTCTTTCGACTGTTGTGTCCGCAACACCTGCGCAAGGTATTTCTGTATATGCATAATTGGGTACTTGACACATTTTTAGGGTTCCGTACGGAACGGGATCACTTTGAGTCCATCTGTCAAGACCCTTTTTCTCAGGAACGCGTATAGGTATTAAGCTGAAATTTATATCGAATACTTAAGTCTGTTACCCTTTAAAGCAGTGATAAACTGTATACATGAAATACGTACAATTTTATTGTACACCAATCTTTTAACACAAACTTTTAAGGGATTCTTAAGTTTCAAGATACTTTGTATTTATTAATAAGTTTGTTATAAAACAACGATACTTAAGATGTTGTGTCTCCTAATTGAGGCAGATGGCATCTACAGTAATCCTCCGTTGCGATCTCGCTTCACGTCATTCGGATGCCCGTCGCTTCAACGATAACTGACCATTATTATTTTTCAGAGCATTTATCACGTCTGCACATGATTCTAAAACCATTCATGTTAAGAAGAATCAAGAAGGATGTAGAAAATGAACTGTCAGATAAAATTGAGATTATGGTGCATTGTCCACTTACTATTAGGCAGAAATTATTGTATATAGGTGAGTTATTAAACTAGTAAAATTATTTTTTTGGTCTGGCAACATTTCATTGGTGTTGCCAGTATACTACTACATAATATAAAAAATTTCATTGAGCGATTTGTGATTATAAGTGATGTAATTTTAAACTTCTTCACATTGTTTCAGCTTTAAAAAAGAAAATAAAAATAGAAGAGCTGCTCCATTACTCAGTAGGAGCGGAGTCAGGTCACAATGTAGATAAGAATTTTACGTCTAATCTTATGAATTTAGTTATGCAATTTAGAAAGGTAAGACACAGATTTTTTTCTCAGCATAGCATAACTTTCCCGTCAAGTCTTATAATGTTCCTACTTCTGGAACTCATGCTTCCACTCTATGAGAGAGAATGATCTCAATGACTAAAACCCACCTGTGTTCCTGCCGTGGCCCTGGAACGCCACGGCAACTCTTTTGACCTATTCCTTAGCCATAGCGGGCATCGGCCCTATTGGACCATTACGGTTTCAATGACATCTCTGAGGTGCGCGTAGAACTCTACGCGCCGTCGACATCTCTGACTCTGTCCTTAGCGGACAGGCGGACGGCGAGCTACCCGCTGGTCGTCTTCCGTAAGCCAGAATAGGTGCTGGCATACGGTAGCCGGGATCGCCCTGCGACTTCCGCCGGCCGGGGCGTCTCCTGTGATCTCTTAGCCCTAACTTAGCGAAAAACGCAATGGCCCCATTCTCATACAAATTCTTATATATAACATCTTCTACAGGTATGCAACCACCCCGAATTATTCGAACGCCGAGACGTACGCTCCCCATTTTCAATGCACGTCGACGATTATCACATACCGAAGCTAGTGGCTGAAGAATGCATTCTCATTCGTTCAACCCCCTCGAAACGCCATCTTCTATACAACAAGTTATCTATACTCACCCCCGAATATGTTCAGTGGTGTGTGAATAGGGATGATGGGTGTGAAAATGGACTGTTTGCTTTCACGAGGTTGGTTGATTTGTCGCCGATGGAACTGTACAGGATTATGCTGTGTGGATGGCTTTTTGCGTGAGTATTTTTTTTTTGTTTTAATTCTCTTGAGCTACAGTCAAACGGGGTGGAATAACAAAACTTTAAAGGGGTTTTTTTCACGTTATTAATAAATTTTGTAGTATTGTTTGCAGCACTTCTTGCATTATAATACAAAAATAATGGAAGCCTTGCTAGAAACCCATATTAGGAGAAATTAGTGATTTCTAATCAAAATTGTTTGTTTCTATTCACCCCTGCGTTCCTATTTACCCCGTTCGAAGCTTTAATAATATTTTGGCTCTCAGCATAGGTTGATGTCATTGCTGTAATCTATTTAAATAAAAGGAGAAAGTGACTGACTGACATATAAACGCACAGTCGAAACTACTGGGACTATAGGAGCTTGAATTTTTACACAATGTTTTCTTTTATGACGTGGGCGAGCACTCAGAGAGGATTTGCCAAACCTCACCCCCTAAGGGGATGAAACGGGGGTCCAAAGATTGTATGGAGAAACCTACTTTCACGTAGGCGAAGCCGCTGGCAGAAACTAATCATTAATAATTTCTAAAGCTAAGTAGTTTTGTAAATTCAAAATCTCTGCTTCAAGTTTGGATAATTCTTGAATATCCTAATAAGACTGGAGGCCTTACTCTATTTTGATATTAAAATCTTTGCTGCTAGTATACTGATAACTATTTCAGCTGTTTTGTATTACTAACTAGCTGTCCCCTGCATCTTTGGTTACTGCTGTACTTCCATGGGTCGTAGCGTGATGTTATTATTATTCATATTTAGGGCGGAATTCACCAATAAAACTAATCGCGTTTTAACGTTTGGCTTGCATAATCGCGTTTAGCCACTGTCACTAGTGTCACTTTTCTGTATTTTTCTTTTGTTGTATTTTTACAAGTGACACTAGTGACAGCGGCTAAACGGTGAATTTGGTACATAGGAAGCTTGAACTCCAAAGATGGACATAGGCTACTTTTTATTAGTGTTCGACTTCGACTTCGCGTCCGCAATAACCACCATACACGTGGACGAAGCCGCTGGTAGAACCTAGTAGTCTTTAAATGGCCTATCCAACAATAAAATAATTTCTCAATTCCAACCAGTAGTTTCTGTGATTAGCGCGTTCTAACAATCAAACAAACTCTTTAGCCTAATAATATTAGTATTTGTAGATATAAAAATGTTGCAAATAAAGTAGAATAAAAATCATATTCTCCTATCCAAAAATTATTGTCAGTCTCTTGAATTTCCTTTCTTTTTCAATCATTGTAGGATGCAGCACATAGAACAATGCCTCGAAAAATACGAGAAACTTCGTCATCGGCACTACTGGTGGACTTCCAAACCTGTCTGTGACGTCAAACAAGAGGAGACAGAGACAGACATATGTACGAACTACTACGATAGAATGAATAAGAAAGATATGCTGCTTGTGTGTCCCAACGGCGATGTGTTAGCGAAGAGGAAGGAGGATAGCTTGATGTGGAAGGAGATGCTGTTCACTGATGCGCTGTGGATACAAGGTTAGTTGATTTTATTTAAATGTAGGCTGATTATCAGTTGTTCATTCATTGACTGGCCTGTTAGTCTAGTGGTCAGTGGCCCTGACTGCTATGCCGGAGGTCGTGGGTTCGACTCTCACCCAAGACAAATGTTTATGTGATGATGAGCACGATCATTTATTCTTGTCTGGGTGTAATTTATCTATAGTACATATGTATCCACGGGTAGTGTGAAAGTGAAACCCGGGGCCCTGGGACGAGGGCAAGGAGGGAACAGGAGTGGGTTTTTAGTCAGTAAAAGTCTGACACTATTTCTCGCTCCGCCCAAGAGCGGGATTTGTCATAAGATGATTTTCCCACCTAAAAAAAAAAAAAAAAAATAGTACATATGTATGTATTTAGAAATATATAAGTATGTTTATCGGTTGTCTAGTACTAGCACAAGCTCTGCTTAGTTTGGGACTAGATGGTGTTGTGTGATAGCTGTGGAATATTATATTACTATGTTCCATTCGCCTCGCGATCGCGTTCGTGTTGAATCACTTACATTATGTACGACGTAACATAACCTTTCAGGGGTGAATAGATGATTGCAAACCAACGTCCCAACCAAGGTGACCTTGCTAGTTTCAATCCGTGTAGACAGCAGTTGTAATCCATAACCTTCAACGCCCTTGGTTTCCCCAACCACCGAACGTGTTGGCGCGTGGTTTACATCCATGTAGCCGCAACACAAACAAAACACATAAACTAAGGTCACCTTGGTTGGAACGCTAGTTTGCAACCGTTTGATATCACCCCTTATGTCTATTGAAATCCACTTGTCTGGACTAAGTAATCAAACTCAGTGACTAAAACGACGCGCCGTCGATCCGGGCTTGGTTCATATCAGTGTGCAATCTACCCATTACTAGCCGTCTGCATGCTTTTGCCCTGAGTCTCTCACTGCGACACTTATGTGCGGTCAAGACCGCTGTTGACTTTGACCTTTATATATTCCACAACTATCACACACAACGCCGTCTAGTCACAAGCTAAGCAGAGCTTGTGTTATGAGTATTAGACAACTGATAAACATACATATATATTTCTAAAAACATACATATTATAGATAAATTACACCCAAACACAGAACAAATGATCGTGCTCATCACACGAACATTTGTCCTGGGTGGGAATCGAACCCACGACCTCCGGCATAGCAGTCAGGGTCACTAACCACTAGACCAACAGGCCAGTCAAAAATACTTCATTTTAAATTACCATTTCATTTCTCTCGTGTTTTTGTCATCAGGTGGACCATTCTACACGCACACAGAGCATACTATACATTACACACCTGAAACGATCGAGCACAAAGCTTTGAGGATACGGAACATGAGGGAGAGAGACGGACAGGTAAGTGTCGACTTAGTTCATTTTGTATTAATTCTTTATAGGTTTGCTCTTGATCGCCATCTCACCTGATGGAAAGCGGCGATGCGGTCGACAATGGAGCGCGCTTACCCAGTAGTAACCTATTCATATTCACTCTTGACTTAAAGATTCCCGGGTTGTAGCCGGTTGTTTTCTGTAATTTTGTCTCCGAATGATGGACATGCGTGATTTTGCGTATGTTTACGGACTCTGAATGTAAAGGCGGGTTTCACTAATACAGAAGTCACAATTACGTATTTATACGATATAAATAATTATGTCGGCACGGATGAAAGCGACCGTAATAGATAAAGTTTTTGGTTAGAGGGTTCAAGGCGCAAAATTACAATAAATTGTATTTTTGTGCACTTCATAAACACTTTTATATCACTGTACACATAAATAGGTGATTACAGATTTAGGTATATCGTAATCCGACAGAACCAGAGATCTCGTTACGACCATCCGAACTACTTGACGGATTGTCCAAGACTGCCATTCGTGAACGTCTCATCTCCAAACGATTCCGCTCACGTGACGTCTGCAAAATCACAACGTTTCACCCCACTCCGGTATTAAGGAATCCATTGAATGTCTTACTATCGCTAAATTGTCATTCAATTTCTCTTGGATTCTGAAGATTCCTTTGTTGTTCAACTTTTTAATGTTGATTTTATATTTCATTTGGGTTATAAAATGTCCCGGAGTTCAGTGAGCCTTTTGGCAAAGGCCTCCTCTAATTTCTTCCATTGTATTCTTTCCTTTGCATCCCATCCCCAGTTTGGACCTGCTGTAAGCTTAAGTTCGTCCTCCCATCTTTTACGTTACCATTCTGTCAAGACTTTGCTCCGTCTGGCTTGGGGACTCTGTAGCATATTGCCCGCCCATCTCCAATTCGATGTTTTCGAAATTGTCATAATCGCCGACAAATAAGGTCTCAATGGGTAATATGTAATGTCTCTGATATTACATATTATAGATACTAAAACTGTGCATGTGTAATGGTACTATGTAAGTGATTTCTCAATAAATAACACAATAAGACTACCTTCGTTTTTAACATAAAGGTTGCTGAACATTAAAGAAAGGTGTAGAAAGTACTTCTGTATCGTGGATGTGTTTACAAACATGTAAACTCATTACTGGAGCTTTAGGCCATACGAATATTTTCCTTGTTCTCAAAATACTTTTTTTTTGTAGACGGAAATGCTAAGCGAAATCAAGACTGAAGAGGGCGGCGTAATCGCGGTGCCAAAACTGGAGCCGGTGGAAGTGCCGTTCGTGGAGCGAGCGCCTATCTCCTACCCCGACATGCCCACTCCTCTGCCTACCTTCCTGTACTTTGCACAACAAAAGGTAAACTGTTATTTTCGACTTTTGAAGCCTCACATACATTACAGGTCAAAATGTCCCTCGACATGACGCGCAACGCTGCCAAATTAGGAAATTGGGATTCGGAGGAGATGGATCAATCTTAAGATTGGTCTATGAAACCTAGATTGGTTTAAAAGTGTAGATAATTGTAGGTTTTTCCAATAGGATTTTTTCAGTAGCAACCCGTATTCTGGAAGTTGGTGGTATAACAACCCCGCTTCGGAAAACACCGTCACTCAAGAAGTTTTCTGGCTAATCCCATAGATAGTGCACCTTCTTGTGCACTAAAATAGCTCTAGCATCGATTGCTGATCTCTGCTGAGGTTGGCAGCTGTGACCGAAATTCGATCTGGAGGTCTAATCTTTATCTTTACAAAGTATTAAACAATACGTCTGCGTCTGTCTGTTTATCCAGTAACTCGCACGGATTTTAAAAAAAAGCAATAAATGAGGAGCGGTTGCGGAAGTCCGATGGATGCGAGACGCACAGGACCGTTCATTGTGGCGACACTTGGTGGTGGCCTATGTCCAGCAGTGGACGTCTTTCGGCCGAAATGATGATGATGAATAAATGAGGATGGTTTATGCTTACAACATTAGTTTTAGTATAGACGAAACCTGAAACACGTGTTTAGTAGTTTTTATGTAAAAAATCTTTGTACCAAATTTCATAACTGTATCATAAAAAAATCACAAAGTTAAATTGTTACCTGGTTGTTCGCACATATACATGGTCACCGGGCCATCCATGACTGAGGGTTGTTTTGCTCCCGCACCCAGCTGGCGCCTAATGCCCGATATGATCTGCTGTGACCTGTGTTCTACTGAGTGTCGGTGGTGTCCACCTTGTTACCGTTTTCAGATTTCGCATTACTAAAAATAATGTTTTGCGTGCATTTGCACTTGTGCAAAGTCGGGGTCACCAGTATTATTTATTATTTGGATTGTACCAGGTGTGCACATGCACGCGCGCCCCATTCGCGTCGTCGCGCAGCTTCGCGTACCACGTGACGCGCCACGAGCAGGCCGAGTCGGGCGCCGGCTGGCGCACAGTGTGGCGCCTGGCCGCTGCCGCCAGGCCGCCCTGGGGCTGGGCAGAGCTGCAAGTACCAGGTACCTGTGACCTTCATTATAATCCTCCACATCCAGAAAACATCCACTACAGTACTGTAGTGGATGTTTTCGGCCGACGTATCTTGGCGCTCCCGAACTTTGCGCAGAAGACTGCGCACGAACATTTTTTAGGAACAAAATGGTGGCATGAGGCGACGTGCGCGGGGCGGAGGTCCAGGCTAGAGATTGACTCTATGTAAACACAATCGACCCTTTATTCAATCAAATATCTCAATCGATTTTTGTCGATTTGGAATTTATTAATTTTTGTTTCTATGAAATATTAAACGAAATAGATTTATAAACATAGTGAATGTTGTCGTTAGTAAAGGAGATTTCGATTTTAATGAAAAAAAAAAAAACAATAAAATATTATTTTCTTGGTTGAAAGACATGATTTAGTTAAATATCAGTTATTTATAAACAACTACTAGAATAACGATTGTTTGGAAAAATTAAATGTGTTAGGTTTGTTTCTTTAATTCATAAGTTATTTATTATATATTTTTGTAGCTTTCTGTCTCAGTGTTTTAATATTTATTTTATATGTACTTGGTCCCTGTATTAGTAAATTTTTATTCGTAATTTGGTTTAATTAAAATGTCAATAACAGATTTTTTTACGAGTGTACATGCGCTAAAGTTCGCAGAGAAGTTACGTCGGCCGTATTGTACATACTAACTTTACGTGCCCACACTTAATCGAAACGCCAGCATAAGCAGTTTAATGTTGTAGGTTTATGACTAAATTAGGTTTTTGATTAATAATCTAGGCTTTGAAGCTTTGACGAATTATACTATATCTGAGTCAGATACCATCCACTGTTATCGAATCCTTTGGTTTGATTATGTTAGGGACTGGAACAATTTGCCTGCTGCGGTCTTCCCGTCCAACTATAATTTAGGTGCCTTCAAGGCTGGAGTGAATAGGCTCTTAATAAACTGGTGCACCTCACCATCAATTATTGCATCACTGCTTACCATCAGGTGGGATCGCAGTCAAGCACTGGTTTATATCAAATAAAAAATAAAAAATAGTGCAGTGCTCAAGTTCTCCAGATCCCCTTTATTGTTTGTTAATTCTACCTCTTCATACTACTTCTTTGGTAACGAACACTGCGTAGTAATTTTAACCTGAGGAGGTGAGGCGCACGCGATCGCAGCAGAAACGGGGTTCGCGATAAATCCCCGTCAACTGAATTCGATCGCATCAAGAATTTAAATATTATCATAAACCTAGACAAAGAAAAACAACAAGTTCAGGATTTGAATAAAAAAAACTGTTTTTTCATATTTATGTAATATTTTTGTTTTCTTTCTTTGGTATTTGATCAAAAGCCAAGGTTGTTGGCCAAAAACCTGATTTTGTCATAAACCTACGACATTATGTAATTCACTCTACTGGGGGGGAATCAGTATTCTCTCCATGGGTCCTTGTGGTTTGCGCGATCGTTCGAATGAGTCACTGCGGCCCTGGAACGCAAATGGTCATAAACTTCTTTCTTTCTTTTTTTAGATAAAAATCAACTCGTAAGCGATGCAGGCAAACTGACCGCCTTGGATTCGTTGCTTAAAAGACTGAAGGAACGAGGTCATAGAGTGCTCATTTACAGCCAGATGACCAAGATGATTGACTTGCTAGAGGTACGTAAACATATTATTACATCTATAATCATGTGCAAGTGGGGTGAAGCCAATCTGGTGGGATTCAACGCCGCCAAAACACAAGCGTGTCTATTCACCGCTAAAAGGAGCCCGTTCACCTTGTCTCCTGCTTATCAGAATGTATCTCTGGAGTACACCGACCGCCTTCAGCTCTTAGGAGTTGAAATTTCTTCAGACCTTAACTTTGGGTGGTTCATTGAGTCCAAAGTCAAGGTAGCTGCTAGGAAACTCGGCGTTCTTGCAAAGGTCCGGCAATACTTCACAGCTGAACAGCTTTTAATGTTATACAAAGCACAGGTCCATTCGTGTGTGTGTGCAGCCATATATGGGCTGGTTCTGCAAAAATGCAGAAAGAACGCTGGACGAAAAAGTAATAAAAGCGTGGGTGGGTGAAACCACGGTACACAGCTAGTGTGCGAACTGGCACACTTGACCATATTCTTCCGTTTTTTCCAAATTGTCTGCGAAATTATCCATAGAATCACACTAATATTATAAAGGCGAAGGTTTGTATGTGTATGAGTGTGTGTGTATGTTTGTTACTCTCTCACGCTTAAACGTATGCACGGATTTGGATGAATCTTGGCTCTGGGGTAGACAATGTCCAGAAATAAGATAAAGGATATTTTTTTACCCCGGAAGCATGTTCCCTTGGGATAATTTGGAGCTAGTAATGACAAATTTTTACTATTGGTTGTTCACAGGAATACATGTGGCATAGAAAACATAAATACATGCGGTTAGATGGATCTAGTAAGATTTCTGCTCGACGAGACATGGTTGCAGATTTTCAGGTATGTATTAGTTCTTTTACATTAATTTGCGTCATGTTTTAAATGTGTACTCATCGGCATATTGCAACACCTGCACGTCTACCTCGACCCTGCGTTTCCTGCTGTTGGTCATGACCTGGGTCTTGGATTTGTTCATTGATAGTCCAGTTTTACAAATCAATGATAGTGTCTTTTAGAAATAAGCAAGACATGTCATGAAAGTCGAAAGACGAGTCCAAAATGCTTACAAGACCTTCTGAGAAGACTCTGAGAGACTCTGAAAAGAAAACTCATTGACATGTGCATCCTGCCCGTCCTAACCTACAGTGCATAAAGTTGGTCACATAGTGAACAAACTCTCCTAGACATCGGCCAAGATAGAGAGGTTTGGATGAAGAAGGGGAGGCCATTGTCCGGCAGTTGAACGCAGTATAGACTAAGAAAAAAAATGTTTTAAATGGTTTACACTTGTGCATGGTGATTTTGAAATTCTTCTTATCAAAGAAAGGTAAATGTACAAAATGTTTAATGAAACAAGTGGACTCATTAAGAATTTACGCTAATCAAAGCATTATTAGCTTGTTTTTAGGTCCTCAGTAGAGCATTCTGCACTGGATCTTTTTCTAGAAATAAAAAAAAACTGGTTATGATTGCAATGCCTTCTCAAATCATTGGACTGGATCCAAAAATCTATCAAATATGTTGATAAGCAGCTTCATAAACCGGTTTATTGAAATACATAAGATTTTATTTAATCCCCACAGGCCCGCTCAGACATCTTCGTCTTCCTCCTCTCAACTCGCGCCGGCGGCCTGGGCATTAACCTCACAGCCGCCGACACAGTCATCTTCTACGATTCTGACTGGAACCCCACGGTGGACCAGCAGGCCATGGACCGAGCGCATCGCCTGGGACAGACCAAACAGGTCACCGTGTACCGCCTCATCTGCAAGGGCACCATTGAGGAGCGAATTATGCAGCGCGCGAGGGAGAAGTCAGAGGTAAGAAAGAGAAAGAAGAAAAAACTTGAGAGGTGTCAAGGGACACCCGGATGGAACGAAGTTCTTTTCGATTGATTAGTGAAGGAATTGTAATAAAATTTTATTTCATTCCATTTCATTCCATTTCATTCCATTTCATTCCATTTCATTCCATTTCATTCCATTTCATTTCATTTCATTTCATTTCATTTCGTTTCATTTCATTTCGTTTCATTTAATTTCGTTTCATTTCATTCCATTCCATGAGCATGTTTTCCATTCCATTCCATGTGCATGCTTTATATGAGAGAAAGAAAGAGAGGCAGACAGAAACGCGCACGCCGCACTTCGTTCGCGTTGAGGAACTTCGTTCCAAAAATATATAATAGAAAAAAAAGTGTCGTGACAACTTTTCGTAAGATTTTTTTCCGTCTAGCCCCCTTTCACAACGCGCGATAAGGAACTTCGTTCCAAAAAGGAACATTGTTGTTCTTTATATTAACATCGCATGCTGCTACAGACCTTCCGTTTAACTGAGACGGAATCTTAGGCTGCTGGAGTGTTGGCACCAGTGAATGAACCTACAAACTATCTTTTTCTAAGACCAGAGGACTACAGGCTCAACCCCATCAATGCCATACTGGGACTCATGAAGAAAGTCCACGGAGGGCTAAGAGTTGAGTTGACAGTGTGAACATAACACATTGAATGCTGAAATTAGCTACACGGCCAAAGTCGGTTGCTACTTAGTTGGTTGTTGTAAAGACAAATGTATATTTATTTGTTTTGACGGAAATTGCAACAGCGAAAAAAACGCGCCCTGGGTATAATTACACGGACAAATACGTACATACACCACCATATACGAGTATCCATTTTTTCACGTTGCTAGAAAAAACATAATAAAATAACCTAAAATATTTTAATTTCTACAGATTCAAAGAATGGTAATCAGCGGAGGAAACTTTAAACCGGACACATTGAAGCCAAAAGAAGTTGTGTCGTTACTGTTAGATGACGAAGAAATTGAACTCAAGTGTAAGTACAGAGTGCCAACTGCGAGTTTATTTTACGTTAACGCAATCAACACGTTCGGCGCTCCGATTGGCCCGCTCCGAGCTCTTAACCAATCAGAGAGCCAAACGTTGTGATCGCGTTGACGTAATAACAAGTCTCACTCAGCGCACAGATAAACAAATTTATATACACAACTGACTTGTTATCACTGACCAGGATATCTTTATCTTATTTTATTAAATCTTTTATTTAACTTATTAAATATAATTTACATTTTTAAATAAAATATTTAAAAATAATTATAAAAAACTTTAGCCCACAACCAAGCTATACCGGCGCGGCGGTCAGGGCTCCAGAGAAAGGGACCACCTAACTATACGAGCCGTGTCCAAAAATACCACTTTCTGAATCAAGCCCTTGCTCCAGTCGGCTAATGAGAGCCTGCTAAGGTGTTGGTCGAGGTCGCTATTAAGCCATTGGCTGACACGATTATCGGTACAATGATCGCTGATTCCACATCCCATATGTTGACAACCAATTATTATATTTAGCCTATACAGTCCCACTGCTGGGCAAAAACCTCGCTCCATTTCTTCCACCCTTCCGTATCTTATACATAGTATAAAACAAAGTCGCTTTCTGCGTCTACCTGTTTATCCGCTAACTCCTAAACCAACTAACGGATTTGATGCGGTTTTCACTAACAGAAAGAGCAATAAACGAAGAAGGTTTCTATGAATAATTTGCATGCGAGCGAAACCGGGGAGGGTCACTAGTGTATTCTTATAATATCTCTCGTTGTTACAGATCGCCAAAAGTCTGAAGAAAAGAAACTTATGGAAGAAAGAGAACGCAAAAGAAAATTGGGACTACTACCACAAGTTGTAAGTACCAAACGGAACAACTGTAAGACTTCCTTCTGTTTATAACCATTCGTAAGATCTTTTGCTTCTTCTGTAAAAGTTTTTCAAGTCATGTAGGGTGTGATGGTAATACATGGTCCACTAATAAGGATACGAAATACAACTTAAGTTAATCTTTAGAATTATAGATATATTTCTTTAAATTTGTATTTGAATGAAAAATTTGGGTCTTATTTTCATAAAACAATAAACAGTCGATTAAAAAAAATCCACAGGGCATGAGAACTTTTTAGGGGTATGGAATGATAGCAGATGACCCCTACCGTCGACCATTTCAATTTGGCACACGGTCCAGCAAACACCCTGTATATAGAATATTGTTCTGTTCTGCCAAATAAATTATCAAAAAAATTAGAGGTGGGATATGAGGGTAAAAAATAACCTACGACCTATTTTCAGACTTACCAGATATACAAAAAAAAATCATAAAAATCGGTCAAGCCGTTTTGGAGGAGTACGAAAACAAACACTGTAAAACGAGATTTTTATATAATAGATTTGATAAATATTACCTATCCAGTATCCAGACGCGTTTTAACCAATAAATCCTTTCAGCAGCAGCCAGCCCCAGCCACAGTAGAAGCCAAGCGACCTCGCGACTCTGCATCAGAGCCGGGCAGTCCATTGCAAGTGGACGACGACGGAGACAAACTCGTGGTGGACTTACCGGTGTCACCGTCGCCTATACGTAAGTACTAACAACAGCAGCCAGCTGCAGTAGAAGCTAAGACCGACTCTGCATCAGAGTCTGGGAGCCTCTTACAGTTGGCTACCCATTGCTCGCCGTCCGCAGATCCGCACCTGCGGTTGCCGCAAGTCACCCTGGGCGTCTCTTGCGGTGGCCGGGACGTGAGTATCGTCTCCACTTTATGCTTTTCGTCACCTCCTTTGCTGACATTACTACTTCGAAGAAAGAGCTGGCTACTTCTCATTCTCTCTCGCTCCATACCTTGATCGGGATGATTCGCCCAAACGGAGCAGACTTCCAGCGTATGTTTCACCGCGTCCTCCGATCACAGAAACCTAACCTGAAATTCATTTGCGTAACAGACTTTCCAATCGAGCGAATTTTATATACCAATTTTTACGCGAAACATATTGAACGGATCTGCTATAATGGAAGGTGTTCACGCGAGGATGTGAACATGCCGACGCAGCAGGCCAGTGACCGCAGTGAACCCGAATTGACGTAAACATTAGTTATTTGTCACTAAAATTATTGATTGTATCAGTTGTTTCACACAAATACATTAATAACTAATATACTCATACATGTAAATAGATTAATATAAATACCATGTAAATCTGTAATAAACTCTCTTTCTACGCTACGAGCAACGCTGTTTCACTACGACGAGACCATCGACTCCTCTCACTGTTACTGCGCCTATAAATGGTTGCCGATAGCTCTGGCCTTACCCAGCCATAGTTATTGGCCGGTCCGTGAGGTTGCGGATCGGCAGTGAGAAAATCCCATCCGATACACCCTTCATCCTTCCCACCTTCCGTCTGTTACCTTAGGTCTCATGGTAACAGGCTTCCCGCACTATATATATACGTATATATTGTAACTATATGTTAGGGCTAGGTTGTTAGGGACAGCTAGGGTTGTTGATAGGCTACCGTCAACCCCTTTACTGTACATTTAGGTAACTGAATGTACAGAAGGTATTGGTTTGTTTTACGTCATGACGAAAAAGGCGTTATAAATTATACTTGGTTTGTTACTTATTTATCAAATATTTTTTGTCTACAGCGTCGTACTCGGGCGGAGCGCGCGCGGGTGCGTGGGGCGTGTCCCGGCCGGCGCGAGGCGCTCGTCGCGGGCGGCCGCGCGGCTCACGACATGCGTTATCGCGGCGTCCGGAGCCGCTGCCTGCTGTGCATGCTAGTGCTGTTGCTGCTGGTATGTATGAGCTACAGCGCCGTACTCGGGCGGAGCGCCGCGGGTGCGTGGGGCGTGTCCCGGCCGGCGCGAGGCGCTCGTCGCGGGCGGCCGCGCGGCTCACGACATGCGTTATCGCGGCGTCCGGAGCCGCTGCCTGCTGTGCATGCTAGTGCTGTTGCTGCTGGTATGTATGAGCTACAGCGCCGTACTCGGGCGGAGCGCCGCGGGTGCGTGGGGCGTGTCCCGGCCGGCGCGAGGCGCTCGTCGCGGGCGGCCGCGCGGCTCACGACATGCGTTATCGCGGCGTCCGGAGCCGCTGCCTGCTGTGCATGCTAGTGCTGTTGCTGCTGGTATGTATGAGCTACAGCGCCGTACTCGGGCGGAGCGCCGCGGGTGCGTGGGGCGTGTCCCGGCCGGCGCGAGGCGCTCGTCGCGGGCGGCCGCGCGGCTCACGACATGCGTTATCGCGGCGTCCGGAGCCGCTGCCTGCTGTGCATGCTAGTGCTGTTGCTGCTGGTATGTATGTGCTACAGCGCCGTACTCGGGCGGAGCGCCGCGGGTGCGTGGGGCGTGTCCCGGCCGGCGCGAGGCGCTCGTCGCGGGCGGCCGCGCGGCTCACGACATGCGTTATCGCGGCGTCCGGAGCCGCTGCCTGCTGTGCATGCTAGTGCTGTTGCTGCTGGTATGTATGTGCTACAGCGCCGTACTCGGGCGGAGCGCCGCGGGTGCGTGGGGCGTGTCCCGGCCGGCGCGAGGCGCTCGTCGCGGGCGGCCGCGCGGCTCACGACATGCGTTATCGCGGCGTCCGGAGCCGCTGCCTGCTGTGCATGCTAGTGCTGTTGCTGCTGGTATGTATGTGCTACAGCGCCGTACTCGGGCGGAGCGCCGCGGGTGCGTGGGGCGTGTCCCGGCCGGCGCGAGGCGCTCGTCGCGGGCGGCCGCGCGGCTCACGACATGCGTTATCGCGGCGTCCGGAGCCGCTGCCTGCTGTGCATGCTAGTGCTGTTGCTGCTGGTATGTATGTGCTACAGCGCCGTACTCGGGCGGAGCGCCGCGGGTGCGTGGGGCGTGTCCCGGCCGGCGCGAGGCGCTCGTCGCGGGCGGCCGCGCGGCTCACGACATGCGTTATCGCGGCGTCCGGAGCCGCTGCCTGCTGTGCATGCTAGTGCTGTTGCTGCTGGTATGTATGTGCTACAGCGCCGTACTCGGGCGGAGCGCCGCGGGTGCGTGGGGCGTGTCCCGGCCGGCGCGAGGCGCTCGTCGCGGGCGGCCGCGCGGCTCACGACATGCGTTATCGCGGCGTCCGGAGCCGCTGCCTGCTGTGCATGCTAGTGCTGTTGCTGCTGGTATGTATGAGCTACAGCGCCGTACTCGGGCGGAGCGCCGCGGGTGCGTGGGGCGTGTCCCGGCCGGCGCGAGGCGCTCGTCGCGGGCGGCCGCGCGGCTCACGACATGCGTTATCGCGGCGTCCGGAGCCGCTGCCTGCTGTGCATGCTAGTGCTGTTGCTGCTGGTATGTATGTGCTACAGCGCCGTACTCGGGCGGAGCGCCGCGGGTGCGTGGGGCGTGTCCCGGCCGGCGCGAGGCGCTCGTCGCGGGCGGCCGCGCGGCTCACGACATGCGTTATCGCGGCGTCCGGAGCCGCTGCCTGCTGTGCATGCTAGTGCTGTTGCTGCTGGTATGTATGTGCTACAGCGCCGTACTCGGGCGGAGCGCCGCGGGTGCGTGGGGCGTGTCCCGGCCGGCGCGAGGCGCTCGTCGCGGGCGGCCGCGCGGCTCACGACATGCGTTATCGCGGCGTCCGGAGCCGCTGCCTGCTGTGCATGCTAGTGCTGTTGCTGCTGGTATGTATGAGCTACAGCGCCGTACTCGGGCGGAGCGCCGCGGGTGCGTGGGGCGTGTCCCGGCCGGCGCGAGGCGCTCGTCGCGGGCGGCCGCGCGGCTCACGACATGCGTTATCGCGGCGTCCGGAGCCGCTGCCTGCTGTGCATGCTAGTGCTGTTGCTGCTGGTATGTATGTGCTACAGCGCCGTACTCGGGCGGAGCGCCGCGGGTGCGTGGGGCGTGTCCCGGCCGGCGCGAGGCGCTCGTCGCGGGCGGCCGCGCGGCTCACGACATGCGTTATCGCGGCGTCCGGAGCCGCTGCCTGCTGTGCATGCTAGTGCTGTTGCTGCTGGTATGTATGTGCTACAGCGCTGTACTCGAGCGGAGCGCGCGCGGGTGCGTGGGGTGTGTCCCGGTCCCGGTTTTTACTTTTCTTATTATGAATAGACAAGGTGTATAATTTTTTAAATTGACAAAAGATGCGCCTATACATCAACTGGTCGATGTGAGGCTTTTTAATTTTCTATAATCTAATTGGTCAAGGGGCATGGCTAAACTGAGTGACAACGATGAGTCACTATTTTCTTAATGCAAATGGATTATAAATAGGTGAGGTATTAATTTTTAAAATTAACAAAAGACGCATCAGTATTGTTTGACTGGCCTGTTGGTCTAATGGTTAGTGGCCCTGCTATGCCGGAGGTTCGATTCCCACCCAGGACAAATGTTTGTGTGATGAGCACGATCATTTGTTCTGTGTCTGAGTGTAATTTATCTATATATGTATGTATTTAGAAATATATAAGTATGTTTATCAGTTGTCTAGTACCCATAACACAAGTTTTGCTTAGTTTGGGACTAGACGGAGTTGTGTGATAGTTGTGGAATATTATTATTTTTAAAATTAACAAAAGACGCATCAATACTGTTTGATAGGCGTACATCAACTGGTTGATGTGAACATGGCTTTTTAGTTTGTTATTCTCTAATTGATAAACTCAAAAGTTGACAACGACGAGTCACTGTTTTCTTAACGCAAATGAAATACAATGAAACTCGTTAAGTTTCTGTAAAATTGTTATATTCTATTTTCGTATGTTTCCCCCAGGTGCCGCCCTGCTAGAATCTGACGCTCCACTAGAAACAATAGAATGTAGCGTGCCCGACCCCGCTGTGGCGGGGCGCGCGCGGCGCGGGCCGGGGCGGCCGCGCCTGCGCGCCGCGGGCACGCCGCGCGCGCCGTCCCGCCGGCCGCGGCGCGCGCGCGAGCCGCTGCTGGTGCCGCTGGCGCCGCCGCCATAGCTGAGCGCCGCCCCGCGCGCCCTAGAACCCACTGGATGACGCATTGTTATTGTATAACTGTTACCAGGTTAGTAACAAACACATACCCCCAATTAGCAGGTTTTGCTCTCTTAGAATATTTTCCATCAAGTTAACTTTGCTCTGCAGTGAAAGCACAATTTTCGTCAACTCGAGGATAGCATTTTGTATTTTAAAATGAAAAGAGTGAGAACACTCAAGAACAAGAGTCTGGAACCTAAAAATACCAAAATATATATAAAATGTGAAAATGACTGACAGACATATCAACGCATAGCCGAAACTACTGGGACTAGGAATGTGACATTTTGCACAAGACTTCCTTTTATAACATAGGTGTAAGAAAAAAAAAATTCACCCCCTAAGAACATGAAACGAGGGTCCAAAGTTTATATGGAGAAACCTAACTTCACGCGGGTGAAGCCGATGGCAAAAGTTATGTTTAAAATAGCTCTTAATTTTAATGCCCAATCTGTTTATTTATTTCAGAAGCCATATGATTAATTGCGGTTCAGCGCACACAGCTCACAACAATCGACCCACCTCTAGTGCAATTATTATTATAACCGGGTGATCTTGAAAAAATGTAACCGCGAACTAGAATTTAAATGTACCAAATTAAAGCTGCGATATACAACATGTAACATCATCATCGTCATTTCAGCCGAAAGACGTCCACTGTTGGACACATGCCCACCCCAAGTGTCGTCATAAGGACCAGTCCTGTGCGTCTCTCATCCATCACATTCCCGCGACCCTCACTAATTCATCGGTCTACCTCGTGGGAGGCCGCGCCAACGCTGCGTCTTTCAGTACGGTCGCCTTAAGTAGTATATTATTATTCAGAATCGGTTGCTGAATCGAGTTTTTATGTGTGCGTGCGTAGATACCAATACCGATGCGCTATCAATGTAGCGCGTCGATTCCCATATTGTTTGCCTAAAATTATAGGATAACAAATTTCTTAAAAAGGCACCACACATTTAGTAAAATTACAGTCTTTTAATTATGATTGTAAACTTAACCTTTTGACGTCAGATATATCTTCATCTCGACAGCTCTTCTGTCACCTATGGGGATTGAAGAGCTAAACGAGATGGAGTACCCAGTCGCGAACTCACGACCCTGGCGAATAAGACACAACACTCGTCGGACAGATACAACGCGGGCGGTTTAAGGGTTAATTTTGTAATTGTGGTGTATATGGGTGTGCAGTATTCTAGTTACATGTTGTAGATCGCAATACCTATGTCACAGCCAGCTAACTGATTCATATAAATGTGTATCCAGATCTGGCGAATGCGCCGCTTGCCAACCGTTCGCATTTCATGTTCGTAGGAAGCGCTCGCGGCGCAGAGGCCGAGTACGAACGAGCCGCGCACGAAATGCACGCGCGCCGTTCGCAAGAGGCTCGCGAGCGGCGCATTCGCCAGTTCTGGATACAACATTAGCGTATCATTGTGACCCTTATGTTATTGTAATAAGGTATTAATTACTATGATTAACGCGTCTGTATCAAGAAGTACTAGCCACGCGTTTGTCGCCAAACTAGTTAGCAGAATATGTACAAAATAACGCTTTTAGTTACAAGTATTATGGCAAAGTTTAACTTTGAATACTAAGTTATTTAGTGACAAGTGTAAATAGTCTGAATTTTAACGAATAACTAATATTATTTAACAATAAAAATCTTGAAAGTGAAATGAAATTGTAGTGTTTTTCTTTTTGTGTTATATTTGGTAAACAATGATGGCCAACTGAGATTCGTTTTATAAAATACACAAAGCAGCTCTATTTTTGTCTATATTTCTTTTTAATTTTCATGTTATCCAAATTTTATGTAATTCCTATAAGAATATTTTATGATTGTTCCTAAAGCTCTTGGTTTTTGTACTAAGTTTGTTTAATCTACTACACGACAGTTCACGTCTCGTAAGTTTGCAGTTCTGAGACCTTGACCGACACGTTGTAGGTCAAGGTCAAGGTCTTAATCAATTAGAGAGCCAAACGCGGTAAACGGTTTGATCGCGTTAACGTAAACAAATTCGGCCCTCTAAAGCCAGGCTTTCCCATGCGCATCGTCATCGTTATCAATTCAGCCGTTAGACGTCTACTGCTGGATAGATGACCATGTGTGTCTCTCATCCAGTTGACTCGCTCAACCCTCATCAGATCATCTGTCCGCCTTGAGCCCTTTCTACACTTGTCATCCGGTACTAATGCGTATGATATTTAAGACTTCTCCTGCGCAGCCTATTTTAGAACGATAAATTTACATGAAGCAAACTGTACGGTATTGATGTGTGAATGGGTCCTATTGTAAATTGGTTTGATAGTGGTTACATAATCGGGGAAGTGTAATGTCTATAATATTAATTGAAGTAGATTACTAATTAAAATGTATATTTTGGAATTATCAAGTGACTATTAGCTTGTATGAGCCTAGGAAAGTACGTATAGCTTATGAATTAAAAAAAAAAAATATTATAATAATAATTCGAGATCATTTGGATACATAAGACACCATTATATTCTTATATTATTTACAAAATTTTCAAAAAAAAAAAGTATACGTGGCAAAGGAGTTTAAGCTTTGTTTTTATGAAATAGAGTTTGTGGTGACATATTGATAAGTACTTCGAAATCTGAATTCAAACATAGTCCCATTAAAATTGGTTCACAATAAATATTGTGAATCGTGGTTGTACATGGCTTAATCGCAAAGAGCTAAGTCAAAAAAGAGGTAGTTGAAATTTAAATCATAAGCTATGTGTTTTATGATTTAATTTTTAAACATCTCTTTTGAGATAAGTATCTTTATGATTGAGCGTCCGATATTACCTTTTAATATCAACCTTATACGACATGTTATAAGTTGATGCACTCTCCTCAACAATATTATACAAGTAATTTTATGTATTTATTGTACAATGCGTGTAGGTACTGCCAAAAACCAACGTTTGAAGTGATTAGTAATTGGTTTCCTAATTTTATAGATCAAATCACTAGTGTTCAATGAAATAGACTGTTCGTCTGACTATATGACTGTAATTTTAAAGAGAAACTAAATAAATGAGTTAAATTATTTTTGTGATTTTATTTAACCGTATACACCCACCCCGCTCCACTCTGCGTCTTGATACCCAAGGTAGAGTTTATTGAAAGCTATACTTCATTGACAATAAGATAAGACATTTTTAACAAACCTTTTTTTACTGTCTTTTCAACCGTTTTTGACTCCTATATCGTAGGCATAAGGATGGCATTAATATCAAACAAGTAGTTGTCGATAGGTTGGTAGGTAACCAATACTTTAGGGCCGCGCCCGCGCGGTCCCTATACAAAAGTGCTTCGTCCCGCGCCCATTTTCTTACGTACATTAAAGATCTCCATCGACACTACTACATGCACATCGTTAGTTGAACTAGCGACACTGAGCAGGTAATAATCCAGTTTCCGCTACGGGGACCGCCGCACACGACTCGACACGCGCGCGATGTCACGCGGCGGGCTCGCCGTCCGCAAGCCCGCGCGGATGCGGCTAAATACCTGTGTTTTTCATGGAGAGCTGCCTATCAGACATTCAGACCACCACAACCCAGTTATTGTGCAACACAATACTCCTTGGATAGACTTGTGGTCAGACGACTACATATAACGACTGTCGAAGATCTAAGAATGACAACCGGGAGCAACGGCTTTACGTGCTTTACGAGGCAAGGGGTGGCAGTAATGTCATAGATTAACTTCATAAAAAGTTCATAATTAATTAAAAAAAATCACATTGATGCTTAACTGGTTTCGAACCCGCAACTTCATGCATAAGAGGCGGGTGACTTGACCACTGGACCATCACGATAATACAAACAAAAATATAACACTCCTTTTTAGAGTATTCAAAAATAACCAGAGTAGAGTCGCTACTCCAACTGTTAAAAAAAGGCTTCGAGTTGCAACCCAGGATCGTTATCTGTGGTTATTTTATAACTAGAGTAGGTAGCCTAGAGCTACCTCTAAAGTAGGTTGGTGTAAGCGGCACTTGCCATAAATGACACTTGCTTAGCATTGACCGTTGAACTCTACGTTTGCGTTCAAAAATGCGAGTGTATTTACCCTGATGACGTCACGTCATTAGAGTTAACTCTAACCTCATTTTTGAACGCAAGGCAAATAGGCTCTGCGTACCCTATTTGAAAAGTAACTATGCTAACCATCATACCCACTTTTCAAATAGGGTGCACGTAGAACCTACTATACGATACAGTTGTATCGTACAACTGAGAGAGCAATCACATAACTGGGCTAATCTAATCGTAATAATTTAACGAAATCTAGGTACAAACAATTTGTCGAGCGAGCAACCGGCTAAGCAATTATTCTAGCGTCTCATTCACGTCGCGGTGTAATATTGAAGATATATATTTGCTCGGAATGCTGAAATTTAATTCTCTAGAAGTAAGGCGCAATTACTTTTTGCTTATCTTCGCCTGTCAAGTTCTTCGTGGTGAATCTGATTGTCCTGAATTAGTTGCTCAGCTGGTGAGATTGTTTGTTCCTCTCGTACCTAAACAACACCTAAGGCCGCGAACACACCGATTGTTAGCTGATCCTTTATCGCATACAGTGTCACGAGCTAACTCGCCGCTCGTTCGTGCGCTTTCTGTGCTTAATGCTCTCCTGACTCTAACACCGGAGTGTGACTTGTTTGCTGGGAGATGGATAGATGTGTGTCGTGAATGTCTAAGGTTTTGTGAGAAGATGGATAAAAAATAAGTAAACATTTTTTTCATTTGTTTGTGTGATATTTATTATTTTAGTGGTAATGTATATGTATTTTCTTTTTATTCTTCAATGTGCCATTATGGTTTTTATTTAATGTATTTTTTTAGTTTGTAAGTTTCTACTGTACAACACCTTGGATTTCCTCCGTAACGTTGTACAAGTGCTTGTAAATAAATAAATAAATAAAACAACCTACAAGATGATAATATTTTAGTTCCTTTTCTATAAGTAGGCTTCGAGGCAAGAAACCTATGGGTGTGGACAGAGGCGCAGGCTTTTAGAAAACCACATGGGTGCTCATGCTCATTTGATGACTCGAAAAAGTGGCGAAGTGTGAGAAGAGAAATGCACACTGATCGACCGACAAATAAATAAATGTCCTACTTACATACTGCGAAACAACGAAGGTATCACAAACACCCAGACCTAACACAAATATCTGTTTCATCAACAAACATTTGTGTTGGTGTGGGAATCGAACCCGCGACCCTTGCGTCTCAACCGGCGCTATAAAAAATAATTATAATGGGCGCTAAACGGGTCATCGGGTAATGAAAAAACGCCCATCCTTAAAAGGCGATTACTGATCTGTTTCTTGATGTCTATTCTCAGGGATGCTCGGCACCCACTGTTTATTTCTCATGGGTGCCCGAGCCCCCGAGCACCCACAGAGTCGGCGCCCCTGGGTGTATATCTATCTTAAACCAACTTGAAGGTAGTGATCGCCGAGTTTATTGGGTCGATTTACGTAATTCAATCACAATCCGCTCAAAAACTGCCTCTTATTGCACTGTTTTTAGGTATACAATGCAGTGTATTTTGCTCCAGTCTGATTAACTTATTAGGTTTCTGTACCCAAAAGGGTGAAAACGCGACCCTGTTGCTAAGACTTCGCTGTCCGTCTGTTTGTCACCAGGCTTTATTTAGATAGCTAGACAGTTAAAATTCATATTAATTTCACAGATCAATGATGTATTTCTGTTGCCGCTTTATCAACCAATACTAAAACAGAATAAAAGAAATATTTAAGTGGGGCTCCCATACAACAAACGTGTTTTTTTTTTTTGCCGTCTTTTGCTGCGGACTGTATGGAACCCTTGGTGTGCAAGTCCGACTCGCACTTGACCGGTTTTCGTATTAATTTTAGATCTATATCTTAGCCAGGTTGATTAGAGGCTATAAAAATCAATAGCGGTGTGTGTACCAAACAAAAAACTAGTGAAAAAGTGACTTTCGTTTCTTTGCAATTGTATTGAAAAATGTCGCTTGATACGTGGGAATATTTTCCATTGCAGTTGAGGCGGAATTATGGGTCTCAATAGAACTTTGCCCGATTGTATAAAAATGTAACCAAAGTTGTGAAAGGTGTATGTAGCGTAATGTAATGTGTGTAATGTATACTTGGTAACCTTTCTAATTTCTTTAATATGATATAGGTATATAACAACCTTTTATTTCTGTGTCATATTCTTAGCAAACTGTTTCCTTTTAATTTAAAAGTGAACTTTTAATAGATATCATAAAGCTAGCATTACGGACCCAATAAAGCACCGTATATGGCATTATGGTGACATCTTGGTAATTGTCCAGTAAAAAGCTCATAAACTGGCCAGTTTATTTTGTTGTTCTTCATAAATACTGCCTGCCCGTTCTCAATGCTAATTCTCTATAGCAGCCGGCCAAAATAGCTTTATGACAAAATTAAGGAAGATAGAAATAGACTCGACGTTCATTCATACCATGTGTGGTCTGAGTGGATTAAATTAAATTAAATTCATAAACAAGATTCTTTTTAAGAATCTGCTACAGAAAAACTTTAGTCGCTAGCGAGTTCCTATTCGATAGGTTTTGTACTTGACGATTCATACTAGGGTTGTAACGGAGGCCATCTTAGCGGAGGCGGATGCGGATGCTGAGGTTAACGGAGTCGGTGGCGGAGGTGAAATTGGATGTGGAAAAAATAGTAATTTATTGTTTATTGTAGTCAAAAATCCTTATTTTAAAAACGTGCATTAAATAGTATACAAAACAAACACATTTTTATATACCCTCAATTTAAAATACATTTTTGAAACTGGTAGTTTCTAAATACAAAACTTTTTTGAATTTTCGTATCACTGCTAGTTTATGAGTTATATGTTGTCAAAGTACAGAACAATAGATATTTCGGTATTTTTCAGGATTTATTAAAATATGAATTAACATGTTTCTAATAAATAACATTATATTTCTCAAAGTACTATACCTAACCTACGAATCGAAGGAATTCGTCAGGTTGATGAGGTTGACCTGTCAAATGATACCTGTCAAAGTCAAACTGACATACGCCCGGCCCCACCTCGACCGCATGCCCACCCCACACACGCTGATTCTAGACCATTTCACACGCAACACGCTGTCGGACGGCTAAGTCCTCATCAACCATCGCTATTCGCGCGTTATTGTTCTATGATTATAATGTAAATAAAAGTCCGTTATAACTCCACAAAAATTTTGTGGTGGTGGAGGCGAAGACATGATGTTTTGTTGCGGAACTTCCGCAGTAACGGAAGCGGAGGCAAAGTTCGGTTACAACTCTAATTCATACTACCGATTATGCCTCGGTGTCGGTATTGTTTAGCGACGAATATTATTGCTTTATACTCATGATAGAGGTAGAGTGCCTACTGCGAGTTTGTTTTATAAACGCTAACGTGATCGACACGTTTATTACGTTCGGAGCTCCGATTGGCTCGATCCAAGCTTTTAACCAATCAGAGAGTTGCTTGTTGAAATGCGGTAAACGTTTCAATTACGTTAATGTAAAAACAACTCGTACCTAGTGCGCCGATCATATCAGCCCCTCTAGCCAAGTTACAACCGTTTCGTTTCGATTCTCATTTCGTTGATCGCGTCGAGTCGGCCACGCCTCCTATTCCTTTGTTCTTACCACGTGACTGAGCGTTGAGATGACGTCAACTTGGCTAGGGGAGCAGCAATCTTCGGGGCGATCATGTCGATAGTACAGTATTGGCATAATACCTCGCCACTCTAATGGCACCATGACAGCGCGTATTAGATTGGCATTTACCTAATAGTACCTGTGTAAATATATAAGAAAAAAGCGACTCAAAACAATCTCTACCAGTCCTCCAGTCCAGTCCAGGGTCCTTCAAGACCCTTCGTTGCAGTAAAGAGCATGTTTTTTTCTTGGGGTGGGAAATCCTCAAATAACTTCTTCCGCTATGGGTGAGGCGAGAGTATCGGAATTTTACTGACTAAAATTCACCTGTTTCCCATCCTGTTGACCTTTGCATTCCAGCCCCCCTAGCCAAGTTATAACCGTTTCGTTTCGATTCTCTTTTTCGATCGCCTCGAGTCGGCCACGCCTCTGATTCCTTTGTTCTGACGTCATCTCAAAGCTCAGTCACGTGGTCAGAACAAAAGAATAGGAGGAGTGGCCGACTCGAGGCGAGCAATGAAAAGAGAAACGAAACGGTAGTAACTTGGCTAGGGGGGCAGGGCTATTGCAAGTCTTTCAAACAATTCTGCAGCCCAACAATTGATACTTAACAACCTAATAAGTCTAGTACCTTTTCTTTAATTCTTTATTGTATACCATAACAACTTCTAATATAAGTGGATAACAGAGTTCATATCATAGGCGAGCTTACCTAACTCAAAGTTGAGTTTTCTTACAGCAAAACATTGAGTGATAGAGAGAGATCACAATGGAGAACCCTTCCCCTTTCTTTTCCGTTTCCCTTTTCTGATATCATCCTAGTCAACAAGCGTCCTCGACCTTTATGTTTTGTACTCTCAAAAGGGCATAAACTGTCATAAGAGGAGCACAAAATGCAAAGTGAGACAGTATCAATTACGTGCTGCGTTGCGCATGCGCAATGAAATCGTGAGGCGCTTCACCACGTATAATGTTTGTTTTTCGCCATTTTTACGCATTTTTATGAGGTGTGGCTAAAAATAGGTTGCTTGAAATGGTAGGAGTGTGATTTATATTTAAATTTAACTACTGTTTCAACTAGAATGTGTTGATGAAATTGAATCCGCACTTAAATTGTTCAAATGATCAGGTTGAAGACTTTTTTTTTAGGTGGGTAATCATCCAATGACTTCTCCCGTTTAAGGGTGTAGCGCGAGGGCGTGTCAGACTTTTACAGACCAAAACGCAATCCTATGTTCCTTTTTTACCTTGAGTCCCAGGACCCCGGGGTTCACTTTCGGACGATCCATGGACCAGGCTGAAGACTGTGATCAGATTTCGGGACAACTACGGGCTAGGTAAGGTTAGGTTCTTCCTGTACCTAAACATTTTGAATCATAGCTAGAATCAACAAGCCCATCCTTTTAAATCTAACTTGAGAACCCATCCTGAATCAATCACTAAATTAAATAAGTTACTTCATTAGTCCTTAAACCATTAGAGTCGTACCTCTCTGGAACACCCATAGCTGCCTAGTCAAGTCATGACGTCACAAAAATTTACGGTTGACTGCATGCCCAACAGTGGGCAGGTGAGGTACACACCATAGTACTGCATGCATTTAGGTCCTGGCTGCGCAAAATGACAGCATTACCATAGCGTTCAAGATAGGCATAGGTTTTAGACTAGAACATTGTTCAGAAGATCTAACATAAAAACCGGTCAAGTGCGAGTCGGACTTGCGCACGAAGGGTTCCGTACCATCCGTAGCAAAAAACGGCAAAAAAAAAACACGTTTGTTGTATGGGAGGGGCTTCCATACAACAAACGTGATTTTTTTTGCCGTTTTTTTACTTAAATATTTATTTTATTCTGTTTTTAGTATTTGTTGTTATAGCGGCAACAGAAATACAACATCCGTGAAAATTTCAACTGTCTAGGTATAATATCACGGTTCATGATATACAGCCTGGTGACAGACGGACAGATAGACAGACGGATGGACTGACAGTGGAGTCTTAGTAATGGGGTCCCATTTTACCCTATGGGTACGGAATCGAGTTTTTATGTGTGCGAGCGTAGATACCAATACCGATGCGCTATCAATGTAGCGCGTCGATTCCCATATTGTTTGCCTACAATTATAGGATAACAAATTTCTTAAAAGGCACCACATATTTAGTAAAATTACAGTCCTTTAATTATGACTGTAAACTTAACCTTTTGACGTCATATATATCTTCATCTCGACAGCTCTTCTGTCATCTATGGGGATTGAAGAGCTAAACGAGAGGGAGTACCCAGTCGCGAACACACGACCCTGGCGAATAGGACACAACACTCGTCGGACAGATACAACGCGGGCGGTTTAAGGGTTAATTTTGTAATTGCGGTGTATATGGGTGTGCTGTATTCTAGTTACATGTTGTAGATCGCAATACCTATGTCACAGCCAGCTAACTGATTCATATAAATGTGTATCCAGATCTGGCGAATGCGCCGCTTGCCAACCGTTCGCATTTCATGTTCGTAGGAAGCGCTCGCGGCGCAGGGGCCGAGTACGAACGAGCCGCGCACGAAATGCACGCGCGCCGTTCGCAAGAGGCTCGCGAGCGGCGCATTCGCCAGTTCTGGATACACCATTAGCGTATCATTGTGACCCTTATGTTATTGTAATAAGGTATTAATTACTATGATTGACGCGTCTGTATCAAGAAGTACTAGCCACGCGTTTGTCGCCAAACTAGTTAGCAGATTATGTACAAAATAACGCTTTTAGTTACAAGTATTATGGCAAAGTTTAACTTTGAATACTAAGTTATTTAGTGACAAGTGTAAATAGTCTGAATTTTAACGAATAACTAATATTATTTAACAATAAAAATGTTGAAAGTGAAATGAAATTGTAGTGTTTTTCTTTTTGTGTTATATTTGGTAAACAATTATGGCCAACTGAGATTCGTTTTATAAAATACACAAAGCAGCTCTATTTTTGTCTATATTTCTTTTTAATTTTCATGTTATCCAAATTTTATGTAATTCTCATAAGAATATTTTATGATTGTTCCTAAAGCTCTTGGTTTTTGTACTAAGTTTGTTTAATCTACTACATGACAGTTTACGTCACGTAAGTTTGCAGTTCTGAGACCTTGACCGACACGTTGTAAGATGTTCGGCGCTTCGATTGCCCCCTCCAAGGTCTTAACCAATTAGAGAGCCAAACGCGGTAAGCGGTTTGATCGCGTTAACGCAAACAAACTCGGTCCTCTCTAAAGCCACGCTTTCCCATGCGCATCGTCATCGTTATTAATTCAGCCGTTAGACGCTCACTGCTGGATAGATGACCATGTGTGTCTCTCATCCAGTTGACTCCCTCAACCCTCATCAGATCACCTGTCCGCCTTGAGCCCTTTCTACACTTGTCATCCGGTACTAATGCGTATGATATTTAAGACATGCTCCTGCGCAGCCTATTTTAGACCGATAAATTTACATGAAGCAAACTGTACGGTATTGATGTGTGAATGGTCCTATTGTAAATTGGTTTGATAGTGGTTACATAATCGGGGAAGTGTAATGTCTATAATATTAATTGAAGTAGATTACTAATTAAAATGTATATTTTGGAATTATCAAGTGACTATTAGCTTGTATGAGCCTAAGAAAGTACGTATAGCTTATGAATTGAAAAAAAAATAAAAATATATTATAATAATAATTCGAGATCATTTGGATACATAAGACACCATTATATTCTAATATTATTTTCAAAATTTAAAAAAAAAAGTATGCGTGGCAAAGGAGTTTAAGCTTTGTTTTAACGAAATAGAGTTTGTGGTGACATATTGATAAGTACTTCGAAATCTGAATTCAAACATAGTCCCATTAAAATTGGTTCACAATAAATATTGTGAATCGTGGTTGTACATGGCTTAATCCCAAAGACCTAAGTCAAAAAAGAGGTAGTTGAAATTTAAATCATAAGCTATGTGTTTTATGATTTAATTTTTAAACATCCCTTTTGAGATAAGTATCTTTATGATTGAGCGTCCGATAATACCGTTTACCTTTTAATATCATCCTTATACGACATGTTATAAGTTGACGCACTCTCCTCAACAATATTATACAAGTAATTTTATGTATTTATTGTACAATGCGTGTAGGTACTGCCAAAAACCAACGTTTGAAGTGATTAGTAATTGGTTTCCTAATTTTATAGATCAAATCACTAGTGTTCAATGAAATAGACTGTTCGTCTGACTATATGACTGTAATTTTAAAAAGAAACTAAATAAATGAGTTAAAGTATTTTTGTGATTTTATTTAACCGTATACACCCACCCCGCTCCACTCTGCGTCTTGATACCCAAGGTAGAGTTTATTGAAAGCTATACTTCATTGACAATAAGATAAGACATTTTTAACAAACCTTTTTTTACTGTCTTTTCAACCGTTTTTGACTCCTATGTCGTAGGCATAAGGATAGCATTAATAGCAAACAAGTGGTTGTCAATAGGTTGGTAATTACCAATAATTTAGGGACGCGCCCGCGCGGTCCCTATACAAAAGTGCTTCGTCCCGCGCCCATTTTCTTACGTACATCAAAGATCTCCATCGACACTACTACATGCACACCGTTAGTTGAACTAGCGACACTGAGCAGGTAATAATCTAGTTCCCGCTACGGGGACCGCCGCACACGACTCGACACGCGCGCGATGTCACGCGGCGGGTACTACCCATTGCTCGCCGTCCGCAAGCCCGCGCGGATGGGGCTGAATACCTGTGTTTTTCATGGAGGGCTGCCTATCAGACATTCAGACCACCACAACCCAGTTATTGGTCAACACGATACTCCTTGGATAGACTTGTGGTCAGACGACTACATATAACGACTGTCGAAGATCTAAGAATGACAACCGGGAGCAACGGCTTTACGTGCTTTACGAGGTAAGGGGTGGCAGTAATGTCATAGATTAACTTCATAAAAAGTTCATAATTAATTAAAAAATTTCACATTGATGCTTAACTGGTTTCGAACCCGCAACTTCATGCATAAGAGGCGGGTGACTTGACCACTGGACCATCACGATAATACAAACAAAAATATAACACTCCTTTTTAGAGTATTCCAAAATTAAGGTGTCTACTGCCTTGCGTTCAAAAATAACCAGAGTAGAGTCGCTACTTTAACCGTTAAAAAAAGGCTTCGAGTTGCAACCCAGGATCGTTATCTGTGGTTATTTTATAACTAGAGTAGCTACCCTAGAGCTAACTCTAAAGTAGGTTGGTGTAAGCGGCACTTGCCATAAATTACACTTGCTTAGCATTGACCGTTGAACTCTACGTTTGCGTTCAAAAATGCGAGTGTAAAGTATTTACCCTGATGACGTCACGTTAATTCTAACCTCATTTTTGAACGCAAGGCAAATTTGCTCTGCGTACCCTATTTGAAAAGTAAGTATGCTAACCATCATACCCACTTTTCAAATAGGGTGCACGTAGAACCTACTATACGATACAGTTGTATCGTACAACTGAGAGAGCAATCACATAACTGGGCTAATCTAATCGTAATAATTCAACGAAATCTAGGTATAAACAATTTGTCGAGCGAGTAAACGGCTAAGCAATCATTCTAGCGTCTCATTCACGTCGCGGTGTAATATTGAAGACATATAATAACCTACAAGATGATAATATTTTAGTTCCTTTTTTATAAGTAGGCTTCGAGGCAAGAAACCTATGGGTGTGGACAGAGGCGCCGGTTTTAGAAAACCTCATGGGTGCTCATGTTCATTTGATGACTTGAAAAAGTGGCGAAGTTTGAGAAGAGAAATGCACACTGATCGACCGATAAATAAATAAATGTCCTACTTACATACTGCGAAACAACGAAGGTATCACAAACACCCAGACCCAACACAAATATCTGTTTCATCAACAAACATTGGTGTTGGTGCGGGAATCGAACCCGCGACCCTTGCGTCTCAACCGGCGCTATAAACCACTACGCTAAACGGGTCATCGGGTAATGAAAAATGCCCATCCTTAAAAGGCGATTGCTGATCTGTTTCTTGATGTCTATTCTCAGGGGTGCTCGGCACCCACTGTTTATTTCTCATGGGTGCCCGAGCCCCCGAGCACCCACGGAGTCGGCGCCCCTGCGTGTATATCTATCTTAAACCAACTTGAAGGTAGTGATCGCCGAGTTTATTGGGTCGATTTACGTAATTCAATCACAATCCACTCAAAAACTGCCTCTTATTGCACTGTTTTTAGGTTTAAAATGCAATGTATTTCGCTCCAGTCTGTTTAACTTATTAGGGTTCTGTACCCAAAAGGGTAAAAACCCGACCCTGTTGCTAAGACTCTGCTGTCCGTCTGTTTGTCACCAGGTTTTATTTAGATAGCTAGACAGTCAAAATTCATATTAATTTCACAGATCAATGATGTATTTATGTTGCCGCTTTATCCACCAATACTAAAACAGAATAAAAGAAATATTTAAGTGGGGCTCCCATACAACAAACGTGTTTTTTTGCCGTTTTTTTGCTGCGGACAGTATGGAACCCTTGGTGTGCGAGTCCGACACACACTTGACCGGTTTTCGTATTAATTGTAGATCTATATCTTAGCCAGATTGATTAGAGGCTATAAAAATCAAAAGCGGTGTGTGTACCAAACAAAAAACTAGTGAAAAAGTGACTTTCGTTTCTTTGCAATTGTGTGGCTTATAGTCGGCCTTTTAATGTTCCCACTGTTAGGACTCAGACCTCCTCTCTAGGAGAGGGAATGGGCCGTAATCCACCACGCGGGCCCAGTGCGGGTTGGTGAATGTCACATGTCTTTGAATTTTTGGTTCTAGGACATGCCGGTTTCCTCACGATGTTTTCCTTCACCGTTTTGAGAGCAGTGGTGATGAAATAAATTACACAAAGTAATGCTCCTGGCTGGGTTTGAACCCGCGACCTACAACTCGTAAGTCGGGGCCGTTACCACTCGGCCACCACTGCTCTCAACTTGTGTGGCTTGATACGCGGGAATATTTTCCATTGCAGTTGAGGCGGAATTATGGGTCTCAATAGAACTTTGCCCGATTGTATAAAAATGTAACCAAAGTTGTGAAAGGTGTATGTAGCGTAATGTAATGTGTGTAATGTATACTTGGTAACCTTTCTAATTTCTTTAATTTATTGCTGCCCATTCAACATGATATAGGTATATAACAACCTTTTATTTCTGTGTCATATTCTTAGCAAACTGTTTCCTTTTAATTTAAAAGTGAACTTTTAATATCATAAAGCTAGCATTACGGACCCAATAAAGCACCGTATATGGCATTATGGTGACATCTTGGTAATTGTCCAGTAAAAAGCTCATAAACTGGCCAGTTTATTTTGTTGTTCTTCATAAATACTGCCTGCCCGTTCTCAATGCTAATTCTCTATAGCAGCCGGCCAAAATAGCTTTATGACAAAATTAAGGAAGATAGAAATAGACTCGACGTTCATTCATACCATGTGTGGTCTGAGTGGATTAAATTAAATTAAATTCATAAACAAGATTCTTTTTAAGAATCTGCTACAGAAAAACTTTAGTCGCTAGCGTGTTACTATTCGATAGGTTTTGTACTTGACGATTTATACTAGGGTTGTAACGGAGGCCATCTTAGTGGAGGCGGAGGCGGATGCGGAGGTTAACGGAGGCGGTGGCGGAGGTGAAATTGGATGTGGAAAAATAGTAATTTATTGTTTATTGTAGTCAAGAATCCTTATTTTAAAAACGTGCATTAAATAGTATACAAAACAAACTAATTTTGATATACCCTTAATCAAAAAAACATTTTTTTGTTGATAGTACAGTATTGGCATTATACCTCGCCACTCTAATAGCACCATGGCAGCGCGTATTAGATTGGCATTTACCTAATAGTTACCTATGTAAATATTTAAGAAAAGAAAGCGACTCAAAACTATCTCTCCCCGCCTTCACGAAAAGGTTCTTCCAGACTACGGATATCGTTCAAAAACCTTAATAAAAGTGGATAACAGAGTTCATATCATAGGCGAGCTTAACTCAAAGTTCAGTTTTCTTACAGCAAATCATTGAGTGTTAGAGAGAGATCACAATGGAGAACCCTTCCCCTTTCTTTTCCGTTTCCCTTTTGTGATATCATCCTAGTCAACAAGCGTCCTCGACCTTTATGTTTTGTACTCTCAAAAGGACATAAACTGTCATAAGAGGAGCACAAAATGCAAAGTGAGACAGTATCAATTACGTGCTGCGTTGCGCATGCGCAATGACATCGTGAGGCGCTTCACCACGTATAATGTTTGTTTTTCGCCATTTTTACGCATTTTTATGAGGTGTGGCTAAAAATAGGTTGCTTGAAATGGTAGGAGTGTGATTTATATTTAAATTTAACTACTGTTTCAACTAGAATGTGTTGATGAAATTGAATCCGCACGTAAATTGTTCAAATCCTGACCATTTGAACAATTTACGTGCGGATTCAATTGAATTGAAGACTTTTTTTTTAGGTGGGAAATCATCATGACTTCTCCCGTTTAAGGGTGTAGCGCGAGGGCGTATCAGACTTTTACAGACCAAAACGCAATCCTATGTTCCTTTTTTACCTTGAGTCCCAGGACCCCGGGTTCACTTTCGGACGATCCATGGACCAGGCTGAAGACTGTGATCAGATTTGGGGACAACTACGGGCTAGGTAAGGTTAGGTTCTTCCTGTACCTAAACATTTTGAATCATAGCTAGAATCAACAAGCCCATCCTTTTAAATCTAACTTGAGAACCCATCCTGAATCAATCACTCTAAATTAAATAAGTTACTTCATTAGTCCTTAAACCATTAGAGTCGTACCTCTCTGGAACGCCGAACGCCATAGCTGCCTAGTCAAGTCATGATGTCACAAAAATTTATGGTTGACTGCATGTCCAACAGTGGGCAGGTGAGATACACACCATAGTACTGCATGCATTTGGGTCCTGGCTGTGCAAAATGACAGCATTACCATAGCGTTCAAGATAGGCATTGGTTTTAGACTAGAACATTGTTCAGAAGATATAACATAAAAACCGGTCAAGTGCGAGTCGGACTTGTGCACGAAGGGTTCCGTACCATCCGTAGCAAAAAACGGCAAAAAAAACACGTTTGTTGTATGGGAGCCCCACTTAAATATTTATTTTATTCTGTTTTTAGTTTTTGTTGTTAAAGCGGCAACAGAAATACAACATCTGTGAAAATTTCAACTGTCTAGGTATAATATCACGGTTCATGAGATACAACCTGGTGACAGACGGACAGACAGACAGACGGATGGACGGATAGTGTCTTAGTAATGGGGTCCCATTTTACCCTATGGGTACGGAATCCTAAAAAATCTTGTAGGTAAGTTATGCTGTCTCAATAAAAAGCCCTAAGTAAATAATAAATACATGCCGATATCGTCAATACTCAGAAAATCAAGAATAAGTTAGTATTCAGGCAGGTTCTCACCGCAAGCCTGCATTACCGATTTATGGACAAAACGACCATTTTATACAAATATCAGGTAAATGTCGCAGTTATGGGTGCCCATGAGTAATCTGTTTGTTAATTTTATGTGACAAAGATTTATTTGTATTTTGGAGTTTTTGCCATTTTTACCTTTACCAAGTACCAAGGTTTGTTGGAGAACCAAAGTTGACGACATAGCACGAAGAATCGCCAATGCTCGCAGAACATATGGCCGTTGGGGCCTAAAGGTTCTGGAGTGGCGACCGCGTACCAGAAGACGCCGTGTTGGAAGGTCCCTTACAAGGTAGACCGATGACCTGGTGAAGGTTGCGGGAATCCGATGGATGCGAGACGCACAGGACCGTTCATTGTGGCGACATTTGGGGGAGGCCTATGTCCAGCAGTGGACGTCTATCGGCTGAAATGATGATGATGATGATGACCATTTTTACCTTTACTAGAATCTCGGGACATTTGGCAAGGCGGCTGATTGAATACTCCAAAGTTTCAAAAATTAACATTTTTTTTAGGAGGGAAGTCATCTATTAACTTCTCTCGCTCTGGGTGGGGCCAGTGGGTGTGTCAGAAATTTTACTGAGTAAAGTCCACCCGGGTTTCCATAGTTGCCCTTTGCGTTCCAGGATCGAGGTGACTCTTTCGAATAATCTAGCTACCCTGGTTCAAAAATAACCGAAGGATGAGCTGAACATAGAACCTACTCCTTTTTGAAGTCGGTTAAAAACTAACTCAATCTCCTTAGCATGAATGAACATGATAATCCAAAAATATCACAGTCCAAAATAACCCGTTTAAAAAAAAAGCCAATTCCAGTAAGGACCATTAGGTCCATTTTCCAAAAGGGTGAAGAAATTTTGCAGTAAAAAAAAAAAACTAAAATCTGAATGCTTTTTGCTTTCCATAACTTTCTAATCTGTTGACAAGTTTCATGAGAAACAAAACGCATTGCATAATTCAACAGTTTATCAAAGTTCACACGCACGATTTGAATAATAATATACGTATATTATTATAACGCACACCGTCCATTGGGATAAGCAGAAATATTTAATCAACTCCTCATCTTTGAATAGTTGGCTGGCTCGCTTACCGGTAACACATATGTACGTGCTTTAGGTACATGAAAGACTGTGTTACATATTTTCTCTTTTTCCCACGACATTATTCATTCATTATGTTATAACTTACAATACGACTTTCTCTATACTCTTTACATATTATTAGTTTAATGATGTACTTTTACGAACAATGTGGTATGATTTTTTTTATTTTTATTATTTTTATTCAAGTGGCAATGGGCAGGGCACATTGCTCGCAGAACAGATGGCTGAAGGGCCGAAAGGTTCTGGAATGGCGACCACGTACCGGAAGACGTAGCGTTGGAAGGTCTCCTACAAGATGGACCGATGACTTGGTAACGGTTGCGGGAGTCCGATGAATGCGAGACGCACAGGACCGTTCGTTGTGGTGATACTTGGGGGAGGCCTATGTCCAGCAGTGGACGTCTTTCGGCTGAAATGATGATGATGATATTCAAGGTCAGAAAAACTGTAAGATTTAAAAAAAAATTGAGTATTCTAAATTGACACTCGCGAGTTATAATCATGCATTTCTAATTATCTAATAATATTTAGTTATATTCAATAAAAGGTGTCACTCATTGGGTCAAAAAAAACACTAAACGATGATGATGAGAAAAATTTGATAAAAGTTACTGGGCTAAGAATCGCATTGGAAAAAAGAAATTAGCATATTTTCAGGGTGCAGCACTCATTTTGCAGTCGTTCCCGTTTTCCCTCGTAAAATAAAACGGCAAAGTTATGGATAGCTGAAGGAGCTGGTCACGCGATCGGTAATTAGCTAAGTAGTTCCTTTCTTTAAAGCCCAGTAGAAAATGCTAATCGGACAAAATGAAATAAGTTACTTGTAGGTTATCTTGCAATCGACTGAGCTTTTGTCATAGATAAATCACAAGACAATTTGTTATTTTGGGCACGCTATAATTATGGCATTAAGTGGAGTCTTTGAGGAGTGGCTAGAAAGACGTCACGGCGTCCTTACCTTCCACATGACTCAGATCCTCACCGGACATGGTAAGTTCGGGAGGTTCCTGCACCAGATTCGTGCGGAAGACACGCTCCGCACCATTGTGTGGACCGCTCGGAGAATACGGTGGAGCATAGGGTAGAGGTGTGCCCCGCTTGGGCAGAGCACCGCCTTGTCCTCGTGGCACGATCGGCGGCGACGACCTCTCGCGCCGGGCTCTGTTATACCATGGTCATGGTCATGGCCATGGTCCGGAGCGTCAGTCAACTACTGCGAAGCAGTAATGCTAACGAAGGAGGCAGTCGCACGCGTGAGAGAACAGATCTCACGCCCCAGCCGGAGGGATACCGATCCCGATTTCCAGCCACCCTAGATAGACGTAAGCTTATCAAAAAACAGGTTAATTACGTAGACTTTCTTGAACTCCTGTGAATGCTCCAGGGTAGCCCGCGAAATTCAAATTTTCTTTTATACAAAGAGTACAACGTCGATGTTTCAAAATCAGAAGAAAGTGAGCAGACACACATCATTAGCAGCTTACATCTAATGTCATTGAAGACTTAGTGTCATGGATTAGTGTGTCATGGACTGAGAACTGTTAATTTGAATTAGTAATGTCAAAATTTTAAATTTACTCGGTTTTTTCCTTTATTTCAGGAATTCCTTTTTTCTAGACTTATAACTACTAACCAAACTAACACATTGACAAATGCACGTACCAATGTTTACGTAAGCTGACTAGGGGGAGGGGGTAGCAAAAAATCTGCTTACGTAATACTTAAACTGCCTCTTAACTCTTCTCTAATTTAGAGAATTATGTTAATGGTTTTAATTAGTATAATTAAATTATATTAGTCTAATCAGCCCGATTGAAAATAAGGGTTATTTTTCATTCAATATCTTTCGATATCATAGTACTTATTACGGGTTCCCTAGGTACTTGATTTCGAAACTTGATGATTCGATTTTTATTATATCGAACACAGTTTGTCGAAATTAGTAACTATTCATATGAAGTCATGGCGGATTGGTGATAGAGCAGTGGTGGCCGAGTGGTAACGGCCCCGACTTACGAGTTGTAGATTGCGGGTTAAAACCCAACCAGGCGCATTACTTTGTGTAATGTATTTCATCACCACTGCTCTCAAACCGGTGAAGGAAAACATCGTGAGGAAACCGGCATGTCCTAGAACCAAGGTTGATGAATGTCACATGTCCTAGAAGACATGTGACATTCATCAACCCGCACTGGGCCTGCGTGGAGGATTACGGCCCAGTCCCTCCTGTAGAGAGGAGGCCTGAGTCCCAGCAGTGAGAACATTAAAAGACTGATTATACTTATATTACACATGGCGGATTTAATACATGTCCAAGCCAAAAACATTAACAACAAAAAAATAGATCTAATTTCTACTTATTCAAGAATCTCAACTTTTTTTTTAAAAAAAAAAGGAAACAACGGCACCGTGTCATATTCTCCGTCAGGGAGGTCCGCTACGGCTGAACGCTAAACAATCTAATTAGTGACGTCTTGTCTGTGCGCTTGTCATGTGCTGCTTTGTCACTGCTTTGTTAATATTATCCACATTTGTATGGGCTTATGAGGCTGTGAAGTGATCGGGGTTAAGTCGTTTGTAGAAAGCTTTTAATTCGATACGAAGCTTAGAAAAAAAAAAATTCATGTGATATTTTTTTGGATCTTTAATGCATGGTCATCAACTGCCAGGGTTGCGGGGTTGCGGGATAGTTCGAAAGAGTTACCGCAGCCCTGGAACGCAAAGGGCAACTGAAGGAACATGAATGAGTTTTATTCAGTAAAGTCTGACACTTCCTCTTCCTCCAACTAGAGTGGGAAAAGTTATTTAACGATTTCCCACTTTAAAAAAATGATCCTCGACTAAAACAGCGAACAGAAAATGAGATTGTACTTTCGTTGAATATTTCCAGATTATTCTAAAATGGATACCATTGTGGGCTTGTTCCTAATAAAGTGTTCCTTTGTACTAATATTGTATTGATTTTTTATTTATTTATGTGAACTAGTGCTTGACTGCGATCGCACCTGATGGTAAGCAGTGACGCAATTGATGATGGTGAATCACACTAGTTTATTAAGAGCTTATTCACTCTTGCCTTGAAGACATCTAAATTATAATTGAACAGGAAGACCGCTGCAGGCAAATTGTTCTAGTCCTTCGATGTATGCGGTATAAACGACGAGGCGAAACGCTTAGGCCGTACCGAAGATTGTATCAGGCAAATGCATTGTTTTAAAAAAACCAATCACTTATTTACAAATCACGATAGGTTTTTGATTAAAGACGACTTCCTGTGTTCCATAGACTGACAAGGACATTGCAGACTGCTGAGCATACTGAGCACCTACTTTAAGACAAATATCCCAAATAAAAACCAGAGATTAGCGGTTTTAAAGCAATGACTCAGTTCCTTTACTTCAAACCGCTGCTTTATCCTCATTTTACTAAACAGCCAGCGCTAAGATCCAGATAGGCAACCGCAAACGCAGTTATACGGTAAACCGTTCCAGAATCGGAATGACTCGAAATAAATCGGCTGTCACGAACATTACCGATTAGAATTTCACTCACACACACACACACTCGGATAGTTCTCATCATACAAGTGAGTCATCGTGTGAATGGTAACTTTTCCTCAAAATGCTACGTGGAGTAATTTGCTAGTCTCAGTCGTCTCGGGGCAGTCTGTGGGACAAGTCACGAGGTGGAAGCCATGGAAGGGAATGAGGATTTAATATGACATAGAAAAAGGAGCTCTCTTACCGTAATCGAAATTATCGGATACCTAGCATAGCATATCATAGTCGGCTTTATAATGTTCCCACTGTTGGGACTCAGGCCTCTTCTCTAGGAGAGGGAATGGGTCGTAATCACCACGCGAGCCCAGTGCGGGTTGGTGGATGTCACATGTCTTCGAATTTTTGGTTCTAGGACATGCCGGTTTCCTCGCGATGTTTTCCTTCACCGGATACCTAACTGAAATTTAAAAATAAAATATATGTAACCGTAAACGAAACCTATATAGAAGTTTCGGATAGTTTCGGATAAAGGCGAAGTTAAAATGATAGGTTTAGACAGGATTTTGAAAGATTTTTATTGATTAAAAATGAAAGTCAAATCTTGCTATTTTTATTTAATTTTTATAATTTTAACATTCTAATATCGGAAGATGTAAGTAGCGTCGGATGGTGGACTGATAATCGATTGATGTGAGATCTTGGGTAGTGATGCAACAGAAGTTTCTCAACGGAAGCGGAAACGGAAACAGATGTCAAAAGTAAATCTTTGCGGATGCGGTAACGGAAACGGAAGTGTTAATACAAGAAAAGGCACAATTTTATTTTTTAAAAACAACAGAAGGTTTACGTCGTAATCACGCCACGAGGCGCGGTGATGCGCTGAATGAACCAAAAAAAAATAATAAAAAAGAAACTCGTTGCGACACGTTTGTATACAGCCCCCGCCTCCCCCGCGCCTCTTCCGATATCTCCAGTCGTCCTCGCGCCCCTCACCCCCGCGCTCCTCGCTGTATTCTTCCGTTTAGAGTTCTGTTACAAATTTTGCGGAAGCAGAAGCGGAAACGGAAGTGAAAAAGCTTGCGGAACTTCTGCAGAAGCGGAAGCAGAGTTCTGTTGCAACACTAATACGTAGATAAACATAGAAATAAAAAGTCTAAGCCTGCTGACCTTGACAATTGGAAAATACTTGTAAATCAATAAAAAAAACATGCTTCACCCAAGATCTAGTCACGTCCATCGATAGTCGGTCCACCTTGTCAAAAAATCGTCGTTCTCAGTCTATAACTTGCAACATGTTCGCGCATGTTGTGATGCGACTCGCACGCGGGCGCTACCACGAAAGAGTTAACCGTCGCTTCCGTAAAACATTGTTACCGAGGTTATGGTATTGTTTACTATTTGTTTGTTAAGTTAAGCTTATCTTTATCACAAGCACAAGGTTGTTGCTGATTAATGGCGGCCGGCTTCGACAAAGGTATGAAGGAGACATTGCCACATAACCGTACTTGGCGATTCATATTTGGTTATTAGCCGAAAAGGCAACGCAACTTCAGGATGAAAAGGGAAAATGAGCAAGAAGTCTTAAAAATGTGGATATAGTTTCGATATGAGTACTTATTATGTTTCTACCTATGGCCTTTATATACTTTGAAACCATCCAACTGATTTGCCCCAAACTAATTTCATTAGAAATGCAATAATTTGATGTTGGTTTTAGGCCATTAAACTATGTACCTATTTCTTTTCTTAGCGTATCCGGCTATCCGCATAGCATAGCATAATCAACCTTTTAATGTTCCCACTGTTGGGACTCAGGCCTCCTTTCTAGGAGAGGGAATGGGCCGTAATCCACAACTCGGTCCCAGTGTGATTTAGGATGTCACATGTCTTCGAATTTTTGGTTCTAGGACATGCCGGTTTTCTCACGATGTTTTCCTTCACCGTTTTGAGAGCAGTGGTGATGAAATAAATTACACAAAGTAATGCGCCTGGCTGGGTTTGAACCCGCGACCTACAACTCGTAAGTTGGGGTCGTTATCATTCGGCCACCATTGCTCTATCCGCTAGTAAAGAATATATCCTTATCACACACTAATACTAAAAAGGCGAAAGTTTGTGAGTTTGTGTGAGATCGTGTGTGTATGTTTGTTACTTCTTCACGTTACAACGGCTGAACGGACTTCGATGATATTTGGTACACGGGTAGACCAAGTCCTGGAATAGCACATAGGATAATTCTTATCCTGCGACGCGGGCGAAGCCGATGGCAGCCACTAGTCAGTTATAAAGATCCATACAAAAATTCTAGTCAAACAATATACTCAGATAGATGAAAATAATTCTTCCATGACTTACAGCGACGCTGCCCTTTCCCTCACTGACCTTAATAAACACTATCTATCACCAATGTATCGTCAACAGCATTGAGCTAGATCCACATACAGCTAGTTTCACATCATTAGCCATCCGGCTTGTGAGTAATTTCAGTGAACTGAAGCGAAGTGCTCATGGGCCCGTGAGCTAATGCGCTGACCTCGATAGAGATGGTATTGGGAGACACGGTCGCATGTGATCATACTTTATAAGATAATATATTTCCTTGTGGTAGATTTTTTATGAATTAAGTAAAAATAAAATTTCACTTTTATAATATCAGTGTAATGGTATTAAAACCTTGACTACCCTGTTTTCTTTCCTAGATCAGCCTTCTTCTCCTTCTTATCTGATTTCAAAAATTCAGTAAAGTTTACTCTGCGCACAATTAAAATCTTCGGTCCACAAATAATCGACTTCTACGATGTCCCTCACACCACTCGGGTTCATCCAGTCCTTCCTTTTTTTATCCAGGCGATATCTCTTCGGAATGCGAAGGTATGTGACCACATTAGCAAGAAGTTGTGAGAATCATCATAGCATTGATTGGTTGGATTGGTTTTTTCACAATAATATTACTTATTTATATGTATGTACTCGTATCTATGTAATTATTATTGTACTTATTTCTTTTCTGTTTGTCTTTGTTTTAAGTTGCACTATGTTATATTTTTGCACGAATCTAAGGTCGACTGGTAGAAAATGTATAAGGCATCAAGTCCGCCATTGTACAGTGTTTTTTTACTAGTGCATAAAGTTTTAATAAATAATAATTAAAACAAGGATTATTTTCATCAATTTTATCGTTGTTTAAGTATGTACTGTCCTTCGTAAGGCGCTCAAAGCCGGGTCATTACACGCCCCTCACCCATACAAATTAGCGCTGTGCTCTGTGAATCCACGACGTTTCCTTCAATTATGCATTTTTTATTTATGTACCGACAAGTTGGTGCCTAAGGTTCTAGGACAACGTCCCATAGAAGGCTGAGGACTAGTAAAGTGTTAATAAGATTATTTTAAGTTTATAAATGTTCCAATATGCTTGACAAAATAATGTAATGATTTATTTTTAAATCCGTTTCATAATATCTTTAAAGGTTAATTTTTATTTAGGTGGTAAATTATCTAATGACATTTCTTGCCCTTGGGCGGAGCGGGAGACCCATTGCTCGCCGTATCTTTAAAGGTATGAAACACAAAAACACACGTAGATTTCGTGAAGTAGGCATAATTTTAGTTAGCAGTCACAATAGGTAGAATTTTAATAATAAATAATTAATAGACCATTTTGTAACTAACCCACTTCAGGACGAAATCCTTCTCAAACAGATAATATATTTAGCGTAAATAAAAGTCAGTATTATAATACTGACTTCTTCAAAAATTTGGTTTAAACCATATACTTAGAGTTAAAAATCTACAAATAATCGAGTACTATCTTCACCTTATAGTCGAGTTGGGAACGAAACCATAGCGCGATTCAGGAAAAACTTTTCCTTAACAACGCCATCTATCGAGCCATGTGGTAAACTTATGGGAAATTAGAAAATGACGAATAATGAAATTGACTCTATTGTACCATCGGACCTGTTACATTTACCTCGTATTTTCATGATCTTTTAGTAATGGTACTAAAAATCTGTTATTATTATTTTTAGCATAAAACCAAGACGCACGCTCCAAAGGGTCTAAAATTATTTTTTGTTTTTTTAGTTAACTTAAAAATAAATATGCTAAATTTTGATTAGCAGTTACAATTGGTAGAATTTGAATAATAATAATAGCTACCAGTCTGTAACCATTCTCTCCAGGACAAAAGTCTTCTTCTCAAACAGAGAAGATAATATTAAGTGTAAATAAAAGTCAGTATTACAAAACTGACTTCTTCAAAAATTTGGTTTAAACCATATACTTAGAGTTATAAATCCTCAAGTAATAGAGTAGGTACTAAATAACATTATAAGGCTGAGTTGGGAACGAAACCATAGCGCGATTCAGGAAACCTACTTTTCCTTTTCAACGCCATCTATCGAGACAGGTGGTAAACTTATGAGAAATTAGAAAACGACGATTACTAAAAAAAAGCGTGTTAAAATGGACTTTATTTTATTGTCGGACTTGACTTGTTATAACCATATTTACTTCGTATTTTAATGATCTTTTAATAATGGTATTAAAAATCTGTTATTATAAGTTTCACAAAAATTGTTGTCTTTTAATAAAACTTAAAAAAATATTTTTTATTAAAATTAATAATTTTATTGAATGCTACTGGTTGCCCGTGACTTCGTTCGCTTGAAGTATAAGAATACACACCTAAGCTGTCAGTCAGTGAAAATCGCGTCAAAATCTGTTTACCCATTTCGGATATATGTTCCCCCTTCCCCCAGGAACTAAATCCCGTTCCCGCGGAAAAATAAAAAGTTAAGCTTAAATTACACCATGTAACATCAACTGTTCGTTAGTGCAAGTCTCATTAAAATTGGTCCCGCTATTTCGGAGATTAGCTGGAATAAACAAACAGATAAACTAAGTAGATCAACAAATTTGAAAAATCCGCATATTCCTCCGATCCGCTTGCTGCGTGACGTGGATTCACTTGTCGTTTTTATGGGTCACTGCACAAGACCCTCTTTTGTTATGTTATTTTGATTGCAGAACCAGTGTGTACAAAAGGTGAAGGGCATTTGCAATGAGCAAATATCAGGAACGTTTATTTCAAATAGACCAATTACTTATTACTTTTGAATTGTCAAAATGTCTGTCAGTCAAAAAAAGTGAAGCTAAATTGCACGTTCCAAAGAGTAGATCTCTATGGAGATGAACGTGCAAGAAACTCTATGGACATTCTTTTAAATCATATTATGAGTTAAATGTAATCATGTTTTTTGTCGCTTCTATTATATACATCTGATTTACGTGTTTATAAAGGAAACAAATGCAGTCTATCTTCATCACGCTTACTTCGATTGGTTTTACAGATTCATTTATTTTCAGAAATATGTTTACACAATGTTATGTGTGTTGGTTTATTAGTATTCTCGTATCCGTCTTCTCTCTCTCTCGTTTTTTGCACCTACCACTATTTTTCTCTGCATCAACCAAAGGTTGACTGGTAGAAAATACCTAAGGCATTAAGTCCGCCTCTGTACTTTTTTGTGCAGAAAGTATTTAATAAATAAATAAATGTTTTTTCCTGATTCAGTAAACTGCTTGGTCTTGGCCTTTTTCACTGGTTTTTAATAAGTTCCATCACGAACCTATAACCTGTGTATAGGTTTTTTATAAATATTTTCTATAAATAAATAAAAATGAATGGTTAAATGAGTTGGTAACTGCTAAATTTGAGTATGACTGGACAAAGGATGAACATTTTTTGAAACTGTTTGTTGAAGTATCAAGAATGTTCTTTTGAATAGAAAATTGGATAAAACTTTACGGAAAATTGTAAAAAACACATTTTGTTTTCGATCAAACCTCTAGCAGTTAATAAATTGGTTGCTGGTTGGTCTGGTTGGTTGGTTATTGGTTGGATAGGTACCTAAGGCTTACCTACTAACCCATTAGGGTTACTAGGTAAAACTGTCGGTAGTGACAGAACGACGTCGTGTCAACTGCAGCCCTAGCCAAGTTACGACGAGGTAGATAAGATACAAATCAGCTCTTTAACATATTAAATCATCAAAAAGGGTGTCATTTCTATATTTACCAGCCCCTTAAGAATAAATCAAAAGTTCTGATGTTCTACCTCGGTTCTCCTCGCCATTCATCACCCGACGACAGCTACAAACGGGTGATGTGTCACTTTTTGTGACCATTCATCATCACAAACCACCCTGGGACATGAACGTAGTATTTCCGGGCGTTTTTGCAAAGAATTTGTGACATTTCTGAAATTCCTGAGGCGTGTAGGCAATTAGGAGCTTTCATTTGAGTCGTGAAATGTAACTGGTTGGTTATGTTGTGAAAAAAAAAATATGTTGACGATTAATACATGTCGAAAAACTTTACGAACATCGTTAAATATGTTTACGAATCTCAATTTTAAAGTTAAGATGAGCCGGAAGCGAAAAAGCGTCAGGGAATCATACGAAATTCAAATTTCGAAATTTAAACTTTTTGTATTTTGCAGGTCCGGCGTGGAAACATGTGCATAATTATTATGACGATTACAACACTTTCAACTTTTTGAATCGTTATATCTCAAAAACGGTGGCTCTTAGAAAAAAAAGTATTTAGAGATGTTTTTTATAGATAACTATCTGACCTGATCTAAAATTTTTGTCTGGGCTAATTTTATGATAAAACTTATATACTTACCTTTTTGCTACAAAATTGCGAAAACTTTTTTTGTTACCTTTGAACCCAAGTAATTTTTTTCCAGGTGTCGGATCGATGAGGACTTTTTAGATTTCATTTATGATGGTATTTTGAACAATCCTACCAATTTTCAGCTGGGTGCGAATTTTTGGACTATATAGCCGTTTAAGGTTGAACTAGTCGCGGGCTCGAATTTGCTGATGGGTGAGGTCATAAAGTGCGCTGCTTCATCTGACATTGTGTCGCTAGTTTATTTGTAAAACGTATCGTTTGCACGCACACGAACACCGTTTCGAACTGAAAATACATTAGACAAAAAATTGGGAGTAGTGCTTTGGAAAATCCATTACAAACAAATTGCAAAGAACTCTTCGGTAATTTAGCTTTGTTGGTATCGACTTCGTTTTGGATATTTTACACGATTTTTATTTTGTTTTTTACAGCAAAAGTTGCGTTAGAATCATCAAAAAACAGAAAATTTGTTGGCTCATAACGTTTTAAAAGCATTTTTTTTTCTGTTTCCGCACAGACAAAATTGACAATAAGATAAAACGATATAATGTTTTGTTTTGGATGTACTTACAGTGTCAAACTGTGGAGTAAAACCTCCCTGAAATTTGTATGGAAAAAGTATCGACTAGTGTAGGGATAGATAGATATCCGAGTGTAACCTTAAATGTGTTCATGTTAGAGGTACCAGTTTATCTAGAGCGTCTCAATATTTAATCCAACATTCATTTCAGTTTATGTTAGTTAATAGATTTTGAGTTATAAAGGGGTAAAAAGTGTCTCCAAAGGTTCGTGTAAAATAATAAAACACACGGGTGTTTGTCAATTTTTTTTTTGGCTTGAACTTGGCTTGACACGCTGCAGTGTGTATACGCACATATCCATTATCACAAAGTGTAATAGAAACAACTAAGAAAGCTCATCATCATTATCATTTCAGCCGATAGACGTCTACTGCTGGACATAGGCCTCCCCCAAATGTCGCCACAATGAACCTATGCGTCTCGCATCCATCGGATTCCCGCAACCTTCACCAGGTCATCGGTCCACTTTGTAGTGGGCCTTCCAACACCCGAACGCGTGGGCCGTACGCGGTCGCCACTTCAGAACCTTTCGGCCCCAACGGCCATCTGTTCTGCGAGCAATGTGCCCTGCCCATTGCTACAAAAAAGCTAAAAGCAAGAAAGCTAATTTACTTTATTGCCAAATTAGAACTAATTAGAAGTCGGTAAGTAATCATATCATCAGGTGTTGGTGTTAAGCAATGGTTTTTCCAATCAAATTAATTCTTTGATTTGAATTTTAATCTGATTAAATCTGTCAATAAAACGCAGATGATCTAGAACTTTTTGGTAGGCAATATTTAAAAAGGATATTACTTATTTAAATATAAGTTATGGCCTGATTAAGTCACATCGCCCATTGGCCAATAAACATAAGCCTGGCCGCACGTGTGACCACAATCACAAAACTCTGCTAATAATCTATTTTCAATACACTTTACTCGAAAACCCGCTCTTATCCCACCGCTTTTAGGCACGCAATAGACTGCTTTCCGCACTAGTGCAGAAATAGCGCGTGCTCTCTCCCACCACAATGTTATTACATTTATCGTATCAGACTGGGCGCGCGTCGACCCCCGCAAATCGCCGGTCAACCCCCGTTTATTAATTCGTGAGTGTATTTAAAAAAAAGTCGTTTGAGACACGTGCAAATTTGTCACTGTAGCCCTCGGCTCCATAACACACTCGCATACGCCTCGTGTGAATTCCGCCTCGGTCGCAATGACATACTTTCTGCACTTGTGTCAAAATGTACTATTCTTTTAGTTTTCACACATTTTATATGAGATCAAACGCCACAAACAATGACGTCAGTGGTCGCCAGGCGCAACAAATCGTCACTGTTCACTTCTTGTGGAGCCGACGACGACGTTTTATCTGCTGATGTATATTTCGATGTATCAAATAACTAAGCGTGGCAACGCAACGTTGGCTGACATGACAGTCGTTGCATGACCTTCGCTGTTGATACACATACGACTCTTTTTTTTTTTTTTAGGTGGGAAAATCATCTTATGACAAATCTCGCTCTTGGGCGGAGCGAGAGATAGTGTCAGACTTTTACTGACTAAAAACCCACTCCCGTTCCTTCTTTGCCTTCGTCCCAGGGCCCCGGATTTCGCTTTCACACTACCCATGGTTTGCCTTCGTCCCAGGGCCCCGGGTTTCGCTTTCACACTACCCATGGACACATATGACTCTGTAATTCCTCGGTAATGTGAACTTTATTAAGTAGTCTTCCTGGATGTTATTTATCTCCTGCACACATTACTCCGAACATACCCAAAACCTTCTTCGTTGGAGTCGGTTATGATACTGCAAAAGCATGGGCTTGCGAGCAATGGGTAGCTCGCCGTCCGACCGGCCGGTGACCGTCCGGACCGAGCCCAAGTCGTCAACGGCGCATACTGTTCTACGCGCGCCTCAAGAAGATGTCAGCAACTGTAGGGGCCCAGCAGGATCGAAGCTTACTGGGGCCAAGGGTCTGATTCCGAAAGGAAGACTCGGCCCTGGTACAAAAAGCAACGAAGGAACAGGAGTGTGTTTTTAGTCAGTAAGAGTCAGATACTATCTCCCGCTCCGCCCAAGAGCGGAGGATGTCATAAGATGATATTACCACCGAAAAAAATATGCATAGGCTAAAAAAAGATGCGGCCACCGGTCATAATCGACCACAAGTGATTGTCGCGCGCTTCTTCTAGCTTTGCTGTCGCTTCTAACTTCAGGTGGTGGCATTTATGGTTATCGCATGTGGTCCGTCTGCAGCCAGGCTAAGAGTGACATTGACTTATTGAATTATGAAGTCAAGATATTTTTTACTACTTAACACTTGTAAATATAGGTAATTGATTATTCATGTTCCTCAAATCATACCCTCACAGCATTTTAAAATCCATAAAAATCACCCAAAAATACTAAAATCTTTATCGGAAATGGCACATTACGACCCTATGATAACCGTCCAATTTTAACTGATCTCCCTATGCTATACAACTCTTGAACAAATTTAGTAGAGGCAGTGGTCTATTAATATTGGTTGTCTATAAGTAGCGATGTTAAAACACTAGGGTGGATAAATTGTCGTGCGGTGTGGAATGACGGATGTCTTTACAAGCTAGACGACTTGTCAGTGGGGATTGACGGACTAAGGTTCCCAAACTTTGCGATTTGGCAAACTGTAAGAAAAGTTGGTTAGTATTTAATCGACTTTAAAAAAAAGGATGTTCTCAATTCGGTTGTATTTTTTATTATCGTTTTTTTTTTATGTTTGTTACTTCAGAACTCCATCGTTTAAGGACCGATTAGCAAATTATTTTTTTCACTAAAAGGATATACTTCCAGATTGGTCTCGAGGGAACTCCTAATATATTCTAGGCAACTATAGTGATTTTGGTATTTTCATCGAGAACTTAAGCATTTACAGTCAAAAAGTAACATTTGATGAAGTGGAACTGATGAAAAAGACCAGAAATGGCCAACGGAACTTCACCCTCACATAAATATCACAATGAAGATAGTTTAGTAAAGTAACTATGACAATAAATAAATGGTTCTGAATAGTTATGTTGAATATGGTATCATCGAAGTGATCTAATGATGATGATGATGGAGCCGGAAGGTAGGCATTGGAACTCCGTAACTAATCAATGTAATATAGCCGTGTTTAGGCTTATTAGAATTGTCATGAGATGCACTTTGGCTATAAAGTACTATCGAAATGACCTGATGATGGAGCTGGGAGGTGGATGAGGACTTCATATTAAAATAATGTATCCTAGCAGTTTTTGGGTTAATTAGAATTGTTATGAGAAATAGGTACTCTGGCTATAAGTGTATCACAACTAAAAAGTGTGAAATAAAAACTTAAAAAAAAAACAGAATTCACTACAAAAAAAAAACGAAACACTAAAACGATGAAAATAACTTTAATTTCGGAAGTTGGTGTTAAATTACAAGCAAACAATACCAGAAACACTGACTCGGTTATATTTGTTTGTTAAAAAGTTTTTAATTATTTAACAAATTGCTACAAACTTACATACCTACATATATAATACTAACTATAATTATTATCCTTACTAGCTAACCCGGCAAAAGGTTTTTCTGCCATGTAAATTATCAAAGAAATATATGGGGGAGAGGAGCAGAAGGGTAAACAATCATCGCCTATAATTTGGATTTAGAACAGGGTAAATCGAAATAAACATAAAAAAAAAAACATAAAATCGGTCAAACCTTTTCGAAGGAGTTCGTTAACATACACTGTGACACGAGAATTTTATATATTATATACATGTAGTAAATAACTAGTTAATAAACTAGTGCGTCTCACCATCAATGATTATATCACTGCTTACCATCAGGTGGGATTGCAATCAAGTACTGGTTTATATGTATAAAAAAAAATATTACCTATTTGAGAATGTTGGTGAAGGCCTTCGATTAGTGCAGATGTTCATTTAGCATGCTCATAAAAATATTTTAAAAGGAATCCTAGATCCATTATTTATTAATATTAATCTCCCGTTATAACAATCGGATTAAAAATATTTTAGTTTATCGATAAACTTAATTTATTAATTACGAATCTGAACTAGATTAAAATTTAATTAGGATTAGTTTAAAGCGTCATATTTAACCAGATTTGCGGTTAGGCTTATAATTATATCCTAACATAAATAAATTATTTAGACTTTAGATGCTAATAGCTTCTGCCTGTGGCTAGTCCCGCTTGAAAGACAGAATTTATGGGAAGGGAACATATATTACTTCGGGGATAAAGTATAAGCAAGTTCCAATCTATATCTATACGAAAATTCATCGAGATTAGATCAGCGGTTTAGGTGTGAAAACTTAACAAACAAACAGATAGACATACGGAGTTACTTTACGCATTTATATCATTAGTTTGGATTGCTTAGAGACGGAATTCCTCAAGATCTCATTATCATCATTTCTGCCGAAAGACGTCAATTGTCGGACATAGGGCTCCAACATGTGTCGCCACAATGACCACTTCTGTGTGTCTTGCATCCATCGGATTCCTGGGACCCTCACCAGGTCGTCGGTCCACCTTTTCTTGTAGGAGACTTTTCAACGCTGCGTTTACTGGTATGTTGTGGCACTGGTGACCATTCCAGAACCTTTAGTCCCCATCGATCATCTGTTCTGCGAGCAATGTTCCCTGCCCACTATCACTTAAGTTTGGCGACTTATCGGGCACAACGGACACGTTTACAAATGTAAGAGCAACTCTGTCTGTCTGTTACGCTCTCACGTGTAAACTACTGAACCGACTTTGATGAAATTTAGTACGGAGTAAGCTTTAACTCCAAAAAACGACATAGGCTACTTTTTATTTGGTTTCGACATTGCCATTCATGCAAATGAAGTCGTGAGCAAAAGCTAGTTAAAAATAAGAAGATGTCTTGTGAATAATAATAATATTCCACAACTATCACACAACGCCCGCCGTTTAGTCTCAAGCTAAGCTGAGCTTGTGTTATGAGCACTAGTCAACATGCATATATTTTTCCAATACATACATATATAGATAAATTACACCCAGACACAGAACAAATGATCGTGCTCATCACGCAAACATTTTTCCTGGGTGGGAATCGAACCCACGATCTCCAGCATAGCAGTCAGGGCCACTAAACACTAGACCAACAAGCCAGTCAATAATGTCTACTTATTTACATACTAAAGCTGTTTAGTATATTGTTAATTACTTTTTGCACGTTTTCTTCATAATCGAGGATGTCACAGGTTATTAATTATTAATAAATAATAATTAAAAGGTTAATTATTACATCCTTAAGATCATTTAATGAGGTTTTCTATGTCGTATATACATACTCATAGTATTTATGGCCATATAGTTTTATTGTTATTTATTACTGGCCTATAAAGCCATAATTTATCAATAGATATTAGCTCTTCTTAATTTAAATAGATCCTATATTTGTATGTATTACTATAATTTATGTATGTGACTGCTATAAGATGCAATCAAAACGGCATTTCTTATATTAACACCTAAAATGAGATGCTAATGGCCTGTAAAAAATTATAAATAACAGTTAGGAATTTTCTTTTAAGTATATATATATTATATAGTTAGTTAAGAATTTAATCATGTATATTGTTTAATAGTACATTATGATATAAGTGTGTAATGTTAGTGATTACCGTCGAGGCGGTATTTAGACCCGAGCCGTGGCGAGGGTCTTAAGAGAGCCAAGAACGGTAATCATTAATTACTCACGTATGTCATACGACGTTTTTCAATACACTTGTGAAGAAAACAACAGTAAAACTAGTAAAATTTTCTGTGACATGGCGGTAAAAATCTGTTTTCATAAGCGAACGCATAATTTTTTTTATTTACCCTTAGAGGAAGGCTAAGGTATTTGATCATATTGCCTAGTTTTACGCTTATGTTTTCTTGCGTGAAAAGTTTTTACGATAATGTCTTGCGCAGTGACAATAGAATACGGATGTAACATTTTCTAATGATTTTGTAGTATTTAATTTTATTTAATTAATACAGCCACTGAACTTCACTAGAATAAAAAAAATCACGCCAAAAAACCGCGCGCATCTTAAAATGGTGGCCATAGATCCCAAAAAAAAACAAATTTTATTTGAATGTACGATTTATTTATTAATCGTTTGTACAAGTTAAATTTGTCCTTTTTAACTTTTAAATTGGATGAAATAAGTAAGATACTAATTTACATACTATTGAATGTAATAACTTAACGGAAATTTTATTCGAATTCAAAATTTGTTTTGCGAACAGAAGTTAAACAAAAAGGTTTTAACCAGGTACATTAAAGTACTTGTGCGTAACGGTAATCAAAATGTCACAGTTTGGTAACGAGTACCATTATATACCTAAGTGCAGTGCAATAAGAGTCACTTTCTGAGCAAGTGTGTTGAAAAAGTATATTGAAATTACATACTGTTGTATATGTCGTGGCCAGATCTTAGAATGATCCACGGCCAACTAAAACTGGGCAGATTGTTAAAACCTTAACATTTGATGATATGTCAATCGTCGTTTAGCCATAACATTGTTAAAGGATTTCTATGATAATATAAGGCCTGAAGAAATTAGGCCTTACGAGGATTTACAAATCATCAAACTTAAACGTTTAAAACGATCTGGCTAGTTTTATTTCGGCATTTCATAAAGTGATCATTTTCTATGATCTAGCCATGACATAAACAATGTGATTGGTGCAGTAAATTGAAAAATACTCATTCAAAAAAATAAATTTAATTTATGAAAAGGAATAATTGTTTATTCCTTTTCAGTAATAGAGTAAAAGATGATTCGGTTCTCATTTGTTTGTATTTTTTTTCAATATGGTTCTAATCCTGCAAATGTGAAAGAAGAGTCAACTGTATTATACATTTATGTTTGCATAAATCAACAAAATATACTGAATAACTGTTTTTTTTTCCAATCCCTGGTTTGGTCACATGGCGATATAACAGAAAAAAACAATACCAAAACAAAAAGAATAGTCATAGAGTATAGACATTGACCACAAAGAAATAAATTAAAAAAAGAATATTATGAATAAAGAGCCATTTCACGCGCGTATATTTAAGATTTTAGTCGCCTATTTTACCATATTAAGTAATACTCCGACATTATTGAATACATGTATAAAAAAGATCAGTCTTCGTGTTGATACTTTATGTAACACATTTCCAAAAAATCATTTGTTAGCTTTGTGGTAATTAAACTTTACTTTTACAAGTTATTCTAAAGTTGTTGTAGTTCAATGTGTGCAGTTTCAAAAAACGTATTTTGCTTAGGTTTTTGTTAGTAAGTTAACATTTATGTTTCTTTAGTGAAACAAAATAAAAATAGAGTCATGTTGAGAACCACATCTCCATAACCGATAACATATCGTTCGCGCGAAAGATAAGTGTATCCGTATCCTACATTTTTTACGGTGAAATCAAAACTGTAGGGGTGGCACCAAAAAGTGCCGACGGACGTGGCACAAAAAGTGCCGTGTCAAATGTCACTACCACGTGCCGTGACACTAAAATAAAGCGAAACGTGTGTTTCGCTTACGTGATGATTTTGTTATGATGTAGATACTCCTGTTTTAAGATATTATGTTTTTTGAAGGGATATTTTTAGGGAGATCAACTTCCAGTATGGTATGGTTTGGTTTAGTCATGGTTAGCTTAGACAAAAGTTTGTAAGTATGTACGTACTAGTTTGTACCCGTGGCTTAGCACTTCCCCTCTTTCCCCCACTTTATAAATATATAAAAACTCATGTCTTGAAAATGATGCCTATATCACTCAGAGATAGTGCAGTTACATATTATTAAGAAAGGCTATGGTAGAGCGTACGAATGTCTCACTTCAGGCAGTCTCCAAGTGGGGAGAAGCCAATCTGGGACTCAAGTCTGCTATTTTTATAAATTCGTCATTCCAACATACTAATTCATAATGATCGATCATTGATCGGTCAATGGTCTCGTACTAGAGTTGTGGTAGAATGACTGCACAATGATGATAGGTCACTGATCAAAGGAACTGTCAAAATTTTACCAGATTACCGCATACGTCGACAGACGTTCATTTGTCAATATGTGCGAGATTACCATTTTATGCCACTTCTTTTAATGGAGTGTCAGTAATTGACCATTGGAAAGTCTTAGCGACGCCATTATATTAGTAGATTACCAAACTTGTCAAAATCAACAATTATGAAATCAATGATAGACCATTCTGACACTATTGTAATAGCAGACTTCAGGCCCTGGTGGTATTCATGTCGCCAAAACACAAGCGTGTCTGTTCACCGCCAAAAGGAGACCGTTCAGCTTGGCTCTTGCTTTTCGGAATGTGTCCCTGGAGTGCACCGACCGCCTTCAGCTCTTGGGAGTAGAAATTTCCTCAGACCTTAATTTTGGGCTAGGAAACTCGGCGTTCTTGCAAAGGTCCGGCGGTACTTCACTTCGGGACAGCTGTTAATGTTGTACAAAGCACAGGTCCGATCGTGTGTGGAGTACTGCAGCCACATATGGGTTGGTGCTGCAAAATGTCATCTAGCAGCTTTGAACTCGGTGGAAAGGCGTGCGAAGAGGCTAATTGGTGATCCAGATTTGGTTAAGTCCAATTTACAAAGCCTTGAGCACAGGCGTAGGGTAGCCAGCCTTTCGGTCTTTTACAGGTTGCATGTTGGAGAGTGTGCGCGGGAATTGCATGACTTGATTCCGCCATCTTATTTCTACTATCGGACAACCCGACGTGCGGCGAGTATCCACCCTTACGTTGTTGAAATCTCTACAGTCCTGACTAAGCGTTTCGCCTCGTCGTTTAATACACATCAAAGGACTGGAAAAATTTGCCCGTTGCGGTCTTCCCGTCCGATTATAATTTGGGTGTCTTCAAGGCTAGAGTGAATAGGCTCGGGTGTTTATAATATCGTGCGGATTTCATCAAGCATGTGGAATTGCTCCGCATGCGGGGAGCCGGGTTGCTGCCTTATATCTCGCCCCACATTCCGGGTTTTCCACGCATTACAATAAATACTTGTATGAAAAGGACACTTGCGGGGGCTAGACGTGCGGAGCAATCCCGTATGCGTGATGAAATTCGTACGATATTAAAAACACCCTTAATAAACTAGTACGCCTCATAATCAAGGATTGCATCACTGCTTACCATCAGGTGAGATTGCAGTCAAGCACTGGTTTATATCAATTAAAAAAAAAGTGAAATAATTTTCAGAATTGGTTCTGTAGTTTCAGAGATTACCGTCTACAAACAAGCTTAAAAATTTGGCCTCTTTATAAACACACTAATATCATATATAGGCGACAGCTTATCTGGTGTGTACGTTTGTTACTTCTTCACGCCCGTACGGCTGAACGGATTTCAATGAAACTCGGTACACCGGTAGACCATATCCTGGAATAGTACACTTTTAATCCTGGAGGTGTTTCTTAGGAATAATTACAACATTAAATTTTTCTAAAGATTTATACAATATATACATATATATAACTTAGATACATTTTGGAGAATCTATGCATAATGTTGATGAGGGAATGAAGATTCATAATCTGCTTCTCGCAAACCTTTTCTTCCATTAAATTGTGGAGATAATAAGGTTCTGTAATCTGGAATTGATGTGGCTTCAGTGATTTCAATCAGAAGTCTTTCAAGTCGTCCTGCTAACCTAGTTTCTCCGTATCAGTGCTGTCTTTATTATTGTACTTATTTTTTTGTACTAGCAGCCAGTCGCTCAACCACTACGCCAACAGAGCGGTGATTCTCTCTCATTATGACTGGCCTGTTGGTCTAGTGGTTAGTGGCCCTGACTGCTATGCCGGAGGTCGTGGGTTCAATTCCCACCCAGGACAAATGTTTGTGTGATGAGCACAATCATTTGTTATGTGTCTGGGTGTAATTTATCTATATTATGTTTGTATTTAGAAATATTTAAGTATGTTTATCAGTTGTCTAGTACTCATAACACAAGCTCTGCTTAGCTTGGGACTAGACGGCGTTGTGTGATAGTTGTGTGAATATTATATTATTATTATTATATTATGTATTATATTACTTTTGGTTACCCAGTTCCTACTTAAGTCGTATAGTCTCTTGAACATCTGGCCGACCAGGTACACCCGGATAGAGCCCAGCTGACCTTTAAATCCATTTACTTTGCGAAATATTGATTGTTTTACTTATGTTATGTGCATTCTGAAGAACCAGCTAAGTATTTTTTCGTAAACACATTTCTAAAGATCAAAGCCGTTTGAAAGGAGTAGGGAAAAGAAGCGAAATCATATCATGTTGTTTAATTTTTTTTTAGACAAAACTATTAATCGCAAGAAAAAATCAGATGTTGTACATGAATCTATGGTAAACATATATTTTTACAAATCTATTAACCCAGCCGTTACTGAGGAGAAAGCTTCAGAAAGACTATTTTATGGCACTGCTCGGGGCTTAAGAACTCTGATCTGCAGAGAATGTTAACCATTTTCTATTATAACCAACATCGAGCCCAAAGACCACCTAACCTGAACCTGAATTTATGTATTTTACTATACTCAAGTGCAATAAAATTTACCGTTTCCGAAGTCCATTGTCCACTTCAACCGGGGGAATAACCGGGTAATAACCGGCTCGTGGGTAAAGTGCCATAACTCACAGTTATTATCCGAACTGAATTAATTTGAATGCCGTCATTAATTAAAGTACGCACCAGACAATTGTATGTACCTGAAATATTGTTTTCAATCGGTACTGTGAAATGTAAAAGTTTTTGATGATAGGCGCATATTAATTTGCTGTATGATTCGTTGATTTCTACTAGGTAGTTTGGTAAAGGGTATTTTCTAATACGTTTTTATTAAAAACGGTCTAGATTTTAGAATTGATCACTTCATGATATAATCGACCATATCATGAAATCGTGGCATTTCATGATATAGAACCTTGTCCGTTCATCATCATCATCATTATATTAGCCGAAAGACGTCCACTATTGGATATAGGCCTCCCTCAAATGTCGCCACAATGACCGGTCCTGTGCGTCTTGCATCCATCGGATTCCTGCGACCCCCACCAGGTCATCGATCCACCTTGTGGGATGGCTTCCAACGCTACGTCTTCCTTGTCTGTTGGCCACATCACAATATGGGCAAACCATATCAATGAACACTGCGTTTAACGATATGAACAGAACGCATGATTATTTCATGATACGGTCAAACATAGCTGATCATATCGTAAAATAATTATGTTGTCCACCGGTAGAGGTGCTGATTTCGCTTTCTTTTTCGACAAAGCGAAATGAGCACCTCTTCCGGTGGACAACATTCGATTTCGCTTTGTTTTCGTGACGTAATATGGCGAGTGGAGACAGACATTTTCTATATTTTTTAGGTTTTCACTAATAGAAAGAACAATAAACGAGGAAGGGTTTTTGTTTCAAAGGTAGGAAATCATCAATGATTATTTCCACTCCAGGTTGGTGCAGGAAGGTGTGTCAGACTTCTACTGAGTGAAACCACTTCTGTGTCATTCAGTTGTCTTTTGCGTTCTAGGACCACTGGTTTCCTTTTCAGAAAATTCCCGCTGTCCTAGCTGCTGGGCCGATGCTGAGGATGAGGATGTCCGTTCCCTCACGCATGCGGCTGCCTCCTTTGCTAGCATTACTGCTTCACAGAAGGTGACCGCCTGCCATTCCGACTTTTGACTGGCCTGTAGGTCTAGTGGTTAGTGGCCCTGACTGCTATGCCGGAGGTCGTGGGTTCGATTCCCACCCAGGACAAATGTTTGTGTGATGAGCACGATCATTTGTTCTGTGTCTGGGTGTAATTTATCTATATATGTATGTATTTAGAAATATATAGTAGTCTAGTACCCCTAACACAAGCTCTGCTTAGCTTAGGACTAGACGGCGTTGTGTGATAGTTGTGGAATATTATATATATTGTTATTCTTTATTCTTTATAAACACATATAAATTACATTTTTAAATATTTTTTTTAAACAAAATCATACAAAAAAAAAACATTTAAATATTATATATATTATTATTATTATTATATATATTTCCCTTCGCTCCATGGTGGGTTTTAGTTTGTAACAGTCTGACACGCCTTCTCCTCCTAGAACGTGAGACAACATTAGATGATTACCGACATTAAAAAAAATGCTGTTGGAAAACCAATTCGCGATGTCTCAGGTGCTTTTATTCTACCTTACAGGTAAAGAAAACATTATGCAAATGGTATCTATTATCTACTATATCTTTTCTGTCAGCTTAAAAGCCTTTCCCATTAAAAAAATGTCCTGAAAGTCTAGTCGCTAAAAGCCTCACGGCAGTCCCATGCATATTTAATTGAATTTGTTAGCACTTCTATACGCGAAGTTACACAAGCCATTAAGCCAGGCCAGACTCCGAGCTATTGATCTGGCTAAATTTACACTCCCTGCTTGGATTATTGAGCAATTTGCGAACGTTATGGGATAGCTGTGGACACCATTATGTGATGGTTATGTTTTGTGGGCTGTTGGTTTTATAGCAGTTATTAATTGACTATAGCTACTCTTGGCGTCGCTCGTGTGATAGGGGGTTAAAAGTATCCTATGTGCTATACCCAGACATTTTTTTTTTTTGTGTGTGTCCTCTCGCAGGTCAACCTAGGAGGTTGTCGGCTGCTTAACCGGACTTGCCTGTGGCGGCCTCAATTCGAGAATCAAAGCGTCCAGCCAGGGGCTTACTTAACTAACTTACAAACTAAGCGACTACACGCTAAGGGCACCCCCTGTGGGGTACGGACCTCGGCTTAGGGCGTCGCTGGGGGGGGACAGCAAGGGACGGGCTGGATCGAACAAAGATTTATTAACGGGGAATTTTAAAACTACGGTTCAGAGACGCGCACTGGCTCGAGCAAGTGACGGGGAGGACGTTGACGGGATTGTCGCGGCGGGCCTCGGCGGCGAGGACGGAAGGACGGCGGTCTGTATTGTCTGCGAACTGTACTGGTTTCTTTACGGCTCTCTTGGAGCAGGGTAGTGGGGGTCATCGGGGGTGACGAGAGTATGCCTAGGACGGCGAATCTTTGAGATGCGGGAGGGTTCGTATCGGGCTGCCGATACTATAAGGGGGTTGCGGTGTTTCACAGCAGTATCGAAGAAACGCTTGCAAAGGTGATTCATGAACTGCTGGATGGTGGGGATTTTGAGATCTAAATGTAGATTCTCATTTTGGACGTAATACCCAGACATGGTGTACCCGTATTCTATATTTCATTCAGCAGTTTCAGCGTGATGGAGTAGCAAACTCATAATCATACTCACAAACTTTAGCCTTTTATAATATTAGTGGGTGTGTGTGTTAGGTTTACCTGAGACAGAGACTGAGACTTGTCACGGCAGCGGAGTTTCACCCCGGGCATAATTCTCACATGAAGTGAAGTTTTGTGGATCATGATAATTATTATTATTTTATTTGATTCAGATACAAGATCCATATTTTAGTAGGCACTTAAAATTAAGTTAAAATAACAAAATGAACATAAACAAATTCAAATAAACATTACCATATATACTAATCAAATTACAATGTCAAAGCTTAAATTAAATAAAAATAAAATAAAATAAAATTAATCATTAAGTCAAATTATTAAATGTAATGCAGAATTTCAATATTATGTTAATATAAATAAAATAAATAATTAAAAATCATTAACCTACGCATCGAACACTTGATTCATGCCGGGGAATCTACCTACTGATAGGCAGTCGCCTCATGTAAATAGCTGGTATTTGGTAAGACTGGAAGCCCATCCCATCTCAGATGGAAAAAGCCCAGGTAGGTTGAGTAGATCTGAATAGTTCAGGTACTCCCCATTCAGATACTTACCAATGTGGCTTTCGTGATTCAATCATTTATTATCATTATAATAATTTATTTTCTGTCTGGCCTGTTGGTCTAGTGGTTAGTGGCCCTAACTGCTATGCCGAAGATCGTGGGTTCGATTCCCACTCAGAACAAATGTTTGTGTGATGAGCACGATCATTTGTTCTATGTCTGGGTCTAATTTATCTATAATATGTATGTATTTAGAAATATTTAAGTATGTTTATCAGTTGTCTAGTACTCATAACACAAGCTCTGCTTAGCTTGGGACTAGACGGCGCTGTGTGATAGTTGTGGAATATTATTATTATTTATTTAGCAGCACATACAGGAAGCAAGTGTGTGAAGAAGAAAGAAGAAGTGAAGCAGAAAGAATGTAAGTAACCTATATCCTTCTACTAGCTTCTGCCAGTGGCTTTGCCCGCGGTTACGAAGGTTTTTCCATACAAACTTTGGACCCCCTTTTCGTCCCCTTAGGGGGTGAATTTTGGAAAATCCTCTCTTAATGCTCGCCGACGTCATAAAAGGAAACTTTGTGCAAAATTCCAAGTTCCTAGTCCCAATTTCGGCTGTGCGTTGATATGTCAGTCAGTCGGTTTCTCCTTTTATAAATATATAGATAAAGAAGGGAGGCACTTTTTTTTTATTTTTTTGCCTTTCCGCAAAAAAATAAAAAGATCGTGAGTTTTACACAAAAAGTGACCCATCTATCATCATTTGTAAATTAATCTTCACGAAAATTTCGCACCCCATTGACGTGGTTAAAAATATAATCGTCGGATATGTCTGTCGAAGTGAACCGAATCAGGCAGGGGATAGTCCCTGCCTAATTCGGTAGACTGAGAAAAAATATAACGAAGGGAACAATCAACAGTTTGCTGGAGTAAAATAGAATAGAATAAACATTTAGGTACACCAAAATAGTAAATAACTAAACTTTTACACAAACTTAAAGGGTCTATTACACTACGCGATATTCAGCACACGATATTACACGAGTCTTATTTTTTGTTACGAGTAAGAACGGTCTAACCCTTATTACACTACACGAGATCGACTAAGACTGTCTGAATATCGAGTAGCACAAAAGATCCAGAAGGGTCGAAGTGCTCTGGTTTAGGGCCAGCCCCACTATAAGATAAGTGTTAGGCCCTTTAGTCTTATGGCGGTTTGACAGCGATATCTACCAGACGACCTTAGAATGGACTGTTTGAAGTTTTTTTTTTAGGTGGGAAATCATCCAATGACTTCCTCCATTCTGGGGCCGACCGCGAGGGCGTGTCAGACTTTTACTGACTATAACCCACTCCTAGTTCCTTTTTTGCCTTGCGTCCCAGTAAGGTCGTCCGAAAGGGAATCCCGGGGTCTTGCGTCCCAGGACCCCGGGGTTCCCTTTCGGACGACCCTTGAAAGAGGGGGAAAGTCTGCGAAAAACACGGGACTTTACCCTTTTTTTATTAGGGCTATAGATTTATTGTTTTATTACGGATATCTCGCTTAATAATCACTTCGATGGTATCTTTTTCACCAGTACAATTTGGTTAGTTTCGTCATAGTCGCTTAACTATCTAAATCGAGATCTTATCTATTTGTTCCTCGAACTCCCACTCCACCCTAGAGCAGAAGAAGTAATCAGCTGATTTATCACCTCAAACAATCTATGGTTTTGTTAAGATCCGTTAGCCATCTGTGATCTTCTTCATCAGTTCTACTTCAGTAGTACTTTCTGAATGATTTGTTTGACTTCTTGATAAAAATATCAAAATCGGTAATAAGTGCCTATAATATATTCAGAAATATATTTTAAGATTCAAATTTAAATAAAAACAAAAAACATTTTTCAAATAATTAACCAAATATTTTCCAATCGCAATACGGAGTTCTTAGATAGCAAACATAAAAAAAAACAACACAGTTTAGAATCCATTCCTTTTTTTTAAAATAATGCCATGTTTATTCGCCGCACAAATCTAATTTCCCTTTAGGACTGTCATCAAATCTAGTTTATTTGTTGAAGCAACGTTGAAAAAGCAATTTGTTTCTGTCAACCATAGACTATTTGCGATGCAGTCACGCAAGTCGCGAGTCTACGGGATATCGTCTGAAAACTTTTAACGGTTTTCAACTTCTTAGGTACCTACGCCTCGTTTGCTTTGTTTATGCTTCGGGTTTTTATGGTTTTATTAAGCTTATCCTTTCCTCTTCAACGACCAATTCTGTGGTAGAATACCTACTTTACACTCGCCTTTTTTACTTTTTCATTTTGACTTCTTCTACTAAATGGCGGAACCTGAAGGAAACGGCCCTTCAAACTTATTATTATTCTGTCCTTCATTCCAGAACAGGGCCTCAAGTCTGCTATTACAATTGTGTCAGAATGGTCTATCATTGATTTCATAATTGATTTTGACAAATTTGTTAATCTATTAATATAATGGCGTCATTATGACTTTCCAATGGTAAACCACTGACACTCCATTGAAGGAAGTGGCATAGAATGGTAATCTCGTAAATATTGACAAATGAATGTCTCACGTATAGGGTAATCTGCTAAAATGTTAACAGTTCGATTGATCAGTGATCTACCATTAGAACGTCATTGTGCATTCATTGTTTATAATAAGATCGATATTGTCATTCTACCACAACTCTAGTACGAGACCATTGACCGATCAGTTACCGATCATTATGAATTAGCAGATTACGAACTTTTAGCAAAATGACAATGGGATCGTGTTGGAATGACGAATTTATAAAAATAGCAGACTTGGGCCCCAGATTGTGCGTAATGTATTTGTAAGCGACAGGAGGGAGTGTTAAACTGTTATTGACTAAACTCAACCGTGTTCTTTCATTCGCCCTTTGCGTTTCGGCTGCGAAATTATTAGAAAGAGTCACCGTGGCTACGGGTGGATACGTCAGTGATAGTTTGAAAATGGTTTTTGTTCCACCTATAGAAGGAAATGTTATTTGATGATTTTCCAAAAAAATCCAAAAACCCACTTTTTTTTTTGGATCGTACGAGAGGGCGTGTCAGACTTTTATTGATCAAAACCCACCTGTGAGGTATCCTTTTCATAAATTCCCTCTCCCTCTGGTTATCGGCCCTACTGGGCCCCTTCGGTTTTGAGGCGGGCTCAGTCCTAAACCGGACGGCCGGTCGGCGAGCTACCCATTGTTCGTCGTTCTTAAGCTTGCGCCTACGGTGGCCGTGGATTGCTCTGTGATTTCCGACGCCAAGTGAAACATACCTTCCCCCCTAGCCAAGTTATGACCGTTTCGTTTGCGTCGAACGCCTCGAGTAGGCCACGCTTCCGATTGCTTTGTTCTGACGTCATCTCAACGCTCAGTCACGTGGTCAGAATTAAGGAATTGGAGGCGTGGCCTACTCGAGGCGTTCGACGCAAACGAAACGGTCGTAACTTGGCTAGGGGGGCTTATATTACAAATCGATCTAGCTTATATTCTTCCAGTGCAAGGCAAAAAACCTTCAACTCATTTTTCAATAAACTGTATTAAAAAACAGCATAAACTAAAACTAACAAACAAACTTAAAACGATCCATTATTCTGTACGATTCCATTCAAACGATGGTAGTTTATTTTAAAAGTAAATAAAAAAGTAATAATTCAAAGCAAACGGAGGCTGAATGCAATATAACTTGGATTCACGAAACTTATTGCTGAAATGGCGAATAAATCGACCATTGAACTTTGTGTCACGAATGTTATAAGACATTATAAAGCTCATGGTTAATATAATTTTAACCGCTTTCTTCGATCTCCTAGGTTAAGCTATCCTTGCTGAGGTCAGATTGTGGATGGGTGATATTAATATATCCATAATCATCATCATTTCATTCGAAAGACGTACGCTGCTGGATATAGGCCTTCCCCAAGTGTTGCCACAACGAACGGCCCTGTGCGTCTCGCATCCATCGAATTCCCGCGACTCTCACCAGATCATTGGTCCACCATGTGGGAGGCCTTTCAAACCATCCCGCAGTCCTAGCCGGCATCGGCCCAAGTGGGTCTCGTTCATTTTGCTGACATCTATGTGAGGTGCGCTTGGAACACAGCGTGGATAGCCGGACATTTTCTGCCCAGCCCCCCTAGCCAAGTTACAATAGTGTCGTTCGCGCCGAACGCCTCGAGTAGGCCACGCCTCCGATTCCTTTGTTCTGACCACGTGACTGAGCGTTGAGATGACGTCAGAACAAAGGAATCGGAGGCGTGGCCTACTCGAGGCGTTCGGCGCGAACGATACGATTGTTACTTAGCTAGGGGGCAGTAGATTGCTAAAAACATACCAATATTTACCTAATGAAACGAACTAGAAAATTTTATACATACTAGTAACAACTTTAAAGCTTGTAGATATAACAGGGTTACAATCTAAAATTCTAATCCTCCGATTACAACATCCTCCATGTTAGGCCCAATCCCAATGAGCCGTTTAGTAAGCTTATAAATCCGCCATAACAGACTCAAATAATTCACAATAGCTACAGGCAAATTGATCTCAATTGCGCGGGCGGTACATAGCTTTCATAATGCGCCTTCGATGCGCGGAGAAAGTGCACCGTGGGTGGACTAAGACCGCGACCAGGGTGTGGAGCTTACGCGGGTGCTATGACGTACGCGAAGTATACTGAAACCACATTGAACCGCCTAAGCCCACTATGGCGGGCATCTAGCGCGACGTGTTGGAGTGATTGTCTAGCGATTACCGTCAAATGGGGTGAACAGAAACACAGAGGCAAAATAGAATCGGCTGCAGGGTTGTTTGAAAGACTTTTCTTTCTTTCAAAGGGCAACTAAAGGAGCACAGGTGGGTTTAAGTCAGTAAAAGTCTCACACTTCCTCTCGTTCCAACCAGAGAGGAAAGAGTTATTTGATGATTTCCCAGCTCAAATAAAAGGGGTAAATAAAAACAAAAAAATGATGGGAATTTCCACGCATTTAAAAATTGTTTGCAGCATTTGAATACTTAATTTATTATCGAAATGTAATATTAAAAGATCAAGGCTTTATTGACACTGTAAATATATGGTATTGAAGTAAAAATTGTAATCATAGTTTTGTAGCTATCCTCTTACCTCTACAGTCCGCTACAACTACTCTAGTCATTCGCGATGTACTGTGGCCACCTCATCGTGTCCGCCACCGCGCCCGCACCCGTACTCGCCACCGCGCCCGCACCCGTACTCGCCACCGCGCCCGCACCCGCTCTAGACACCGCGCTCTCACTCAGGACAATGCCTTACATTATGAACATAGAACACCAGTGCCTGATGACGAGCGAGTTGTAGTGAGCTGATTGTGGGAAATCGTAATTGGGTCAGGTGCGTTCAATATCGCAAAGTGGGTTCTGTATAGGGGATAGTCTACTGGCTGGATTATTTAAATTGTATTTGGAGGCGATAAGATATTTGTAGCCTCGTTGTTTTGAACTATGTTACTACTCGTTTTGATATTCATTATGTTTTGACAAGGACGCTACATAGTGGTGAATCTGTGCTGGGATTTTGTCATAATTATACTTATATTGATAATTTTTAAGTTTTGGAACAATTAATGGGTATAATGTATGGATGAAAATTAGCTACCCTTTTTTTTCTGGGTGGAGCAAGAGGGCGCGACAGACTTTTACTGACTAAAACCCACATGTGTTCAGTTACCCTATCCTACCTGCGTTCCAGGGCCACGGTACGTCTTTCGAACATTCTCGCAGCTCTAACTTTCATCGGTCCTGCTGGGTCCTTTCAGTTTTGTTGACATCTCTTACACTATACATAAAAAGTACCTACTCTGTGTTCTTACCGAACGGACAGACGGTGAGCTATGTATCTACCAATTGCGAGTTAGCTACCCTGTATTTAAATATTGCCAAATTTTATTTCAAAACAAATGCTTGCGAATGTGAGTCATCCGAATCGTTGGGTGCAATCTGTATACCTGTGAAGTAATATGAAGGCGGGGAGGATGGCTGCGCTGGCGCAACAGTGAGGTGTATCGCGGATTGCGATGGAGCCATGAGAAATATTTGAATACTATTATGGACTAATATTTAAGTTAATATTTATGTGAGATGTGTGGATTTAAAAAAAAATATTATTTATTTAAAACTTCATGCTACACAAAGGTACAGAGGTGGACTTAATACCGTAGGCATTCTTTACCAGTCAACTAAGGGTGGTAGAGAGATAACATGGTCTCAATAGTAATAATAATATATTTTGACTGACTCTAATTTGACTGAATATAATTTGACTGGCCTGTTGGTCTAGTGGTTAGTGGCCCTGACTGCTATGCCGGAGGTCGTGGACAATTGTTTGTGTGATGAGCAACGATCATTTGTTCTGTGTCTGGGTGTAATTTATTTATATATGTATGTATTTAGAAATATATAAGTATGTTTATCAGTTGTCTAGTACCCATAACACAAGCTCTGCTTAGCTTGGGACTAGACGGCGTTGTGTGATAGTTGTGGAATATTATTATTATATTATATTATTATAATAATAAGAACATAAGGGTACAACAGTATGTATATAGTAACAATAAACATACGTATAATGTATTATAAGATATATTGGTACCTATATACAAGTTGTTTTAGCAATATATTTCACTTTTGTAAAAGTATAAAAAATTAAAAAATAATATATGTATTTAAATAAAATATTCGTTAAATTACAAAATTAGAAACTGAAAACATGGGAAAATTATTTCTTGATTATTCAAAAGTTGTGCTTTGCAGCTCTGGCACTCTTCGTATCAGAAGTTGAGTAGGAATTTTGTTGATATCTTGGCTAATGTTTTCCTTCAATCCAAATATGGTTGATGGATTACTGTTGTTCACCGTACTCTTACTACCAGCCACGGTAGACGCGGGTTTGCGGACGTCGAGCAATGGGTAGCTTGCCGTCCGGCCGTTCTGTAATTGACCGGACCGAGCTCAGTCGTCAACAGCGCGTAGTGATCCACGCGCTCCTCAAAGAGATGTCAGCAAACTTAGGCCTAGCAGGGCCGATACCCACTAGGACTGCGGGGAATTTCTGAAAAGGAAACCCGTAGTCCTAGAACGCAAAGGGTAACTGAAGGACACAGGTGTGGTTTAAGTCGGTAAAAACCTGACACGAAGAGCGGGAGAAGTCAGTGGATGATTTCACCCTAAAAAAACACCCTACTTTTCAGATAACCCCTGAGTAAAAAATCCGAAGGTGTAACGTCTGGTTCTGTGAGGGGGATGAAAGAAAACAAGCACTTAGGCCTTTAGTATGGGACGCTACTTGTGTCGATACTCTTGCGCCTTCCCATCTTCCTAACTCGTCATGTTGTGCTGGTGCTGCCGCTGCGGCTATAAAGATCTGTCAAAACGTCTAGTTGACACTTCGCGTGACCCAAGGGCTGGCTTTTACCTCGGCCAGAGGATAAGCATTGCTATAGTCATAGTCATAGTCGGCCTTTTAATGTTCCCACTGTTGGGACTCAGGCCTCCTCTCTAGGAGAGGGAATGGGCCGTAATCCACCACGCGGGCCCAGTGCGGGTTGGTGGATGTCACATGTCTTCGAATTTTTGGTTCTAGGACATGCCGGTTTCCTCACGATGTTTTCCTTCACCGTTTTGAGAGCAGTGGTGATGAACTAAATTACACAAAGTAATGCGCCTGGCTGGGTTTGAACCCGCAACCTACAACTCTTAAGTCGGGGCCGTTACCAATCGGCCACCACTGCTCAATCGGCCACCACTGCTCAAACTGCTCAATCGGCCACCACTGCTACCACGCTGTATAGCATTGCTATACAGCGTGGCAATGCCGCCAGTCTTTTGGGCACATTACCAGTCGACAGCGATATGGAAGAGTTTTTTGACGCCATATTTTAGTTTTAGTTAGTTGTAATTAGTGTAGGGTTTTTACATAAAGTTTAAGTAAATAAATAAATAATAAATAAAAATACTAATAAAAAATTACAAGCACTTATAACATTTTTTTTTCAATCACTTTAAAATTTTATTCTAAAGTGGAATAAGCTTTTAGAAGTACTTAAATTTTTCCGACCAGCCAGCATGCTAACAAGGTACGTTTTTCTTGTCTCCTTTATCACGTCTCCTATATCACACAATCGCATTATCCGCAGCCGTAATGCACCATTGTCTTAATTTTTTTTTTTTTTACTTATCTGCATTATTTGTAGCCATCGTGTGTTACCAATGAGCATGTATTTCTTCCTTTCTTACTCGGTTACTGGGTTGTGGAAGTTAGATTGACAGTCGCTCCATGGAACTGGAACCTCATCAGCTGCATCCGAAGCTGGTTCGGCTGGCGATTGGCGGCTACGCTGCGTGTCCTGCCCCCCTAGCCAAGTTACGATCGTTTCGTTTGCGTCGAACGCTTCGAGTAGGCCACGCCTCCGATTCTTTGTTCTGACCACGTGACTGAGCGTTGCGCGTTGTGATGACGTCAGAACAAAAGAATCGGAGGCGTGGCCTACTCGAGGCGTTCGACGCAAACGAAACGATTGTAACTTCGCAAGGGGGGTTGGTTTCGATTCCCGCTCGGAACAGATATTAGTATGGAAGATAGTTGTTCCGGGTCTGAGTCTCTTGTGCATGCGAGTTCCCTTAGTGAGGGGAAACTTACAAGCTTTTATTTAGTTTCACCTGTCCCGATGTTTGTTTGTCTGTAATCATCATCATCATCATTTTAGCCGAAAGACGTCCACTGTTGGATATAGGCCTCCCCCAAGCGTCGCCACAATGACCGATCCTGTGCTTCTCGCATCCACCGCACTCGCGCGACCCTCACCAGGTCGTCGGTCCACCTTGTTGGAGGCCTTCCAACGCTGCGTCTTCCGATGCGCGGTCGCCACTCTAGAACCTTTCGGCCCATCGACCATCCGTTCTACGAGCAATGTGCCCTGCCCACTGCCACTTAAGTTTGGCGATTCTTCGGGCTATGTCGGCGACCTTGGTTCTCCTGCGGATATCTTCATTCTTTATGCGATCACGCAAGGAAACTCCGAGCATAGCCCTTTCCATTGCTTTTTGGGTGACTGTAAGCCTTCTGATGAGGCCCATTGTAAGCGACCATGTTTCAGAGCCATATGTCATCACTGGCAACACGCACTGGTCATAGACTTTCGTCTTGAGACACTGTGGTATGTTGGACGAGAAGATACCGCGCAGCTTCCCGAACGCTGCCCAGCCGAGTCGGATTCGACGATTAACATCTTTCTCAAAGTTAGACCTACCCAAATGGATTGACTGTAATCAAATCTTCCAAATTTAATTTGATCTACTTTCCGGGTACTGATTGAGCTAAAATTTTGCATGCATGTGTAAATCAGATGACAATGCCAAATTATTATGACATGGAGCTGATTTGATGATGGAACTGGAGGGTGGCCAAAGGAACTCGGTAGTTAAACGACACAACCCCATCGAGTTTGGGCTCGTATGATTCGTCTTGACGTGTACTTTGGTGTTAGATGATAACCAGGGTCTGATGATGGAGATGGAAGATAGCCATAGGAACTCGGTAATAAACGCAATAAGATAACCCTACCGTGATTAAACTTATTGGAATGGTCTTGATAAGTATTAATTATATAGGTTTTTATACCGCGCTATAAAAGCTTACTAAGAAAAAATTATTTCCATTGAAACTGGTTTTTAATAGAAAATAAAAACTGGTTTGTAAAAAAAACTTTTTATTCCTGATCTTAATTTTACCTTAGGTATTTATAATTAACATAAATAATACTCAAGCAATTTTCCAATGCGTTGATGAACAGGTTTTGGGCAGGTTTACGTTTTCAAGTTCACGACGACTTTTTACTGTTGACAATTTTTCCTCTTGAAAGATAATATAAATCTATATTTATATTTTTTTTTTTTATACATGTATTTGTCTTATACATTAAGGTACTATGATTTGAATTGGGTAATTTTTTTTTAAATTTCAGTGACAGTGTGTGGAAAAAACATAAGCCCTAGCCAAGTTACAACCGTTTCGTGTCGAATTCCGTACTCCAATCAGTAACGCCTCGGTGTCAGCAATTGTAGAAAACGATAAGTTGGTTGTAATGTTGATGCGCCTGAGTCGGCCGCTCGTTCTACAGTGTAGTGTTTGTATAACAAAGGATGTAGCGTTGAACATTGTAGAAACGATAACAATTCATTCTATCATTTTGAACGATGTAAACTTGGGTACGAATTTGCTATTCGTTTGTTCTGACTACGTGACTTTACGTTGAGATGATGTCATTCCCATACATTTGATTCGTTTTCGACTAGCGTTAACAATTGCAGATTATCAACTTGGCTAAGGGTGAAGATCGTCGCCTAAAAAGATAAATAATATCTACTGAGTTTATTTATTCTACTGTTGATCATCCGCGCAAGTCCTTATATTACAAGTTTAAAATATTAACTAATTAATTTCAAGTTTATTTTAATATTACTTAAACCATACATTATCACAAACTGGTTTCAACATGATCACCATTGAAAATGTTGAAACCTTCCTATTTGCGAAAATTCAATCACTTTTTTTTAACTGATATAAAAATCTAAATCTTTTTGAGCGACATTACCATTTTTTGGAAAATATTTTGATAATTTACCTACAAGAGTTTATAAAATATTCCAGATCAATGCTAATTTTGAAAGTTTCGCAATAGTACTGTCGACCGCACGTCAGTGGCAACAAAATAACGGTGAGCTGGTATTGTGTATTTAAGTACGAAGTTTAACCCTAAAGTACGCGCGCCGTGAGCATTTTGCCGTCCTCAGAAAACCAACGTTATTATTTTTGAAACCATGCAAGATTCACGGTCAAGCGTAGCGTTACTTAGCTTCATAGTTTGCCCCCTATCTTACTCCTACCTGTGTGTTGTAGCTTTGAGTGCAGGGTTTGAGTACAATCAGTACGCAGGTTTGCGGTGATGTTTGGTGCAGCCTCAGTAGTTGAGCGTTTGGCTGCTGCGCTGTGACATACGGGTGTCATAGGTCTGGGTGACTTGTGTATGTAATGTTTATTTAGTTTATGAACGCACCCACAATATAGGAGTTATGCCTAGTGTTATGGCTATGTTTTTTTTTAATAAGATGTTTGCTTACGACCGCGATACCTAAGGATTTTTATTTTCTGGTCATGTGCGGCGGCGAATTGCTCACTGCGCGACTACTCAAGGGTTAATAGAATAAGGAGTCTGTTTATATTGATTTCCATTGACGTGCAGCTCACTATACATTATTCTTAGTTATAGGTAACTTTAATTTCTTTTCTATCACTGTCATTCTCCCTCTCTACGAGCAGTCTTCCCAAGAGACCGTCGTTTTCTATTTCTCCTTTTCAAAGAAGTCCTCAGTTAGAGGCACGTGTGATATCTGGTCATAGGTGTAGGCGTCGAAGAACCTTTGCGTCACGTTTATGGCGTAGTCTATAGCATAGTCCAGGATAGGGCCTCCGAAGTCCTTGGCAAGGGCTTGAGAGTCTGAGTTTAAGACTTGAAGCACGTTTGCACCTGAAAAAGATAAAGATATCATTAAATTCGCATATTGATGTTCGTAGAAGTGCACTGGGCTGGGCGTTAAAAGTCTCATGGCCATTTCCAGCCACCGTAGGCGTGGGTTTGCAGACGGCGAGCAACAGGTAACACGCTGTCCAGTTATCTGGTAAGGACTTTATAGGCTGCGGGATAAATTGTGGCGGGGGCGAGCTCGCGCACTTTTCCGTACTAGTGCGTAACAGTAAATTGCGTGCCTAAAAGTGGTAGGGATAAGAGCGGTTTTTCGAGTAAGTGTATTGAAAAAGTCGTTCCCAAAGTTCGCTATTTCAATAAGCCATTAGAAAAAACCAGAGTCTTTCATAACATTGACTTTACCGGTAACATTGGCATTGAGCATCGGTCAATATTTGATCGTTAGTAGTTTGATGAAGTCCGGTCAAGGGCGATCGGTGTCAATATTGAAGGCATGTAGCGTACCAAGCGAGGGCAGGACACTGAATTGGACATTATTTTTTATAGTTACGAAACTAGGTACAATACTTCGGTAACATACAAGAACTATTCGTAGCTTTGCCAACGCAATGTAGGTTTTTCCATAAAAACTTTGGACCCTTGTTCCAACCCCTTTAGGGGGTAAATTTTAGAAAAATCCTCTCTTAGTGCTCGCCTACGTCATAAGAGGAAACCTTGTGCAAAATTTCACGTTCCTAGTCCCAATAGCTGTGCTTTGATATGTCAGTCAGTCAGTTTTTCCTATTACAAATATACAGTGTAGAAAAATAAGCCGGGCCTTGGAGGGAAGCTACTTTAAATCCTTATGTTGGCTCATTTAACTTAAAGGAGAATTTCTTTATTTTTAAATAGAAATAAAACTGCATTCAAAGATTTTCTTAAACTCGTTTGCCTCGCCCGGGACTCGAAACAACTAAAATTTAAAAAAAAACAAATACTTGCTATTTTATTGTTATTATTCAGGATAACATTTCTCTAACAAACATTTGGTCATTTGGTTTTTGGCTATTAACAAACTAGTGCACCCCACCATTAACGATAGCATTACTGCTTACTATCGGGCGGGATCGCAGTCAAGCACTAGTTTATATAATTTAAAAAAGATTAAATCAATGTATTTGTATGTTTTATTATTAAATTTTTAAATTGACCTCAGAGTATGTTTCGGTGTTTTTTTTTTGTAATTGAATAAAAAATAAAATAAAAAAAATAATATTCTAGAACTATTACACAACGCCGTCTAGTCTCAAGCTAAGCAGAGCTTGTGTTATGAGTACTAGACAACAGATAAACACACTTATATATTTCTAAATACATACATATTATAGATAAATTACACCCAGACACAGAACAAATGATCGCACTCATCACATAAACATTTGTCATGGGTGGGAATTGAACTCACGACTTCTCGCATAGGAGTCAGGGCCACTAACCACTAGACCAACAGGCCAGTCAAAATTGAATAACAATATAATTGATATCTAAATGTATTTGTGTATGTTATTTTTATTGGTACCGATGGTGCACTGATTGAGCGATGGGTTGCTGCGCTACGTTTCCGTTAGTTCGATTCCCGCACGAAACAAATATTGAATAGCATATTGTTAGTTTTTCTGGGTCTGGGTGTCTTGTACGTGTGAGTTTACATATTTGTGAACGTATATACGATACAGAAAAAAATCTTAGTGTGGGGCAAAGTTTAAAACTAAAATCGTAGCGTAGCATAAGTCGCGCGCGTAATATAAGTCACAACGCGGAAAACTTGCAGTACTTTAGCAATATTATGTTGGGCTTGCTTTCAAAGAATATTTGACAATAATTTGCCAAATTTCGTAATTTTTTTTGCTTCTTTATTTTCCTGATAAACATATTGCTATAAACAAATCTGACCAAGGAGCCAAGGTCGGTTGTTGTTATTCTGATAAATGATATTTATTATGCAAATAGGTTTTTTAAAAAACGCTGTTACACGTCAATTTTTTTTGTGAATTTAAACTAGATGAGGCTGGTGTTTCCTAGCTGACTACCCTGAGAAGAAACACCGAAACAAACTCAGAGGTCAAAGTCTCTTTTAAAGTCCATACAGCAAACATGTAATGGTCAAATCATATGTATACCTGCATGATTCGCAGGCTGAAGTCGAGATGGTCTTTCGAAGAAAGAACCACACAGTTCTGAGCGGACCTGTCCAGTCATTGCAAGCATTTGTCAGTATTCGTGTAGCTCAACTCAGAACTACTAAGGAGCTCAACGACTTGACGAAAGTCCTAAGTACTTGCTTAGATTGTAAGGACCAAGCCCGAGAGCGATAGTTCAATAAATCTGAAGTGATCCAAGCGAGCCGATGTCTGCCAGGGCTACGGGAATGTTCGATAGAGTTACCACGGTCCTGGAACGCAGGCCATGGTCTGAACCGAGGAATAGCAGGCAATCGCCTCCTTCTGCGAAGTAGTAATGCTAGCGAAGAAGGCGGCCGCACGAGTGAGGGCACGGGCTTCCTCACGTCCCAGCCGCCGATTTCCAGGCACAGTAGGCGTGGGCTTGCGGATGACGAGCAATATGTAGCTCACCGCCGGTAATCGTCCGGACCGAGCCCGAGTCGCCACTGGAGCATAGTGTTCCAAGCGCGCCTCAACGAGATGTCATCAAAACCGTAGGGGCCTAGCACGGCCGAAGCCTACTGGGGCCATGAGTTGGATTCCAAAAAGAGAAACCCGGGACATACGACTAGATTTTAATAGGTAAAAGTCCGATACCCACTCCGCCTTAGAGCGAGAAAATTCATTGGATGATTTACCAGTTCAAAAGGAAAAGAGGTAATTAGACTGTAATTATGAGCTCTTAATGAATTAGTGCGCCTCACCATTAACAATTGCATCACTGCTTGCTGGTTTTGCTTACCATCAGGTGGGAACGCAGTTATACACTGCCCCCTAGCCAAGTTACAACCGTTTCGATACGATTCTTTTTTCGTCGATCGCCTTGAGTAGGCGATGCCTCCGATTCCTTTATTCTGACGTCATCTCAACGCACAGTCACGTGGTCAGAACAAAGGAATAGGAGGCGTGGCAGACACCAGGCGATCAATTAAAAAAAATAGTATCGATTTCGCGTACTTCACTAATTTTGTTACCTAATATTCTTGTTAATAGTAACAGGTGTGAATTTAATTTCGAAGTATTGTTGATCGATGCGATTTCACATCGCCTTTGGCAGTTATAGTCAAGTTCAGCGGAAGTTGTTAAAATTATTACGAGAAACTTAAAACAAAAACAAGCCAATCTAAACGCTTGCAAAATAAATTAAGCGTTTATTATATCTTGGCATGTTTTGTTGTTAAATCATTAACCTCAATATGTAGATGGTTGATAACTTTTATTTCTGCTAGGTCTATAAAGGCTAGGTAGGCCATTGACTTTTTAGTTATTTGAAGTCAATCTTCTCAATACTTGATCATGATCTTCTTGTATCTAGATCTCTAGTGTCTTCAGTTTGATAAAGAGCTCTAGACAATTAGCGCACTGAAGGTTCCGGACAAACTTAACTATGAAGACAGTTCAATTCCCGAATTGAGTTACGAAGATTTTTCCGAATCGCAAAAAATGGTTTTTATTTTTACGTAACTACAAATTTAGTTTTTTTCCTATTCTTGTGCTGTAAGACCTTGCTCCGTGCCAAATTTCAGGATTCTAGGTCAACGGGAAGCACCCTATGAATTTTGATTTCCTTGAGAGTGTCGAAATATACGTTTTTTGTGACATAAACGGCCGTATCTTTTTTTTTCGTTAACTCAGAAGTTTAGTTTGTTCACAGCTTCAAGGGACCGCAGACTTGAGTATATAATTTCAACTCGATACCTTCACGCGTTCCCGAGATGCAGGGTCTTGACAGACAGACAGACGGACAACAAAATGATCCTTTAAGGGTTACAGTTTTTCCTTTTGAGGTACGGAACCCTAAAAATAGCAATTCTATCGAAGACAGTGATTGTAGAAATGTCAAAACGTTTGGGATCCGCCACGTGACACTTCGATATTATAATTATGTCCGACAATCCTCATCGCCTTACCTAACTAGGGTTCACAGTGGACCATCATCTTCTTCATCATTACAGCCGAAAGACGTCCACTGCTGGACATATGCTTCGCCAAGTGTCACCTCAACGAACAATTTTGTGCGTCTTAAAGTCTTGTCCGTCTTATTTGGTCCCCAAGGATACTGATTTTAAGGAGTTTTTATATAAAAACATTTAATTTACAAATACTTACTGATCTGTGGGTTCCCTCTTATGAGGTTCGTCAGGTTTAGCTTAAGGTCTGTGCCGTAGTCCGCCTTGTACTTGTAGGAGTTGATCTTGTAGTGACCCTCGCCTTTTTCGTTCAGGACGACTCGTTCTACCACCTCCAGGCGAATGCGCTGGTTGTCTGGATGAAGAGAAATAAGAGAATCATTTATTTAGTTGACACTTCGCGTGACCCAAGGGCTGGCTTTTACCTGGATCAGAGATTAAGCATTGCCATACAACGTGGCAATGCCGCCAGCCTTTTGGGCACACTTCCAGTCCACAGCGATGTGGAGGAGTTTTATGGCGCCATATTTTAAATAGTTGTTTTTGCCTTTAGTGTATATATAGTTTTAATTAGTTATTCCCATTTAATAAATAATAAAAAAAATAAGTTATTTATATTGTGAGGCCCTGAGGCTGTGAAACGGGGTCCAGGTGGTCATAAGGGAGACAGTGGACGAACTGCATAGATTTTGCTAGAACTGGAAGAAAGAAAAGAGAAAGGAGTTGAAGTATTGGAGGGAGTCCTTGGTCGAGGATTGGGACCGAGGGGGGACCAAATATTTTTTTCTGATTGATGCCAGCTGCAGCAGTGTGAAAGTAGAAAATTTTTCAAAGGAACAGATAGTTTTCTTGGGTCCATCATCATCATCATTATTTCAGCCGAAAGACGTCCACTGTTTGACATAGGACTCCCCCATGTGTCGCCATAATGACCGGTCCCGAAACAGAGCAGAGCAATGGTTGCCCAGTGGCAACGGCTACGACTTACGAGCGTGTGGGTTCAAACCAATGACTATTTCAAACCAATGACTATTTCAAACCAATGACTATTTCGAACCAATGACTATTTCAAACCCAAGCAGGCGCTTTACTTTGTGTAATTCATCATCGCTGTCTTAAAACGATGAAGGAAAACATCGTGAGGAATCCAGTATGTCCGAAATTCGAACACATGTGACATCCACCGACCTACACTGGATTCCCGTGGTGGCTTACGTCCCTTTCCCTTTCCTAGTCCTCTGGGAGGCCTGAGTCCCAGCAGTGGGATCATTGTAAGATTGATTATGCTATTTATGCTATGCTAAAAGTTTTGTGCTACGCTAAAAAATAAGCCATTTTGAATTTAGTCGTTCAAGATTAGGTGAGTTTAAATCTAAGAGATAAAAACACAAGAGTAAATAGTAGAGGCCGTATGTACACATTATTTATTTAATGTAAAGTCAACTAAAAGAAATAAGACAATATTTGAGATCAAAACTTGATTAACTTAAGGAAACATTGAAAATAAATCTTTTACCAAGGTCAAGAGTATTCGTACAATGAAGGTTGTAAACTCGTTTTTGTGTAACCGTATTCAGATCAATTGGAAATATTGGGATTTACAGTAATATCAGTATGTAATGGTCAATCGAGACACTGAACCCTCGTGTAAAGAGGTCAAGTTCAGAGAGTTACAACATCTTATTTAATTTATTAAACCTTTTTTAGGGTTCCGTACCTCAAAAGGAAAAACGGAACCCTTAAAGGATCACTTTGTTGTCCGTCCGTTTGTCTGTCTGTCTGTCAAGATCCTTTATCTCGGGAAGACGTGGAGGTATCGAGTTGAAATTAAAACCATATACTCAAGTCTGACGCGAGAAGCTGAGACAAAATCAAACATCTGAGCTAACGGAAAAAAGATAGGTACGGCCGTTTATGTCGCAAAAATCGTGTATTTCGACATTCTCAAGGGAACCAAAATTCATAGTGTACTTCCCGTTTACATAGAATCCTGAAATTTGGCATGAAGCAAGGTCTTATAACACGAGTATAGAAAAGAATGAAAATTTGTAGTTGTACAAAATAAAAACTTTTTTTGCGATTCGGAAAAATCTTCGAAACTCAATTCGGGAATTGAACTGTTTTCATAGGTAAGTTTGTACGGAATCCTCAGTCCGCGAGACCGAATCACACTTGCCCAGTTTTTTAACATCAGTATTGCTTCAATTTTTATCATCCTATCATCTTCGAATAAACCCACTGGTGGTTATAGGACTTCAGGCACAAAAATTGGCCAAATGATAAATTTTAGAGGATTGATGCTTATTGATGTTGATGAATATTTCTAAGAACAGAGCATCGGACCAGAGAGGCGAACTGTGGAGGAATAGATATCCCACTCCTCCAAACTTAATCTCCACGGCAGAACGTCTGCCACCTAAACACGAACAGCAGTGGCCTATCTGGAAATTTCTGGAACGATTGCGGACTCAGATTGACCGTTGCAGAAGCAATTGGGCCAAATGGACTATCCATGTCCCATTGCAAATACAATCTCTGTGTGGGGTCCCTTTAAAGGATATGCGTCAACCAGCACCTTCCACGACTTAAACGAGGCCAACGACAGAGCTATCCAGGTGACTACATATTGACGAAATAGAAAGCAGAAAAATATTTCTAAATGTTGTCAAAAATAATCTGCAGTTAAAGCATCGAAGTAGACCATAAAAAAGCTTAATTCCAGATACGTGACGTTGATCACAACGTGATCACAACTAATAGAGAAGTACAGAGACGTATAGAAGAAGACATGTTGCGCCAAACGTCAAATTAATTGGGATAAGGGTAAATTAATAAAAGTAGAAAGCAAAGAAGTTGCGAATCACAAGTCATATATGACGGCAACAAAGGTCAGCTAATCGCTCTGATTCTGATCCAACACATTGGTAATTGAATAAAAGAAAGAAGATTGTCAAAATACGTACAGATCTTGATTTTGGCTTGTCCTTCGGTGTCCAGGTTGAAGAGTAGAAGTCTTCCAAGCAAGCTGTACTGACCACTGACGGTGAAGTTGCAGTGCATGTCGAACACGAAGGTACGCTTCTTGCGACGAGATCTGTGAGAAACAAGGAAAAATGGATATATAGGTACAATTGAACATAGTAAATGTATATGATGGCATAATCAGCCTTACAATATAAAGGTCAATAGACCATCTACCCGTAGATCAAGTAACTGATAAAATCTCAATGCAGGTTCATCATCATTTTTTCGGCTGAAAGACTGCTGGAAATCGGCTTCCCTCAAGTGTCGCCACAATGACCGGTCCTGTGCGTCTCGCATCCATCGAATTCCCGCGATTATCAGCAGGCCGTTGTTAGTCCAGAACCTTTCGGGCCAATCGACCATCCGTTCTGGGAGCAATGTGCCTTAAATGTGCTCACTGCCATTTAAGTTTGGCGAATCTTCGGGATATGTTGGTAACCTTGCTTTTCCTGCGGATATCTTCATTTCTGATCGGATCTCGTAAGGAAACTCCAAGCATAGCCCATGCTTAAAGTCATCAAAAGGATAATGGAGAGCCATTGTCCTTTTGATGACTTTAGCATTCTGATGGGGCTGATTGTAAGCATGGAGAAATCCAAGAAAGTCTGCTTTCTTGGTTTTGTCCAAAGTCTTAACGTGCTTTCCAAGGTACGGAGGAATTTGTAATGGATGGTCATCCATAGACCGATCTTGGTAAGTTTTGCTTAACCTTGCATTATGTAGTTGATGAGGTTTCTTCAATTCATAGAATGATGACCACTTCTCACAATGATTCCGTTTCCATACCGTACGACGTACCTTCGTTCAGAAGCTAAATAGCTGTTGCCCGCGACTTTGTTCGTGTAGAGTTTAAGAAAATTACTCTTGTTTTTGGAGCAATTGTGTAAAAAATGTTCGGAGTTGTCCCTCCGGAGATGTTGTATCCCGAAATTTGAATCCCCTTCTAGCGGAAAAATTAAAAGTAGCCTAAGTTACTCCTTGTAACATCAACTATACGTCAGTGAAAGTCCCGTTAAAAAAGGTCCAGGCGCTTGTAGAAATAGACAAAAATGTTTTTAAAGTTTTATTTTTTTATTTTGTATAAATTACAGGTATTGAATATACCTTCGTATGCTTTCAGCAGAAAAAAAAATATATTGCAAATAGACACAGAGGATGTATAGATTACTGGGTATGTAGCTCAATGGATCTACAAAATGCTTGAACACAAGAATAATTATTGTAAGAATATGTTCAACCTTGCGGCTGCGACCGCTTATATTTCAGACCGCACATTTACGCATGTAATCGTTATTACGCAGTGTGTTTGCACTCTGCAGGTATGGTGCAACAAATATTTTATATTAAGGTAATGTACGACAAGTGCATAATGGTGAAGATCTGTGTGACGTTGCACGATTACACACCGAACTTTCTAAAATAATATAAGTTTACTCTTGGGCCGTGGGGTCCGAGTGCTCATACGCTTTTCAAAGAATTATCCAAACGCTTAGTTGACACTTCGCGTGACCCAAGGGCTGGCTTTTACCTCGGTCAGAGATTAAGCATTTCCATACAACGTGGCAATGCCGCCAGCCTTTTGGGCACACTTCCAGTCGACAGCGATGCGTAGGAGTTTTATGACGAAATATTTTAGCTAGTAGGTTTTGCCTTTAGTGTATAAATAGTTTTAATTAGTTAAGCGTTTTTATTGAATTATATATGAGTTTAAAATGAGTACAATCTAGATCCAAACGCTAAATTCAATGATTTGATTTGAACAAATAGACAGCCTGCCAGACAGCGATCGATGGACAGACAGATAAAACTGCATTTTTTTTATAGGCATCGAATATTCTTTCGTATGCATGTATTAAAAAGATGTTAATTTGTTGTTGCAAGCTGACACTTCAATTTTATTTATATGCATTTTGCATGTATGTATGTATGTAAAATATATACCTATGAAATGACTTCATTGGATTAGGATTATAATAAATAATAATAATAATAATTTATTACACCAAAAAATACACATTACACAATTTGTCTGTGCCCATAATTATAATATTGTTACAATATATAAAAATTGTGCCTAAATTAACATGTGCTGCCGAACTAGGCTTGGAGCCTGTATTTCGGCATGCAGCGCGTCAAGCCCTGGAATTGGGTCCACTAGTAACTGATTGGGATCTCATAGGATACAAAATCGGCCAGTACTGCGGAATTGTTTGGGAAAAAAAAACAAAAGAGTTACCGCGGCCTCGGAACGCTAAGAGCAACTGGAAGACCAGTCCCCCGATGCTCCTTCCAGAGCGGGTTGAGTTATTTGATAATTTACCAAAAAAGGATCTTGCGACCTCACACAACTTGGAATATTTCTCAGGAATGGGGTCGACTCTCAGTCTGCCTAGATACGGCAGATTACTAATATTTCACATTATACCACTACATTTTTTATTATTATTTTAGGCTATAGTCTTTCGACCAAATTGCCCAGTCTTACGTCGAATGCAGTTAATTTGTTTACATAGTGCCATTAGAAAATGGATGTATCATAAAAAAATACTTTTTAATGTCCCCACTGCTGGGACTCAGGCCTTCTCTCTAGGAGAGGGAAAAGGCCTTGATCCACCACGCGAGCCCAGTGCTTGTTGGTGGATAGACCACATGTGAACATGGATGTAACTATTCTAATGTTTTAGTAGTATTTGACAGCAAATGTAGTCGACTTTTCGGCAAACTTGACTGAGGTAGTCACCACTATAATTTATAAAATTCTCAGCTCCATTTTACCGACATTGCGCCTGTTTTAATGATTTCGTTCACATATCACGAAGGGTAGGTGTTGTAATTACTTTCAACCTTTTTACCTTTTTGAGAGAAAGAAAGAAATTATTATTATCTTTATTTATTTTTTATAAATATTTTATATATTTTTTAAATATTTCTTATAACACATAATTATATTTAAGAAAAACATTCAAAAATATAAAAATAGTAGCCCACCGGAATCGGGAACAGGGTCCAAGCTACCGGCAGTCAGGGCTCCTGAGAGAGGAATCTCCTAACAATGTGCGCCGTGTCCAGGAGCACTGCTTTCTGGATCAGGCCCTTGATCCAGCTGCCTAACGAGATCCTCCTCGTTATAAATCGCGAATAATTAAAACAACACTAAACTTCATTCGAAAAAATTCCGCAAAAACTCTATTTCATTTTTATGTGACGTTTGCTGTTAAAATATATATTTGAAAAGAGATAGGATATTTCAAGGTTGTTTGATGTCTTTTCGAATATTTTGCAAGCTTGCTTGAAGTATTAAATAAATTATAAATTAAGCTATAGGTATCCGTATTATACCGGGTCAAGGCTTCCGGGCTAAGTAATAACAGCCTGTCGGTTTAATGTCCTAGGTTAAGCAATGCTTGGCGAGGTCGATTTGTGGATAGGTGACCTTTACGCGCGTACGTTCAGGATGCTGTTGGATCTGCGCGCTGATGGTTGCCAGGCCATCATGCGCAAAAAAGCAGCTTCCCTGCTGGCCCGTATACGGAGGACCAAGGACGGCAGTGTGCTGAGTGTGAGTTGTTTACGTTAACGTGATTGAAACGTTAACTGCGTTTGGCTCTCTGATTGGTTAAGAGCTTAGAACGGGCCAATCGGAGCACCGGACGTCATTAACGTCAAACAAACTTGCACTAGGCACTTTGAACGCAATAACTGTACGTTTTGACTACTGTTTAACAGAGCTCTGCTTCCGCTTCTGCAGAAGTTCCGCAAGCTTTTTCACTTCCGTTTCCGTTTCTGGTTTTGCAAACTTTATAACAGAACTCTCTCCGGAGGTGGGGGGCCCGTAGACGACTGGACACGACGGAAAAGGCGTGGAGGGGAGGATTTTTTCATTCTGCGCATCACTGATCTTCTGTTGTTTTTTCTTATGTTTATTTGATTTTTGTTTTGTTATTCTGTTTCCAATAGTTCGCCAATACTTATCAGCCCCCTGACAGCAGTATAGCCAGTGAGCAATTATTTAGCGGAGCTGGTTTAATATATGAAATATATTTATTTTATGTTTTAATAATACAATTTTACTCAAAAAACATGTTACGATTTTATGTGTTCCGTGCGGGAATTGAACCCGTGTACCGTAGCGCAGCAGTCGGTCACTCAACTACAGCGCCAATCGTTCTGCTCTGCTACTACTATAACACATCTCAAAGTGAAAGGGACACTGTCCGACTAAACGTTGAGACGGCTGGGAACGGTTAACATAGCTGCGTTTAAGAATTTGACTGGTACCTAGTTATTTACTATCCTACATACTCTAAACCTGTCATTACCGTTCTAGACTTGTCACGTTTAGTTGACACTTCGCGTGACCCAAGGACCATTTTGCCTTTTGCATAACCATACAGCGTGGCAATGTATCCCGACTGCCAAAGAAAAAAGTTTTATTCATTCATATTCATTATTGTACATACAACTTTTATCAGCTAATAGAAATAGGTCAGCTGATGTTCACAGGCGAGCTTAACCCACAATTGGGTTTTCTTACAGCAAACCTTATGTAAATGAGAGAGAAATTTTGCATTTATGGATAATTATAAATGCCCAACAAAACTTAAGAGGGTCCTTTTTCACTCGCCTATCGTCAACATCGAGCATGGTTTAAAAACTTGTTACTTCATCTAACGCAATCCAACGCGATGTTTGACGAAAAGGCAACGAGAAAAGAAAAAGATAACGCCTGTGCCCACTCTGTATCGGTAATTCCGTGATTCACTCGAATACTTTACAAAACTTGTTCCAAGAAATACGTGTTTTTTTTTAAAACATTAATAGTTTTTGAAAAAAAATGTCATCAATCAGAATCTTGATTAAATTTACAAGGCATCAATTTTTGAGTAATTATGAAGTGTCAAAGTACATGCAAAATACTAGATTTTCAGAGGTCTTTACTGGATTAGTTTTACACAAATTTATAAATTGATTTCGATAAAAACCTAGATAATATCCACAAGATACTGTGTTTCCAAAATATCTAACGAAAAATGTGTAATAACGTCATAATCGCGCATGAAAAACAGTGAAAATTTATGTTAAGTTGTATCCCCTGAACATTAATTAAATCAAACAATCTGAATCTATTTGTAATACCTTTTTTTAAAAACTACACTACAATTGCTATAGGATGTTTTTTTTTTTTTAGGTGGGAAAATCATCTTATGACAAATCCCGCTCGTGGGCGGGGCGGGAGATAGTGTCAGACTTTTACTGACTAAAAAACCACTCCTGGTGACTGCTGTCGGATTTATACAATCCTGTTGTCATCCTACTCACGCTATATAAAAAGAAACTTTCATCTGGGTCATTACGCCGCTATGCGCAGTCTCTAGGCATTCTAAAACTCACGATATTCATCAGTCGTTGCCTAAATTAAAAAAAAAATACATAGACTAATTTACACGTCTTCGAGTAACGCGTGCGTGCGCGTCTGCTGGCTGTGGGGGAATGGAAGTCGGGCTTATGGCTTCAGGCACTCCCGTCGTCCACCATAGGCACCATGATGGATGCACGTTTCGGCTAGCAACCACTTTACGCTTTTGTGTTGTTCCACATCGGTGTCACTGTGGCGAAACTGTCGACAGCCTCGGACACCATGGCCTGTCCTGCTGCAGGAGCGTAGGCCGCATAGCACGGCATGCTAGCATCAACGATATTATTCGTCGAGCTCTTGTCACCCGGTGTCGCCGGCGTACCTGCCTTATTAGAGCCTAATGGCTTGGTACGTGATGATGGGAAGAGACCAGATGGTATGACGTTGGTGCCGTGGAAGGTGGGTAGGCCTCTGGTGTGGGACGCAATCTGTGTTGACACCCTTGTGCCATCCCATGTTCCAAGTATAGCGGGCTGTGCTGGCGCTGCCGCTGCGGCTGCGGAGACCCTTAAACAGTGCAAATACTTTATTGGTAATTGCAGTTTTGAACCGTTTGGGGTCGAAACTTGGGTCATGGGGTCCGAGTGCGCGTCTCCTTTTTAAGGAAATTTCACGCCGACTGATCGACTGCGTGACCAGAGGGCTGGCTCGTTCTTCGCCCAAAGAATTAGCATTGCCATTCAACGTGGCAATGCTGCCAGTCTTCTGGGCATATTTCCGGATGACAGCGATATGGAGGAGTATTTCGACACCTGAGTATACATTATGTTTTTTATTATATTTATGCAAGTAGTTTAGTTATTATTTCAGTTTTTTATGTAAGAGAAAGTTTATAAATAAATTTGCAGTATTTTTTTTATTGTAGCCATAATATATATGTATATAAATAATTTTTGTTAGAATAAAAATGCAATTTTTTGTCGTCTGTTTGTTCTGGCTAAACTACGAAACGGCGGGACCGATTTTGATGTGACTTTCACTGGTCAACTGATGTTATAAAGAGTAACTTAGGTTACTTTTAATATAGAAAAATAATTATGGTTCTGCGCAAAAATCTTCTGGAAATTGTGATGTGATCAAATGGCGTTGTGCTGTTTTACTTATTTTACGCAGACAAAGCCGCGGGCTCCAGCTAGTTATCAAATAAAAGTTCTAGAATAATGTATGAGTTAGCCAATATGCCTTAAATATATGTCTGTTTTTGTCAGATTTAAGTGGCAGCAGGCTTAGAACTTGTGACCTCGAGTGTCGTAGTTTTGCAAGAGGTGAAGAAACTATAGGAACGTATGCTGTCGAAATGTTTGCCTGACGACTATGGTAATATTAATGGTTGCAGGATGTTTGGGTGGTGACAGATTTGATTAGCATTCAACAATATCAATACCAACAATAGCAATATATTAAACTGCTATAATAAATCAACATTTCGACGGTTTTTTTTTTTTCCGGGTGGGAAAGAGGAAAACTCTTGGGCGGAGCGGGAGACAGTGTCAGACTTTTACTGACTAAAAACCCACTCCTGTTCCTTCTTTGCCATTTTTTATCCAGGGCCCCGGGGGTCACTTTCGCATCATCCATGAACATTTCGACGGTGAAGTGCCAATACCTTCTAACTAACAAAATTACTTTTTAGCGCTTTTAATTCAAATGTGTGTTTCCACACGTTTTTGTGAAATCTCTGAAGCGAATATTTAGTTGCAACTTGCAACTGCATCAAATTAAATTGTGGAAACACTTCCTAACTAAACCAACATGTAAATTATTAGTATTACCTCCTAACGTTTTTAAGACAAAAATTGTTTGACTTCGTTAGGAGTTCTTGTCACTTCGCCGTCCTATTATTATTATATATTATTATAGTAATACTAGTATAATATAATGGTATTATGTTCAAAATCGTCGGACCTGTGTTGTACTTAGTGTCGGTGGTGTCCAAATTGTTACCTTTTTAAATATTTTTGGGAAAAAATATAACATGGTGTAAAAACTATTGGAATCGATTCAGTTACTAATTCTAAACAAACTATATTTAGGTTCCACATAAACTAAAAATAATGTTGTATACATATAAAAGCAGAAACTGACTGACTGACATGTCAACGCACAGACGAAACTGCTGGGACTGACTGGGACTAAGAGTGAAATTTTGCACAAGGTTTCCTTTTATGACGTACGGGAGCGCTAAGAGAGGGTTTTTCAAAATTCACCTCGTAAGGGGATGAAAAGGGGGAATTTCATTTGTACGCAGAGTGGAAGAAGACATTAGATGATTTCCTAATTAAAAAAAAAAAACCAATACGATAGTGCAGAAAAAAAAACATGCTCGCATTTGAACACTGTATCAAAAGAACCCCGGAACATAGGAGTGGGTTTAAGTCAGTAAAAGTCTGCACGCTCTAGAGCGTGAGAAGTCATAGGATCATTTCCCACTTTAAAAAAATCTGATGGTAAGCTAATTTGGTGGTAAATAGTTTAACATTTCCTTCTTCTAAACAAGAATTGTAGGCGTTAAAGGAGAAGAATTTATACAGTAATTAAAATTGCATCCAGTGACCATGACATGACCGTACGTCGACTGTAGTTTTCTTTGTCTTGCAAAAGTTAGTAATCATTTACTGATGATTTCCTTGATTGCAAAGATATTTCCATGTCAATACTGAGAACTCGTTTGTCCACGTTAGATTGTACATGGACATACGAGGTTCCTGCTTCCGGTGGATTTGTGAAATGTCTAATTTATTATAGAAATTACTGTTCAGATTGTATGTACGTGACGGAGCTAATATTTAAGTTTAAATTATCTGCTATATAAATAAAATGAATGGCCTAAATGTATGTACGCGCATAACTTTCGAACGACTCTAACAAATTGTTTTTTTTTTGTGTTTGATATTGTCAGGAATTTCAGGATTCTATTTTTTGTTTTCTCTTATATAAACCTTTTATATAAAACAAAACAAAAAAAAAACATCCCTGTGAAGCTGGGGCGGGCTTAAAAAAAAATCGCACTTGAATTCTATCCGGCTTCGCCTCTTGGTAAGAAATTTTATATATATATTACCAGCCAAACCCGATTTTAGGATGAACTGTTTCGCCTAGGCCAAACTAAAATAACCACGAAGGCTAAGACGGGAGCACCGCTCCACTCCCGCCTTAGCCTTTATGGTTATATTTCTTAGTCTAGCCTTCTAACCTAATCTGTCCATGTCGCGGTGCCCTAAAATTTCGAGCTCGCTTTGATCGCTCTTGGACTAAATACTAATAACTGGCACGTCCTTTAATATTATTAGGTCTAGAAGCTAGTCTAGAATACAAAGTACGATGCAAAACGAATAGATGTGCCTGTGAGAAAAATAAGGTGCTTTGTAATTCACTATGCCATAAATCAGCTACTTAGGTATTATAATAAATGAAAATTGTTATTTGTACGATCCGTAACTATAAGGTTTTTAAGAAATTTTTGTTCATTCGCTTCATTTATAATACATTCTAGTGGTAATTTTTGAGATTCTCATGTTGGAATGGCGACGGTGACTGTCGCAACCCAGTGCTGGGCACGCTACAATTATGGCGGTAAGTCCCCTCTTTGAGGAGTGGCTGGAGCGGCAACACGGCGTCCTCACCTTCCGCATGACGCAGGTCCTCACCGGACATGGCAAGTTCGGGAGGTACCTGCATCGGATTCAGGTGGAAGCAACGCCCGGGTGCCATCATTGTGCGGACCACCCAGAGGACACGGTGGAGCATACAGTGGAGGTGTGCCCCGCTTGGGCGGAGCACCGTCGTGTCCTCGTGGAGGCAATTGGCGGCAGCGACCTTTCGCGACGTGCCCTGGTTCAGGCTATGGTCCGGAGCGGGGAGGAATGGCAGGCGGTCGCCTCCTTCTGCGAAGCAGTAATGCTAGCGAAGGAGGAGGCTGCACGCGTGAGGGAACGAAGGTCCTCACGCCCTAGCCGCCGTAATTCCGACCCCGACTACCAGCCACGGTAGACGCGGGCTTGCGGACGTCGAGCACTGGGTAGCTCGCCGTCCGGCTGTTCGGTAATTAACCGGACCGAGCCCAGTCGTCAATAGCGCGTTGAGATCCTCGCGCTCCTCAAAGAGATGTCAGCAAACCGTAGGGGCCCAGCAGGGCCGATGCCCGGTAACTAGGACCGCGGAGAATTTCTGAAAGGGAAACCCGTAGTCCTAGGACGCAAAGAGTAATTGAAGGATACAGGTGTGGTTTTAGTCAGTAAAACTCTGACACGCCCCCTCGCGCTCCACCCAGAGCGCGAGAAGTCATTTGGATGATTTACCAACTTAAAAAAAAAAAGTAGTAATTTTTGAGATCAATGTTATATCATATTACACCTCCGAATTATTATAATTATGTATTTCATTACAAATAAACGTTTACAATACCATAGAAAAGTTTTTTTTCATTTCACGGAACTAGTTACGGTATTTGTTCAAATCCCTAGATTTATTCCGGGTAATGATAAAATAGTATTGTTATTTGAATCATCCGTGTTTATTTGAGACTAGCTTCTGTCAGCGGTTTTGCCCGTGTGAAAGTGAACTAAAACTTGCTATAACTTGGTTTTAAATAAATCAGGGTATCTAATAGGTCGGTCTGCTATGTATATTATTGATCTCACTCTAGAACATTCCTAATGCGATCTGAATCGTTACTATTGTTTGTTGATCCATTATCCAGCTCCATATACAAAACACATCGATATTCTATTCAAATTTTTATGGGCGATTCAGTATTATTTATTCTACCGGCTCTGTGTTATCAACTTAGATTAATAGGCCGCTTGTGCACGTTAAGAAAAGTCGCCGGGTCTATTCAAGAATTCGTTTAGTATCTACACGCGAACTGTGTGTAGGTACTGCTTTGGTGCCGACCAAGAAAAAAATTTTGCCTGCGCTAGACGTGACGCGTGAAGTTGCTATGGTGCAGTAGGGGGTCGGGGTAGGTGAGGGGGTGCCACGATAAATTTTCATGCCTAGATCCGACAATACATAGGACCAATTTACATGTACACGATGTACATGTAAATTGGTCCTATCTGCCACAGACACGGTGATATTTCTTAGCATGTGCAAGTGCCCTTGCAGTCCACAGTTGGGCATTGGCCCAGCACACAACGATTGGTTTCATCTCTTTGTTAATAACCCCTTGTTTTCCATTTTCCTCATTCACTCCGACTGACCTAAGGATCAGCTTACCATGACGTGTTTAAAAAACAAGTCACAAGTCGGGCTGGTGTCTTCTACTAGATACAAAGGAGTACTTTGCGTACAAAAAAAATCTATAACACTTTAAGTCAAGTAAACTATTCATTTACTTCTAGACCAGCGTGCTCCATCGTCGACGCATCATCATTTCATCATCGCGTCATCGCTTACCATCAGGTGAGATAATGGTACTACGGGTTTTTTTTTAAGGTGGGAAGTCATCAAAATGCGAGAGGGAGTGTCAGACTTTTACTGACAAAAACCACATTTGTATCCTTCAATTACCCTTTGCGTTCTAGGACTACGGGCATCGGCCCTGCTGGGCCCCTACGGTTTGCTGACATCTCTTTGAGGAGCGCGAGGATCTATAATACTTTAAGTCAAGACTGAATAGTTTACTTTTAGGCCAGCGTGCTCCATCGTCGACGCATCATCACTTCATCATCGCGTCATCCGAGATATGTAGTGGTCCTACGGGTGTATCCAAAATAATAATAAAAAAAAACTTACGATACTTTATCCGGGATACACGTACTCAATCCCACCAGTTTAGCGTTGTGGAACGTCATCTTCAGGTTGCCGGGTAAAATCATGCTGATGTTCTGGTCCAGATACAGCGGGTCTAGCATGGGGATCCCGGCCTCCGGGTTTCCTTGTACGAATCCCGGGATCGCGTCCAAGGTGGCCTTTGTGAAGCATTCATCGCTGAGCTCTTTGCAGGGGTGGATGTAGTCAGCTGTCAATAAATTATATGTTTTGACTTGAATATGTCTTTAAAATTGCTTCCATAGGGAAGAAATTAAAAAAAAAACCGAATGATAACAAAATCGGGATATTTTTGGTGTTGCAACTTCATATCTATCATTGCTATTCAAAATTCAATTATCAATGAATTTTGACGAAGACTGTGACACATCGCGCGGGGTGGAGGTGGAAGCGCCGCCATTTTTTTTAAACCTTTTGAGTACCGTAATTAGAGACACAATAGAAAACCAATGAGCGAGCGAACGTTCGCTTTGGGTTTAATGAACTAATATAAGTGTAATTACTTATGTAGTTAATAATTAAGTTTCATAAGATATTGATAGTAATTTGAATAAAATAAATGAGTTTTCTTCTGTTTTTCGCAAATGATTTTTTTTAAGAAGTAAGGAAGTAAATACGAACTCGTCTAGTCTAAATTAACGTGTAAAAGTGTTACTTATTTATAACCTATTTGCAAAATAAACATCAATTATTCATAAAAAATTAATAATTTCAAAATAAACCTTTGTTTTGAAGGTCGTTATTAATGTGGATGCAGTGAATTTTTTCTCAATAAATACGAGCCCCATCGGGACAGAAACCTGATCTAATTACGTTCTACTCAGTGGCTTTATCAATAAGCATGTCATAGAAAAGAGATCCATCAGTACGGAAAACTATTGAACTAAATAAATCTATATTTTTTTCATAAAAAAAAAATCACTGGACGTATTAATTTCACCAAAATACTCTGTGGTTTACAAATTCAAGTTCAAACAACGAATAAACGGTTGCATTCAAAATTCGAACTCCATTTAAAAACAGAACTTACGCAAAGGAAGAAGTTGCCAACTGCCATAGACACAAACACTCAACACTACTAACACATAATGTCCATACGACATTTTCTTTATTCACTATTTTTCTTTTATCTCCACTGATTTGAGCAAAGCGCACTTCTGTTGCATACGAGGCCTGTTCAACGAATGTTCGCTGGCTGCTTGTCTAAATGATCTTTAATTTCGTAGTGATTAAACAACACTTCAAGGATTTAAGGTGTGATTTCATTGGGACGTTTTAGTAGCAGAAGGCCGTAGTCTGTATCGGCGTTCGCGCGTTTATTCGTTGCTACACGCACGCACGCGGCGTCGGGTGTCGTAAGTGTTGTGACATAATTATGCAAATAGTTTTATTGAAGACTGACAATATAGGTGCAGATTTATTGATTACTGTTTAATCATAATCGTACAATGCGTTCCAAATAAGAATAGGATCAATTGCCATGTTGTGACGTCACGTCACACTGTCAAATCGAAGAATTATTATGGTGAGCAAAACAAGTTTTTTTTTTAAATTAATTTATTTACGAACTGTGAACGAAAAAAAGTTTAATCAGAATTCAGTTCTTCGATTTTGCTCATTTCTGAGTTCATAAATTTTACCCAATTTCTTGCGATTTGACAGTATGACGTCACAACATGGCAATCGATCCTATTCTTATTTGGAACGCATTTTAGGTCATAAAATCTTTTGTTGAGAATGACCAACTCAATAAAATCTATGAACTTACAATATTATATTACTATATATACTTTATAGCATATAATATTGTGTCCTTTACATTGGTATTTTGTACAGCTTGTCACAAAGGTCTAGTTCGAGGGCGCCATAAAATTAATGATCAATAAAACTGCGATTTTTAACTGCGCATAAAAATCGCAGGTAACTTTGCGTTAAGCCGTTTGCGAGCGACCTCTACTCCATCATAGTATGTCATCAGAGTGGTTATGTAACACATATATATGTATCTACATACGTCTACCACTAATGTGAATAGAAGATTGCCGGATAGTCATTACACTTTGACTTTGATTCTCAACGGAAAAACCGTACCAAGTCAATTCCAATTGCATTATTAAGGCCCTTTACTCCCATCTAGTGCCAAAAAACATTGACTTACTGAAAATGACTCCTTGGTAACGGCTTGGTTCATAGATTTGAAAAAAGATATATATTTATTGTAGATTTATATATAATATTATCAACATTATATGATTTTTTCGTATGACTATGAAAAAATGTTGTTAAAAAAATTTCTTTGGCAAAATACTTTTGCCAAAGAAATTTTTTTGATATTTTTTTCGCTTGTTTTCCCTACTCCTTTCAAACGGCTTTGTTCTTTAGAAATATGTTTACACATAAATAAATAGAATTGTCATAATGTTTACACAAAAAAATTGGTGGTTAAATGTTCTTCAAAATGTACATAGCATCTGTAAATCAATCAATATTTTGTCAAAGAAAATGATTTTAAAGGCATGCGGGAGCAGGCGGCAGTACCAGTAGCATTTAACTCCGCTCAGATTTTTAAAGGACCTATACCCCTTAATTACTTGGTTATACAAAAAGTATATAATTAGGTAATTAGATGCTAGGATGGTTTATTTCCACTTATAAAGGGGTTTTCATTCATTACGTGTTTGTTTTCCCGTCTCAGCAATGTAATAAAGATCACATTACGAAAATTTTACTTATAGTAGGTATTTTGCGTAACCATTATAATAAAGTAATTTACAAGTTAAGTGAGAGAGTGCCTCAGTGGTAATGACCTCAACTTGAAAGTCGGGTCGTGAGTTCAAACCCAGGCAGGTGCTTTACTTTGAGTAATTTATTTCATCACCATTGCTCTCAAAACGGTGAAGAAAACATTGTGAGGAAACTGGCATGTCCTAGAACCAAATATTCAAAGACATGTGACATCCACCAACGTACTGAGCCATAGAAAGGAGGCTTGAGTCCCAGCAGTGGAAAAATTTGAACATTTTTTTGTATTTTTATAAAGATTATGCTATGTTTATGTTACAAGTTAAGTCCGCGGCTGTGCTAGCGAGATTTTCTTTAATTTTTTCTTGAATAAATACGTGTAAACCTAACTACTGATTCTTGGCATTTGATAGAAACACAGTTCAATAATTGCACCAACTGCAATTAACATTATTTATATTTAAATTGCGCTAAGTAAACGGTACCTTAAATTGTGGTCCAAAGTCATTTACTAAAATCAATTTTGAAGGTTACTTGTTTGATTTTTCTCGTACTTTCGAAGTCGTTACAGGTAGTCGGACTCCAGAAAATCTGATCATCAGTATCTAAGAAGACTCCAGAAAGCGTGATCATCCGTCTAACTAAGAAGTAGGTTTGTCCAGGAACTGGGTTGTCGAGGTCTGATAGGCAGTCGCTCCATGTCAAACACGGGTTTTCAGCCAAATCCGGTTTAGAAGCCGACTTAGGGTCTTTGCTAGTTGGGCAAAGGCTAGGAAAATTATGATATGATCGCGCTTGACCACTATCTTACTTTGAAAGAAAGAAAGAAAGAAAAAAATAAAGAAAGAAAGAAAGAAAGAAAGAAAGAAAGAAAACATTTATTTGAGACTCGCACAGGACAAACAACAATAAAATAAAAAGTAACTACTTAATCTATAAATAGCTAACTTAAAATAAAAGAAAACAATATTAAAATAAAAGATGTTCGCACATCTTTTATTTTAATATTGTTTTCTGCCAAAAATGTATATTAAAAGAAAAGTAAGGGGTAAAGGGTCACTTGATTTTACCCGATGATGTGGTCATCGATGGAGCACGCTTGCCTAGAAGTTATCTATCCAGTTTGTAGCTATCAGGAAACATAGACTTCGGCAGAGAATTCCATTTCTTAACTGTACGCATCGCATAATGAGTGATTGTGTTCCTAAAACGTTTTGTTCGTATGGATAGGATGGTAGGATGTTCATTATGTACCGGTGAAGCAACGCCGTACCTACCTAAGTTTGTATTCTTTAAGAACAGAATGTATATTCTTTATTTTCTTTCCACTATATAGCATGACGAGTGACAGGGCAGAATGGAAGAAAAAAAAATGTTGCGCCGACCCCAAATAACACGGGACAAGGGCAGAAAGATGATGATTTTCTTTCCACTATATTAAATTGTAGTTTTTTTTCTCGTAGAATTTGGATAATAGCTCACTTGTGTCTTGTATATATTTAAGCTTGTATTTGTTGTAATATAATTGTTAAGTTTTTCTTTTTTGTCAGAACTGTGCACCTCTGTAAGTAACGAATTCACTATGCCTAGAATTTTTTTGTATTTTTTTTTCTTATGTGTGTTTTTTAGTGAGTAAGTCGTTGAGCTGCCTACTCAATAAATAAATAGGAAACAAGTTTTAATGTAACATGGCACTAAAAACTGGTAAATACCCAATCTTCAGTTGTAGAAAAAACTTAGACGAATAATAAATTTACCACTTAAGTTACTAATAACTCTTGTTATTGTATTTCTTATGACAAATCGTCACAATGATTCTTAATATTTCAGACATGTTTACGAAAATTTAATAAAGCTACCTACATCGTAAGACCTTCGTTAAAAATTATGTTTGTAATATTATGTGCAATATAAATTAATCTTGATTATAAAATGTCTTAGGGTCAGCGCACACCAAGAGCAGAGCAGAGCAGAGCATTTTCTAAGGTTATTGAAAAAAATATCTTATGTTTATTATCATACATTGCAAAATTGAATACACGCCCAAATTTCGCTCGTCCATGCTCGAGCAAGCCGACTGCATGTTCGAGTATGCATTCTACATGCGCGAAAATGTTGGTCGACCATGCACGAGCAATTTCATTTCGATCTGCGCTGACCCTTAAGCGGGTCCTTCCCAACGCGTCTGTTGTCAACGTGATAATGGTTTAAAGGGCCTATTACACTACGCGATATTCAGCACACGATATTCAGGCATCTTATTTTTTGTTCCGAATAAGACCGGTCTAACTCTTATTACACTACGCGACATCGACTAAGACTGTCTGAATATCCAGTAGTGTAAAAGGCCCTTGTTATTTCATCTAACGCAATCCAATACTATGTTTGATAAAGAGGCATCGTGATAAAAGAGATATAACGCCTGAACGCTCTGCTGGAATTCGGTAGTTCCATTACTCTAATATTTTACAAAACTAGTTCCAGGATATATTGACTGTTTTTAGGGTTCCGTACCTCAAAATTAAAAAAACGGAACCCTTATAGGATTACTTTGTTGTCCGTCTGTTTGCCTGTCTCAGTAGTATCTGGTCTGTCAAGACCTTTTATCTCAGGAACGCGTGGAGGTATCGAGTTGAAATTAAAACCATATATTCAAGTTTGCGTTCCCCTTGAAGCTGTGAAAAAATCAAATTTCTAAGTTAACGAAAAAAAAAGATACGGCTAAAAACGTATTTTCTTGTATCGATATCATTCGTATATCGACACTCAAGTAAATTTGAGGAATCCAGAAAGCAAGGTCTTATAGCACAGGTATAGGAATAAATCTGAAAACAGTAACTTTTTTTTTACGTCACAAAAATTTTTTTTTGCGATTCGGAAATATTTTCGAAACTCTATTCCGGAATTGAACTATTTACATAGATAAGTTTGTACGAAACCCTCTGCGCGACTCCGCGTCCGACTCGCACTTGCCTAGTTTTTTTTTAATCTTACAAATTTTTGATAAATATTTTCGACATTCAGAATCTCGATTAATGTACAAGGTTTCAATACATTATTTTCTTTTTTAGAGTTCCGTACCCAAAGGGAAAAACGGGACTTTATTGCTAATACTCTGTCCGTCTGTCTGTCACCAGGTTGTATCTCATAAATCATGATAGCTAGAAAGTTACAATTTTCACAAATTATGTATTTCGGTTGCCGCTATAACAACAAATACCAAAAAAAGAATAAAATAAATATTTAAGTGGGACTCCCATTCAAGAAACGTGACTTTTTATACGGACAGAAAGAACCCGTCCTGCGCAAGATCGACTTGCACTTGGCCGATTTTTTCATAATTTGATTTGCCTCAAATGCAAAGCATCATCGATAAGGACACTGGTACACAGTCCTTGGTCATAAATTCAAAGTCACATTCGTGCGAAACTGGGCGGGTCGCTAGTACCTACTTAAATAAAATAAAAAAACTGCCACTAATAAAAACTAAAGTATAAGCTAAGTTAATTGAGGTTTTTCCAGGACAATAATTTTTTTTTAATTTTTTTAATTTTATTTATTTGGAATAACAAACAATTACATAATAGAGAATAACAAAAAAAAAAAAAAACTTAAAATTAACAATTATGCAATCAACAGCGTTATTCGCAACAATCATAAATATATAAATCACGCGTTTGATTGAAAATTGACAAAAATATTATTTACTAAAATAAAGTTCAACAAAATAGATTAAAAATGAATGCAATCTCTTAAATTACGTTAGAATAAAAACAATTCAGACAAATTAGTTACATACATTACAATTAGATATATAAAAATATTTAGACAAAATTGAATAAAATTAAGACTAGCATTATTATTAAATGACATATAAATAAGCACACTATTATTATTAAATACATTAAATTGAAGAAGATAAGCATATAGCACTAATTACTTATAATTATAATAACTTCTTCTACAGAGTTGATAAGGAGTCAAATTCTTTGATTGCTTTGAGAACGGAATTTCGAAAACGTCCGGGGGTCGTACAGAATAAGTCGATTTGGAGAAAATACTTATTATAATTGTCGGTTAGACGGCGCAATGGTGCACGCACACCAGCATTCGTTCGACAAGATTTTACTGCAAAAAATGACTGCTTACGCGCCGCACGCATTTGTACTCTTCTGGGAACTAAATAACAAATCCTGTTGCAAATATCGGAGCAGTCATAAGCATTATTGCAGAGGTCATATAGAAGCATAGTCTCCAGAAATATTCGCCGACTAGCAAGGCTTACAAGATTGTATCTCCTCAATAAGTCAACATACGACGCAGAGGAATGAAGGCATTTATAATTCATTGATTTTAAAAATTTCTTTTGTACCCTTTCCAAACATGCAGAATATTTATTGTAGAGGGGGTTCCACACCGCGACTGCATACTCTAATTGAGATCTAATTAAGGCTTTGTATAGAAGTAAGTAGGTCTGGGGGCGAACGAAATTAGTGGCTGACCGCATAATGAAACCATACATTCGCCAGGCTCTACTAACAATTCTGTTGACATGTGTTTCCAGATGGAGCTTATCATCAATCACTACACCCAGATCACGCACCTCGCAAACTCTGTTAAGTGCGATATCATTTAGGGAGTAACAGTACCTGTAGACGTTTTTATTTTTGGTGATACTTATGCAACAACACTTTGGGACACTAAGTTTAAGTTTGTTACGCACACAGTATTCAGATAATCTATTTAAATCATATTGTAAAGCGAGACAATCATTAATGTTTTTAATCGGCCTAAATATCTTCAAATCATCTGCGTATAATAGAAATTTTGAATTTTGAAAACATGTTCCTATGTCGTTTATGAATAAAACAAATAACAGGGGTCCCAAAATCGATCCTTGAGGAACACCTGACGTCACGAGTATACTGGCTGATTGGTAGCCGTTTATCACTACGCGCTGCGTTCTTTTGGAAACGTATGACGAGAACCATCTCAACAAGTTACCACGTATACCGTTGAACGCAATCTTTCTCAGCAACAGTTCATGGTCGACCTTGTCGAAAGCCTTCTGAAAATCAGTGTAAACCGAGTCCACTTGAACACCAGTATCCATAGTGTTAAAAATATAGTCAAGGTATGCTACAAGGTTAGTTACAGTAGATCTTCTTTTAACGAAACCGTGCTGTTGTGGCGAAATAGTACTATGAAGTAAGGGATAAAGTTCACCGTGCACAAGTCTCTCAAAAACCTTCGACAAGGCCGACAATATCGATATTGGGCGATAGTTTTCAACGTCATCTTTAGGGCCCGATTTATATACTGGCATTATGTTTGCTTGCTTCCAAACATCAGGGAAGATTCCTTCAGATAGAGATCGATTAAAAATAATTTGTAGGGGAACGCATATATTTTTTGCAGTTTTTCTAAGAAATACTACAGGAAGACTGTCAGGACCTGGTCCCTTTGATAGGTCTAGGGATTCAAGGTGACTCAATACCTGTTGAGTAGTAAATTGAATACTATTCACCACAGTGCTTTCCTCGGAACATTCCCAGTCTGTGTAAGATTCACTGGACACGGTAGAAGACTCATAAACTGATTTGAAATAATCCGAGAAAAGATTACAAATATCGCTAGGACTGCAAGAAGATTGATTTTTGTAGCGCACTGTTGAGGGGATACCATTAGATGACTTGCGGTTTGCGACAAATTTCCAAAAATAATTAATATTGACTTTAATACTATCTTCCACTGAGTTCATATACCGGTCATAACAATTTTTACACTCTGCATGAAAACGGGATCTAAAAAGCGAAAATTGTTCGTAATCTGATAAATTTTGATACTTTTTCCATTTTTTCCAAGCTTTAGACTTGTTCTTAAATATGTGTACGAGAGCCGGTGAAAACCAAACTGGAAATTTTGATGACCGTATCGTCGTTAAAGGTACATGTGTTTTAATAATTTGGAAAAGTAAGTTGTAGAAAACGTTCAGTGCTTCATCCACAGAGCAGTTATAGAGCAAAGCGACCCACTCTATTTCCGACAAATCCTTATTAATATTATCGTAATTAGCTTTGAAATAGTTGTATCTTTTTGCCTTGTTACGCATCATATTGTTAGTTTTTGATTGGAATGGAATTAAGACATAAAACGGAGGATGATATTGATCCGGAGGAAGCAAAATATCATTAGTTTCGCGAACCGTGCAATGATTGTTACTGATAAAGAGATCCAGCACTCTATCACGCATATTCTTAATGGTGTTGTATTGGGTAGCATTATGGGTAGCCAAAAAATCACACACAACTCTACTAACTGGGGAGCCATCCCCGCAAACTTGACCAAATGTGGAGTGACTATTGATGTTGTCATCCCATTTCAGAGATGGTAAATTAAAATCACCAATCAGATAGAATCGCTCAACATTTGTATTTTCAAGATAAGCATCCAGTATTTCAAAGTAGCTACTGTAGATACATTCTGGAGTTTTTGGAGGTATATAAACAGTGCTAATTAGATGTGATTTGCCCTTGTTCATGCTGGGTATCTGTATAACAACATGTTCAATGTACGCATGAAGAGTGCTGAGAGGATTTATTCTAACAGAGTGTAGTGTTTTTAGAACCGCCACCAGGGTTCCACCTCCTTCCCTCTTACCCGTAGCAACACGATCCCGATCGCACCTGTATACAGTATAACGTTCATCAATGATTTCCGAGTCAAATATCTCCGGTGTCAGCCATGTTTCCGTTAACACGATAACATCGTAGCAGTAAGCCAATATATTCACATATAACATATGCAGTTTGGTGCGGATACCTCTACAGTTCTGATAGTAAACAGCAATAAATTGGTCATCCATTGCAATAGAAAATACTACTAAAAACAAACACATAATAAAACATTCTAAAAGCCTTCAAGACTCTGAGTGCATGATACAATACGTAAACAATCCAAAGTATGAGATACTGAGGTACAAAAAATAAAATTAGTATAAGTATTCGTAAATAAGGCATTGAAAATTCAATGACGAATTGGGGAACAAGACATAAAGTTATAGGTGCAGAATCGCAAGATAAAGTTACGACTGTTACGAGTAATACAAATGACAGGATATTCTTTATTATGCAACGGACGGAAGCGAGTAGCAATCGCAGGAGTTTGACAAGCACTAAGTAAAGACAGCTAAGGTTGGTAAAGCAATCAAATAAGCAGGGACTGTGAAATTGTGAACTCTGAATAAGATAGACAAAACAAAACAAGCACAGTGCGGGTTGCTTGCAAAACATGAGGTCCAAAATGTAAACTGAATCAATGAACAAGATTTGCTGATCCCGGTATAGGTGTAGGTGATGATGCGGGTTTAATTTTGGCCACGTCGCAGGATGATTTGATGGCGAATGCTCTCGCTCCTTCTTTTTCTCTTGCAAGTATGGTGCCGTGTTTAACCCACACGAACTTAAAGTTGTTTTTAGCGGCTGCTTCACGACACTCCCGAAACAACTGCTTATTTTTCAGGGTCAAATGCTCATGGACGAGAATAGGTAGAGTAGAGTTTTTAAAGCCAAGCGCCTCTGCATTTAAGCCCTTGGACAATCTGCAGGCGCTGAGAACGTTGTCTCTAAGTATTCTGGAAGTAAACTTTACAATTATATTTTTGGGCTTGTCGTTTTGCTGATGAGCGCGTGGGACGCGATGTACGGCAACCAGATCCTTTTCAGAGATTTTGAAATTGATTCTAGATCCAAGGTTTTCCAGTAAAGCTATCAGATTTTCGTCCCGCCGTTCAGGTATATTACAAAGCTCAATATTACAGCTCCGGGCATTTTGTTCCATGAACTCTATTTTGGCCTCGAGGCCAACCATAGTGCAATGCAAGTCCGCTAAATTTTCATTATGATTTTTCAAAATATCGACTTGCTTTCGAATGTCAGTTTGTTCATCCATGGTATATTGAACCGACTTACGCAAATCAAATACATCTTGAGACAATACTTTATATTTTTCGCCCTGTTCTTTAATACTTTGTTTGATGGATAACTGTTCTGATCGGAGCAAACTTACATCGCTTTTGATTTCTGTGATAACTTGGGACAACGTGGTTAAATCAATTTTAATATTCGCAACACTATCAGTAATTGTTAATAATGTTGCATTCATATCGCGGCGCCATTCGCTTAAAGTATTTTGTAAATCCTGCGACAATGTATCGAACATATCTTTGAATTCCGACTCGGGTTCTTTACGCTTACGGGAGTGTTGCTCAACACATACGATAGGCGCTTTATTCAGATTGCCGTCGGAGGAACTTTTAATTTTTGAATCCGGTGACCTCAACATATTTAGATACTAAATTCAATGCACTAATCACCACTCTGCTTAAAAATATTTCTAAGCTGAAAAGTTCAACTGCAACGTTTGACGAACTTCATAAATGAGAAGGTACTGTCAAAAACAAGTTTATTTTACCCTCACTGGCGATGTGCCACCGTCTGAAGAAGCGCGCCGTTATCGCCCTTACGCCGCTCGCACAACCGCGATGATACCGTGCACTCACCGCGTTGTTTGAATAGTCACTCAATGATTTGCACTTTATTTGATTCCGTATTTTTGCTTGTTTATCACTGTTTAGCTGTTTTTGTTTATAAGAAATGCACTTCTGTAATAACTCAATGTTATTATAAATAGTATAGTTCGTATAGTGCACTTAATTATTTTTAATAATTTATCAAAGTAAGATAACTGGAAACTATAAACTGTCAACTTTGAGGCGCGTTTACGAAGTAGAAGCAAGGTAGGGTAATTTTTTGCTTAATTAGGTTCTTTGTTTAAATCAGAATTACGTACGTCAGAATGAAAAAATAATGAACGTAACGTTTGATCATACCTTAGGCACAAAGTTCATCTCTACATAGTATAAAACAAAGTCGATTTCTATATCTGTCTGGTTGTCTGCTAATTCCTAAACCACGCAACGGATTTTGATGCGTTTTCATTTATAGAAAGTACAATAAACGAGGAAAGTTTATGTCCATCATTAATTTTCACTCGTGTAAAGCCAGGGCGGGTTATCAGTCCATTATCAACATCATTTCAACTGAAAGACGTCCATGGTTGTACTTAGGCCTCCCCCCAAGTGTCACCACAACAAATGGTCGTGTGTGTCTCGTCGGATTCTCGTGACTCTCATCGGTCCACCTTGTGGGAGGCCTTCCAACGCTGCGTGTTCCAGTGGTCACTCCAGAACCTTTCGGCTCCATTGACCATCTGTTCTGCGAGCGACGTCCCCTGCCCACTGCCACTTAAGTTTGGCTATTTTTCAGGCAAAACTATGTCGGACGGTTACGGATACTAAATTTAACAAATTGAATTAAGTACTTGTACAATGTATGGTTCTTACTTTGCAAATTTTAATTTATAATCGTCGGGTGTATTATCTCTAAGAATTATTTACTGCAATAGGGGGGCCCTTGGTAAGAAGGTTTGTAAAGATAAAACCGTGGTTATTCATCTACATAATTTTAGGGTTCCGTACTTCAAAACGGAACCCCGTATAGGATTACTTTGTTTTCCGTCTGTCTGTCAAGACCCTTTACCTCGGGAACGCGTAGAGGTATTGAGTTGAAATTAAAACCATATACTCAAGTCTGCGGTCGTTTGTTGCTGTGAAAAAACAAACTTCTGAGTTAACCAAAAAAAAAGATACAGCCGTTTATGTCGCAAAACACATATATTTCGACACTCAGAAGGCATGAAACAAGATCTTACAGCACAAATACAGGAAAAAATCTGAAAACTGTAAATTTGTAGTTACGTCACAAAAAAATCAATTTTTGCGATTCGGAAAAATCTTCCTTACTCAATTCGGGAAGGCGGTCGCTTCCTTCTGCGAAGCAGTAATGCTAGCAAAGGAGGCGGCCGATCGCGTGAGGTAACGGCAACGGTCCTCACGCCCTAACCGCCGCCGGGATTCCGATCCCGATTTCCGGCCACCGTAGGCGCAGGCTTGCGGACGGCGAGCAATGGGTGGCTCGCCGTCCGACCGTCCGGTAACTGTCCGGACCGAGCCCAAGTCGTCGACGGCGCGTATTGTTCCACGCGCGCCTCAGGGTGACGTCAGCAAATCGTAGGGGCCCAGCAGGGTCGAAGCCTACTGGGGCCATGGCCCTGGGACGAAGGCAACGAAGGAACAGGAGTGGGTTTTTAGTCAGTAAAAGTCTGACACTATCTCTCGCTCCGCCCAAGAGCGGGATTTATCATTAGATGATTTTCCCGCATTAAAAAAAAAACACTCAATTCGGGAATTGAACTGTTTTCATAGCTAAGTTTGTACGAAACAACACAACAACAAAAAAAAAACGCATGTGTCTTAAAATTATGTCAGTAAAACTGATCAGCCCCCCTAGCCAAGTTACAATCGTATCGTTCGCGCTGAACGTTTCGCTGGCCCGGTATGATCGATGCTGGCCAGGGCTGCGGAGATCTTCGAAAGAGTTACCGCGGCACTAAAACGCAAGGGGCAACTGAAGGAACACAGGTGGGTTTTAGTCAGTTAAAGTCTGACACTCCTTCGCTTTACCGAGAGCGGGAGGAGTCAGCCAAATATAGGCAGCAATATCGTTATATTATTTAAGATTTAGAGATTAGGAGGATGTTCTTTAATCGCTCATTCTTCTATATTCATGACTCCATGTCTTCGTACCTTCACTTCACACTATTACAGGTTAAATAAATTCGTTAGAACACTTCGTCATGATTAATGATAATTATGTAGTGGTATTAATGTAGGTAGAAAAATAATGTGCGTGTATACTAAGGCTAGGTTATATATATATACGTTGGTCTGACCAGATCCGCACCGCTCTTGACTCCAAAGAGATGTCAGCAAACTGTAGGGGCCCAGCAGGACCGATATCCACTAGGGACGCGGAAATTAAACTAAAAGGAAACTCGTGGTCTTAGAAAGCAAAGGGCAACTGAAAGACACAGGTGAGGTTTTAGTCAGTATAAGTCTGACACGCCCTCTCGTTCCACCCAGAGCGGCAGACGCAGAAATTATTGGAAGAAAACCCAGATTAAAAAAAAACCCTGCATATTTATGCCAAACCCATCGCCCCATACTTTCCGGCCACGCTATTAGGTACTAGGTAAGTACTAATTGCGACACTTCGTCTGCAAGTGTACACAAAGTTATTAGTGCAGCAAGGTAGGCAAGTGTTAGGTAATAGTCTATCGTAACTGCCTGGAGCCTGTTGCAGGGAAACGTGTTTGCTCATTAGTGGTTATGTGAGTGAGGGGGGGTGGGCTGAGATGTAGGAGGAAGGTGGCATTGAAATTGTGGTGTTGTGTTGCAGGGACATAGAAATAGATAGAAAATAAGTCATGAGACTCTGCATAATAATATAAAAATCGGACCAATCTAGAAGTAAATCCAAAGATTTATAATCCAAACTAATATTATAAATGCGAAAGTAACTCTGTCTGTCTGTCAGTCTTTCTGTCTGTCTGTCTGTCTTTTCTTCACGCCTAAACTACTGAACGGATTTGTGTGAAATTTGGTACAGACATAGTTTGGAACTTGAGAAAGGACATAGAATAGTTTTTATTACAAAAAATAATTAAATTTATTCCGGACATACAGCGCCATCTATTGGTCAAAAGTCCCTATTCCACGCGAACGAAGTCGCGGGCAAAAGCTAGTATAGCATAAGTCTTATATTGTTCTCACTCCTGGGACTCAAGCCTCTTCTCTAAGAGAGGGAATGAGCCGTAATTCACAATACAGGCCCAGTGCGGATTGGTGGATGTAACAATATCTTCGAATTTTTGGTTCTAGGACATGCCGGTTTCCTCACGATGTTTTCCTTCATTGTTTTGATAGCAGTGGTGATGAAATAAATTACACAAAGTTATGCGTCTGGCTGGGTTTGAACCAGTGACATATCTTATAGAATCAAATCTTTTGATAAATGACGGAGTTTTAAGGTTCTGAGGCAAGGGTGGTTTTTGGAATCGGTTAAAAAGGAAAATCTTACATCAGAAAAAAAAGAATAGGTACCACATATTGTAGATATGCCTTTTTAACCGACTTCAAAAAGGAGGTGGTTTTATGCTCAGCTATATGTTGTTTGTTGGATTTCGTACCTGAAAAGTAAAGCAGGACCCTATTACTAACACTCCTTTGTCCGTCTGTCTGTCTGTCTGTCTGTCCGACTGGCACCAGGCTGTATCTCATGAACCTTGATAGCTAGACAGTTGAAATTTTCACAGATGATGTATTTCTGTTGCCGCTATAACAACAAATACTAAAAATAGAATAAAATAAATATTTAAGCGGGGTGTCCATACAACAAACGTGTTTTTTTTTTTTGCCGTTTTTTGTTACTGACGGTACAGAATCCTTCGTGCTCGAGTCCGGCTAGAACTTGGCCGGTTTTTTTTCAGGACGTAAACTCTCAAAGTATTGTTGGTAAATCTTGGGAAAATGACAGATAATAATTTATTCAGTGAGTGATGTGCTTCATCGTAGGAATAAGATAAAAGTGTTGTTGGGTTTTTCCATTACGAATTTCTTTAATTTGCAGGTCTTGTCTTTTTTTGGAGTGAAAAATTATGAAGTAACTTCTCCGGCTCTAGGTGGAGCAAGAGAAAGATGCAGACTTTTACTGACCAAAACCAACCTATGTTCCTTCAGTTGACTTACATTTCAGGGCATTTGACATTACATTTTATTTGATTGATATAAACTAGTGCTTAACTGCAGTCCCTCCTGATGGTGAGCAGTGATGCATTCGTTGATGTTGAAGCGCACTAGTTTATTAAGAGCCTTGAAGACAACTAAATTATAATCGGACGGGAAGACCGCAGAAGACAAATTGTTCCGTTCCTTTGACGTACGCGGTATAAACGATGAGGCGAGAGTTGTTAACCATGTAATGGTGGACACTCGCCGTACGATTGTTTCGTTTATTTCAAATAAATGCTTTGAATCTTTAGTTTAGTCGGCGAAACCTTGACATTACGTAGCGGCGTTAAAATGGTTATAAAATTAAAAGAAATGATTATAGTTAACGTAAAGAATAATAATGTCACGAATACTAATTAATGCTAATGGCTAGTTACCTTGAGAACCGAAATTCATTATAGAGTTTACGTTTTCATATATTTTTTTCGAAAAATTTAGCATTAAAATCGAGTTATCAAATATGTCACATTTACTTGTATGCCGGACCAGAAATGTTGATATCCGCAAGAGGATCAAGTTTACGAACACAGCCCGAGGAATCGCCAAACTTAAGTAAGCGCCTATGGGCAGGGCACATTCCTCGGAGAACTGATGGTCGATGGAGGCGAAATGTTCTGGAGTGGTGACCACATACCGGAACAGCGTGGAAGGCCTCCCACAAGATGGATCGACGATCCGATGAGGGTCGCGGGAAACTGATGGATGCGAGACGCACAAGACCGGTCATTGTGGCGACACTTGGGGGAGTCCTATGAAATGATAATGATGATATATTTTGAAGGGTGAGAGAGAGATCTACAAATCCGTGATAAGACCTGTCATACTGTATGGATCAGAATATTGGGATGTGAAAAAGACTGATGAAAAAAGATTGCAGGTAGCGGAGATGAGAATGTTGAGATGGATGTGTGGTGTGACGAGAATAGATAAAGTGAGAAATGATTATATTAGAGGAAGTTTGAAAGTGGCGCCAGTGATTGAAAAGTTGAAGGGGAATCGTTTGTTTTGGAATGGTCATGTAAAGAGGAGAGATGACATGCATGTTACTAAAAGAGTTATGAGCATACATGTAGATGGATGGAGAGGGAGAGGGAGGCCAAAGAAAAGATGGATGTGTAAAGAGTGATATGAAAGAAAAGGAAGTTAGTGATAGCATGACCAGTGACAGGGCAGAATGGAAGAAAGACAAGGGCAGGAAGATGATGATGATGAATGATGATATGTGTTTCGTGTTGTGTTAACTGGCTTCATTGGTTTTGTGGAGTCCTGAGTTCGATTCCCGGTTTGGGAAAAAAGTACTGTTGGGTTTTTCTTTCCGAATTCCACTGTTACAGCCTGATATGCAGCCTGTATGAACACCAGAAGTTGGTGATATGGCACCCCTGTGCCTCGGAAAGCTCTTAGATTCTTTACATAAAAATACTAGATACGTGTTTCGGGTTTCGCATATACCAATGTTGTATATGTCGTGCAAACGTCAGCGTGGATTCTGTCAAAGTGACATGTGTCACTTTTCCCTTAGCTCGTTCATTCGTTCTCAAGCTTCCGTACTATTGGCTTCACCGACATACACTGCGTACTAGGCTAAACTCTGTTGCGAATGTCCACCGTGATTGAAATACTGTCGGGAGGATTATGTATGTATCGCACTAATGTTATAAATGTGAAAGTTTGTATGTGTGTGTATGTGTGTCTATATTTGTGTGTGCATGTGCACTCCTTCACGCTCATTCGAAAGAGAAGCTAGTTAAGAACCATATGCTTAGTAGTAGTTCAGGAACTTTTATGATAAATCCGTTGGCAGATTGCAGTCTTTAGTGTCACCGCACATGGGCCACGTGCCATAGCCACAAATGCCGCCATGAGAAGCTAGAAGCTTGGCTGCCACTTTTTTTAACCCATATGCGCAGTATCATGATGGACTTTGATGGCGTATGATACAGCGGGATGTATCGGCGTTTAGTGGCCAGTGCGGGCCATAAGAAGTGAGCAGCGGGATTTGAAGCGTGTGGCGGCCACCAGCCTCAGCCGTGTGTGGCGAATCCATATAAAATGTATGAATTACCTACAGGAAATATGCCGATAGCGCGGCGTTTTGTTGTTGTGGCTGGTGGCCCGTGTGCCGCGACCCTTAAATTTTTCATACTCAACTACATTATACACTCGGTCTATAAAATTTAATTTAACTTTTTTAGAAATTGAACTATAACATAAAACGTCAAAACAAAAGAACGCTTAATTTTTAACCGACTTCATTTATAACCGGGCTTTTCTTTTTTAACCGACTTCAAAGAGAAGGAGGTTATTATTGTAAAGGTTAACGGCCAAGTTCAATCTTCAAAATTTGTAGTTCAACAAATAAAAAAAAACTGGGCAAGTGCAATTTGGACTCGCGTCCTAAGGGTTCCGTACAAACTTCCCTATTATGTAAATAGTTCAATTCCCGAATGGAGTTCCGAAGATTTTTCCAACTAGCAAAAAGTTTTTTTTTTGTGACGTAACAACTAATTTACTGTTTTTAGATTTATTCCTATGCTTGTGCTATAAGAATTTGCTACATGCCAAATTTCAGGATTCTGGGTCAACGGGAAGTTTCTTATAAATTTTGATTCCCTTGAGAGTGTTGAAATATACGATTTTTACGACATAAATGGCCGTATCTTTTTTTTCTTTAATTCAGAAGTTTGATTTTTTCACAGCTGCTATGGACCGCAAACCTGAGTAAGTATAATAATATGGTTTTAATTTCAACTCGATATCTCCACACGTTCTCGAGATAAAGGGTCTGGACAGACAGACAATATATGGAATCATTGAAACAGGCACTATTTCGGCAAAATAGAACTGAAAATGTTATTGTATCTCAGCGAAAAATTTATAAGAATAATCAGGAAATTATACCCTATGTTTTTTTTTTTATATTTGAAGTGCATTATTCAAGATTTTATGTGACAATTTCTACATTTACAAAAACATTATTTTTGTGCATAGTGTGCCATTAGTTCTATTTACGTGGACAAAGTACCAGCAGGCAGGTCGGCGTGAGAAAGTAGTTTCACGGTCGATTACGCGAACAATATGGCTGTCCCGCCCATCGTGTAGCTACTCTTGTTCAGATAACCACATAGCTGGACTTGCATAGCACGGAAGTTTAATAGAATAAGAGGCCAATTAATACTGGTTTTGTTGCCACTGTACTTTAGCTTTTGTTCACAAAACGACATCTCAAGCTGGTAATTCTAGTAAAAACTGGTCGCTCATTGAAAAGGTTTTCCGAACAATGAGAGGTCAGGATATACTGGAAATGATAGGCAGCAATATCGTTGCGTGTACATAAACAGATGCAATTAGCTCTAAACGTTACTGATTGTGGTCGTAATTGGTTTAAGAGAGAGAGTATTTCTAAGTATTGTTTGTTTTATTTAGCTGGGCCAAAGCCTACTGGCGCCATGGGTTCACTTCTGAAAGGAAAACTCGGGGTCCTGGAGTGCTAGGCAACGAAGGAATATAGTGGGTATAGTGAAGTCGCGCTCCGCCTCGGGAGAAGTCATTGGATGATTACTTATAAAAAAAACATAAGATAAGTAAATAATAAATTTATTAGCATAAAAACATGTACAAATGTAGTGAGGCCCTGACTCCTGTGCTAGATGGAAACACCAGCATTACAGGAATCAGTGTCTTCTCATAAATATTTAGTGCATGAATACTAAAATTCCATTAAAAATTGAATTCATGAAAACATAATTATCAGTAATAATTATGTTTTCATGAATTCAATTTTTATGATGTGATATAGGAATTATTATTGTTTTGCCATTGAATATGATTGCCTATTACATAAGGATTTAATTTAAATATGCATTGTGCAGAACATAATAAATCCAATTAAAAATTCGGCATCAAAAAGAGCAAAACTATTTTGTGTTTTTTATTGCTCGTAACAAAAAATATGCTGCAGCTAGCCAGTGAATGTTAGGAGGTTTAACCTTCATAGTTTATTCATTTGAATTCAAATGATCAAGTACTAGCTTCTGCCAGTGACTTAGTCTGCATGTAAGTAATAATAATAATATTCCACAATTATCACACTACGCCGTCTAGTGCCAAGCTAATCAGAGCTTGTGTTATGAGTACTAGACAACTTGTAAACGTACTTATATATTTCTAAATACATAATTATTATAGATAAGTTACATATAGTTACATAATTATTATAGATAAGTTACACATAGAGACAAAACAAGTTTGAATGATCGTGCTCATCACGACTGTCCTGAAATACAGGCTCGGCCTAGCTCAGGTGCGGTTGCACATTTTTATTTCTTATGCATTTGTACTAAGTAACCTTAAATTAATTGCTCAAAATTTGAGAAATAAATTATTATTATTTCCTTTATTTATTGAACAGACATATAAATTACACTTTTAAATTTTTTTTTAAACAAAACTAATAAAAAAAAACATTTAAAGATATAAAAATAATAGGGGTTAAAGTATGAAATTGCCGTTTTTTAAAACGGGTTGTTTTGAAGCGTTATTTATATCTTTGGATTTACTTGGAATTATAAATTCAAATAAACTTTATGTTAAAGGTATTCTTTTTTCAAAATCAAGTATTTATTGTTTTTTTTTTGTTTTGTATTTTCTTTGTATTGTTATTATGTATTTATAAATTGTGTAACTTGGCCGTTTTTGTTTCATTATTTCATCCAAATCCCTAAATGAATAACAAACATACACACACGTACAAACTACCGCCTTTGTAACAAGTGTGATTTCTTCAACAGTATTAATAATGGTATTCGCATATTTTAAAACTTTGCAACTCTATAAATAATACATACATAAAAATTAAACAGTAATAGTTTGTGCCATACTTAAAAAGAATATTTCTAAATTAACGTTTTGCTTCGCTGAATATATGCCGTAGTCACATGTCATTAATCCAGTAACGCATAAGATTTCGTTATTTTACTAGGTCTTTATACAAGGTTTTTACGGTCATAAAAATAATTAATTTGAAACATATTAAAAACGGTCTAGTGCGTCTCGCATCCATCGGATTCCCGCAAGCTTCACCAGGTCATCGGTCCACCTTGTAGGGGGCATTCCAACACTGCGTCTTCTGGTACGCGGTCGCCACTTCAGAACCTTTCGGCCCCAACGGCCATCCGTTCTGCGAGCAATGTGCCCTGCCCATTGCCACTTAAGTTTGGCGATTCTTCGTGCTATGTCGGCAACCTTGGTTCTCCTGCGGATATCTTCACGCACTAGACCGTTCGTTGTGGCAACATCTGGGGGAGGCCTATGTCCAGCAGTGGACATCTCTCGGCTGAAATGATGATGATGATGATGATATTAAAAACTTCTGTACGATGTAGTCACATAAGGTACATAAAAAATAATTATAAATTCACACAGTATTAATATAACCCGGGTTTCTAAAGGAGATTTTTTCGGGTGAAGTTCGGTGTTTTAGTTATTCGCAAATTGATTCTAGTGGATATTGTTATGAAAAGTGTAGTTTTGTATCTCAAGTGTCGACACAACTACCCTCCTAGCCAAGTTATAACCGTTTCGTTTCGACGCCAGAGAATTGAACGAAACGGTTGTAACTTGGCCTGGGGGGCAGGACTCTGTGTGAAATTATTAAAACAGGTGTGATAAATTGTAAATTATTATTACGGTAAATTGGAGCTGAGAAGTTTAATGTAGTTATAACTATAACATCGAAACTTGGCGAGAAGTAACTCGATACATTTGCTGCAAAATACTGCAAAAAAGCATTAGAATGTGTCACATTTGCATTCTGATAGAAAACGAAGTGTATTTTAAACGAAAAACTAAATACTTTCTAAACTTGACACTAGCTAAATGCACATACTATGTGACGACAAAAAAAAACAGCCTTCATGTATAAAAACGTTGTTTTTGCGCCAAAAACAAAAACATAAAGCCAAAGTCTAGACAGACATTTAACCAGAAGAACTCATGCGCGTCCCATTAAAAACCAAATCACGTATTAAATCACGTCCATACAAAACTGGTATCCAGGCTTATTTATCAGATCACTGGTCACTGACAAATAAATAAAGATACAATGCCCATTTTGCCCACAAATGGCTTAATTCGTCAACACTGGCACAATACGCACAATCACGTGTATTTACTTTTGTCCACATTTTTCGCCGAGTTGCACACCGTGCGAAAAGCTTCTCATTTCAGTATTATCGAGTCATGAATTTAAGGCCCTTACTCCCAGAAAAAAATTCTGGTTTACCTAGTGTTTTTCAGAATCTAGCATAATCAGCCTTTTAATGTTTCCACTGCTGGCACTCAGGCCTCCTCTCTAGGAAAGAGAATGGGCCGTAATCCACCACGCGGGCCCAGTGTGTGTTGGTGGTGGATGTCACATCTCTTCGAATTTTTGGTTCTAGGCCATGTCGGTTTCCTCATGATTTTCTTCACCGTTTTGAGAGCAGTAGTGATGAAATAAATAACACAATGTAATGCGCCTGGTTGGGTTTGAACCCGCGACCTACAACTCGCAAGTCGGGGCCGTTACCACTCGGCCACCACTGCTCTCATATTTCGCAAAGAAAATGGTTTTAAAGGTCAGCGGGGCTCTGTGCGGGCGCAGGTGGCAGTACGGGTATATGTGCATTTAACTTCGGCCAGATGTTCAAGGGACTATACGCCTTAAAAGTTAAATGTACCTAACTGATCAATTTATCCAAATAAGATTAATTTGCATGCGGTTTCCCTGTTGTTTATAAATTATAAAGAAACCGACCGAACTTACCTTTCCGTTGAAACTTCAAAAGAATGTGTTAATGAAGGAAATGGGTGATTATGATTCGTCGGAGATGAACGAGTTTACAAATAATGACTCGCTGTTGGGTTTATTTATTCCACTGATACCTACTTTCATTTAATTATACAACATATAACACAACGTAAACGTAATTATAGAACTAGAATAACACACACCCTTCAAAGATTCAAAGCATTTTATTTCAAATAAACCATTTATCACACAGGTACTTTTGAAATGTCAAAAAGTCAGTCAGAAAAGTGATGCGAATTGCAGATTCCAAAGCGTACTCTATGGAGAAGAATGTGCAAGAAACCCCAACACAATTTTAAAGAAATTAGTTATCATAATAGGGTATTTTATTATGTAAGTATGCAAAAAGGATACAATTGATATAACTTAGGTAATAAGCAGCTGGTAAATGTTAATTTTAGTTCATAAAATAACAAAATTAATTTAAGAATTAATTTTTCATTTTTCACTTTTTTTGTTGGTTTTTTAGGTGGAACAGTAACCATCGCCATGATATTACGTCACAGGGTCATGTAAACCAAAAAGTGTAAACTGTCAACTGAAAACAGTGCATTTGTATACAAAATTATATTTTTTTTTTGTTGGATGTTTTGGCTTGGATACTAAGTCTTTTAAAAGCCGTGTCTTCGGACGAATAGTCACTTTGTTTACCATTAAAATATGGATGTAGATACATATTCTAATTTTTTATAGTATTTTGCAGCAAATGTATCATAATCATTTCGGCGAACTTCGTTGAGGTAGTCAACAACTACAATAAAATTCTCGGCTCTATTTTACCGAGATCGCGCCTGTTTCAATAATTCCACATATTGTCTAGTTGCGCAGACACTTGAGATACAAAACTACACCAATTTTACATCACAACATCCACTAGGAATCATTTTGCAAATAATTAAAACGATACTGTACTTACTATTCGAAGAAATCCCGCCAAAAACATAATCAATTGACGTTATGACCACAGATCAACATGGCGTCGAGCGCTTTCGTCGAATTACGCGGGAAAATATATAAAAAAATAATTATATTTTTATGGCACTTAGAGATTGAATTAAAATATTGTATTTTTTTTTAGTGCGAATGAGACACTTTTCAGGTTTATCAAAAGGTAATTTTTTTATCCTAAAATTCTTGATTATTCTAGGTTAAAAATAACCTATTTTAAAAATAGTTGAAATCGATTCAGTACATAATATATGTAGTACGCACATACTACTTTTAGCATGTGCGTATATATATATATTATGTTATATGTTGCATATACGAAGGTTACGAATCATACAGACCTTTAAAAAGTAGAGGTTAAAAACTAAATGTCGTAACTGTCTAGGTATTTTGCCACTATAAAAAACTAAAAGTCTTAATCATTGACCTATGACAAAATACTGTGTATGAACTTTAATTACAAATTCAATAACGTTGTTTCATAATTTCGTTCACTTTTTAAATTCATCAATTGTCATATGTTCACATTCTCTTTACTGTGATAATAATGTTCTTAGACTTTAAAAAGTATCTAAGTTACTCTTTTAATTTAAGAAAATTTAACAAACTTTCAAAATTTAACAAAACTATAAAAGAAACTTTTTTTTTGTAGTTTTGTTATTACTATACTACTAGCTTACTACTATATTACTATATTACTAGCTTTGTATTTATATTCAAGCTACATATATATTACTAGCTTTGTATTTATACTCAAGCTACATATATATTACTAGCTTTGTATTTATACTCAAGCTACATATGTATTACTAGCTTTGTATTTATACTCAAGCTACATATATATTACTAGCTTTGTATTTATACTCAAGCTACATATATATTACTAGCTTTGTATTTATACTCAAGCTACATATATATTACTAGCTTTGTATTTATACTCAAGCTACATATATATTACTAGCTTTGTATTTATACTCAAGCTACATATATATTACTAGCTTTGTATTTATACTCAAGCTACACATATATTACTAGCTTTGTATTTATACTCAAGCTACATATATATTACTAGCTTTGTATTTATACTCAAGCTACATATATATTACTAGCTTTGTATTTATACTCAAGCTACATATATATTACTAGCTTCGTATTTATACTCAAGCTACATATATATTACTAGCTTTGTATTTATACTCAAGCTACATATATATTACTAGCTTTGTATTTATACTCAAGCTACATATATATTACTAGCTTTGTATTTATATTCAAGCTACATATATATTACTAGCTTTGTATTTATATTCAAGCTACATATATATTACTAGCTTTGTATTTATATTCAAGCTACATATATATTACTAGCTTTGTATTTATATTCAAGCTACATATATATTACTTGCTTCTGCTAGCGGCTTCGCCCGCGTGAAAGTCGATTTCTTCATACTAACTTTGGCCCCCATTTCATAAAATCCGTTCTTAGCGATTGTTTACACCCTATAAGGAACCTACCTGCCTGACGTCACAACATGGCAATCGATCCTATTTTTATTTGGAACACTTTGTATGGTAGTCAACCATTGATATAATTTAGGTACTGGGAAATTCTTTTATAATTCCGTAAATCTTTGACAAAGGTTTCTAAAATTGTAAGTAGACAGCTATTTATATAATATAGACCACAATAGGTTAGTGGCTACTTAGTTCTCAGTGTACAATGGTGGTATGTGACATATTATTTATTAATGAGTCACTATGTGAACTGGGCCTCGGTGGTTCTCAGACGGTGACCAAACTAGATTAGGACAGTTGCCAAATATCTGTGGTAATCCATTGTTATCTGGTATGTAGTAGGAATGTATTCGTTACTTAAGATTATCGTCTGGAGAAGAACAATAATAATATAATGCAATGATGCAAAAACACCTTGTATTTTTTGAGGTGGGAAAGTCGTCGAATAACTCCTTCCGCTCCGGTTCGAGCGAGAGAGAGGTTCAGATTTTTACTGACTAAAAGCCCCAACGCGCGCATCAAAGAGATGTCAGCAAAACTGCCAGCAGGGCCAAAAGGACTAAAAAGAAACACCGGGGTCCTGGGACGCAAGGTAGAGAAGGAACATAGGAGTGGGTTTTAGTCAGTGAAAGTCTGATATGCTACTCTGCCCTAGAGAGGGAGAAGTAAAATAGAACTGTGTTCTTTCAGTTGCATGTGGCGTTCCAGGGCTTTCGAGTAATCCTGCAGCCTAAGCTGAAATATCCATAAGTAATTGAAGTCTGTACAGATTTTAATTACTTATGGATAGGTCTGAGTACACGAACCGCGCGAAGAAAAAAAAATAACTTCATTCTTGTATCATTTTATAAATATAGATAAAGATACACATAGACAGACATCATCTTCAGTCAGATCGCTACGCCCGCTCAGCAGCGACAGGAGCTTTCCCTGGAAGAGCGGAGAGTTCTTCACTTTTTTACAATCTGAAATTTTTTTTCACTTATTAGAATTTTAATTCGATTTCATTGCTTTGTAAAAATCCCTGCATTCTTTGGACAAAGCTCCATTACACGCATCTTAAATTTTTCTCCGTCAATTTGGCCACCCTACACAATTCATGGGTGGGCCAGCAGTCTGTCTGGCTGCCTATCACAAATGATCCAATTGAGCCTGCTTTGTGAGGGATCCGCAATTTGTCCGTCGTACTATTATTAAGGTGAAAATTTTTGCGACAGCAAATTACTTACATACTTTGTTGTTTGGGCAAATTTATATCGGTCAACAGCGATTTGGAAGACTTTTTCGACGCCATTTTTTAATTTCAGACTTAGTTAAATGAGAGTTTTTTTAGGGTTCTGTACCTCAAAAGGAAAAAACGGAACCCTTATAGGATCACTTTGTTGTCCGTCTGTCTGTCTGTCATGACCCTTTATCTTAGTAACGCGTGGAGGTATCGAGTTGAAATTAAAACCATATACTTAGATCTGCGGTCCCTTGAATCTATGAAAAAATCAAACTTCCGAGTTAACGAAAAAAAAAGATACGGCAGTTTACGTCTCAAAAAACGTATATTCGACCCTCTCAATCAAATCAAATATCATTGGGTACTTCCGTTGACCTAGAATCCTGAAATGTGGCATGACGCAAGGTTTTATAGCACAAGTATAGGAAAAAAAAAACTTTTTATGCGATTCAGGAAAATCTTCGTAACTCAATTCGGGAATAGGTAAGTTTGTATGGAACCCTCAGTGCGCGAGTCCGACTCACACTTGCCCGGTTTTTAATTATTTACTTACCGACATAAAAATATATACAATTGTTCCAAGGGATCATAATTCCGGGATAAAAAGTATATTCTATGAGCGATTCCAGGATATGGTCTACCCGTGTAGCAAATTTCATCTAAATCCCTTCAGTAGTTACAGCGTGATGGAGTAACAAACATACACACACACTTTCCCAAACTTTCGACTTTATAATATTAGTGTAAAGTGTAGGATACTATTTACATACTTTTAAATATTTACAACACTTCTAAATTTAATCTAATTAATACATTATGTCCCACCGTAGAGTGAAGGCCTCCTTTTCCCTCTACCACACACGTCTGTTTTCGGACATTGCTGTCCAGTCCCTCCGGTAATCTCTCCATCTTCCCACCCAATAAGTGGCTCTCCTAACTCATATCTCATTTGACATGCGGCATGTCCGGCCTAATCCCTCGGCTAGCAAAAAAGCAAAGCTAAAAAGTAGGAAAAGTTTTCCGGTTTTTTTTTTTTAGTTTGAAGAATCATCTAATGACAAATCAAATCCCGCTCTTGGGCGGAGCGAGAGATAGTGTCAGACTTTTGCTGACTAAAAACCCACTCCTGTTCCTTCTTTGCCTTCGTCCTGGGGCCCCGGGCTTCGCTTTCACACTACCCGTGGCCCCAGTAGGCTTCGGCCCTGCTGGGCCCCTACGATTTGCTGACATATCCCGGAGGCGCGCGTGGTCGCGCGGTGATACGCGCCGTCGACGACTTGGGCTCGGTCTGGACGGTTACCGGACGGTCGGACGGCTAGCCACCCATTACTCGCCGTAAAGCTTTCCGGGTAGCATCTGTAATCTTATTCACTAAACACACTTAGGCAACTAATTATGAATATACACTTTAAAACCAAAAGAATCTTATTGTCAGGTATGCGGGCTTGCGGACGGCGAACTATGGGTAGCTCGCCGTCCAACCGTCCGGTAACCTTCCGGACCAAGCCCAAATCGTCGACGGCGCGTATTGTTCCACGCGCGCCTCAGGGATATGTCAGCAAATCGTAGGGGCCCAGCGGGGTTGAAGCCTACTGGGGCCATGGGTTCACTTCTGAAAGGAAAACCCGGCCCTGATATGAAAGGCAAAGAAGGAATAGGAGTGGGTTTTTAGTCAGTAAAAGTCTTACACTCTTACTCGCTTCCAGAGCGGGAGAAGTTATTTGATACCGATGATTTAGCACGCCTAGGCAAGCGTGCTCCATCGTCGGCATCAAATAGGCAGGAGTAACCTATTCACTCTTGACTTGAAGTCCTTAGACTGTATGTATCAAGAAACACAGACTCCGGCAGAGAATTCTACTCCTTAACAAACAATGAATGTATTCCCAAAACGCTTTAAACATATGGGTGGGAGGTCCACTATGTACCGGTAGCACAATGACGTACGTTTAGTGATCCGCTAATGGAACATACGTAGATGAACTATGAGCACATCTTCAATAAATAAGCTACATCACGATATCGATTTTCGATGTGAGAAGGGTACTCATCATAAATCTACAAACAACTGATAAAGACAACACTATCTACAAGTTAATTCGCCATAGCTGTTGACTAGCCAATTACCCATGTTCAACTAGTTGTTATGCAATACAGCAATTTCATATCGATACTTATAAAATTTTCCCCACACGTACAATGCTCTTAAGTAATGCCACATTAGATCGAAACATTGTATGCCTCCAGCAAAATTGTGAAGAAAATTCAACATAATGAGATCTTGTACACGCAAATTCACCAATTTACATGATAACAATAACATACGTGTGTATAACAGTTGTTTGGTAACACATAGTCTTGTTATTTTTTATTTTATACATATATAGAGAAACAACGTAGAAAATATTTAATCTATCTTTATTTTATGTATATGTCGTGACCCTATGATCTGGTCTAATTGATCATTTCATGTAATGGCCAACTAAAACTGGCCAGATCGTTTAAACGTTAATATTTGATGATATGTCAATCCTCGTTTGGCCATATCATTGATTCAATGTAGGATGTCTATCAAAATGAAAAGTCTAAAGAAAGTAGGCCAAACGAGGATTGACATATCATCAAAGTTTAACGTTTAAAATTATCTGGCCGGCCCCCCTAGCCAAGTTACAACCGTTTCGTGTCGAATTCCGTTCTCCAATCGGTAACAACTCGGTGTCAGCAATAATTGTAGAAAACGATAAGTTGGTATCCATGTTGACGCGCCGGAGTCGGCCGCTCGTTCTACAATAAGAAAGGATGTAGCGTTGAACATTGTAGAAACGATAACAATTCATTCTATCATTTTGAACGATGTGAACTTGGCTACGAATTTTCTATTCGTTTTTTCTGACCGTAACTGAACGTAACTTAACGTTGATATGATGTCATTCCCAGACATTTCGACTAGCGTTAACGATTGCAGATTATCAACTTGGCTAGGGGTGCTGTTTAACTTGGCCATATCATGAAGAGATCAATTTCTATGATCTGGCCACGACATATATATATAATTCTTCTGTACCTACGTAAGTTTGTCACCTAACTCCTCCTAAACGGCTATTTGGATGAAATGTTGTGTATATATTTGAGAATATTCCTGAATGGTTTGAAAATACAAACCCTTTGTGTTGTTGCGGCAAGTATTTTTTACAATGCCGCAGCCCACATAATATCCCGTAAATGACGAAATCTGAGTTACCTACCTGTACCAGCTACACACTACTTCTTCGTATTTATGGTACATTTGTTCTTTTTGGACTAACACTTCTCCATTTCCTCGACATGAACGTTGGCAGCGCATGAGCTGCGGAATTCGGGGTTAGCTTTAGTTTCTGAAGTCAGCCCTACGTTGACTGGTAGCCTATCTGTGTGCTCGCCCATCTAGTTTTGACTGACCTGTTGGTCTAGTAGTTAGTGGCCCTGACTGCTATGCCAGAGGTTGTGGGTCCGATTCCCACCCAAATGTTTTTGTGGTGAGCACGATCATTTGTTCTGTGTCTGGGTGTAATTTATCTATAATATGTATGTATTTAAAAATATATGAGTATGTCAGTTATCTAGTACTCATAGCACAAGCTCAGCTTAGTTTGGGACTAGATGGCGTTGTGTGAAAGTTGTGGAAAATTATTACTTGTAGCATATCCATCTGTTTACCCATCTAGTTCTAAAGTTAGGATAAGTAAGCGTGGACGTGGAGGCGCGCCTGTTCGTCGCAGCAGCGCCTGAGATGCGCGCCGTCGTAACAGTAAATCTCGGTCGTGCGCCTGCGCCCGCCTCTAGCATACTAATGCAGTCCAAGTGTGTTTGCATTGGATTTGAAGATACGATAACACTGGACTAAAATATTTAACTTTCTGATACCGCAGTTAGACTGAAAATAAATTAAGACTTAGGGAATAATATAATAAGTATAGAAAATTTACAAATGATGGGTTTTTCGCACATACGATATGCCTCTTGCGCTCTTGCTCATGCACCGCTGTCACGTAGATGTTTATGTGCTGATCATAGATGGCGCTGTGGTCTTCAACATTTTCTATTTCCCTAAAAACCATGAACGACTACCCTAAAAGATTTTCATACCGCTTCTTCAAAATCCTGTAAAATTGAATCAAAGTTTTGAACCTAGAAACTCGGCCGCCCGACGCTCATCGGCCTTCAAATAAGAAGGCCGATGAGCGTCGCAGGAATCTGATGTGTTTGAGATACACAGAATCGGTCGTTGTAGCGACCATTGGAGGAGGTCTATGTCCAGCAATTGACATCTTTCGCCTGTAATGACGCTGGTGAAGATGAATATATTTTTGTTATCGCCTTGATTGTGGTCTAAGCAGGGTTGAATTGCGGGACATACATAATAATATAGCCCAGGGGCCGACTCCGTGGGTGCTCGGGGGCTATAAACAGTGGCTGCAGAGCACCCCTGAAGATAGACATCAAGAAACAGATCAGAAATCGCCTTTTAGGTTACGAATGAATTATAATATTTCTTGATATTAAAAACTAGTTTAATTTTTTATAATGATTTCATTTTATATTTTTATCAAACATAATGAGTAATAAATTACTCAGTACCGTATGTAAGTAGGACATTTATTTATTTGTCGGTCGATCAGTGTGCATTTCTCTTCTCACACTTCGCCACTTTTTCGAGTCATCAAATGAGCATGAGCACCCATGAGGTTTTCTAAAAGCCCCTGGTAAACTACACCATTTTTACATCATAACATCTACTAGGAATCAATTTGCAATAATTGAAAAAAACCATTGAATTTCAACTAAATACATTTCGTCAAAAACACCATGTAACTGTATTGCCATAGCTATTGCAAGCTAGGACTTGCGATGGCCGTGCAATATCTCCACAAATCACAATGCCATGCACAAAATCTCACAAATTGTACAGTTTCCGTCAAAGACACAAAAAGATTTTGGCATCAGGATTTTTATTGAATTCTGCACAACACATTTTATATAATGGAAACGCACAATCATCTAGAAAAAGTTAAGACATACGAGTTTGTGTATTAATAAAAATGATTGTGGAAGTATGAAATTCCGAGGAGTTGCAGAACTCAGAAGTGACTTAACTATGAACATACAGCCTACAAGATTTAGTTGAGAAGTTGCAATTTCTCTACGTGAGTCCCGGGCCTAATGTATGAATACCGTGATGCATAGAGTTTCTGCTCTTTTTTTGAAATTATGCATTGTAGTTCTTGGGGCGAGTGATTTTTTCTTTCGCTTTAGAATTTGTGGTGATAAAGTTTTTTGTTTTAAACGCTATATATTGGGTTTAGTTGAGGGATAAGATATTAAGAATCTGAAATCGTCATTTAAGTTCTCCCGCACTGAGTGGAGCGCGTGTCAGACTTTTACTGACTAAGGGCCAACGAAAAGAAAAAGAAAGAAAGAAAAATATTTTTTTTGGCACACGTGTGTATCTGTGATACACACAATGTAGAAACAACATGTAAATAAAAATAAGAAAATAAAATAACTAACATTGTGTGTCTCGCGCCTGCATCAAATAGGCGGACCTATTTTCAGTTTTGTTCAGTTTAGTTCAGCAAAAATGCCAGACAACTTCGTGGTAGTTACCTGATGCTGGTTTTCAACTGAACCTTATTTAGAGTGTACGGTAGAAAAGTTAGATTACTCGTATTTATAATAGTCGTTAGTGTTAACTTAACAACGCTGCGTTAAGCGGTCGCCCGCGTGGTCTCATACAAATGTGCTCCGTCGCGGCTCGCCGCGCGGGCACCAGTCGCGAGGAGCCGCGCCCCGCGCCCATTATGCTACGTAATAATACATTAAAGTTCTCCATCGACACGACTACATGCACACCGTTAAAGATGAACCAGTGACACTGCGCAGGTAATAATCTGGTTTCCGTGACAGGGACCGTCGGCCCTTAAACCCATCCGTGTCCATTTGCGTTCCAGAACCTTGGTGACTCTTTCGAACCATCTTGCAGCTACATTCTACGCGTCACAACATAGGAAACTGCTAGTTCAATAATGCGAGAGGATATTTTTACTTTTTTCTTTAAATTAATAGATACTTCAACTCAAAATGTCCACCTTTAGCTTAAACACAGGCTTTAAGCGTCCAAGCTATGCATCTATCGTTTTACGCACTGTGTGTATTGGAAAATTGTCCACTGTTGATCGTAGAGATTATTTTTTGCTATCGCACGACTTGTGCATTTAATATAATATACACAGTCAGTTTTGTTTTTCATTAGAATGCTGATTTGACACATTCTAATACTTTTATAATTTTTTGGTAGCAAACTTATCAATCTTTTTGGCAAGCTTCGCTGAGATAGTCGATACTACAATGAAGATCGCACCTCTTTTATTGATTTCACTTACTGTCTCAATATGAAGACACTTGAGATAGTAAACTACAGGGGCGCTGACTCCGTGGGTGCTCGGGGGCTCGAGCACCCATGAGAAATAAACAGTGGGTGCCGAGCACCCCTGAGAATAGACTTCAAGAAACCAATCAGTAATCGCCTTTTAGGGCTGGGCGTTTTTTCATTACTCGCAGATACAAATAATTGTTGATGAAACAGATATTTGTTTTGGGTCTGGGTGTTTGTGGTACCTTCGTTGTTCCTGGTTTCCATAGTACAAGGGAAAACCTTTAGTTTGAGACCAGGACAATGTATGTGATGTTGTATCAATTTATTATTTATTACGATGCGGGCAACGGATACCGCAAGAGAACCAAGGTTACCGACATAGCACGAAGAATCGCCAAACTAAAGTGGCAATGGGCAGGGCACATTGTTCGCAGAACAGATGGCCGTTGGGGCCGAAAGGTTCTGGAATGGCGGCCACGTACCGGAAGACGTAGCGTTGGAAGGCCTCCTACAAGGTGGACCGATGACTTGGTAACGGTTGCGGGAGTCCGATGGATGCGAGATGCATAGGACCGTTCATTGTGGCGACACTTGGGGGAGGCCTATGTCCAGCAGTGGACGTCTTTCAGCTGAAATGATGATGATGATGATGAGGAACGGATACCAGTTACTGATGCCGGGTATAAGTTATCAAAATATCGATCAGTGTGCATTTCTCTTCTCATACTTCGCCACTTTTTCGAGTCATCAAATGAGCATGAGCACCCATGAGGTTTTCTAAAAGTCCCTGGTAAACTACACCATTTTTACATCATAACATCTACTAGGAATCAATTTGCAATAGTTAAAAAAGCCATTGAATTTCAATTAAATACATTTCGTCAGAAACACCATGTAACTGTATGGCCGTAGCTATTGCAAGCTAGGACTTGCGATGGCCGTGCAATATCTCCACAAATCACAATGCCATGCACAAAATCTCACAAATTGTACAGTTTCCGTCAAAGACACAAAAAGATTTTGGCATCAGGATTTTTATTGAATTCTGCACAACACATTTTATATAATGGAAACGCACAATCATCTAGAAAAAGTTAAGACCTACGAGTTTGTGTATTAATAAAAATGATTGTGGAAGTATGAAATTCCGAGGAGTTGCAGAATTCAGAAGTGACTTAACTATGAACATACAGCCTACAAGATACTAGGACTTGCGATGGCCGTGCAATATCTCCACAAATCACAATGCCATGCACAATATCTCACAAATTGTACTGTTTACGTCAAAAACACAAAAAGATTTGCATCGATTTTTTATGATTGCAGGATAACAATCAAAAAGTCGTTTGCAAAACTTATAACAGTTAACATAATGTCAAATAGTTATGTTTGTGATGCAACCGGCCTTCACAATGGCAGCGTGGTAACTGTGATGCATTATGAGAGAAATATAGAGAAGGTTACTTTTGATACAATACGTATAATCCATTTGTTTAGATAGATAGATAGATATATTCTTTATTGAACACCAAAAACTCTAATACTACTTACTACACACACCACTTACACTACTACTTACTTATATGACAATATCATAATCTATTTCTCCTTCAACTTTTCAGTCACTGGCGCCGCTTGCAAAATTCCTATACTCCATCTGTTTAGGTAATTAACTAAACGTAAACAATCTTGATACTTATGTCTTTTTATTTAAAAAAAATCGTATAAAAGACTTACAAAGATTATTTAAAATTTAGTTAATTACCGAACATCGGTATGGGTAAATAACAAATTGTAAAAAAAAATAGATTTTTTAGACAACTTTTAGATAAAAGACATGTCAAGATTTAGTTAATTACCTAAACAGATAGAATATAGGAAGTTTGAAAGCGGCGCCAGTGACTGAAAAGTTGAAGGGTAAATAGGTTAACATATTGTCTCATGTAATTTTACTATCGCGTAAAAGACGGATGAAATAATTTTGCATGTAATGATAAGAGAATGTTGAGATGGATGTGTGGTGTGACGAGAATGGATAAAGTTAGAGAGTTTGAAAGTGGCGCCAGTGACATAAAAGTTGAAGGGGAATCGTTTGTTTTAGTATGGTCATGTGTAGAGGAGAGATGCAATGCATGTTACTCTAAGAGTTATGAATACTTGTGGATGGATGAATAGAGAGACTAAAGGAAAGATGGATGGATTGTGTGAGGAGTGATATGAAAGAAAAGGGAGTTAGAGATACTATGACGGATGATAGGACAAAATGGGAAAAAAAACCGTACAAACTTACCAATGAAAACAGTTTCTCAATTTCAAGATTCTAGGTCAACGGGAAGTACCCTATGAATTTCGATTCCCTTGAAAGTGTCAAAATATACGGTTTTTGCGACATAAACAGTCGTGTCTTTTTTTCGTTAATTCGGAATCTTGATTTTTTTACAGCTAAAGGACAACAGACCTATGTTTTTAATTTCAACTCGATACCTCCACGCGTTCCCGAGATAATGGGTCTTGACAGACAGACAGACGGACAACAAAGTGATCCTTAAGGGATCCGTTTTTTTTCCTTTTGAGGTACGGATCCCTAAAAACGTGTTACGCTGCCCCCAAATAACATGAAAGTAGAGCAAGATGATGATGATTATGACATAGATGCCAGCACAATGTAAGGAATAAGAAATGACTGTGAATAGCTGTGTATGTATAACGAAACAGAAAAAACCGGGCAAGTCTGAGTTGGAGTCGCGCACTGAAGGTTCCGTAAAAACTTATCTATGAAAACAGTTCAATTGCCGAATTGAGTTCGAAGATTTTCCGAATCGTAAAAAAAAATATTTTTTATATGACGTAACTAAAAATTTACAGTTTTCAGTTTTTTTTTTTTGCCTATACTTGTGCTATGAGACCTTACTTCATGCCAAATTCCAGGATTCTAGGTCAACGGGAAGTACCCTATGAATTTTGATTTGATTGAGAGTGTCGAAATATACAATGCGTTCCAAATAAGAATAGGATCGATTGCCATGTTGTGACGTCACGTGATACTATCAAATCGAAGAATTATTATGATGAGCATAACAAGAAAATTTTAAAATTTAATTTATTTACGAACTGTGAACGAAAAAACTTTAATCAGAATCCACTTCTTCAATTTTGCTCATCTATGAGTTCTTCAATTTTGCCCAATTTCTTGCGATTTGACAGTATGACGTGACGTCACAACATGGCAATCGATCCGATTCTTATTTGGCACGCATTGTACGTTTTTTGAGACATACATGGCCGTATCTTTTTTTTTGTTAACTCAGAAGTTTCATTTTTTCACAGCTTCAAGGGAACTACGAATTTTGATTCCCTTGAGAATGTCAAAATATATTTTTGTAAGTTTCGTATGTAAGTTTGTACGGAACCCTCAGTGCGCGAGTCCGACTCGTTTATTCTAACCAGTCGTTTCTGAGATTAGCGCGTACAAAGAAACTTATTAGCTTTATATTAATGTAGATAAATCTATTATACTTCTGTGTTTTCTTGCAATTTTGCGCCAATACCACATCAATGCGCCTGAGCACTGTGTTGTTGCGTCATCTGACGTTCAGCTGGTCTTAATTTTATTTAATTACAGAATTTTTTTTTTGATGTAAAAAATCATCGAATTAATTCTTCCGCTGTAGGGTGGGACAATAGAAGATGGTGATCATAAACATCAAAAGAATGTCTTGTGTCTAGATAAGACACAAGACCTTCTTTTCGAGCCGAAGTCGTCAACAGCGCGTAGTTTTCCACGCACTCCCCAAAGACATGTCAGGGAACCGTAGGGGCCCAGCAGGGCCGACGCCCCCTGGGGCCACGAAAATTTGCTGAAAAGGAAACTCGTGGCAAATAAACGACACAGGTGTGGTTTTATTCAGTAAAAGTCTGACACGCCTAGACGCTCCATCTTAGTGCGATCAGTCATTGGATGATTTCCCACCTCAAAGAAAAATCGTCTCTTATATTTTACCACTTAGGTAGTACAGGAGATGTAATTTATTATTTGACTAGTATATTAATTTGAATAAATCTCCAAGGTTTGTAGGTATTTTATTACCTACGTAAATTACAGTCTCAACTCCTCCATAATATCTCAAAACCATTGAAGCAATTCTTCTATTTATACTTAGCAAATCTAATAAAACAAGGATTGTGTACAAAAAAGACTTGGCGCCAAAACTGTAAAGTAACATTACGACCAGTATAACTAAACCCGCGGTGAAATTGAGAACTAAACTAAAATGCACTGATCTGACGGTGGTAAAAGAGACTAGTGACAGTGGCGCCAATCCGATGTGTCAAGTTACGTTGGATGCACAGTACGGAGCTATTTTACAGACAAACGCAGGCATGTTCTATTCCTGAGCTATTTTAGCTGCAAAGATGACTCCTACAGCTTATAAATAGCTTAAGTGATCGCACAAATGTTTCTGATTGCGTTTGTTATATAAGTTGTTTTTAGGATTCAGTTCTTAATGGTTGTTACTGAAATTATGAGAGGCGAGATAAGAGGCAAGAATTAATTTAGTTATACTATATAAATTAACAAAGAAAAAAAGGGGTTATAGGAGGGTAAAAAACAGCGTAAGACCTATACTCACGACTTACCAAATTAATATAATTCACGAAAAAATTCCATAAAAATCGGTCAAGCTGCTTTGGACTACTTTTATAATAACAAACAAACACTTTGACACGTGATTTTTATACATAAGATATTCCCGAATATCATTTTAAATATTTAAAAAAATCTATTTTTGAACATAAAAACAAAACAATAACTATTCTTATTCGAATTTTCTTCTAAATTCCTCTATATTCTAAGTTCCTCTATTCGATACAAGATGGCGCTAGTTACACCATTCTCACCGCTATTTCAATGTTCTTATTTGGGAGATTATAGAATACTGAATGGTGTTATTCGTGGATTATTATTTCAAGAATAATTCACGTGTCTAGAGATCTTAGCGTTGCATAATATTTGGACTAGGATTCACTTGGATAAGCCAAGATATTGAATATAGATACGGGCGCCGGCTTTTAGAAAACCTCATGGGTGCTCGTGCTCATTAGATGACTCGAAAAAGTGGCGAAGTGTGAGAAGAGAAATGCACACTGATCGACCGACAAATAAATAAATGTCCTACTTACATACTGCGTAGGTAATTAATTACTTATTATGTTTGATAAAAATGTAAAATGAAACCATTAAATAAAAATGAAACTAGTTTTTATTATCAAGAAATATTATAATTTATACGTAATCTAAAAGGTGATTACTGATCTGCTTCGTAATGTCCATTCTCAGGGGTGCTCGGCACCCACTGTTTATTTCTCACTGGTGCTCGAGCCTCCGGCACCCACGCAGTCGGCGCCCCTGAATATAGAAGTTTCCTAGTAGTATCGGGGTATTCTAGGACGAATTTCTCCCATAATCCCTTCCTTATGTGTCAGTCTGTACCAATTCTGAGTATAATCACATCGATTGGTTTGGCTTGTACGAAGTTCTGAGGCTGAATGACTGGATTTATTAGTACAGCTATTAGTAAACTGTTTGTATGTAAACATTTCCTGCATTAGTACAAATGTTAGTATCCCAGAGTACTGAAATGAAAGGAAATCCAAATCAGTCTTGAAATCTTGAATAGTCTTTGTGTCTTATAAATCATAGGCTGCATTGGATCAGATAATAATCCAGTCTACCGCAGTGTTTATAAACTGGTTGAATTTAAGAAATATTTAGATAATAGTCTTCCATTTTTTTACTTGTTGTAAATAGTAATTGTTACCTGTATTGTTTTTAGCATAATATTAATTACATAATTTTGTAAAACCGAATATAGTGCATGTGGTGTCAGCCTATTATTAATTGCTACGCTAATGGATGTCAGTTTCGTTTTAGTATAATATAAATGTATTGTGTAAGCAGTTGCTGGCTGACCAAATAAATAAATAGTTACCTAGGCCAGTCTCTTTGTTTGAGGTGATAAATCATCTATTGACTTCAACCAGTCTATGGGGTGGAGCGCGCGGGTGTTTTTTTTTATGTGGGTAAATCATCTAATGACAAGAGCTGGAGATACCTTCCTTGCCTTTCGTACCAGGGCCGAGTCTTCCTTTCAGAATCAGACCCTTGGCCCCAGTAGGCTTCGACCCTGCTGGGCCCCTACGGTTGCTGATATCTCCTTGAGGCGCGTGGACATTACGCGCCGGCGACGACTTTGGCTCGGTCCGGACGGTTACCTGACGGTCGGACGGCGAGCTACCCATTGTTCGCCATTGTTCGGTGGCAGCGGGAGGGTGTGTCAGACTTTTACTGACTAAAACCACACCTATGCGTTCTAAGAACACAAGTTTCCTTTTTAGTGGTCCCATGGCTATATATATGCTAGCGAAGGAGGAGGCTGCACGCGTAAGAGAACGAAGGTCCTCACTGACCAGCCGCCGTAATTCCGACCCCGGCTACCAGCCACGGTAGACGCGTGCTTGCGGACGTCGAGAAATGAGTAGCTCGCGGTCCGTTCGGTAATTAACCGGACCGAGCTCAGTCGTCAACAGCGCGAAGTGATCTACGCATTCCTCAATTGTTCCACGCGCGCCGAAGATGTCAGCACATCTCCCTGAGGCGCGCGTGGAACAATACGCGCCGTCAATCGACAAGACCAGGATTTTTTCTCCACTTACATCATCGAGCTAATTGAGAAATCACGTAACAATAGAGTTGTAGTCAACAAAACTAACTGTTATCGTAGAAAACCGAAAAGTTTGCGTTTCGGCCTTGCGGGTGTACCAACATGTCTACCTAATGTAGAAAAGTTCGGCGACCGCATAAAACTTTTCGATTCGACTACCGATAATGTCGCTTTACAAAGATTTATTGAAGCGTTTAACTGTGCTCGTAGAAAAACTATTATTATAAGCAGAATTTCATTGAACTCTAGTGGTTGTTTCAGGAAAAAAGTGGTTTGAGCTGTAGAAGCTCAAACCACTTTTTTTTTTTTTTTTTTTGGGAAAAATTGGTTTGATCTATGAAGTGATTTTTGGAAAGAGTCATCACAGTCCTGGAACGCAAAATACAAATTAAGAAATACAAATCAGTTTTAGTCAGTAAAAGTCTGACACACCCTTTCGCTTCACCCAGAGCACCAGGAGTTATTTAATTGAGACAGACTGTGTAAGAAAAAAATAGTTTTTACGAGGATTTATGGTTTTTTACATTTTCTTTCAGCAAGAGTTTTACTCAATGGATTCTTAAAGATTGAAGGCGTCGTGGCCCAGCCAAGATGCGGTGGCCAAATGACTTTGACGTGTACCATAACTGCTAGATTGAGGTGACGCAGAAAAAATAAATCTAGGAAGGACATGGGACATGCATTTGCTCAGCAGTAGAACAGTTTGAGGTGGTTAAAAAAAAGCATGGTATTGATAAGCAGAGCTTTTATTGCCATTAAATACGGTTTATATATTTTGCATGTAGCGGAGATGGGAATGTTGAGATGGATATGTGGTGTGACGAGAATGGATAAAGTGAGAAATGAGTATATTAAAGGAAGTTTGAAAGTGGCGCGAGAGGCTGAAAAGTTGAAAGGAAATCGGTTTTCTTGGTATGGTCTGTGAAGATAACCTAACACTATCCATGTTATCAAATGGATAGTGTTAGAGCTCGTGCCATGCCCGCAGATCACTGCTAAACTTGGCTTGGTTTGACATTGAGAGTAGTCTACGAACTATCCAAAACAAACATGTTTATTTACCCAAAAAATCAGAGGAGGTCTACATCAGTACCGTGGGTATCTGTAAAAAAATGGCGCTTGTCCGTGATTGGTCGGCGTGGCGTGCCCCCCGCGGACCGTGGGAGCGGTCCCACGTGCCGACCACCGCGGACCTGCGCCCGCGCAGCGCGAGTCGCGACACGTCCGTGCGTCTGCCCCACATTGCTGGATCGCTACAGGGCTGAGAGGATGGAAGTGGACCTATTTATAGATTTGGTTAAGTGGTTCTTAGGTGCCTGGTTAATTAAGTTATGGATTTTAATGGTCGAATTGTATTGAGTTTAGAAAAATTATATGATATAAAAATAGACAATCCTTAAGCAATAGCAGTAAAAATATTTATATTTAAAGGATTTTATATAAGCAATATGACATGATCAATCGCGAAAACAGTTCAATTTGGCATTGCGAGAATTAATATGACTATTAGAAATATAGTTTTTCTATAGCCCTCTGGCCTCTAGAGATGCAAGCTCATGTGGAAGATTTCATTGGCCTAGTGGCCAATAATATATTATGTTCCACAACTATCACAAAATGGCGTCTAGTCTCAAGCTAAGCAGAGCTTGTGTTATGAGTACTAGACGACTGATAAGTATACTTATATATTTCTAAATACACACATATAGTAGATTATTTTTTTAATTGTTTTTTTTTTAATTATTGATAGGCTCGCGTTTGACCACTATCTCACTTGATGGTAAGCGATGATGTGGCCGACGATGGATCACGCTTGCCTAGAAGTAACCTATTCACTCTTGACTTAAAGACCCCTAGGTTGTAGCTATCAGGGAACACAGACTCCGGCAGGGAATTCCACTCCTTAGCTGTACGCATTATGAATGTGTTCCCAAAACGCTTTGTACGTATGGGTGGGATGTCCACCATGTACCGATGGCGCAACGCCGTACGTCTAGTGGTCCGATGATGGAACGGACTAGGGTGGAATTAAATTGTGCAATTCCAACGCACACTCCCCGAAGTGTAATCTATAGAAAACCGACAGGCCAGCAACTCGGCATCGATGCTCAAGGTTTTGGAGTTTTGATTCGACACGTGCATCATCACCGATGATCCTCTTAGCCAAGAGGATCAAGCTGGTATTTGGCAAACCCATCCAAAAGATGAGAGCAATATTCCATACACGATCGAACTTGCGCTTGATAAAGTAATACTATCAGACACAGAACAAATAATCATGCTCATCACACAAACATTTGTCCTGGGTGGGAATCGAACCCACGACTTTAGCATAGCAGTTAGACCACTAGACCAACAGGCCAGTCGAAAGTCAATAGGTCTATTGAAGGAGGAGAGTGCAGGGGGAATGGCAACAGATGTGGGTTGCCTTTTCCGAAAGGCCTCAGTGTAAGGCACGCTGAGTTAGAAGAGAGAAAATATAGAATAGAATAAACATCATTATACTTCTTCTTTTCGTGTCGATATACTCTAACTAAATTTTATCTGACCAGTATTTCGCAACCTCTACGGCTCTGTTATTGGCCTCGTATAGATCCTGAAAACTGCAGGTGGTTGTGCAGGATGGACAGCATAGCAAATGACGCATGTCCTGTGCAGCGGCTCCACACTGGCACTATGTTAGAGACGGGTCGAGGAAGCCCCATTTGGCCAAATTGTTTTTACAGCGGCCAACCTGAGTAACTGATATGCCGAAGATCGTGGGTTCGATTCCCACCCAGGACAAATGTTTGTGTGATGAGCATGATTATTTGTTCTGTGTCTGAGTGTAAGTACTTCAAAATATACAGTAATGAAACCAACAAACTTAAATCTATGGGTAAAATGGCGGTCTTATCGTTGACAGCGATATCTATCAGATAGATAATCTTTGGTATATGATATACTGATTTAATTTGTTTTACATGAACTGGTTAAACTTTAGTAATTGATGATAGTTTTTATATTTATTTAAATTTTGTGCTTGTAAAATTGTCTACGTAGATCCTAAAATTCACTTCACATCATTATATTTTCCTCAGCCCGTAAGAAAATATAAAACTTTCAGATTCTAACATAATCACAATAAGTATATCCTCACTAAACAAATCGTCCATCGTTTAACAAGATCAGCCCTATCAACAGACTCCTCGCGTCCCGATTAGGAATAACATGTTTTTGTTTTATTCGGAGTGATTGACCTGGTATTATTGATAATTAAGAGATCACGATGTAAGGATTCGCTAACATTGGACACCCTAAAAATGCAGTTGTTTTCAATAATAATAACAATAGTCAAGTCACTCCCTGCCTTTTTATCGATACACTGTTCAAAGTAATGCGTAAGTCGGGGCCGTTACCACTCGGCCACCATTGCTCTCTAAACGGTGAAAGAAAACATCGTGAGGAAACCTGCATGTCCTAGAACCAAAAATTCGAAGACATGTGACCAATCACCAATCCGCACTGGGCCCGCTCGGTGGATTACGGCCCATTCCCTCTCCTAGAGAGAGGAGGCCTTAGTCCCAGTAGTGGGAATATTAAAAGGCTGATTATGCTATTATGCTATGCTAACATTGTTCAGGCAGGAGCCATAGTCTTACCATAGTTCTTGGTTGGTTACAAGTCCACTTAAGTCTCCTAATATCTTGGTTTTCCATATCGCAATAGTTTCCCACCAACCGGGGGTTATGCTTGTGAGTATTAGCATAGCGCATATAGGTATAATCATCGGTTGGTATGACGTTCTATCTATGAATAGATTCTAAGGAGCCAATACGAGTTAGCTTCGGGTCTTCGTACGCCTTCCAAAGGTCCAGAACCCCAGCGCCCTGAGAAAATAATAATAATAAGTAAACAACATTGTTACAGCCACATAAGTAAATAGTATTATATTTACAAATAATTATGCTTTTGACAACTATATATCTAATAATAATTTATGTTTATAAAATATGTTTTAGGCCCTCAATGATGACATTAAAATCAAATTAAGGACATGGTTGACTAGTTGGCTACTACGCTATGTATCGCGTGTTCGATTCCCGGACGGTCTGTCTTTGTGCCCCATCATCCCACATATGGGGAAAAGTATGCACTATACATAAGCATCTATATACTTATACTTAGACCTTGTCCAGCATGCACTCGAGGTGACTAGGGTAGGTCCCACATTCACAGGCGGTGGCGGGCGCGATTACGTAACCATATTTCATGGCGAGATGTTGTAGCAGACAGTAGAGGCTAGAATCTTCTTTCCTTAGGTTTAAACAATAGACGGTAATAGGCAGCAGTTAGAAGGTTCTGGAGTGGCGACCAAGTACCGAAAGACGCAGCGTTGGAAAGCCTCCCTGACCTGGTGAGGGGCGCGGGAATCCGATGGATGTGAAACGCACAGGACCGGTCGTTATGGCGACGTTTGTGGGAGGCCTATGTCCAATAGTGGACATCTTTCGGCTGAAATGATGATGATGGTGATGAGGTAGCAGGCCCACTCCATCACATTGCTTCAGGCGGAGACAAATGGCAGTTTCATATGTTTGATAGTTCGAGCCCGCTCAAGTTTTGATGGCACGTTTAGTACAGTGGTTTAGCGATACGCTGTTACGCTGCGTGTCGCGCGTTCTATTCCTGCTCGCAACAAATATCTGTACAGCCTACAGATGGTTGTTCCGGGTCTGGGTGTCTTGTGAACGCACCCACGATAAAGAAGCAATTCCAAGTGTCAGTCTGTCTGTATGAATGCGAAAACTCAAAAAAAAACCAAACTAATTTTCATACAGTTTTTGCTAATAGACAGAGTGAACAAGCATATTTTAGTAAAGTGTAGAATTTCAAAGGCTTCTTACATACGTGCGAAGCTGGGGCGGATCGCTAGTTAAATGGCCTTTGGACAGTGGCGTAGCTAGGTGACCAATGGCCTTGGGGCAAAATAACTGGGGCTCCTTATTTTTACCCATTCCTTTTCAAGGCGAAGTGACTAAAACTAGTTGCCATGATTAAAGTAGTGTTTCAATCTATTTTATTTAGATTTCGAAGGTGGGAGAATTTTTCGAGTTTGGGGGCCCCTTGAGTTTGGGGACCCCGGGGCACTGCCCTGTCCGGCCATGCCAGTGCTTTTGAAACTTGAGCCCGCGTAAGCTCATCACCCTGTCCGAGGCCTTATACATGTATATAAAGTGGAACACGGGTGCATGGCGCCAACAAGACGCGAGTCGTTCTGTATTATAAGCGTAACATCCCACTGAAATTACTGCTTCAGGAGTCTGATGCACCAATGTTGTTATTTTAGGATTGTTAAGCTGTCTTTGAAGTGGGTAGGATAAGTTTCACAGACCATTGTTTTAGGTGACATTAATAAAATTAAACCATCACATGGATGTAAGACGCACAGGACCAGACATTGTGGCGAACACGTGGTGACACTTGGGGGAGGCCTATGTCAGGGACCGCTGGGCTAGTGTCGCCACGCAGTAGGTTCCTGGAGAGGGAAAGCGCCGTCGAGGCCAGCCTGGAAATAGGTGGCGAGATGATCTAGACGCGTACAATGAAGACGGGTTTCAGACAGCGCGTAATACCTGGAAGGACTTGGGCGAGGCATTTGCCTAGTAGTGGACTTCTCTCGGCTGAAATGATGATGATGATGATGATGAACAGAATTAAAGGGTAGGAGATAGGAAAAGAAGCGAGTGTAATAATACAAACTCATAATTTTATCTATAGGTATCTAACTACAAATATTTAAATATAAAAAAGAGAAAGCCTGACTTATGAACTCATCGACGCCCATCCTAAACCATTGGGCCTAGAAACTAGGAAAATACCAATTTTTTTTAAATTCAACCCTGAAGTGGGTCGCGGGCTAGCGGACAGAGAGCAATGGGTAGCTCACTATCCGGTAACTGTCCGGACCGAGCCCAAGTCGTCGACGGCGCGAATTGTTCCTCGCGCGCCTTAGGAAGATGTCAGCAAATCGTAGGGGTCCAGCAGGGTCGAAGCCTATCGGGGCCGCGGGTAGTGTGAAAGCGAAGCCCGGGGCCCTGGGACGAAGGCAATGAAGGAACAGGAGTAGGTTTTTAGTCAGTAAAAGTCTGACACTATCTCCTGCTCCGCCCAAGAGCGGGATTTTTCTTTAGATGATTTTCCCACCTTAAAAAAACCCCTTAAGTGGGTGAAAAAGGACAAGGAGAGGAGCAAGCAAAGCTGCGGGCATAACCTAGTCTTATACTTAGTTTAATGAAATTAGTCGTGTATTCCTAGAGGAGCTATTTATTCTAGACTTGGGTGTGTACATTCGACAAAATAATAATGTAATTATGTTTAGAACTAAATATTTAGGTACCATGGTATATATGAAGTAAATATTGTGGACTTAGGTAGTTAGGTTTTTTTGACATTTATAAAAATAATCCCTTATTTAGGTCTGACATAATTCAAGAATACCATAATTATGCAGGATTTTCAAATATACACATTTTTTTAAACTTTACTTTGTAATCTTGAGCTGGATGCTCACCATATTTGTACGCCTCCTGGCATAACATAGCGCTCTCTTCATCAAATATAAGATATGGTATTTCTGTAACTGTGTTAACAAATAAAAGTGATTTGATTTGATTTAAATTTTCAGCCTGCCAAACATACACGACATATCCTCGGTAAGTTCAAACAGTGCGTAAGTCTCGCGTGCGGAAAAGTAAATAACAATATTAGGAATAACAAATTAGTACAGTTCATTTTTGGAAAAAGTAGTGGCTAACATTTTATTCTGATTAGTTGAAATGCAGGTGATTTTTCTTAACTAAATTAATTTTTATTATCATCATTTCAGCCGAAAGACGTCCACTGTTGAATATAGGCCTCCCCCAAGCGTCGCCGTAACGACCGCTCCTGTGCGTCTCGCATCCACCGCATTCCCATTCCCGCAACTCTCACCAGGCCGTCGGTCCACATTGTGGGAGGCCTTCCAACGCTGTGTTTTCCGGTGCTCGGTCGCCACCCTAGAACCGTTCGGCCCCATCGACCATCCGTTCTACGAGCAATGTGCCCTGCCCACTGCCACTTTAGTTTGGCGATTCTTCGGGCTATGTCGGCGACCTTGGATACTGCGGATATCTTCATTCCTGACGCGATCACGCAAGGAAACTCCGAGCATAGCCCTTTCCATTGCCCTTTGGGTGACTGTAAGCCTTCAGAGAAATTAATGTTATTCTTTTTTAATCTGTTAAACATGTTACAAAAATAATGTTAGAACCTTACTAGTGATACGCTAGTTTTTTTTTTTTTAGCTGGGTAATCATCAAATAGCTTCTCCCAGTTTTCTCCTTCTCTGGCAGCGAGAGGGAGGGAGTGACCGATGTTTTACTGACAAAAACCAACCCGTATCAATCATAATCATATATCATATTCCACAACTATCACACAACGCCGTCTTGTCTCTAGCTAAGCGTTATGAGTCCTAGACAACTAATAAACATACTTATATATTTCTAAATACATACATATTATATATAAATTACACCCAGACACAGAACAAATGATCGTGCTCATCACACAAACATTCGTCCTGGGTGGGAATCGTACCCACGACCTTCGGCATAGCAGTCAGGGCCACTAACCACTAGACCAACAGGCCAGTCAAAGTATATATATACAAACTACAATTTCCGAGTGGAGTCTTGAAGATTTTTCCGAATTGCAAAAAAAAGTTTTTTTTTTGTGATAGTAACAACAAATTTACTTTTTCAGATTTATTTCTATACTTGTGCTATAAGACTTTACTTTATGCCAAATTTTTGGATTCTGGGTCAACGGGAACCCTATGAATTTTGGATCCTTTGAAAGTATCGAAATATACGTTTTTTGCGGCCGTATCTTTTTATTCGATAACTTAGAAGTTTGATTATTTCACAGCTTCAAGGGACCGTCCACTTGACTATATGGTTTTCATTTCAACTCGATACCTCCACGCGTTTCCGAGATGGGTGAAGGGTCTTGACAGACAAACAGACAGACGGAGGGACAACAAAGTGATCCTAAAAGGGTTCCGTTTTGCTCTTTTGAGGTCCGGAACCCTTAAAATGTCTCATGCTAAATACTAGTCGTTGTCGTTGCTACCAATACACCAACGAGTCTACCAAAGACTAAGGAAAATATAAATACTGTTATTTAGCATAAACCGATAAGAAATACAAACTTCTGTATAAAATTCAGTCACGAAATCTTTAATAATTCGGTAAAAGTAAACGCTCAGGGACCGCTGGGCAAGTGTCGCCACGCAGTGGGTTCCTGTAGACTCTACAGGACCACACTACGTGGCGACACTTTCCCTGTACACTATACTGAAGAGGAAAAGCGTCGCTGAAGCCGGCCTAGAAAGAGGTGGTGAAATGGTCTAGATGCAATGAAATTCACATTCATACGTGATTATCTTATTGAAACCATGACACGGAAAAATTGGTTAAAAGTGTTTCAGAAATTACTTAAATCATTAAAAATTTAACAGCGGTGGCAGAGTGGTTACGACCCCGAATTATGAGTTACTTATGGCGCATTACTTTGTGTAATTTATTTCATCACCACTGCTCTCAAAACGGTGAAGGAAAACATCGTGAGGTAACCAGCACGTCCTAGAACCAAAAATTCGAAGACATGTGACAATCACCAATTCGCACCGGGCCCGCGTGGTGGATTACGGCCCATTCTCTCTCCTAGAGAGGAGGTCTGAGTCCCAGCAGTGGGAACATTAAAAGGCTGATTATGTTATTTATTATTTAAACTAACTTGCCTTACGACCTTATGCATCGACATCCATCCAAATAAACTGCGTTCTTCCATTTATAAGTCCAAAAGAAGTCTGTCGACAAAACATATTTATCACATCATCATCATCTTCCTGCCCTTGTCCCATCTTATTTGGGGTTGGCGCAACACGTTTTTTTCTTCAATTCTATCCTGTCAACCGTCATGTCACACAATCCATCCATCTTTTCTTTGGCCTCCCTCTCCCTCTCCACCCATCCACATGTAAACTCATAACTCTTTTAGTAACATGCGTTTCATCTGTCCTCATAAACAAAACATATTTATTACATGTCCTACCTAAAATCTATTGAATCGGTCAAAAAACAACTGAAAACCCGAGTTCAAAACCTCAATACATCATCTACCAATCTTCTACCCAGCAATCACACACTTAACAAGCAAGCTAAAACACCTATAACTCCAATACGTTTTATCTGCCACTAGCGACCAGCCCCGGCTTCGCACGGGTGCAATGCTGATACCACCGCAACCGCTATGTCCCAGCATTTTAAATCTGTAATATCTTCGAAAATATTCACTATATATAAAAAAAAAAATATTCATTATCTGCCACTAGCGACCCGCCCCGGCTTCGCACGGGTGCAATGCTGATACCACCGCAACCGCTATGTCCCAGCATTTTAAATCTGTAATATCTTCGAAAATATTCATTATATATAAAAAAAAAAATATTCATTATCTGCCACTAGCGACCCGCCCCGGCTTCGCACGGGTGCAATGCTGATACCACCGCAATCTCTATGTCCCAGCATTTAAAATCTGTAATATCTTCGAAAATATTCATTTAAGTTACATGCTGTAAACAGCCATATCGATCTATATTAAATGCACAATGTATTTAAGGTACTTAATTGGATAAGGATTAATGCAGTATTGTTTAAAATCGCTTCGTAACTATGCCATTATTTCTCGTAAAAAGTAAATGATAAAAATGTTTATTGTGGGTTATCCCTAAGAGATAGACATATACTATTGAAAACTTTTTTACAGACCTTTTCAAGTTGTACAATACTGTAGTAAGTACATTATTTTGATCTATCTTCTAGGGTTCAGCCAGCGAATGCAATGTAACCGCAAAAAATGTGTTTATTATTTAATGAGAAATTTCTAAAATAACCAGTGTTTCTCTACTATATTATGCGTGTATTATACATATAAACTTTCTTCTTGTATCACTCTATCTATTAAAAAAAATAGTCCAAAATTCGTTGCGTACTTTTAAAGATCTAAGCATACATAGGGACAGACAGAGGGAAGCGACTTAGTTTTATACTATGTATTGATAAAATAAAATAAATAATAATAAAAACCCTAATCTAATTACAACTAACTAAAACTAAAATATGGCGTCAAAATATAATAACCTTGTTGGAAGTTATATTTTCGAACTGTTTGGGGTTGAAACTCTCGGTTCGTGGGGTCCGAGTGCTCACAAGTTGTATAAAGATCTGTCAAAACGTCTAGTTGACACTTCGCGTGACCCAAGGGCTGGCTTTTACCTCGGTCAGAGGATGCATTGCCATACAGCGTGGCAATGCCGCCAGTCTATTGGGCACATTACCAGTCGACAGCGATGTGGAAGAGTTTTTTGACGCCATATTTTAGTTTTAGTTAGTTGTAATTAGATTAGGGTTTTTATTATTATTTATTTTATTTTATTGTAATTATAGTTAGTATTTTTAAATGTAAATAACCTTTGAGATAAATAAAAAGAAGTTCTTGGTTAGCTACTGTATTGATTACAAAAAAAAACGTTTATTCCATCAGCCAAACGTAGTCAAACGCCAGTCAATACGCAGGAGGTAAACAGGGCACAGTGCGGTCAAGGTTGGCTATTTCAGGCAGCGGTCAACGACATTTCATGGCGGCTAATATGGCGCTCGACGATGTGTTTTTGTCACGCCAACTTTTTCAACATGTGTGCCGTAGCGGCGTACTTTTGACTTATGGACGAAAATGATAATTAATACTCACTTTTGGGAGTGAATTTACATGTTATATGTAATGTGTGGTGTTTGAAATATGCGGTGTTAACTTTGTGAGGTTGAGCTTGATTTTGTTTTGTAGTTCGTTTCAGTGGAATTGTAGGGATTTTTGTAATGAAGCTGTTATATTTTAGTCATGATTGTATCAGTCAGGTGGTGTCCTGAAAATATCTTATTAATTCTAGTCGCTTTTTTTAAGAAGGTCAGTCTATGAAGCTGTCGTCTGCTTAGCCAGACTTGCTTTTGGCAGACCTTATAAATGAAAGCCTTCAGCCAGGACTTGGCTAAGGGCACCTCTTCTGGGTCTCGTCTTAATAAAATTTTAAACCCCTTAAATGGTTAACCCATGGTTAAGGTGTTTGAAATTTTATTTAAAAGGGTTTTAAGTTTTGTAAATATCGGGTGACATTTTTCATAAAAAAAACTGAGCAAGTGCAAGTCGGACTCGCGCACTGAGGGTTCCGTACAAATTTATGTAAATAGTTCAATTCCCGAATGAAGTTTCGAAAGTTTTTCTGAATCGCAAAAAAAAAATTTTTTTTTTGTGACGTAAGAAAAAAATTATTGTTTTCAGATTTATTCCTATACTTGTGCTATAAGACCTTGCTTTAGGCCAAATTTCAGGATTCTAGGTCAACGGAAAATACCCTATGAATTCTGATCCCCTTGAGAGTGTTGAAATAAAGGTTTTTTGCGATATAAACGGCTGTATATTTTTTTCCGATAACTTAGAAGTTTTATTTTTTAACGGCTTCAAGGGGCCGCAGACCTGAGTCATATGGTTTTAATTTCAACTTGATACCTCCTCAAGTTCCCGAGATAAAGGGTCTTGACAGACAGACTGACATACGGACCACAATGCGATCCTATTATGGGTTTCGTATTTTTCCTTTTGAGGTACAGAACCCTAAAAATATATATTATTTAATTAAATAATAAACTAAAATAACTATGATACTAAGGTGTATAGGAGAAAACTGACAGGCAATCCGTTTCGGGATTCATCGTTGCTTGGTTTTCTGATTGTTCAATATTTTTGTCCCTTCCTGCTTATTTGAATTACAAGTTCGGTAACGACTAAATTATACACAACTTGGATTGCAGAGTTGCTTTTGCCATAAATCATAGACAAAGCTATCAATACTAAACATTTACCATAGTTTACTTTCCTTCCTTACCGTCTTACATGATCGATCTACAGATAAGGACAAAATTGTGGGCAGCGAAATACACCCCTATTTTAGGCTTTCATATCTTAACCATATTGAGACCGTAAATCAATTTTGAAGGATGAATATCAATGTATGGAATTAGAACAAGTTCTTTTATCATGTAATAAAATAGATTTTTTTAGCTTCGCTAGCATGCCTTGGCGTGAGTGTGGACTATATTCATAAAACCGAAGGAGTACACGCTTGCTTGGACCGTATCGATTCGACATGCAATTCTTGAGTAAATTGGATGAATGAAATCGGTTATGTTCATGTATTTTAATCAGTTTGAAAGGTTTTTGTTTCCTAGTAAATTGCCTTTTCAATGAGAAGGCTGTTCTTATAATAATAATAATAACAAAAGCCAGGATTATTCATTGGCAACTTGCTCTGAAATATTCTCTTGTGGAATCGGAAGTGCCTGCCGTACTATAGGTACGAGCCCGATCCAGTTCTTGATAATGGTCATATCACTTTGTACTGGGATCGTTTCATCACTGACAGGACTATTTTAGCCAATAAGCCTGATATAGTGGTGGTCGACCGAAGAGAGTGGCGTGCAATGATTGTTGACATATCCGTCCCGCATGACGAGAACCTCGTGAAAGCCGAGAAAGATAAACAAATCAAGTATATTGACTTGGCTCGCGAGGTTGTCGACATGTGGGATGTGGACTCGGCGACCATTGTGCCGATAGTCGTGTCGGGCAATGGCTTAATAGCCAAGAGCCTCGACCAACACTTTAGGAGGCTCGCGTTAGGAGGCTGGATCAAGGGCTTGATTCAGAAAGCGGTACTCCTGGACACGGCTCGCATTGTTAGGAGGTTCCTTTCTCTGGAGCCCTGACCGCCGGTAGCTTGGACCCTATTCCCGATACCGGTGGGGTACTATTTTTTATATTTTTAAATGTTTTTTTTTTTATGATTTAAAAAATATATATATTTAAAAATGTATTCTATATGTGTTTACCAAAAATAAAGAGAATAACAATAACTTTATTACGGGTGGCATAGACCCATAGAAAACTTAACCTAGTACGAGTTTTTTTTTATTTGCCAGAAAAAGACAGTCAAAACGTACAGTAATTGCGTTCAGAATCCCGTTGGGGGAGGGAAGCTGCTTTTTTGCGCATGATAGCCTGGAAACTATTAGCGCGCGGTTCAGCAAACATCCCAGAGGCGCTGCACCATCATGGCAGACCCAACAACATCCTGAACGCATTATTGTACTAAGTGCGCAAGGCTCTGTAGGCTCGCTGGGTATGACTTACCCACAAGCCGCTTGAGTAGAAGGACTGGCAAAATGATTTGAATAGCGTTATTTTCACTTCTCTCGTGCATCGTATCGTTATAAGTTTTATTTTTTCACATTATTTTTTTCTATTAGACATTTTGATAACCTCAAAAATATCTTTGTTATTTGCAAGTGTTTGCTTGTCCAATAAAATCTTATTAGGTAATGATCCTAACATTTCGGAATGTTGTTACTGTATCTCATTTTACCAAAGAAGCTACGGTTATTGCACAAGATTATATGAAACAAGACATTCATATCATTTTCAATGCTACACATGCCTAAGTATTACACCATTTAAAAGTTTCTCTTTACCGTAACATAGACTCATCTCCAGATCTTTCATCATATTAACAAATCATCTGTGTCCCACATAGCTATGTTTTGTCTATCCAGAATACAAATGTGCATATTAGCGCCATTTTGAAAAAAAAAACCGGCCAAGTGCGAGACGGACTCGCGCATGAAGGATTCCGTACCGTCCGTAGCAAAAAACGGCAAAAAATATGGGACTCCCCTTAAATATTTATTTTATTCTTTTTTTTAGTAATTGTTGTTATAGCGGCAACAGAAATACATCATCTGTGAAAATTTAATAATAACTATCACGGTTCATGAGACACAGTCAGGTGACAGACGGACGGACACCGGAGTCTTAGAATAGGGTCCCGTTTTACCCTCTGGTACGGAACCCTAAAAAAACATCTGCCGTTTATGGTCGTGCTTTAAATCTCTTTGCGTGATGATCGCGCAACGTTAAGGGGATGCCATCTAATCCTAGGCTATTGTGCAAATAGTTAAGGCGTAGTCTACTATTGTCTGTCACGTTTGATCTCTCTATTGCCAAATTTTCAAGGGTTTGTAAATGTGTGTATTATGTATTATGGGCGCGTTTGATTGGTATAAGTTGAGGGATTTATTTTCCAACATTTATTTGTTTATTTATATCAGAATACACTAATAAACCACTAGATTAACAAATAAATTTATAGTAACTTATGGAAACTGAAGAAATTTAATAATATATACTTAAGAACATAAAATGGATTCATAGAGCATCAATAAAATTGATCCACATCTTTGTAAATAGGAAAAGTGGCGTGAACGTAGATTAGAATTCTTGAAAGTAACGCCCGGGTGTCACCACTGTGTGGACCGCTTGGAGGACACGGTGGAGCACACGGTAGAGGTGTGCCCTGCCTGGGCATAGCACCGTCGTGTCCTCGTGGGGGAGATCGGTGGCAACGATCTCTCGCGCCGGGCCTTGGTACAGGCCATGGTTCGAAGCGAGGAGGAGTGGCAGGCGGTCGCCTCCTTCTGCGAAGCATTAATGCTAGCAAAGGAGGAGACCGCACGTGCCCGCGCCAGGGCGTGGCCCTCACTTCCCAGCCGCCGGGATCCCTATCCCGATTTCCGGCCTCCATAGGCGTGGGCCTGTGGACGGTGAGCAATGGGTAGCTCGCCGTCAAACCGTCGGCCCAGTCCAAGTCGTCGACGGCGCGTACTGTACCACGCGCGTCTCAAGCAGATGTCAACAAACCGTAGGGGCCCAGTAGGGTCGAAACCTACTGGGGCCAAGGGTCTGCTTCTGAAAGGAAGACTCGGCACTGGTATGAAAGGCAACGAAGGAATCAGTAAAAGTCTGACACACCCTCTCGCTCCGCCTAAGAGCGCGGGATGTCATTGGATGATTTTCGCACGTAAAAAAAATACCAAACTGCTTATTTTCTCAATAATACATTGCATGTATGGAAAAAAAATGATTCTACTTATTATCTTGGACAGGATCTCCCAATCACTACCACCCAAAAAGTAACTTTGATGAATATTTAAGACACTTATAAACGTCACATCAAAAGATTACCATGTCATAAAATAAATCTTTCGAACAAAATATAAATAAATCTTCCTAAAATTATGTCCATTCATAATCTCCGTTGTATTAACAACAATATAATATCTAAATTCGGATCTGTCAACGCTTTGCGCACGCCATATTGCGCACTAGGGCGATAATCCCGGCGTGTGCGCAGCGGTCACGACCGTAGCTCCCTCTCGCGTTACTTTTATTGATAGTAAAATTGATTTTATGTTACATTTTATACTTATAATGGAATTTTTCGCTTAAACTGACTTAAAATACTCGTTAAATGTTTTCAATTATTTGTTAACGATTATTCTTTGAATCTGTTAGCTATTTATGTTAATAAATTCCTGTTACTGGGTCGTTTTAGTAATATATTAAAGGTATAAAACTTAGCATCTGCAAGCAAATGCTTGAAAGGAACCTCAGTATATAATTCTTCTACATAGTGGACACCCTATCCATACGTTTTGGGAACACATGCATTGTGCGTGTTGTTCGCATAACGCATGTAAGGAGTGGAATTCCTTGCCGGAGTCTGCGTCATAGTGAAAAACTTGGGACGCTTACAGTCAAGAGTGAATATGTTAGTATTAGGCAAGCATGGTCCATAGTCGACCCCACCATCGCTTACCATGGGGTTGACTAGTGGTCAAGCACAAGCCTACCAGTAATGAAAAAAACAGGGCAAGTGCGAGTCGGACTCGCGCACTGAGGGTTCCGCATAAACTTACCTATAAAAACAGTTCAATTCCCAAATTGAGTTACGAAGATTTTTCCGAATCGCAAAAAGTTTTTCTTTCGTGACGAAACTACAAATTTTCAATTTTCAGATTTATTCTTATATTTATACTATAAGAACTTGCTTTATGCCAAATTTCAGGATTCTGGATCAACGGGAAGTACCCTATGAATTTTGATTCCTTTGAGTGTTGAAATGTACGTTTTTTGTGACATATACGGCCGGCGAATACAAACCACAAAGAAACCAATAAATACCTAATTTCGAAAAAAGAATCACGTAAGTTTAATATAAAGTTTATTTGAACTTATAATTCCAAGTGAATCCAAAGATATAAAGCTTAAAACAACCCGTTTTAAAAAACGGCAATTTCATAGTTAAAGACATATATTAGTGTGTTTAGTTGATCAGTGATATTTCAAATCACAATTCAAACTGCACGAAACTCATAAAATTTTAGATTCAAGCAATTTGATTCTCTTTACCTCCCACAGAACTTATCTGATTATGACATTGATTGCATATTTAATTTTAATTTCAATTGCCATGCTTTCCATAAATAAGTAAACGCCATATTTATCACAAACACATGAATATATTAAGTTATTAACTCCAGTAATAAGTTTTTCAATTAAGCGGGGGTAAAGATGTTTAATTATCTATCAATATGATAAATTTTATAATTATTATTTCAATTTACATGGGAATACTTGACTTGGCCATGTGGCGGCTGCTAATGTCTATGGTTTTTAATTTTATTTTTTAAACATGCAAATAGTGTTGCCAGGCGTTCAAATAACGCCGGACACTAGACAAATAGGCTTTTTATTAAGTTGTGAGGCCAAATTAGCCAGCCAGCCTATCCGGCTGTTGTTAGGCTTTTTAAATTTGACTATGTTTCTTACATTTATAGTACTTAGTTACTTTTTCTTCTTAGCGTTTCGATAGCAAAACTTTTTAAATTCCTTGCCTGGCCCAGTATTTGGCCACGGCAATGCCGGCTACTGATACTGTCATTAGGTCACTACGTGAACAGGTAACAGGGCACGTGACGCAAGATGGAAGGTGGGTCATGGTCTGCAGAAAGATGCCGCACAAACACTGAACATCGGAACCTTCCGAGAACCCCCATCTGTGGAGATTATCTTTGCTCAACTGTAATTACAACTAGTTAATGCTAACTAATATTTCAATTATTGAAATTAATATTGAAAATTTAAATTTTATTGTTTATATGGTTCTGTACCTCAAAAGGAAAAAACGGAAACCCTTATAGGATCACTTTGTTGTCCGTCCGTCTATCTGTCTGTCTGTCAAGACTCTTTATTTCGGGAACGCGTGGAGGTATCTAGTTGAAATTAAAAACCATATATATACTCATGTCTGTGGTCCCTTGAAGCAGCGAAAAATCAAACTTCTGAATTAACGGAAAAAAAGATACGGCCATTTCTGTCGCAAAAAACGTGTATTTCGACGCTCTGAAGGGAATCAAAATTCATAGGGTACTTCCCGTTGACCTAGAATCTTGAAATTTGGCGTGAAGCAAGGTCTCATAGCGCAAGTATAGGAAAAAAAAACTGAAAACTGTCGTACAAAAAAAAACCTTTTTTGCGATTCTGAAAAATCTTCAACAACCTCTTCTCTTAAAAACCTCTCTCTCTTCTTCTTTCTTTTCTTCTTTAAAATCTTGAACTCAATTCGGGAATTGACCGGTTTTCATAGGTAAGTTTGTACGGAACCCTTAATGCGCGAATGCGACTCGCAATTACCCAGTTTTTTTATTAAGATGTTATGGTAACTGGTTAAAAGAATTGCTTTATTTAAAAATAAAATAGCCTTATAAATTATGGGCGTCCCTTTTTGTACCCAATTGTCCGGCTTTTTGTTTTAAAACCAGGTAACCCTACGATTAAATATAGTTTCATAGTGTACCTACTACCTAAAATGGGATGATTAATAAGGGTTTTAGTTAGGAGGATGCAGAATGCATTTTGTACTTCAGTTTTAGTTTTTTTTTAGTTTCAAACGGTAAAGAGTATTGAAAATATTTATGATCCTGACGTTTAGGTAGGAAAATTTTATTAAATTAATTTGTAATTCATCGGGTAGTTATTCCACCGTAGGCGTGAGCAACGGGTAGCTCGCCGTCCAGCCATCCGACCGAGCCCGAGTTGTCGACGGCGTGTAGTGTTCACCACGTGCCACGTGCGCCTCAAAGAGTTGTCAGCTACACCCGTTGCAGCCTAGCAGGGCCTTCTGGGGCCATGGGTTGACTTCTGAAAGGGAAATCCGTGGGCCTGGAACGCAAGGGCAATTAAAGAAACATAGGTGTGGTCAGTGAAAGTCTGACACGCACTTCGCCCCGCCCTAGAGCGAGAGAAGTCATTAGGTAATTGCCACCTTAAAAAACAGTTATATGAGTTTGAACCGGCGACCTACAACTCGTAAGTCGGGGCCGTTACCACTCAGCCAACACTGCTCTTATTATTTAGAAGTCATGTTTTATTTACTAGAATAACTAAATAGGTCTATCGGTTATATTAAATTAGAATGAATTCCCCTTAGAAGAAAGTGATCTAATTCAAAATTTGCAATTTGTGGAAAATGAATATGAAAGTTTTCAAAAAGTGTATACAAGTTAAAGGACATTGCTCGTCGTCCATACATAGCTCGCCTAAGATCCAACAGGGAGGTGTATTTACTCTTTGGGTTTTAGATAATGTATATATTCGATTAAACCTAAATTCAAACAACGGACACTTTTGAGAATTCTGAAAAAATCAAAACATTTCCGGATTTTGAGGGTATAATTACGTCAATAAAAACATTCGGTATGTAGCAATAACTTAGCATTTATTACTGAATGACATTACTACCAAATGTCGAATGTTGTCATCTGTCAATTCGTCAACTGTCAGTGTCGATATTATTGCTCGTTTCAAACAGCGCTTTCAATCAAGTTTTTTGATAAGGTATATTATGGTTCCGCGACATCATATTGGACTGTTTGTAACTAAAAATCATTATCGTATATCAAGTGTTGAGAATACTGACGCTTGTCTGTGTCAAACTTTTATTAAGAGTGCTGTAACAAACACTTGGCTGTATGAGCTATAATGCCTTTGCCTATTAAAAACCTCAAAAAGTGTCCGTTCTATTAAAATATAAGTAATTTATATTATTAAAATAACTAGTCATTATAGTAAATATTTCATGCGTGTTGGTTCATAGGCCATTTTTTACAATGTCCTTTAATGTGTCACTCTCGTGTTATAATTTGGCCTTTTTCTCTACAGGGATTCAGAATATATATATTTTTTATAATCACTTTATAGCAAAATCAAAAGTTATCGATATTTTCAGATAAGTCACTTTTATTCTATTTTTTAACAAATTTTCTAAAGCGGTAAGGCCCATATTTTAAGTTAGTTTTAGAGACCTCCACTCAATCCAGGCACTCTGACAATGGAAAAAATACCCTTGCTTAATGTCAATATAGTGATATAACTCTCAATTAGTTAATTCGAGATTTTGTGGAATTAGAAGACATGTCTATGAATATAGGAGTAAGAGAAACGAGGTTGTGCATAACATAAATGTTTCTAAAATTAGTCATGGACAATAAACTTTAGCCATTTTACCGAAGTTATGTCCCAGTACAAATCGTCCCTAACTCATTATGCAATCCACTTACATATACGGAACCCAAGTGGACTGTAGTTTATTAATTCATTTGTCATCGGCGCAAGCGAAGGCGTTTTCAATAACACGACTTACTCCTCTCTTTATTTATTAAATGTTTATTTATTAAGCATTACACAAATGTTGGCTAGCGGACCATAAATAATGCTGGCAACTTCGACAATCTAATACGGTGTGTCTATGGTATTTATTTATCGTGCATAGACAATTATTAATTGATGTTTTGTTGCGTAGCTGTGGTGCATGCTGCGATGCCGAATGAGATGTTTTTATTATAATTATTTCTTGATGATATTGTGATGAATGAATAAATACTTAAAGTTATATTTTCTGGTTAAGAAAAACTTTATTTTAATTTACTTTTACAGCGGTTATGTTTAAACTTGTTATTGCTAAGTAAATTCTTCCTCCCTGGTGTATGCTGTTTGCCGATGACATTGTGTTGGTTGCCGAGAGTGGCCTAGAGGTCCAGAACAGATTGGAGGTGTGGTGGCACAGACTGGAGAGTGTTGGCCTGAAATTGAGTAGAACCAAAACGGAATACTTGTTCTGCGATTTCGGCGGTCTCTCCAATCCAGTGCCTTTAGCTCTTGCTGGAACGCCCATACCGATCTGCTTCCAGTTTCGGTACCTCGGGTCACTCGTCCAAGGGGATGGTGAGGTAGACCGGGACGTAACACATCGGATCAATGCAGGATGGATGAAATGGCGACAGGTCACGGGAACAACTTGTTAATCCACGGATGCCCCTCAAGTTGAAGGGTAAAATCTACAAGTCCGTGATAAGGCCTGTCATACTGTATGGATCAGAATGTTGGGCTGTGAAAAAGACGGATGAAAAAAGATTGCACGTAGCGGAGACGAGAATGTTAAGATGGATGTGTGGTGTGACGAGAATGGATAAAGTGAGAAATGAGTATATTAGGGGAAGTTTGAAAGTGGCGCCAGTGACTGAAAAGTTGAAAGGGAATCGTTTGTCTTGGTATGGTCATGTGAAGAGGAGGAATGAAACGCATGTTACTAAAAGAGTTATGAGTTTACATGTGGATGGATGGAGAGGGAGAGGGAGACCAAAGAAAAGATGGATGGATTGTGTGAAGAGTGATATGAAAGAAAAGGAAGTTAGTGATAGTATGACGAGTGACAGGGCAGAATGGAAGAAGAAAACGTATTGCGCCGACCCCAAATAACACGGGACAAGGGCAGGAAGATGATGATTGCTAAGTAAATTCTTCACCTTGCCCAAAGTTTTTCCATAATTTGGTTATGTACCTAATAAACTTATTCTTCCCTAAATCCAAGTTTATAATATGTACAGTCAGGGGTAAAAAGTGCAGTTGCACTTTGCCAATGCTAAAGTGTTTAAATTTTTTTTGTAGTCCAAGGTTTGATGGTTCACAATTAATTTAAGCAATACTTTAGATTTTACCCTACAAATTGAAATCAGTCATCAACCATTGTCCCTCTTCTGCAAATAAATTTTAGGCTCTTTAGCATTCATCATCATCATCATCATTTCAGCCGAAAGACGTCCACTGTTGGACATAGGCCTCCCCCAAGCGTCGCCACAATGACCGATCCTGTGCTGTGGCGACCACGCACCGGAAGACGCAGCGTTGGAAGGCCTCCCACAAGGTGGACCGACGACCTGGTGAGGGTCGCGGGAGTGCGGTGGATGCGAGAAGCACAGGATCGGTCTTCAGCATTGGTAGAGTGCAAATGCACTTTTGACCTCTGAGTGTACCTAACGAAAACGGAATCAAATGGGCTGGTAGAAAGATGGCTGTTTTGATTATTTGCCAATTGATTCTAAGTGGATATTGTGATTTGAAATTGGTGTAGTTTTGTATATCGACTGTCTACAGAATTGGACCATATAGAGGTAGAATCATTGAAACTGGAGTGATCTCGGCAAAATGGAGCTGAGAATTTTATTGTAGGATAGATTACCTCAACAAAGCTTTCGGAGAAGACTGACAATGATGCTGATGATGACTACGATGATATTTGTTGCCAAGTGCAATCATTGTGTTACATCTGCATTTTAATAGAAAACAAAAAAACGAAATCTATGTATATAAAAGCTTAATCAGTAAATGGTTCACTGATTAATCACGAAATCTCAGAAACTCTTAAAATTTGGCAGGTAGGTTCCTTATATGGTATAGATTTATGCCCAGCGGTGGGCAAAATCGGACAAAAGATTAAGGTTTTTCAAGTTTTTTAAAATTTTTGATTTTTGACTTTGCTCGAATTCTTGATACTCATGCACGGTGTTCAAAAATCACCACAATTGCTTAATATTTAGAGGTTGCAGAACGCCAATAAAGTTTTCTCATACAGCTAGAACCTACGTCATCAGTGTAGGTAAAATTTTTTATAGTATTATTTTTTACAGTGGAGGGTAGCAAGTAATACTAGTGTATTGTTGCGTCTAGTAAAACTTACTTCCCTCCTCTATAAAAATAATAATATTAAAAATTTAATCAATCTTCACTGATGACGTACGTATTGGTGTTGTGTAACCTCCAAATATTAACCGATTATGGTGATTTTTGGTATATGAACACTATACACACTATTTTGGTGTATGAGTGGTATCAAGAATTCGAGACAAGTTAAATGAAAATCAAAAATAAAAAAAAAAACATGAAACATCCTAAAGGATGATGATGATGATGATGATGAAACATACTATAACGTTACAACTACGTCTCTGCTAAAATTTTTCTTCTTAATCGTATGATAGGCTGCATCTTTTGCGAGGCTTCTCCATCTCTCTCTATTCGTGGCTCTGGGTATACATTTAATAAGGGAACACTTCGAAGAAGATTTCATGAGGTCTGTTCATCTGGTGGGTGATCAGCAGAGGTCGGAATTAGGTAGAATTATTCATGTACTTATACCGATTTCATACAGCAAAAGAATATAGTGGATATGCCTCAAATCCCGAGATTAATTTTAAATAGCAGTTTTTTTTTATGACACTATCAGAAATACAGCAGAAATAATTTCATCCTGCATTAATGACGAGGTGGAGGAAGTGTATAAATTTGTTAACCTCATCTCAGTTGACGTAGAGAGATCTTTTTCAATGAAATATAGTAGGTAATAAATTTTTTTTTCGGTTTATTTGCCTTATCTATCTCTGAGGTTTTTATTATTATTTATTTATTAGTAATATTGTTGGCCACACGGGATTTTTCATTAGAAATCCCGGGAAGATCCATATTAATATCAACATTTCGATGCAAGTACATAAATAACTCTACCTAATTCTGACCTCTGGTTATCAGCTAAGTAAACATTGTCCCTATACTGTTTCTTGTACAACTAAACGTTCTAAAGATCTTTCATTGCGGGTAATATGTATTATAATTTTCACTTGTATAATCCATGAAAGTCTTTGTATAATAAGAAGCTCTTTCAAAATAAAAACGTTATTTTGTGCTAAAATAACAGTAGATAAACCGTAACCACCAAATTTCAAACTGAAACCATAAATAAGAATTGGCGATATAAAAACGTTCGGCATAGCAATTACTCTGTGGTACAGTGGTACCATAGACTAGTACGGTGTACAATGTTAGGAGAGCTCGTGTCGCATCGAGACGCCGCTGTCGATGCTATCTCTACCGCTAGGGATTACACCCGAGTACGGTTATTAAGGATTGGCCACTGTTTCCATAATACCAGTCAGTAACTGGTAGGCAAAGGCGTCTTCTTAAACTAAGAAGGTACGAGTGTTAATCAACACTTTTGGTCAATGCGAGTTGGCACTCCCAGACATATGTTAACTACTAGCTCGTGCTAGCGGTTTCACCCGCGTGAAAGTCGTAAATTATTTCAAGGGAACATATTTCAGGGATAAAAAGTATACTATGTGATATTTGAGGACATGATCTACTTGTGTACCAAGTTTTATTGATTTCCGTTCAGCTGTTCGAATGTGTAGAAGTAACTAACATACACACACTATTTTTAGTACCTAAGCTTCGTAGCGTTAACAGAAATGCTAACATTGTATTACCTCATTGGTCACGTAATTGCAAGTGCGACTGCTGTGCGTGGGATCCATCCTCATGAAAGTAAAGGAGCAGAGAGTGCACCTGTGTTTGCACACTCACTTGTGCACTATATTATCTCCTGTGTACTTGGCTAATCTCTGTGGAGATTGCCTACCGTAATCGAAATCCATTCGGGAGGATTAAAAGCCTTGATGTCTATTCGTGGACAACGAAATGTCCACTCGTTGACCACGTGATGTTTATTGTTGAACAACAAGGTGTCAACCCGCGGACCACTTGACGTTTACTAGTTGACGTTTACACGTGGCGTCCAACCGTGGACCATTTGTCGGCAACGAGTGGACACCGAGCGATGAGGTGGTGCTGGTCTGAGGTCAGGTGGCTCTAATCTAGCTATGACCTTGACTTACTTACTTGACTTAAGGTCCTATGACCCCTAGCTGAGGCAGAGAGCTATGACTTTAACACTGTACAAATGTAGTCCTTATTTATTTATGTAGGTAGTAGTAGTACTGTTTAAAATTTCGCCGCCACTTCACACCAACCCTCCCATATAACCTCTGAGACCACAGGATTTATTTCACGAAATTGTTTATAGGGCCCGCGTTCAGCGTTATAGCGAATCGCTTAACATTATTCAAGACCCACAATAGCGGTCGATACTCGCTTACCGCTCCCAAGTGCAGTCACGCGCACTCTCTTCCTTGCTTAGAATCTGCATAATACTGCATTCAGAAACCAAAAAGATGTAACTCAATTAAAGTGAATTTTGTGTTTTTTTTTTATATTGATATGCTGGTTTGAAAAGCCGCGGAAGAAGAAAGTCTGGAAGGAATTAGGGGAGGACTTTTAAAAAAATGAGTAGGTTTGTGCTTGGTCATGGTAAGCAATGATGTGGTCGATGATGGAACATGCTTGCCTACAAGTAACCTATTCATTCTTGACTTAAAGACAGCCCTAGCCAAGTTACAACCGTTTCGTTTCGATTCTCTTTTTGTCGACCACCTCGAGTAGGCCACGCCTCCGATTCCTTTGTTCTGAAATCATCTCAACGCTCAGTCACGTGGTCAATTCGTCACGACGAATTTAATTGATGATTTTTCAAACTAAAAAAATTATCCAGATGTAAAAAAACTGAATTTTCGTAAATTTTGAGATACCACTATTTAGATTCTGAGGGCTTACAGTACATGTATAATAGAGTGATTAGAATATCTGTTAAAAGTTACATTACATTGGAAATATTGGCTTTAATTTGATTCTCACAATCAAATTAAAGCCTTTTGTTTCATGAGTTGAGAATTCTTCTTAATTGAATATTACATCTATGGTATTAGAATTTTGCGTTTAAACTTTTTTTATTTGTGGTACTTACAATAAATTCTTTACATTCTTGGTAATCAGCATCTAAACGGCCAGCCGAAATCAGAAAACTGTAGAAAAGAATCAATTAAAAAAAACAATCAATCAATAATGTTTTAAATTATAATTAGAATAGCAACACACAGCGTGTGTTTAGTTTAGTGAAGTCACACGTAAAGGTGTATTTAAATATTTCTAAAATTAATCACAAAAATATGAACGAACTCACTTTTTTAGAATTTCAATCCTGGCAATTAGTAAAACGCGTTCGAATTTCAAAAGGGACGCTCTACACCTCTGTCAGCCGATCACCTTTCACGTTCGGATACCTTTCGGAAATACCACAAATAGAACTTTAATATGAATTAATAGTTCTTCACAGTCATCGTCAAAAAATAACAGTGTTTGCTACGCCCCACATATTTGTTTTTGGAGTGTGAAAAATTGCGTTTTTCGGCGGTTTGTGGTCGGTTTTTAAGTAATACGAATGTTTTGGCATTACGCGTGAGTAATTTCCCGCCTCTGGCTAATATGCAGCTGTGGTGTTGCCACACGTGATTTTGTTTAGTTTTGTTATGATTATTTACTCGAACAAATTGTGTTTTTTTTTATGTTGTGTTATGCAAACTGCTTTTGGGACTCTGTATATTTATGGTTGAACAAAAAAAGGCAGATTTCTAGTAGAAAAAAAAAACAATCCTAAATAAATTTATGATTTGTATTAATACAGTGCTATATTTGGTCTAATTTTTGTATTACGAGTACCATGCAATCAAATTAAATTATGCAGGCTAACTCAACATCCAACTGCTGAAAAGATCTATAAATACTAATCAACGACAGTCTAGAGCGCATCTTCAGACACGCCATCTTAAAGCATAAGTAGACAACCCCATTGTTCAATTTGAACTTTTGCCTCCATAACTGTGTCACAGATTCACAATGTGAAAGCGATTTGCCACAGACTGTATCCATACCTTCCCATATTTTTGCTTGCTTCTTACGTAATTGCTTCCTGGCACAAATAATGGACGTGTGAACTGTTTATTGGTTGTAAACTCGTAAATATTGTCAAAAGTTGGTGAATGTTACGAGATTTAGGAGTTGTTTAGTGTGTAATGTTGTTTGCTGTGAGATTTATATTTGTTGACGTAATTGGGTCGGTTTAATTCATTAGTTTTAATTTTAGATTCTATTTTGACTGCACAAAACATTGCCTCATTTAAAACCAGAGACTAAAATAAAAAGTTAATATCATTTGAGTTTTTATCTTTTCTTGTTCTAAATTCAAATTTCGTTTTGAATTTGAAAAAATAATTACAGCATATAACCATAATTTTTATGGACTAAATTGACAGCTATAACAATGGTTTAATGTCATCGGGGCATTGTACATTGACAGCTGGGCATTGTCTACTGCTGTCAGTTTAGTACAGCTAATTAAAAATCAGAATACAAAACCTTTATTTGATATTGCAACAATGATAAAATTTTCAATCATTGACTATTAATTCATTGATTACAAGACATACGTCATGTTTCCACCTATTTACAACCTTCCCCTCACATCAGAACCACTCCAAATCAGCAGTGATGACGTCTAACACATGTTGAGCCTCTCTGATTGATGCCACACCTAATTATCTTTGAAATTTTACATCCATTCCTGCAAACTTATCAACACACCTTCCACCCACTCAAATATCAACTTCAACTTGTCTATAGTAAGGTTGGAATTTAAACGGGGAATTATCGTGGGGAGTTGAAAGGTTATGTTGGTAAAATTTCGTCGCCTCTTGAGGGATGAAGAGATTTATAATGTCTTCCGTATGCGTAAAAATAGTTGTACCTGGAATTTTGGGGTTTTAGTTGACTTTAGACCTATGGTGTTAGAAAAAATTGACATCGTTAGGTTTGAAACGTTAAGTCATGTTCTTTTGTAAAATTCTTGGTGATGCAGTTCATTTGGGGATAGAAGGGCTGCTGTCTATAACATTTAAGGTGGGCTTCCCTGCTGAAAGTGCCTTTTTTTTCCGATGGGAATATCGTCTTATGACATCCCCCGCTCTTGGGCGGAGCGAGAGATAGTGTCAGATTTTTACTGACTAAAAGCCCACTCCTGTTCCTTCGTTGCCTATCGTACCAGGGCCGAGTCTTCCTTTCAGAATCAGACCCTTGGCCCCAGTAGGCTTCGGCCCTACAGACCCTACAGTTACTGACATCTCCTTGAGGCGCGTGTGGAACAGTACGCGCCTACGGAGGCCGGAAATCGGGATTGGAATCCAGGCGGCGGTTTGGGCGTGAGGTCCGTTGCCACACGCGGGGGCCTCCTTTGCTAGCATTACTGCTTCGCAGAAGGAGGCGACCGCCCGCTACTCTTTCTCGCTCCGGACCATGGCCTGTACCAAGGCCCGGTGCCGAACGTGCCTACGATGTACAGCCGGGGGTCAAAAGTGCAGTTGCACTCTACCAATGCCAAAGTGTCTAAAAATTATTTGTAGTAGAAGTTTCATAGTTCACAACTAGTTTAATCAATACTGTAGATTCTATGCTACAAATTAAATCAGGCATACATTGATCCTCTTCTACAAAGACATTTGTGCAACTGCACTTTTGACCCTTGATTGTACATGGAATGACTGACTTTCTGTCTCCATAACCCTCCATAAAAGTAATAAACATTAAGGATTAGGGGATAAGGATTAGGAGATCACTGCGGACCAGCAGGCCTAGCCAAGTTACCACCGTTTCGTTTCGATTCTCTTTCGTCGATCGGCTCGAGTCGTCCACGCCTCCGATTCCTTTGTTCTGACCACGTGACTGAGCGTTTAGATGACGTCATTCCCATACATTTGAAGTTTTCTACTTATAGCGTTAACGATTGTAGATTATCAACTTGGCTAACATCTGGAACACAAAAGGCAATTGAAGGAATACTCAGCGGGTTTTAGTCAGTTAAAATCTTGCACTCCCTCTCTCTCTCTCTCCACCCTAGAGCGAGAGAGTGATGTGATACAGGAATTATTAATGCTTTGCCATTGAATATGAGCGTCTATTGCGGTCCAGGGACGCAAAGAGCAACTGAAGGAACAAAGGTATGAATTAAGTCAATCATTCCCTCTTCCTCTCCACCCTAGAGCACGATAAGTCATTAGATGATTTCTCACCTTAATAAAAAAACATAGATAGGAAAAGGTTTAGTAAATTGATTGTTTATAACTTTTTATTGGTCTTTTAAAGGATGAAAATATGAACTTTCAGCTCACTGAGCTTTTTAATGTTCCCACTGCTGGGATTCAGGCTTCTTCTCTAGGAGAGGGAATGGGCCGTAATCCATCACGCGGACCCAGTGCGGGTTGGTGGATATCACATTCTTCGAATGCTTGGTTCTAGGTCATGCCCATTTCCTCATGATGTTTTCCTTCACAGTTTTTAAAGCAGTAGTGATATATTAATTACACAAAGTAAGAGCTAGCGCGCACTGGTGACTTTAGCCAAGGTAAATTTTTTTTTTTTGACATTTTTATCCAACTGTCACGTGTTCAAATGCGCGCACATATTGGGTTCATAAGCAGGGTGACTTTCTCAAAAGTCACCAGTGCGCGCTAGCTCAAGTAACCTACAACTCGTAAGTCGGGGCCGTCATAGCTCTAAAAACGAGCACCTGGATTATATTGTTTGTTTGTATTCCTGAGAATCCCATGGTATTAAAGGTTCTTAGGTTAGTTAAATTCAACAAATGCTCCTGATACATATTCGATTTCGATTAGGAGTATTTTGTAGTACCTATTTACAAGGTACATTGTATGTGTAAACACCAAATTAGGATTCAATTTCTAGTATTCCTAAACTAGCTTCTGTCAGTGGCTTCGCTCGTGTGCAAGTAGAAAATTATCGTTATTATCTAAGGGGACACACGTAAAAAGTATCATATCTTACACTTATTGCAAAAACCAACTATTTGCAATTTTTATCCAAATTAAAGTTAAATCCATTCGTCTCATCAAAATGAATAAGGTAAAACACACGGGTGAAACCGGTTATTAATTACAACACTTATTTACAAAGATAGCTTCGGCAAATCGTAAATAACCAACAAATAAAAATGGCACGATATATAATATGCCCTATTCTAGGATAAGTGTAAAATTACGCAAACCTTCGTTGAAAACGGAGGATTCTCCGACCAGACGGATGTTGTGTCAGGTCGGGGCAAATGTCTGTTAGTTGATTTCGGACTGTTGTATATGTTCAAATCGCGCGGAATCTTTAAATTTTGCGCTATGCAGGATTATTTTCTAATCATGTAAAGAACTCTTAATCAATCTAATCTAAGAAATCTCTACATGGGGGATGAAACTATACAGCTTTGGAGGAATGCGGAACAGAGTGTAAAGTCCCGCAAACCTCCATTGAAAAGGGAGGATCCTCCGACCAGACGGGTGTTATGTCTGGTGGGCAACTGCCCGATAGATGATTTCGGGCTGTTCTATATGTTCAAATCGCGCGGACAACTTTAATTGCACGAATTCTTATGTGACGACATAGATGTCGCTACACACCCTATATAATATAATAACAATATAATATAATATAAAATAATATTCCACAACTTTCACACAATGCACCGCCATCTACTCCCAAACTAAGCAGAGCTTGTGTTATGTGTACTAGACAACTGATAAACATACTTATATATTTCTAAATACATACATATTATAGATAAATTACACCTAGACACAGAACAAATGATCGAGCTCATCACACAAACATTTGTCCTGGATGGGAATCGAACCCACGACCTTCGGCATAGCAGTCAGGGCGGCTAACCACTAGACCAACAGGCCAGTCCAGTATATAGCTCCATCCCTTTAACAATTCAGTTTAGGCCGTAAAAGGGAGCTCGTGGTAGGGCCTCAGGTCTTTATCAGACGGTGGCCTTCTATTATACACCTGGCGGCGACATTGAAAGGCCAGGTTCACTCACCACAACTCTATTTTTTTCCATCTAATCAATATAACACGCAATAAAATAATACTAAACAATACAACATAAATAGCTGGTCAATCACGAACAGCACGACATAAGGGCACGCGCACACTTGTCGTGATAGTCAGTTTGTCGCGTGCCTTACGTCGCCGTGACTCGCCCGGGCTTTTGGTGGAAGCGCGCGACTTATCAAAATGTAAATGGTTCTGTTTCATTTAAATAAAAAAAATGTATTGGTTTCTGGTTTTTGGTGGTTGTGAAGAAAGGTGGGATTATATGGAGGAAGATTTTGTGGCAATAAAAAAAGCTACAAAACTTGTACACTGGATACTACTTATTTGACTGGCCTGTTGGTCTAGTCGTTAGTGGCACTGATTGCTATGCCGGAGGTCGTGGGTTCGATTTCCACACAGCACAAATGTTTGTGTGATGAGCTCGATCATTTGTTCTGTGTCTGGATGTAATTTATCTATAATATGTATGTATTTAGAAATATATAAGTATGTTTATCAGTTGTCTAGAGGTACTCATAACACAAGCTCTGCTCGTCTATGTCACATATGCTACAGTGTACATAAAGAATTACAAGAATCAAAAATGTAATATAAACGCAATTTTTTTAGTGATTCTAGTTTTATTTTCTTAAAGGTCTTGTGAATAGGTCTTTGAAAAAAAAGTACAATGCGTTCCAAATAAGAATAGGACCGATTGCCATGTTGTGACGTCACGTCATACTGTCAAATCGCAAGAAATTAGGCAAAATTGAAGAACTCAGAGATGAGCAAAATTGAAGAAGTGGATTCTGATTAAACTTTTTTCGTTCACAGTTCGTAAATTAATTAAATTTAAAAAATCTTGGTTTGCTCACCTTAGTAAGTCTTCAATTTGACAGTATGGCGTGACGTCACAACATGGTAATCGATCCTATTCTTATTTCGAACGCATTGTATAAGCAAATCCTATCGGGTCGAAAATTGTGTATGAAACCGCATCACCAGGCATCTTGGGCCCTACCAGGCCTTAAGAGTACTTTAACAGAGTTACCACGGTCCTGGACTGCAAAGGGCAACTGAAGGAACACAGATGGGTTTTAATCAGTAAATGTCTGACACGCCCTCTCGCTCCACCAACAGCGAGAGACGTTACTTGGTGATTTCCTAACTAAAAAGGCAACATGGACGATGTATTATCTTGATCTGCGCAAATTCGTATAACGTCATATAGGCACTACACCAAATAAAAAGAGAATTCAAATTATTCAATAGTAACGTAGGGGCCCAGCAGGGTCGAAGCCTACTGGGGCCATGGGTTCGCTTTTGAAAAGAAAACCCAGCCCTGAAATGCAAGGCAACGAAGGAACTAGGAGTGGGTTTAGTCAGTAAAATTCTGACGCACCCTCGCGCCCCGCCCAAGGGCGAGAGATGTTATTAGATGATTTCCCACCTAAAAAAAACCATCTAATATAAAAGAAACATTCTGATATCAACTCTACAAACATAAACAATTAACATGACAAAATAATAACACTTTCTTCATAAAAAATGCATAAGACCACGTTTCCCTATAGCCTGCGCACGCGTCTCCGCCCACATGCACCGTCGCACGCGCTTGTGAACCCCGCTAGCATGTTAATCACCTATTTTGTTAATCACCAGATCAACTGATTGACTTGTTTATAGAATTATAAACGTAATATGTCGTGATTTTTCGGTTTTTAGATAAGATGTTACGAAACGCAATCAAGATGCGCTTGCGCATGTTTATTCATGGGTTTGGAGTGATATGATATAGTTAGGAATATGTTAATTATATGTTAGTTTACAGGTCAATTATTGATGTTTATTTTTACGGGTTATTAAGGCCTACACAGATCAGGAGGGCAAGGCAAAGGGTTTTGGTGCCAGTCAGCTCACATTAAAAGCTTAGATACCGCGGCATTCCAGCCCTCCTAGCCAAGTTACAACCGTTTCGTTTCGAATACCTTTCTCCAATCGGTAATGCCTTGGTGTAGCAATAGTAGAAAACGATAAGTTGGTAGCCATGTTGATGCGTCTGAGTCGGCCGCTCAAAGGTACAAAGGCGGACTTAATGCCTTAGGCATTCTCTACCAGTCAACCAAGGGTAGTGAAGAGAAAAACATGGCAGGTGCATAAAAAAAAGGAAAGAATAATGAGAAAACAAGGGATCAAATGTATATATACATAAAATAAACATACATACATATTTAATATAATATAAACCTACATATATATATATTATTTATATAAGGAAAAATGAAAGGATTTTTGAGACTACTCCACTATTTGCGTAGAAAATGAAGCCGCAACTTCCGCTTAAATGCATATTGACTGGTGGCCGTCCTGATGTCAAGAGGAAGCGCATCACAATGTCGTTCTACAATAACAAAGGATGTAACGTTGAACTTTGTAGAAACGATAACAATTCATTCTATCATTTTGAACGATGTGAACTTGGCTACGAATTTTCTATTCGTTTGTTCTGACCACGTGACTTACCGTTGAGATGATGTCATTCCCATACATAAGATTAGTTTTCGACTAGCGTTAACGATTGCAGATTATTAACTTGGCTAGGGGTGCAGTGCCTCGCCGCAGCATACCGCATCAAGTCGAAATATTTCACGGCAGCTTCTCTGCTGCGTGATACACATTTCAGTTATAAATAGCGTTTGATAAGGTGTTGGCGGGTGCTGGCGTCCTTCGACATGTCATTGCTTGACATGGCGCGCCACGGCATCCTGCCGCAGTGTCCCTCTAACGCGTCTTTCAATGGAGTGCAATTTCGACACCACGGGAGCATAGGAATTTATGCCATATTTTAATTCCGATATAGTTGAATGTCCATTGGTAAATATTTAAATCCTTTGACATGCCATCCTAGTCCTAAAGTAAACCAAAATTTTTTCCTTTATTCTTTTTCGTAGTATTTAAAATACTTATCGACTAGCTGTCCGCCGCGGTTTTACTTGCGTCTTTCTATTAGTACTACTAAGCCCCCGTGCGTACTGTGTCGTAGCGTTATGTTAAGCCTTCCTAGATAAATAAGCAATTAAATTCAATTTTTCAGTTTGAACAAGTAGTTTTCTAGTGTAAAAGTGTTTTTAAAAAAACTTTTGCAAAATAAATATCGACGGTTGAAAGGCTAATTGATATAAACGAAATTTTTTCCAATACTGAGTTATATTCATATTCGGAATCAGCAATTATTTCTCCGTCGTTTGAGTCAGGTTTCAATTTTTTAATGTTTCTTATTATATATCAATTAGCCTTTCAACCGTCGATATCATTTATCATTCTAATGCCATATAATACAGTAAAAAGGAAATATCAAGTTCGTATTGACAAAAAAGTTTGCTCATGGAGTTTCTTGCACATTCTCCTCCATAGAGATCCACGCTTTGGAACGTGCAATTTAGCTTCACTTTTTTTTGACTGACCGACATTTTGACAATTCAAAAGTGCCTGTAAATGGTCTATTTGAAATAAACTTTTCTGATAAAACATCAATAAATATGATTACGAAACTAAAATTGAACATTACGGTTTTATTTCTATCATTAGAGCCATAAGAAATCATAGAAAGATGCATCAACAGGAGGTATAACAACGATTTAACGTATCTCTGACATTTATTACGATCCCGGCATTAATATTATGTATTTGTATTTAAAACTCTCATATTTATTCATAGGTTTTTACTTTGATATATTGTGATGATTATGAATATCGATTTTTGAGAGCTTGAGGTATATTTGGATGTGTGGTGTGACGAGAATGGATAAAGTGAGAAAAGAGTATATTAGGGAAAGTTTGAAAGTGGCGCCAGTGACTGAAAAGTTGAAAGGGAATCGTTTGTCTTGATATGGTCATGTGAAGAGGAGGGATCAAAAGCATGTTACGAGTACTAAAAGAGTTATGAGTTTACATGTGGATGGATGGAGAGGGAGACCAAAGAAAAGATGGATGAATTGTGTGATGAGTGATATGAAAGAAATGGAAGTTATTGATAGCATGACAAGTGACAGGGCAGAATGAAAGAAAAAAACGTGTTGCTCCGACTCCAAATAACACGAGACAAGGGCAGGAAGATGATGATGATGAGGTCTATTTTGAACTTGTTTGTTGTTTTACTTTTTAGCCGTCTTTGTCGGATATATCCGACCAACACTGTCGGATTTATTCTGCTAGGATCGCACATCCACGACCAAATACTCCATCTCGTCAGCTCTTCTGTCACTTATAAGGATTGAAGAGCGATTTTTTTTTTTCGGGTGGGGTAATCATCTAATGATATCCCCCGCTCTTGGGTGGGGCGGGCGTGTCAGACTTTTACTGACTAAAAACCCACTCCTGTTACTTCTTTGCCATTGCTCCAGGACACCTATGATTGCTTACATCTTCTTGAGGCGCGTGTGGAACACTACGCGCCGTCGACGACTTGGGCTCGGTCCGGACGGTTACCGGACGGTCGAACGGCGAGCTACCCATTGCTTGCCATCCGCAAGCCTGCGCCTACGGTGGCCGGAAATCGGGATCGGAATCCGGACTGGGGCGCGAGGCCAATTTCCTCGCGCGTGCATGTGCGGCCTTTTCTTTTGCTAGCCACGCCATTCCCTTCTGGGCCTACCGTGTCGCCGGCTCCTGCTGTTCGGAATTCAATCAGTAGTTGCTTTTGCCCAATTTTGTTGCGATGATTTGCCAACTCAAAAAAAAAACGACCAACGATGATTGAATGATGATTCCAACGATGGTTTAAATAGCAACAGAGCGCTAATCGTGATCATTTTGCTCGTCAATTTTTAAACAGCGTCATTCAACTTTCATTTAAACATCTAATAAAATTATGTATGGTCCGTTCTAATACATTTAATGTCTTTGGTTCTGTCACTCTTCTTTCGCCAGAAAGTCTGACCATCAGTCTTTTCATAGAATTACGTTTTGCCGAGTAATTGGGTTGTGGTTATCTGATAGGCATCCGTTTAGACTGGAAGTCAACAAACTAGTTGGGAAAAGGCAGGGCGATAATGATTGTCCTTTCCTTCATGCTATGTTACAATATGACATAGACATGTTGTCAAAAATTACTAACCAAATTGTCATGTGATTTAACCATTAGACAGATCGTTTATGAAGAAGATTGAAATGTAATGCACGATTATTTATTCTATGTCTGGGTGTACTTGACTGCGATCCCACCTAATGGTAAGCAGTGATGCAATCATTGATGGTGAGGAGCACTAAGTTTGTTAAGTTAGTTTACTTAATTTATTATTATTATGACTGGCCTGTTGGTCTAGTGGTTCTGGCCCTGACTTCTATACCGGAGGTCGTGGGTTCGATTCCCACCCAAGACAAATGTTTGTGTGATGAGCTCGATAATTTTATCTGTGTCGGGGTTTAATTTATCTATATATGTATGTATTTAGAAATATATAGATATGTTTATCAGTTGTCTAGTACCCATAACACAAGCTCTGCTTAGCTTGGGACTAGACGGCGTTGTGTGATAGTTGTGGATTATTATATATTATTACTATTATCTAGTATGTATTTAGAACTATATCAGTATGTTTATCAGTTGTCTAGTACTCATGCCACAAGCTCTGCTAAGTTTGGGACTAGATGGCGTTGTGTGCAAACGGTGAAAAAAAAATGTGATAGAATAACAGAAAATTATAAAGATTAAGAATGCCCTTTGCAACCCGTGTACTGTCAACCTGAGCATGGTATAAAAGGTTCGTCCAACGTTTAATACTTACAATGTTTGTGAAAAAAGGGAGATAACATCTGAACTTTCTGTTGGCCTTCGGTAATTCCGTCATTCGCCATCTGAGACACTAATCCGCATGGTTCTCATATGATTTGACCATAACATGTTTACTATATGAACTTTAAAAGAGACTGACCTCAGAGTTTGTTTCGGTGTTTCTCTTCTGAGTAGTCAGATAGGAAATACTGGCCTCATTTGGTGTAAATTGACGAAAAAAAAAATGATGTTCAAGTGTTTTTTTTTTTAAACCTATTTGCATAATAAATATCATTTATTATTCACTCAAATATTTCATAAAACTTGTTCGGTTGATTGGAAACGATGGTCTGGTGTCTGACCGTCGCTGCTTGTCTGCTTGTAACGACCGTCAAAGATCAACGAATGACCACCGGGACCAACAGCCTTCCATGCTTTCGAGGCACGGGGAGTCAGTAATGTCCTAGATAACTTAGAAAAGTCATACCACTGATGTGTAACTGATAACTGTCGCTCAATAAATATGTTTCTTTCTTTCTTTAATATTGTAATATCGAAAGGAGATCGCATGAGTTAGTTTTTTTTTATAGCTAATAATAATATTTTTCCAAGCACAGGTAGGGACATCTGTTTTAGTTATAGGTCATGCTTAATCATTCGAAAGTTTTTTTAGAATATAAATGCTTGTTGTCTCCACATTTCTATTTATTGGGGCGTAACTCATACATGTGATATAGAAAGGAGATCGCAAGAGTTAGGTTTTTTATAGCTAACGAACTGGCTTATAAAATATACTTTTAAGGATTTTGCAGTTCTAGAATAGGTTAAAAAATTGAGTAGAACAAAGAAATGTTTAGTTTTTTCAGTTCGGACATAACCATTGTAGCTTAATGAGCTGATATCGAATCCTGAAGAATAGTAGTAAAACTTGTAGTAAAACTTGTAGTAAAACTTGTAGTAAAACTTGTAGTAAAACTTGTAGTAAAACCTATAAGTAAAGCGTGATAGCCTCCCAAGAGTTTTATTCAAGTAGATGATCCCCTACAGAAGTTCTACTGTCGCAGAGTGGCGACACTTTTTAGGTTTTTTAAAGTGAGAAATCATCCAATGACATCTCTGTCAAAATGCCCGCGGCCCTAGCGTGCTTCGATCTTGCTGAGCCACTGTTGTTTGTTGACATCTCTTTGAGGAGCGCTTGGAGTACTACGCGCTGTCAACGACTTGGGCCCTGTCCGGACGATTACTGGACGGCCGGACGGCAGGCTTACCATTGCTCGTCACCCGCTAGCCTACGGCTACCGTGGCTGGTAGTCGGGGTTGAGGTTGCGGAGGTTGGGGCGTAAGGATGTCCGTTTTCTTCTAAAGTACTTAATAGCTTCTATCTTATGGATGACATTTAACCACAAGCATACGTCTCCATATTTTCTAAATACTATCAACTCAAATCATAAAGTAAATCTCATCACAGTGTAACTCCGTCTTTATAATTAAGGCCCAATAACGAGCCAGTCCATTAGTAGATGTGTTACTGCCCTAATGTTCGGAGCTTGACGTGTGGAATAGCCTTTATGGCATCTTTACCATGAACTATATGGGAACCAAAGAAATTGTTCTTTGATTTTGAAAATTATGGTTTTAGAGTTATTTGTTGAAGTTTGAAATGATGTTGTAATTTTTGAGGTTATGTCATCAAATGTAAATAGGTGACTCAATAGTCGTTCTGTCAAAAGCTATTGTAATTTGACATTGACAGGAGTTTTTGGCGGGATTTTTTTGAGTGAAGTTCAGTGGCTGTTTTATTTATTCACAAATTAATTCCTGGATATTGTGATGTAAAATTGATGTAGTTTTGCATCTCAAATGTCTGCGCAACTGGACAATATTTGGAATCATTAAAATAGAGCTGTAAAATGGAGCTGAGAATTTTATTTTAGTGTTGACTACCTCAGTGAAGTTTGCCGAGAAGGTTGACTTGATACTTTGCTGCCAAAAACTACAAAAACAGTAGATTGTGTACATCAATATTTTAAGAGTAAACAAAGTAACTATTCAAACTAAGACTTTGTTAATGTTTTTGGCTTGGATACCATTAAGTCAAAAACATTAACAAAGTTAAAAAAAATAAAAAAAATATCTAATTGACAACTAACCCTAATATTGATATTAACGATGATTATTGTATGTTATTTATATGTTAGCATTCAGCCTTATAATGTTCCTACACGTAGGCCCAGAACGAATTGGTAGATATCACATGTCTTCGATTTTTTGCGGAGAACCTCAAACTGGAAATATAATAACGTTATTGGTTAAAGTTATATTTTTCAACCGTTTGGAGTTGAAACTCTCGGAGCATGTTGTCTGAGTGCTTATAAATTGTATAAAGCTCTGTCAAAACGTTTTGTTGACACGCCGTGTGACCCAAGGGCTGACTTTAACCTTGGACAGAGGATAAGCATTGCCATATATAGCGTAGCAATGCCGCCAGTCTTTTGGGCACTTTACCAGTCGACAACGAAGTGGAGGAGTATTTGACGCCATATTTTAGTTTGTTTTAATTAGTTTCGGGTTTGTATTATTGTTTTCATAAATATAAATAAAACAAATAATACATCAAGAGTCTGAAAAAAAAAATTGATTGTAAAATTAACAGTGTTGTTGATTTTACAATCAGATTTGGAGCCTGTGCTTGGGATAGCTATAATCTGGTTACTTCTAGGCAAGCGCGCTCCATCGTTAACTACATCATAGCCTGTCATCAAGTGAGATAATAGTCGAACGCGAGTACATAAAGACGCTCTGTAGACAATTCCATCTTTTACAAAAGCATTGAATAGCAGAAAGTTGAAGCGGAAATGAATGGCATACAAGATTTGCACCATAATACTCCCAACGTCATAGCCATGCAATATGCGTAACATCACATTGCCTACAAATTAAATACAAACACCCATACTGCCGCAAAAGAACACATTTTGAACCATCAATCAATAATCCTTTGCAACCTCAATTTCCTGGACTATCCCAAACTTGGTCAATACAATACAAATGATTGCGCCAAAATGTGCGTTTGCGCAGATCAGTTGCGCACGTGTCCTGTGTCAGTTGCACATTTGACGTGCACCTTTGAAAAAAGAATGACATGCACCGTTGCACAAAAGTGTTGGGACAATTTTGTTTGGGTGTCATTTGTTACTTTGTGTTACTTGGAAGTTTAGGAAGTTCAAAATGGTGAATGTGCTTTTTGAGGGCTATACCGTACTCCGTCACTATTGGTTTTTAAGAAATTATTAAATACTAACTTCTGCCGGCAGCTTCGTTCACGTGAAAGTGAATAATTATCCTACGAGAATATATTGCTGGGATAAAATTAAGTGCCTTGCGTGCTATTCTAGGACATAGTTTACCCCAGTGACAAATTTCATCCAAATCTGTTCAGCTGTTTGAACATCGCTACATAGTCGCATCCTGCGCCACTAGTCGTTCGGCGCCTAACACAAGGCGACTCGCGATGGCGGTTTTATTTCGCTAGGCATTTAATTTTTTTTTTAAATTATTTACTGGCCTGTTAGTCTAGTGGTTTGTCGAGGGGTTCAATTCCCACCCAAGACAAATGTTTGCGTGATGAGCACGATTATTTGTTCTGTTTCTGGGTGTAATTTATCTATAATATGTACGTGTTTAAAAATATATAAGTATTTATTAGTTGTCTAGTACTCTCTGGTTAAGCTCTGCTTAGCTTGGGACTAGACTAGCCCCAACTAGAGGGCGTTGTGTGATAGTTGTGGAATATTATATTGTTTTGGTCGCTTACCATCAGGTGAGATAGTGGTCAAATGCGACCCAATAAATAATAACAAAAATAAAAACTTATGGACACTTAATGACGTCGATGGCGCTTAGTATTAAACGCGCGCCTCAAAAAAATTGTCATCAAAATCGTAGGGGCCAAGCACGACCGATGCCTCCTAGGGTCATGGTAAAACTTCAAAGAAAACTCATCGTCCTGGAACGTAAAAGGTAACTGAAGGAACCTAGGTGTGGCTTTACTCAGTAGGCGTGTCTACCTTGATGAGCTGATGTCCCACCTCAAAAAAAAAATCCCTTTGTGATGAGGAGCCTCGTTACACATTATTTCTCGTGTAAAACACAAACAAAACATGAAACTTCCACCTTTCTCCATTAACTTTACTTAATTCCTTAATAATTATCACTTCCGAAGACGCAATCACATATGTCGTTTTGTAGGCACAGTCGGAAATGGCGGCATGTGTCGGCTATCGGCTAGATAAAGGGTTGTATCTTAACACCTTCGAGGTCCGTCCCATTGTGTGCTATAGTTTGTGGAAAAAATAATGCCGCCCGCTGTTCGCCCGTTGGTGTGGCGACATGGGACGGATTTGGAGAGATAGGTTTTTAAAATTATAATTTAACAGAAGCAATATTTGGAAGAAAAATTAAATGATACTTGTATTTACTCTGCAACATTTACTCTGTAATGAATTTCATTATTTTACATACTTATAATTACTAAACTAATTATACTATACTTACAAACAACTAAACTAATAAATAACATAATAGATATATTATATACAAATTGAAAATAATGGTGTGTACAAAGGCGTATAAAAATAATTAAACCAATGGCATCAAAAAAATTCATCCACGACGCTGTCAATGGGAATGGCAATGCTGATTCGTTGGCCAAAAACGAACCATGCCCTTTGGTTATGTCTTGGCAAAGTGTTACATTTTTGTAAATTTTATTTTATTATTGTGAATGGATGTCAATTAATTTTCCTTTTTTTTTGTAATTTTAACATTGTAACTAGTGTGGAGGATAGTGTATTTTATTACATTATGTCATGTTTTTCTGGACAATAAAGGATTATTATTATTAAAAAAAAAATGTCTTGCAGTTTTAAGTACTTTATCCGGCCTACCCAAATGTCATTTCTTTGGTATTGTTCATCAAGTCGTTGAGCTCCTTAGTAGTCCTGAGTTGAACTATAAGAATACTGACAAATGCTGCAAATTTCTTCGAATGGGACCACTATCTCACCTGATAGTAAGCGTGGTCAAGGATGTTCAGAGCATGCTCTAATACAATTTCTGTTTATACAACATAATTTATGCAGAAGTCAAATCTTAATTTTTTTTAAAAGAATGTTGCTTCACACTAGGTTTCTCCTGTTTAGCGAGTGCATTCACAAACATGTAAACTCACACACACAACACACATTAAGAAGAAAAAATCTAAAGAAAATACATTTACTTTGCACACAACTTACGTAGAAACTTAATATAAAATTAAATAAAACACTACAACATTGTGTGTGTCTAATGTTTGGTACACTTAACTTCGCAACTTTTTAGCACTTGATTTGTGTATAAATTAAATCGTGTCCTTGAGTAATGCCTAAATTATAGAAATGGTTAGTGTTAAAAATCAGACAGTTTTTTAATAGTTTTAAAAATCTATCAGCCCAACTCCCTCCCTGTCCCATTGACCGTAGTGCCGTGCGGCCACACCATGCTAGCGCATACGTTATTATTTTATTAGCCGCGCGTCACGGCGCAGGCGGATGGTAATACGCAGCCGCGCGATAATAATACGCAGACTAGTGATTGGAAAATCTATCGATATTTGCAGGCAGTATCGATATTTGGAGAAATCGATATTTTTACCTCAAGCCACTAATTATTTAATCAATCCCAAAAGAAATTGAAATTAAAATTCATCAAAATAGTTAACCCGTTTTTAGACGCGTTCAATAGCTCGTTTATTTTCATTCCTGTTTCCCATGTAGAGCTTGAATATAGGGTTACGTTCAAACAAAAATCAATATGAAAATCGTCACTTAAATACTCGAACACCCAAAGAAGCCCAATAGGTAGATTTTGGAGCCCATTTACAGCGATGCAAAACTGCCGAAAAAAGTAATCTACTTTGCCCTGCGTTCAAATTTGAGGTTAGAGTTAACTCTCATGGCGTCATCAGAGTAGATACTTTTCTACACTAGCATTTTTGATCGCGAACGTGAAGTTCGACTGTCAATGTCAATCAAGTGTCATTTATGGCCGCTTTCATCAACCTACACTACACGATATTCAGCACGCGATATTCAGTCTTATTTTTTATTCCGAGTAAGACTGGTCTAACCCTTATTACACTACGCGACATCGACTAAGACTGTCTGAATATCGAGTAGTGTAATAGGCCCTTTAGAGTTGATTGCGTCAATTCTAGTAGGTAGCTTCTCGAATTATAAAAGAACGACCGACCCTGGGTTGCAACTCAAAGCAGTTTTAAACGGTCGGAGTAGCGACTCTACCCTACTCTGGTTATTTTTGTAACCAGGGCTGATGAACTGAATCGTTTCGGATTGCTGTCCCAACGTACTTACTATGACAGTCAAATAGTAAAGAGACAGAACAAAAAAGGTTGGAAAATCATCTAATTACAAATGCCGGGGAACTTGGGTGGAGCGCGAGATAGAATCAGACTTTTACTGACTAAAAACCTACTCCTGTTCCTTCTTTGCCTTCATCCCAGGGCCCCGGATTGCACTTACATACTACCCGTGGCCCCAGTAGGCTTCGACCTTGCTGGGCCCCTACGATTGGCTGACATCTCCCTGAGGCGCGCGTGGAACAATACACGCCGTCGACGACTTGGGTTCGGTCCGAACGGTTACCAGACGGTCGGACAGTGAGCTAACCATCGTCCGTAAGCCCGCGCCTACGCTGGTCGGTACTCGGGATCGGAATCCCGGCAGCTGGGGCAAGAGGACCGTCGCCTCGCGCGGTCGGCCTTCTCCTTTGCTAGCAACAGAACAGAGGTTGGTTCTGTGTTTGCGCACACGCTTGTGCGTTGTAATATCTCCTGTGGCTCTGTCTCTCTGTTGAGATCGAAATTTGGTCGGGAGGATTATTACCTCTAATTTATTAACTTTACACTTATATCTTTACTTTGTAATCTGCTCATCCGACTTTTTTCTTTCAAGAGCACACTTACAAGTTATAATTTGCTCACGCCTACCGCGACCTATTTTTCGCAAACCATTTCATTTACATTTTGTATGTAATTATATATTATTTTAGTTGACCAACAGCTATCGAGGCGATAAAAGCACGGATTAGCATTCAACATAAATGTTGTGTTACTTTTACGATAGACTTAATATCATGAATTTTATGGTTTTCGTCAACTAGAAAGCTACAATTTAAGTATAACTTTGGTCCAGGCTAGTTAACCAATAGAAACGAAGTAAGCACATTGTCCCCTGTTCGTATTGGTTAATAAGCTAGTCATTTATTTTTGCCCCGGTATAGGCAAAAATAAACCAACTTTACTATAATAAGCTGACTAAGTCTGAGCAAATATACACTTTATTTTTGATAATAGCATATGTACATCATTACTGTACAACAAAAGTCAAATGAACAAACGCTATGATTTTATTTCGATTTTGACTTTTAATAATAAGTATTAAGATTTAGAAAAAAAAAAAATAATTTTGTTTGGTGACAGTCACCAAGATCAGACAACATAAGTATTTAAATTTAATAGTGACAGTCTATAATGAAAAAAATACAATAACATAGTACCTCACGGCTGCGCCAAAAAGGTTAATTTCAATAATTGCCATACAGAAAAATACTGACGCTGGTCTAAAAAAAATCGATGCTTCGATGTATCGATTTAAACCAACCCTAAATAATACGCAGCCGTACAACTCGTGCGCACGTGCCCACGATGTTGCGTATTGACGGCGCTTGCGTTGGAACACCTTACCGATTGCGGGAAATATGGGTGCTTGTTACTTTGCTATGACTGAAGCAGGATAAAGGAATTCTATGGTGATCATAATTTTTCCTTAAATTTGCTTATGGGCTCTAGAAGATGTTTTCTGATAGCTGGAACCTGGAGGTGTTTTAGTCAAGAGTGAATAGGTTGTTTCTGGGCAAGCGTGCTTCATCGTCGGCCACATCATTACTTACCATTAGATGAGATTGTGGTAAAATGCCAGCCTATCAATAAATACAAAAGAATTGAAGAGACATCTATGATGCCACAAAGGAATTAAAATTCATTATCCTCCCTCGCGTTATTAGAGTTCTCCGCGCTTAGAACATATGTAACAGTCCGAAATAAATAATTGCAGTTGCCCGGACCAGATACAACACCCGTCTGGTCGCAGTATCCCTTTACAATGGAGGTTTGCGGGACTTTACACTCTGTTCCGCATACCTCTAATAATCTCATCTATTTTTTTTTTTTTAAAGTCGTTGCCGCTAAGAATAACTCTTGTATCGTGTTTTTTTTTTCGCTCTACAGTGAAGCGGAACGGCGCTGGCATGTCAGGCTTTTACTGACTAAAACCACACCTAGGTACTTCAGTTACCCTTTGCGCTCTAGGAAAACAGGTTTCCTTTTCAGAAACTCCCCGTGGTTCTAGACTTGCATCGCGGGTGCGTCACACACAGATAAGAATCAAATATCTATAGGCTACACAAATATTTTGTTCTGTACTGAAATCGAACCCACACGACATGTAGTGCAGTAGCTAATCGTTCAACCACTGCGTCAACTGTTCTGTCAAATTGCGCCGTTTTGGGAACCATGTAAAAAGAAAACTGTGAAATAATATTATATTAACATGTAAAAAAAAAATATCTGAAGTGAAGATATCAGGCCCCTTCACATACTCCAAATATTATCAAGGTTATCAAAGCCGCCATATGTTTGATAAAAAATAGAGGTGTGTCAGAATAACGTGCCACTGGACTTGTCCGTTACGAGTGACAAAGAAAAGATTTCCATCAACCTGTTGGATATGGTTGAGGTCATTCAGTAAGAAACCATTTAGTTTTAGAAAATAGAATCATCAAATAGGCTGTGGAATTGTTTGAAAGAGTCACCCCAGGCCAGGAACGCAAAGGGCAACTGAAGGATGCCGCGGGAGAACACGAGTGATTGTCAGTAAAAGTCTGAAACTCTCCCTCGCTCTACTCGGGGGAAAGTTATTTGTTGATTGGCCTAAAAAAATCCTCTCTCAGGTGCCCTGACCACCAGTAGCTTGGACTTTGTTCCCGTGCCGGTGGGCTACTATTTTTTATATTTTTAAATGTTTTTTTGTCTGATTTTGTAAAAAAAAAAAACAATTTAAAATTGTATTTTTTTTCGAAATATATATAAACGTAACCTAACCCTTTTAGTTGATAAGTTTTTTTTTTTACTATCCATTGGACCCATGTAGTCTTTAAATAAATAAATAATTATTATTATAATGGCACTCAGCGATGGCATAACTTTCTATTATAGCATAGAATAGTCGGCCTTACAATGTTCCCACTGTTGAGACCCAGGCCTCCTCTCTAGGAGTCCCATGGGCCGTAATCCACCACGTGGACTGGGCCCGCGTGTTGGTGGATATAACATGTCTTCGAATTTTTGGTTCTAGGATATGCCGGTTTCATCACGATGTTTTCCTTACTGTTTTGAGAGCAGTGGTGATGAAATAAATTACACAAAGTAATGCGCCTGGCTGGGTTTGAACCCGCGACTGACTCGTAAGTCAGGGCCGTAACCACTCGGGCAACACTGCTCGAACATTCTATTATAAAAGATAAACACAGTTTTATTTCGCAAAACATTTAATTGGTACTTAATTGAAAAGTCAGAAAAGTACAACGTCACAAAAAGGCGCGCAATTCTCTATTCCAGTGTCAAAGATGCAGTGCAGGGCCGATGAGACGCGGCGATAATAGGGATGCGCTCATTTATCGACTTTTTAGTCTAACACTATCAATTAATTATTTTTTTTTGTAACTGGACTCCAACCTAGAGCGAGAAAAGGCATTGATGTTGATGATTTCCTACCTCAAAAAAAGTATGCAAAATTAACCTTACTTATAAATAAAAGTCACACAGACATAGAGAAACTGATGGAAGTTTTGGTATGATTGTAAGGTTTAGTTCGTAAATTGGTATTCTGTAATATCTGTATGCTTGTACACGTAATGATTAATCTCATTAAGTGATGACCTGAAACAAAGGTTAAAATAGAGTATAGTATAGAATTGAATATAATGGAATTGATTTTATTTTGGACATAAAAAGATCCATACAGTGTTAGCAAATTAATAAATTATTTATTATCTAGTGTTAGTACCAATTACAGTTTGCACAAAAAAAAATTACAATCGGATAGCTCTCCGCTACAGTTCTCAGGACTTGTTTTTGCAGTCTTTACATTATTTAGGACGAAAAGATGTAGGAAGTAAATAATCGTTACCAATATTAGTGTTATTCGTGGCCTGCTTTCAGAACTACGTCTCCCAGCTGGTCAGATAATTAACCATACAAAACTTTAGCATAAGGGTACTGAATACAGACATTTTAATAATATATCATTTAATAGCCGGCCAGTGGTTGAAAATGATTAAACGATTTGGAACGAACCACAAGTATAGAACATACATGAATTTTTTTTGTAAGCTAACGAGTTTATTAATAAATATAATAAATAAAATATTACAAGTGAAAATAATATCAAAATTGGTTGAAAAGCAAATGAGATATAACAATTTTAAATATTTGTCTCTCTCGTCGTGTCGCTGTTTTTTATGGCGGCCGTATGGGCGTGATGAACTTTGACGTCAAAGTCCACGTCAGACTTATCATGTATAAATATTTATGTAAATCAAAAAATTCAATAAAACATATTATTATTATTATTATCTTTCTTGTTAGCAGCTTTGCAGCATACAAATATTTGCTCCGTGCGGAATCGTACCCGTGATTCACCGCACTGCTGCCAATTGCTAAACCACTGCGCCAACCGGGTGTGCAAAATTATTTGAATTAGCAAATAAAAAAATTGCATGCATTTTCCCATATTCCCTATGGCCACAAGCATAAACAACGTAAAACTAAGAAAAAAATAATTTATTTAATGCAATTTAATTCAGGACATTTTATTTTAATTTAATTAATTCGTAATTCGTATTCCGAACCTATTATAATTTGTTGCGTATGCGTATTTCTATCAAAATTCAATTTTGACATTACTTTTTTTTTTATTATTATATGTCAGAATTTATCATGTTTATTACTTTTATTTAATATTTTCATAATTATTTAGAGCCATGTTCACTCGTTTATGCATAAGCTGTGGTTGCCTATAACTGAGTGTGCTGTATAAGGACTAGGTTACGTATACAAATTTTTATTTCTAAGTCTTTTTTATTTTGTTACACTCGTTATAAATAAAAAATAAGTAACTCAAGTTGTTGATAATGTAAAACTAAATAGATTGCACTAAAAAGCTCGTTAAAAACCACTCTCCAGGCTCTATAAAAAAGCTGAATTTAGTATCGTAACACTAAAAATTTTACGGTAGCAAGCATATTTTCTGACTTGCACCTTTTCGCATAATTCAGACCAAAGTCACCGAATTCTCTAGCGAAGGGCGAAGTGTAATTTGGCCACTACCCCTTTCCTTGCAGCCGTCTTTAAGGCGTATAGTCCCTTGAACATCTGAGTGGAGTTTAATGAACACATACTCGTACTGCCGCATATAGCCCCTTTAAAACCATTTTCTTTCCGAAATATTGATTGATTTACTTACGCTATGTACATTTTGAAGAACACATAACCAGTTTTTTTTTTTGTGTAAACATATTTCTAAAGATCAAAGCCGTTTGACAGGAGTAGGGAAAACAGGCGAAAAAATATCATGTTGTTATTTTTTTTTAGCAAATGTGTCTATTAGTCACAAAAAAAAATCATATATCTTGATAATGGTATATATGAATCTATAATAAAAAAAACAAATCTATTAACGCAGCCGTTACCGAGGAGTACGCTTCAGAAAGTCACTGTTTTATGGCACTAAATGGGAGCAGGGGCCTTAACAACTTTACAAGCTAACGACGAAATAAACAATTTGTCGTAAAAAAGACCGTTGGTTATGGTCAGATAAGTTTATGATTTTGTTTTTTTTTTCTTTACTAGTGTTGAAGGGGTGAGGTAAAGATGTTACGATGTTATCGAAAAATGTGATACTCTTTATTTTTTTATACCGGGGACTTTTATGATCGATTTGTGTTACACTGTATAAGTGTATGGTTGATATAATTTAGGTACTATCAGGGTTTAAAAATTGAAAATAGGTTCTCCTACCCCTGATGAGAGTTTTTTTTTAAGGTAGGAAAACCATCTAATGACAAATCCGGCTCTTGGGCGGAGCGGGAGATACTTAGTGTCAGACTTTTACTGACTAAAAACCCACTCTTGTACCTTCGTTGCCTTCATCCCAGGGCCTCGGGTTTCGCTTCCACACTAAACGTGGCCCCAGTGGGCTTCGACCCTGCTGGGCCCCTATGATTTGCTGACATCCCCCTGAGGCGGAGTTTTTCTCAAACTCTATTTTAGCCTGAAAATCTGTCAAAATTTGATATTGAAGTAGGGTTTGAGATGTGCTTAATTCAAAATACTGGAATCAGTAACCCATTCTTATTAATCCTCTATCTTTGATCAAAGATTTAAGTCTAATTATTAACCTATACGTGAGTTACAGGGTAATATTACTTACAAGGATTTTAAGCGCTAAAATCATCTGCACATCTATTAAAAGCGAAACAGTTGACACAAATCACGCCCCAGGCAAACATCCCCAATAAATATGGCACCCACTGTACAAGATTTACATTCTACGAATTATGCTGACATAACCCTTTGATGCGAACACAGCTAGCCAATATAAAATATGCTTGCATTTACGTCCCAAAGCGTGCGTTTACCGCTGAGGCACAGAGTAAATAGGATACAGAAGGCTTGCACATCTGCAGTGATTGCACATTTGTTTGTGCAACGATAATTTAATGACTTTGCAAATTTCCACCAGTTCACCATAAACTTAAAAATCTAATAAGCAGTGTTGAACATACATCAAACCAAGTGGTTGACATTTCGCGTGACCTAAGGGCTGGCTTTGACTTTGGACAGAGGATAAACATTACCATATAGCGTGGCAATGCGTTTTACTTGCACATTGCTTTTTGGTTAGTTTTAATTACTAGTAGTAGGGTAATAATTATATTATTAGTTTTTGTGTTTAGTGTAATTATACTACGTTAAGTATTTTTGGTATATGTAAGTGGGTATTTGTAAATAAAAATTAAAAAATCAAAAACCTACTATATAAGCACTTAAAAGTTAAACTATTTCATTCAATAAACCATTTACTTGTATTTATTTATTCTTTATGCACACTTAAGTACAGAGACGGACTTAATGCCTTAAGACATTTTCTACCAATCAACCTTAATGCATTGACAAGGAATGGTTCTGCTAGACAGGCAGTTGAAGCACTAAAGTTCATTACAAATCATAGGTCTCTATGGGGAAACCCGGTTTTTGGAATCTTCCTTTCAATGCAGCACCGACAGTAATCCTTCCTCATTTAGTGTTCATCCATGTGTATATGAGATAGAATTGCGAGATTGTTCGAAAGAGTTACCATGGTTTTGAAAAGCAAAGGGCAACTGAAGGAACACTGGTGGTTTTTAGTCAATAAAAGTCTGAAACTACTTCTCGCTCCGCTTATAGCGAGGACAGCTAATTGACGGTTCATCATCATCATCATCATTTCAGCCGAAAGACGTCCACTGCTGGATATAGGCCTCCCCCAAACATCGCCACAATGAACGGTCCTTCCATTAATTGACGGTTATTCCATCAAAAATAAAAATAGGTTTAACATAAGTGTGCATTATTGCTCGTTACACGAAGCTGGCTTTCTGCGCCTATATATTCCGTGTTCACAGCGTTCACCTGGCCAGATTGCGTGCAGGTGCGTCACTGCATGCGATTCACTTACGTACGCTCTGCAATAGTAACGCAATAAAGGACGTATTCCTGTAATAAAACAGACTTGACATAATAGGAATGGGGACGTAAATATTTACATACTGTCCGTTTAGTGCGGGTTTTATGGGAATTTGTTATAGTTTAGTGCTGTGATTGTTTTTGAGGAATGATGTTAGTAGGTAATTGTTAGATAGTTTTTTTTTAGGTGAAAATCATCCAATTTTTTTTAGATGGGGAAAACATTTGCTCTTGGACGGAACTAGCCTTTAGCTCCGTCCAAGAGAGCGGGAGATGTTTTTTGTGTCAGAATTTTACGGAATAAAAACCCACTCGTGTTATTTCTTTGCCTTTCATACCAGGGCCGGGTTTTCTTTTCAGAAGCCGACCCATGGCTCCAGTAGGCTTCGAACCTGCTGGGCTCCTACGGTTTGCCGATATCTCCTTGCAGCGCGCGTGGAACAGTACGCGCTGTCGACGACTTGGGCTCGGTCCGGACCGTTACCGGACAGTCAGACGCCGAGCTACTCATTGCTCGCCGTCCGCAAGGCGGTGCCTACGGTGGCCGGAAATCGGGATCGGGATCCCGGCTGCTGGGGCGTGATAGCCGCGCCCTCGCGCGTGCACGTGCGGCCTCCTCATTTGCTAGCATTACTGCTTCGCAGAAAAGGCGACCGTCTGCCACTCCTCCTCGCTTCAGACCATAGCCTGTGTACCAAGGCCCGACGCGAGAGATCGCTGCCGTCGATCGCCCTCACGGGAACAGTGCGGTGCTCTGCCCAAGCGGGGCACACTTCTACCACATGCGTGGAGCATGCGTGTCCTCCACCTCAGTTACACTGGGTAACTCATATATGATCGCTGAAAGCCCAGAGTCACCAGTGCGGCATAGGTTTATAAAACTGCATGTTTTTTAAACTATTTATTTGTTGTGTGTTATGTTTTGACAATTATTATGATTATTGTGTTTTTGAAGTGAATTATTTTAATTTAATTTAATTTGTGACTAATTTACTAATATTTTAATGCATTTGAATATTATGCTAACGTAGTTTTTTAAGTTTCTGTTACTAACATAATATGGACATTGGAATTAGTCTGATTTTTTTATTTATATAATATTCTTTGAATAAACTGAAGGTCAGGATTTCTGGCATCTTTTCTTCATTTTTTTTTTGTAACGAATGTCAAAGACGTCAAAAATCTACGAATAATGACGACCTGCCTCTCTACTACGACGTGCCAATGCCATCATGTTTCTGTCGTCAGAAAGGGACAGTGATATACGTCTTTTATAGCTCCGTCCAGGGACTCAAACTGTAACCGTAATAAGTGTTTTTAACACTGTTTTTTAAAACAGTTTTAACAGAAAAACACTTTTAAATGTAACAGATACAATAATGTTACCGAATCAAACTGTAACCTTTTATATGTGTTAATAAGTGTTAATATGTGTAACAGAAATAATCGGTTTTAGTATAGCTTTAGGTATAAGTGCACAGTACGGCAACAACGCGTGGCGGCCGTAAGAGTGTAAGTCGCGCGTTGTTAAAGCCTACGATACGACGATCTTCAGTACACACACTAACGCATTAAACATAACATAAAAATATTTGTTTTGTTTAGTTCCCGATTCCGACTTCCGATCGCGCGCACACGCCATTATTTTTTATCTCAAGTCACCATCTCTTGCTTACAATACACTAAGTAACAGAAAGTATGCCTCGTAATAAAACCAATACCGTTCACAGATATTTTACATTTATTGGAATTGTAATTTTTTTTTTAGGTGTGGTGTTAATATCATGTTATGACAAATCTCGCTCTTGGGCGGAGCGGGAGATAGTGTCAGACTTTTACTTACTAAAAACCCACTCCTGTACCTTCTTTGCCTTCGTCCCAGGGCCCCGGGTTTCGTTTTCACACTACCCATGGCCCCAGTAGGCTTCGACCCTGCTGGGCCCCTACGATGAGAAATAGGCACTCTAGTTATATACAGGGTGTTTGGTGCATCGTGTGCTAAATTGAAATGGTCGATTGGAGGTGTCATCTGCTATCCTTTCAGACCCTTAAACACTTCTCATGCCCTGTGGTTTTTTTTTTTCATCGATTTTTTATTGCTTTATGAAAATAAGACCCAAATTTTTCATTCAAATACCAATTTTAAAAGATATATAAGGCCTTTGGATGAGGCCCATTGTAAGCGACCATGTTTCAGTGCCATATGTCATCACTGGCAACACGCACTGGTCATAGACTTTCGTCTTGAGACTTGTGGTACGTTGGACGAGAAGATACCGCGCAGCTTCACGAACGCTGCCCAGCCGAGTCGGATTCGACGATTGACCTGTTTCTCAAAGTTAGACCTACCCAACTGGATTGTCTGTCCTAGGTAAACGTCTACAACTTCGAGTGCAGAGTCTCCGACCTTGATCGGAGTGGGTGCTACATGGTTATTTACCATGACTTGGTATGGTTTTGTCCATGTTCATTTTAAGACCCACTCTTTCGGAAGCTCTACTAAGGTCATCGAGCATTGTAACGAGCTCCTCCGTAGTCTCAGCCATGATTACAATATCGTCGACAAACCGAAGGTGAGTGATGTACTGGCCATTAACATTATATAGTATCCCTAGTCCACTCCAGTCCATAACCTTGAAGACATCCTCCATTGCAGCCGTAAACAGTTTCGGAGAAATGACGTCTCCCTGCCTCACGCCCCGCTGCAGAAGGATGGGTTTCGAGGTCCGGTCCTGAAGTTGGATTGACATTGTGGCGTTCTCGTACAAACATTTTAGAATTTCGATGTACCGATAGTCAATCTGGTACCGTTGGAGAGATTGCAGTCTGTACTGCAATCTCTCCAACTGTACGAGAAAGCTCTTGATTCGATCGAGACTTGGGCTGTCCCAAGTCTCGATCGAATCAAGAGCTTTCTCGTAGTACACGAACGCTAAGCATAGCGGCAGGTTATACTCCTCGGTCTTCTGTATAACCTGCCGGAGCGTATGTATGTGGACTACGGTGCTGACACCTTTTTGGAGTCCGGTTTGTTCGGGAGGCTAGGTGTCGTCAAAACTGCGCGCGAGACGATTCGTGATGACTCTGGAAAACAGCTTGTAGACATGGCACAGAAGTAAGATGGGCCTGTAATTCTTAAGCAGGGCATTGTCGCCCTTCTTAAAGAAAAGTGCCACCACACCTCTGCTTCATGCCTGTGGCGTCTTTCCCTCAAGTATGATGGAATCGAACCACCTTTGAAGGGCTTTTAGGACCGGTTTTCCACCCGCCTTCAGGAGTTCGGCTGTAATTCCGTCGTCACCCGACGCCTTGTTGTTTTTAAGCTGCTTCAGAGCCATCCTAATCTCGTACAGACTGACGTCCGGGATATCCTCGGTATAGTGCCGGGTTAATCTAGCTCTTGGGTCGTTTGCTAGATTCGTTGTGGGTTTTGTGACAGACGTGTGCAGCTGTCCATAGAATGCCTCGATCTCTCCCAGAAGCTCCAATTTGGCGGACATGACTCTGCCACCGTCGGTCTTCAGTTTTGTGAGCTGGCTCTGCCCTATAGACAGATCTCTTGCAAAAACCTTGGAGCCTTTATTCCGCTCGATCGCGTCCTTAATCCGTTCGGTATTAAAGACGCGGAGATCGCGTTTTAAGGACTCGGAGATCCTTCTATTGAGCTGCCGGTAGATGCACGCATCGTCTGAAGACTTCAGAATTATCTCACGCCTCTCTTTCAAGAGTTTGACCAGAGAGCCTTTTCTTTTTTGTACGACGAGTCTTAAAAAAACTTAGACCCGACCGTATGGTCAGTTTCCATGAACCCATAGTTGTATTCATCCACGGAGCCACCTAGGCACTCGAAACGATTGTGAAGTTCGAGCTGAAAGCTCTCGGAGTTTTTAATCTGGATCTATGCTGGACGGAGCGTAGACTTCATCAGTCGAGATCTTTCAAGCTTGATATTCAATGTGCCTCTTATCATTCGGTGATCACTTCGCAGTTTTCACTGCGTTGATCACAGAGACATCATTGAATATTTGCTTCTTCGTCGACATGATGAAGTCAATCTCATTTCTGGTCGCACCATCAGGGCTTTGCCAAGTCCACTTCCTCCACGCTCACGTTTTTTGAAGAAGGAGTTCATCATATAGAGGCCTTCCTTCTCCATAAAACTAGCCAGTAGGTGTCCCCAGCGGTTCCGATGTCCAAATCTAAATTGCCCCACTCGCAGCTCATCACCGTCTCGTTTGCCCAGTTTCACGTTAAAGGCCCCCATGACCACGGTGAAGTGAGTCTTAGAACCATGCATGGCTGTTGATATATCCTCATGCATGGATTCTACTTCGTCGTCGGAATGTGTCGAGGTCGGGGCGTAGACCTGTATTAGCTTCAACGAATAGCTTGATGATATTCTGAGTATAAGGTACGCCACCCTGGTCGACACACTCTCGATCCTCACTACATTGTTCACAAGGGACTTGTGGACAATAAACCCGACACCACCTTGGGACTGCTGATCACACTCCCAGAAAAAGAGCAGGTTACCGGATTTGAGAATTATCGTGTCCTCTCCCTGTCTTAGGACTTCTGATTATCCCACAATACTCCATCGTAACTTGCTCAGTTTTTCCTAAAAGTTTGGCGATCTTCTCGTCGGACCGGAGTGTACGCGTGTTGTATGTTGCCAGGTCCAGTCGTCGTTTTCTAAAGGAGTAGCCGGATCTCTGGAGCGGTCAAGGGTAGACGGGCTGCCGGGCACTAGGGGCTATTTCTTGGTTGTGCTTGTCATTAGGGGGGGGAGGGGGAGTTAGCCATAATGGCCACGCTTGGCATGCGGGTTGGCGATCGCAGTGTGGGTCCCTTAGTCGCCTCTTACGACACCCACGGGAAGAGATGGAATGATGTTATTCTTTACGTCCGGACATCATACGGAACACTAAAATGCTTGTTTCTTGATCCATTGGGACAACTAAACCGTCACTATGCAACGCACGCTCCGAACATTTTCCCCACACTCCTCTGCAGTCAAACTTTTCGTTTCCGAATAATTTAGTTTTTTTATTATCATATAATAATTTAGTTTTTTTATTTTTTAGTATCATCTTCAAATCGGAATTATCAGGACGCACAACTTCTTGTTTAAGTGGTTTTTTTTTTTTTTTTTTTTCGGTGTGAAAATCATCTTATGACATCCCCCGCACTTGGGCGGGGCGGGAGATAGTGTCAGACTTTTACTTACTAAAAACCCACTCTTGTTCCTTCGTTGCCTTTCGTACCAGGGCCGAGTCTTCCTTTCAGAATCAGACCCTTGGCCCCAGTAGGCTTCGACCCTGCTGGGCCCCTACAGTTGCTGACATCTCCTTGAGGCGCGCGTGGAACAGCACGCGCCGTTGACGACTTGGGCTTGGTCCGGACGGTTACCGGACGGTCGGACGGCAAGCCACCCATTGCTCGCCGTCCGCAAGCCCGCGCCTACGGTGGCCGGAAATCGGGATCGGAATCCCGGCGGCGGTTGGGGCGTGAGGACCGCTGCCTCACGCGATCGGCCGCCTCCTTTGCAAGCATTACTGCTTCGCAGAAGGAGGCGACCGCCTGCCACTCCTTTGTTGAAGTGGTAAGAAGTTAATTTTAGGATGGTTGTCATCTTGATCCAAACGAGGTTTTTTTTTAAAGAAAGGATAGATTCATCCATTGCACTCAATACTGTTCACATAAACTTGAATTTTAAATCACGAACATTTTCAATACTGTTTCGCACATATACAACAGACTGCGACTGGATTTCGGCTATCTAATGCTTTATTAACCATAATAAAGTACATTGTAAATTTGGCAACGCTGCGTTTACCTGTTACACTTATTAACACTGTTAACACTTTTATATCTGTTACAGATATGTTACGGTTACACTTTTGTAAGTGTTTTGGGTTAACACATTGAAAACACATTTATAAGTGTTACATATTTGATTCTGTTACCAATTCAACATGTAACACTTATAATTCTGTAACCTTTATGAAGGTGTTTTTAAGTCCCTGGCTCCGTCTTTGTCTCACACCGGTATCATTATGATTTCTGAACCAACATCGGACAACATTCGGGATCTAGTATAAATAAAATAGATTAATATAATAAATACAATTTAAATTATTTTTAGTCCCTCCTCTGAAAAGTTGATAACACGATTGGCGCAGTGGTTAAACGATTGATTGCTGCACTGCCTTTTGCGGGTTCGATTCCCATACAGAAAAAAATATTTGTATAAGCTTACAAATAGGTGTTCCGGGTTTGAGTGTCTGGTGAATAAGAGTTTACATATGTTTGTGAACGCACCGAAGACACAGAAATAGAATAGAATAGAATAGAATAGAATAGAATAGAATAGAATAGAATAGAATAGAATAGAATAGAATAGAATAGAATAGAATAGAATAGAATAGAATAGAATAGAATAGAATAGAATAGAATAGAATAGAATAGAATAGAATAGAATAGAATAGAATAGAATAGAATAGAATAGAATAGAAAAGAATAGAATAGACTAGAATAGAATAGAATAGAATAGAATAGAATAGAATAGAATAGAATAGAATAGAATAGAATAGAATAGAATAGAATAGAATAGAATAGAATAGAATAGAACGGAATGGAATAGAATTAAATATAATGAAATGGCATGGAATTGAATGGAATACAACGGAATAGAATGAAATAGAATGGAATAGAATAAACTTTATTGTACACCAAAAAAGTAAAATAATTTATACATAAACTTAAATCTATGGGTACAATGGCGGAAAACACAATTCCTAGTGTAATGTGTGTGTGTGTGTGTGTGTGTAATTCCGAGTGTGGAACAAAGTTTAAAAAAAAAATTGGTATTCGGCACATTGCATGTACTGCGACGCGATTATTATCTACACAGAAACCGGGGATTAATAATGTAGGTATTTCGAAACTTGATTAATTCTAGCTACGTAGCTACTTTTTTTTATTTTAACTATCACACAACGCCGTCTAGTCTCAAGCTAAGCAGAGCTTGTGTTATGAGTACTAGACAACTGATAAACATACTTATATATTTCTAAATACATACATATTATAGATAAATTACACCCAGACACAGAACAAATGATCGTGCTCATCACACAAACATTTGTCCTGTGTGGGAATCGAACCCACGACCTCCGGCATAGCAGTCAGGGCCACTAACTACTAGACCAACAGGCCACTACTGATGCCGTCGTCCATGACCTGTAGGTGTTATCTTACCAGAGACAAAGCCCTTTGGCCATCACAGTTATGTCATACTACTTAATTACGCAATAGGTACATTATATATATAAATAATGTTTATGTCATAAACTAAAATAGAAATCCTATTAATATAATGTCTAGACAAATGCATTGCTTATTCAATACCATCCTACGTAAATTGAGTTTATCTTGCTGTTAACAGACGGTAATTGTTTATTAATAGATATTATTAAGAAATAACATCCATTACACTTACTCGAAAACCAGCTTTTAGGCACGCATTTTACTGTTTTTCGCACTAGTGCGGAAAAATGTGCGAGCTCACCCCCCACAATTTATTACATTTATCTATCAATCTGGGCGCTAAGCGACCCCCATAATTCTCCGTTTGTTTTTTGAACCACTTGAGTTTAACACGGAACTCTGAAATATGATCATAATTTGCGTAAACCGAATATGAACCTCATACAAAAATTTTGAAGACGCTCAAGTTTATCCAGTTGTTCTTCAGTGAGGTCAAAATAAATCAATAAACAATTTCTACATAAAATTAATTTAACATAACTTTTTTTAAATAAAATCTGGTTTCTAAAAATAAATAAATTATTAAAAAAATGGTCCTAGTCAACTTCAGTTTATATAAAATCGTAACGCGATTTTGTTTCATTTTTGATTCAGCTACTCGTCGCTAGATGGCAGCACACGCCATCAATTAATACTTTAAGTTTCCACCTTGCGCAGTTTAGTGATTATATTATTGTTGAAACTGCTGTTAACAAATGGAGTTATCGATAAAAAAATATTATGCTCAAAATGATCCGAGATCAAACTCACAGTAGGTACCTGTTTGAAAGTAGGTAGGTATGTAGTTGGTACCTTGTATCCGGAATGAACTCCCGTCTAAAACGCTCTGTAATGCCCTTTATATCTCCCTATTATTACAGACGAAAAAGTAATCTAATCCTGTCGAAAAACGTAACAAAATTCTTTATTGTCTCTGTTTTAAATTAAAAAAAACTTGTCGACAATGTTGTCTGTGCGGTGTTACATTACTTTCGAGTACTCACTATTATAATATTAGAATTTTAAAAATACATAGAGAATAGACTTTTTTAAATGATTTATAAACTAGTACTGAACTGCGATCCTACCTGATGGTAAGTAGTGATGCAATCGTTGATGGTGAATCGCACCAGTTTAATATGAGCCTATTCACTTTAGCCTTGAAGACACCTAAATCATACTCGGATGGGAAAACCGCTGCAAGCAAATTGTTCCAGTCCTACGATGCACGCAGTATAAACAAGGTGGATACTCGCCGTACTTCGGGTTGTCCGATGGTAGAAAGGTGATGGCAAAATCAAGTCATGTAATTCCTGCGCACACTCTTCAAATGTACTCACCTGTGCTCCAGGCTTTGTGAATTGGTATTTAGTAAACCTGGATCACCAAATAGCCACTTCGCATGCTTGTCTACTGAGTCCAAAGCTGCTAGGCATTGACTTTTTATTTTTAGTCTAGTTTATCAAATCAAATCAATACCTTTTCAGGGTCACGCGAACGCCGGCGTTCGCGCGGCGTGACGTCATCGGCATTTGGCCGAAAGTCAAGCGACCGCCGGCGTTCGCTCTCTCCCACTTCATTGTAGGCCCTATTTTCAACACTTAGAGACTACTTTTGTATGAACAAGTTTGATTACTTACGTTCTTGGATAAATTTCCTATAAATTGAACGCATTATATTTTATAGTCTCTACCCTCAATTTTTTTTTTTCGTTTTTATTTGTAAAAAGTCATATTCCCGCCACCATTTTTTTTATGGCGCCCCTGCAGTTTGACAGTTCTTCTTTATCTCAAATCTTTATTGCAATCCATAATGTACATGTTAGGTGATAGATAATAAAAAATAGAAACAATTATGGACCCTGTCGGGCACAGCAACATTATAAATGGTAGGAGAGAGGAAGAGCGCTAATATCGCCTTTCGTCCTGCATATTCACGTAAGGACCTAATGACAACCATCAGTGGACGGTAGTGTCGTAGCCGAATACTGGGCAAGCAAAAAATTTAACTAGTTTTGCCATAGACACGCTAAGAAAAATACGGCTAATTAATGTTAAAACAATGCTATAAAAAATATTCGACACATAATAAAGGTCAAGGTACTCACCAAAAAACTCATAAGATTGGACAGAGGCGGCCTGCGCCTGGTGAGGGGGCCATCACCGGACACTGCATACTGAATAAACACCTCCACACAATAGGCATCACGGACAGTCCCCTGTGCAGAGCATGTTTGGAGGGAGAGGAGACAATTGCACATGTACTCCTAGACTGCACAGGTGTCACTGAAATACGCACACGAACCTTAGGATCCCCGAACTCCCTTATTGATGCCCTGCAAAACCTAAGAGGCCTAATCTGTTTTTGGAGAGAGGTGGGCTGGTTGGAATCATATGGCCCACGTACAATGGTCCACATAGGACTAAGTGCGGAAACCATACCCAAATAGATAGATCGACACCATTAGTAGTCTTAGCCGAATACTGAGCCAGGCAAAGTATTTAACTAGTTTTGCTATAGGCACGCTATGAAAAATAAGGCTTATTAATGTTAAAACAATGCTATAAAAAATATTCGACACATGGTAAGTAAAGGTCAAGGTAAAGAAGTACTAAGTGGGTACTATAGATTTAAATAACATATTTTTTGTAATTAATTCGTGGGTATCTTATCGTGCACCGCAATCTGTATTATATAAGGTAGGTAAATGAAGCCTGTGAGGATTTATATCCGTATTGGTTTATCGCATAAAGAATGAAGATATCCGCAGGAGAACCAAGGTCGCCGACATAGCCCGAAGAATCGCCAAACTAAAGTGGCAGTGAGCAGGGCACATTGCTCGTAGAACGAAAGGTCGATGGGGCCAAAAGGACTAGAGTGGCGACCGCGTACCGGAAAACGCAACGTTGGAAGGCCTCCCACAAGGTGGACCGACGACCTGGTGAGAGTCGCGGGAATGCGGTGGATGCGAGACGCACAGGATCGGTCGTTGTGGAGACGCTTGGGGGAGGCCTATGTCCAGCAGCGAACGTCTTTCGGCTGAAGTGATGATGATGATGATTTATGTAGAAAATAGAGTTTTTGATAATGTTTTGGTAATTCATCCGTATAAATTTATAGCTTTAATAATAACACATACTTACACTCACTTTTGCACCCTGCTTTGTTCTTAATTACTTATTATAAGTATTTAAACAGTTTTTTTTATCGTCCGATTAATAGGTTAGTGGCTTTATGACTACAGTGAATAGGCTCTTAAAATAAACTAGTGCGCCTAACCATCAACGATTGCATCACTGCTTACACTCAGGTGGTATCGCAGTCAAGCACTGGCTTATATAATTAAAAAAAAATATATACATTTAGTATAGGCTCCATGTTTCTCCATAACATCAATGTAAGTGTACTGTATAAAATGAATTGTTCGACTCGACAGATTTCGGCAGCGAATTCCACTTGGATGTTACCGTCTGGATTGACTACATTTCAGTCGAAAGACTCCACTGTTGGACATGGTTCTCCTCCAAGTGTCGCCATAACGACCGGTCCTGTGCTTCTCGCAACCATCGGATTCCCACAACCAGCACCCCTAGCCAAGTCGATAATCTGCAATCGTTAATGCTAGTCAAAAACTAATCAAATGTATGGGAATGACATCATATCAACGTTAAGTCACGTGGTCAGAACAAACGAATAGATAATTCGTAGCCAAGTTCACATCGTTCAAAATGATAGAATGAATTGTTATCGTTTCTATAATATTCAACGCTACATCCTTTGTTATTGTAGAACGACATTGTAGAACGAGCGGCCGACTCAGGCTCGTCAACATGACTACCAACTTATCGTTTTCTACAATTGCTGACACCGAGGCGTTACCGATTGGAGAACCGAATTCGACACGAAACGGTTGTAACCTGGCTTTGAGGCAGGTCTTCGGTCCACCTTGTGAGAGGCCTTTCAAAGCTGCGTCTTCTGGTAAGTGGTCCAGAAATTTTATTTGGTTTATTACACTAACTATAGTTTAACACTACGCATCTATCTTCTTCAAAACACTCATAACTTGAACACAAGCACCACGACAAAATCATATCATAGACGTGATATGATTTTGTAAACTTTCTTTCTTTAAATCAACAGATAAAATATTAAAAAAAAAACCTTATCACATCCACAAGTTGTTCGTAATTAAACAGTGCTACCAAGGAAGTGATAAGGCCGGATGTCGCCACGCCCCCCGGCAGTAGACTACATGGAGTTGGGGTGCCAAGAAATTATTCATTTTAAAGAGATCGTTGTCTGATATACAACCTTTAATTAGGGAATGCACAATTTTATGACAGTTATTTTTTTTTTTTTTTGTAAAGGAGGTTCTTGATTGTCTGTGGGCAGGTTTTTTTTTTGTGGTTTTTGTAAATCGAATTCTGTTTTTGAAGGTAGTGGTTTCACTTTTTGCAGATGGATTTGATTTTGGCATAAGTATAAGCTTAATTAGCTATTTAATGTTGGGAACATTAAATGGCTAATTAAGCTGGGACTCGGACCTCTCTGGGAGAGGGATTGGGCCGGTAGTCCACCACGCGGGCCCAGTGCGGGTTGGTGGATGTCACATGTCTTCGAATTTTTGGTTCTAGGGCATGCTGGTTTCCTGAAGATATTTTCCTTCACCGTTTTTAGAGCACCTGCACAAAGAAATGTGCCTGGCTGAATTACACACATGAAGCAATACACGTAACGTAAATTGGCCGCTACCACTGGGCACCACTTCTCATTAAATTGGTTTTGAGAATTTACATTTTTGCTGCCTGGTGATGGCCGTGGTTACCCGCTGGATGGGAAAAGCAAAACATCTGTCGATGTGGCGACTTGCCCAGCGGTGGACATCTTTCCGTTGAAATTATGACAATTGCAAAAAACCTGGAGGCAGTGTTTAAGATATTATTATATAAACTATGCTTAATTATCTTACGCGCTATTTGGCTCTCCTAAATGTTGCCAAAGAAATAAAGCGTTTTTTCTTCTGTATAGTGGGAGCATTCACAAACATTTAAACTTACATACACAAGACACCAGACCCGAAACACCTATCTACCATACAAATATTTGTTCCGTATGGGAATCGAACCCGCACACGCGACGCAGCAGCCCTTCGCTCAACCACTGCACCAACCATGCCGTTAAAATTTAAGCCTAGTTACACTTTCCAATGAATTTTAAAAAACCTATTCGAGATTTAAATTCTACCTCGACCTTTGAAAACTATTATGGAAGTGTTAGAAAACAGTTGTTAGAATGAGCATTGAAACACGTGTTGATTAAAATTTAATAGGCACGTGTCTAATTAATTCTAGGAACCCTGTCTAGTCCTATACCAACTTTACCTTGATATTTAACAAGGCTATGATTGAAAAAGAGGGTAGGAGAGTTTTTTTAGCGTGAGAAAATCGTCTAATGACATCCCCCCTCTTGGGCGGGGTGCGAGGGCGTGTCAGACTTTTACTGGCTAAAAACCCACCCTGTTTGTTCTTTGCCATTGTTCCAGGGGGGCCCTGGAACAATGGCAAAGAAGGAATATACATATAACAAGGGGATCTCTTTCGCATCACCCATGTCCCCAGTAGGCTTCGACCCTGCTGGGCCCCTATAGTTGCTGACATCTCCTTGAGGCGCGCGTGGAACAGTACGCGCCGTCGACGACTTGGGCTTCGTCCGGACGGTTACCGGACGGTCGGATGGCGAGCTACCCACTCAAAATTGCAGTTGGCATAGGCTATGAGCTAAATGGTATCGCCCCCTACTTATGTGATCGTGGTTAAAACCTAGACTTGAACCCACGATCTGTATACTTGAAAGTTAGCACAAATGGTGACCACAAAGGTGGTCAATATTCGTTTTCCGTACTACCCCTAATAGAAAAAAAATACGGGGTTTTAAAGATTATACGAAGGATTCTTATTTCTAGGATTAATAAACTTGATAATCAGTACAAATTTTCATCAGAATGAATATTATTAAAGACTACTGTTATTAGCATAGCATAGCATAGTCGCCCTTATAATGTTCCCACTGCTGGGACTCAGGCCTCCTTTCTAGGAAAGGGAATGGGCCGTAATCCACCACGCGGGCCCAGTGCGGGTTGATGGATGTCACATGTCTTCGAATTTTTGGTTCTAGTACATGCCGGTTTCCTCACGATGTTTTCCTTCACCGTTTTGAGAGCAGTGGTGATAAAATAAATTACACAAGGTAATAATGCGCCTTGCTGGGTTTGAACCCGCGACCTACAACTCGTAAGTCAGGGCCGTTACCACTCAGCCACCACTGCTTTCGAAAGCAGAGTCTAAAAAAAAAATATGTAGAAAATTTTAAGTGTAAATTTTTATTTTAATGAATAAAGTTATTGCGATCATGACAATGGTAGAATAGTACTATGTGGCCCCCATAGAAATATAAATCTATGGTGGTCCTAGTTGAAAAGAGGTTGAATACGGCTGATTTAAATGCTCAAATGAATCTTGAATAAGTTATAAACACGTGCAAGGGAATATAGGATTGTATAATGTAGAATGCATCGCTGTTTGCCCCATGTTTGAAACTTGACTGAAAGATCTAGGTCAGGTTAATAGTGGAAAAGGGCAAACAATACGTGATTGATAATAGTAGCTGACACATGAAATTATGTGGATATTACATTAATATTATAAAGTATGTATGTGGGCAAGTCTCCACAAAGTGGGTACCTGAAGAACGACGCCGTCGAGGTCGACCTGGGAAGAGGTGGCGAGACGACCTAGATGCCTACCGCAAGGACTGGTTCGAGGTGGCTTGAGAAAAGAATACCTGGAAGAATTTGGGGAGGCCTTTGCCCAGCAGTGGTGTTATTAAGTGTATTTGTTACTCCATAGCACTGAAACGGCTGAACGGATTAGCATGAAATTTGGCATGCGTACAGACGTCTGGAATATCCGATTTTCGAATACCATTTCTTACTACGAGTGTACTAGTAGATTGATCGAAAGCGTTACGAACTGAGAGGGTTGTAAAGATGACGTTTATGAATATTATTCCATAAATAAATGTACATATATTACGGCCACCAATCACATTTTAATCAACACAATAATAATAATATGTTTTTTTTTTAAAAAGAAATATGTATATCGTTTACATTTTTAAATAAATGGAATAAAAATAATAAAATAATCATAATTTGATGATGTACTAACGTAGAATTTAAAATAAGAATTACTAACAGATATTGTGGACCAAATGTTGTCTTGTTAACAAATAAATTATTATTATACAACTAGATAGGTACTAACCGAAAAATTGAATTTCGTGGGCTACCTTTGGGCATCCCTAAGAACCCTTAAAAAAAATAAAAATAAACAAGTTCTGATGTCATTATTCACATGAATTACCCATTACAAGTCCAGAAATTGTGCAGAGCATGAATCTCTTCATCTCACCGGCGATCAATCAAAATGGCTGACCTTTACAAATAGCGTAAGTTTACGTTATTATGCCTTTATTTTTAGATTAAACACTACTTATCTTTGTTTCTGCGTTTTTTGTCAAAAGCCTGAGTTTAAAAATAGCTTACATAATAACTTTTTTAATGGCTTTTCGTTTTGTGGGAAATTGAGAGAGTGTATTTGTTAGTAAAGGTTTTGTAGTTCGATCAACGTGCTTGTAAAATTAATTTATGTAGAGTGGTCTACCTCATGTATGTATATGGTTACGAAATCTTTTTAAGTAAGAGCATAAAAAGCCTCGGCTGCGTGGTAAAGTCAAAGTCAAAGTCAAAGTCAAAGTCAAAAGTTTTTATTTCACATAGGCCTACATGGACACTTATAAAAGTCAGAAACTAGTGCACGGTTCCGAATTGGTCGTTTCCTATGGAGAAGATCCGGCAAGAAACTCCATGGTAGATATCCGATGCAATGGACTGACCAGATCAAAGCGACCGCGACCGTTGGCGAATGAGTGCACCCAGATGACTGCTAGCAGGCAAAATTAGCAGGAAGTTGTGCGACGTACCCTGACAGCTTCCGGAGAGCTACCTTTGTGATAACCACGACCACTCTGGGAAGAGTGAAAAGACCAAGAAGATGAAAAGCAGATATGTTTAGCATAGCATAGCAAAGTCGGCCTATGTTCCCACTGCTGGGACTCAGCCCTCCTCTCTAGGAGAGGGAATGGGTTGTAATCCACCAAGCGGGCCCAGTGCAAGTTAGCGGATGTCACATGTCTTCAAATATTTTATTCTAGGACATGCCGGTTTCCTCACGATGTTTTCCTTCACCGTTTTGAGAGCGGTGGTGATGAAATAAATTACACAAAGTAATGCGCCTGGCTGGGTTTGAACCCGCGACTTACAACTCGTAAGTCGGGATCGTTACCACTCGGCCACCACTGCTATGTATATATGCAAGTATAATCGCTTTCTGTGTGTAGAAACTTGGTATTGGTCTCCGCAATGCCAACTTTCTGAATTGGTTGATTTTTTGTGGTTTTGGTAAGTTTGTAGGGAGAAAGGTACGTTCACGCGAATAAAGTCACTGGCAGAAGCTAGTATATTCAGAAGACAAGAACTGCCCTCGTTTAATGAGTACTTTACAAGTTTACAAATTCATTATCATCATTTGAGCCGAAAGATGTCCACTGTTGGACATAGGCCTCACCCAAGTGTCGCCACAATGAACGGTCCTGTGCGTCTTGCATCCACCGGATTCCCACAATCCTTACCAGGTCATCGGTGCACCTTGTAGGAGGCCTTTCAACGCTAACCTGCCCATTGTCACTTAAGTTTAGCGATCACTGGCAACACGCACTGGTCATAAACTTTCGTCTTGAGACACTGTGGTATATTGGACGAGAAGATGCAGCTTCCCGAACGCTGCCCAGCCGAGTCGGATTCGACGATTGATCTCTTTCTCGAAGTTACACCTTCCCAACTGGACCGTCTGTCCCAGGTAAACGTAGTCGTCTCCAACTTCGAGTGTAGAGTCCCTGATTATACTCTATAAATTAATCCAGAATATAAGTTATCCTGGTACCCAAAAATTTAACCCAAATCCGGTCAGTTGTAACAGAGAAACTTTCACCCATATAATATTAATGTGATTAAATTGTTCTTGATTTTTTCCAGTTACTCGTATATCAAGAAGTGTTCTTTTTATAGATATAACGTAACGGTGTTACTTTATCATTATTATTTCGCGCAGTAGGTGGGATGTCTGTATGGTCGGTACCCTTATTGAGGACATATATGGCGCAGATGTGACATTTAGTTCACTAGACCAAGTGTGGGACTGGCACTGTGTGATCTGGAGATGTGGCATTTTGTAATTTGATATTGTTGTTGGCAGTTTTGAATGCCAAGTGTTGAGTATCATGATGGCTATCTTTCTTTAGTGTTATAGTAGAGATAGGGGCATCCATTAATTTCTTGACGATGAGAATCGGATGCTGATGGGGCAAACGTGGTATTGCAGTGTGGAGGCACTGCAATACTGCACGTTTGACGAGGCCAGCGTCGCCAGTTTTGCGACAATCATGCGTAAACGTTGCACCTCGAATTTAAATCGCATGCGAGGTAGTTTCAACAGTATCTTGAGCGTATTGACGGACCGTTGGGTTTGTCCGATGCTTGAACGCCGGACACGACTGCACGCAGTTAATAGCGCAGTTAATAATAAATTTTGTGTTTTATTATATTTGGTCTCATTTGTTTTGTTTACTAACATTAACTCTTCAGTATATTATCAGGGTATTATGGCCATGTAATGAGATGGGGTTGAAACGCATGTTACTAAAAGAGCTATGAGTAAAAATGTGGATGGATGGAAAGAGAGAAGCCCGAAGAGAAGGCAAAAGTAATGATGGATGTATTGTGTGAGAACTGATATGAAAGAAAACGAAGTTAGTGATAGTGTGACGGGTGACAGGACGGAATGAAAGAAAAAAATTGGACGGCTGGATCCCCAAATAAAACGGGATGATGATGATGAGCTCTTAAGTATTTTCGTGTTACTAACAACTTTTAAGGATAAATCTGAAATAAATTATTATTATTATATTCATTCATCGGTGTCTAGAAACCAACATAAAAGCGATACAGCTACTTGAAGTTCATTATCCATCGGTCACCAACCTGTCATAGCTAAGCCCAAGTAATCTATACCAGGTGATATCATAGATTTCTTCGTACATTTATAATAATATCTCCAAATTCCCAAATAAATAATAATTGACAAAACACGCATAAGTAGCATGTCGGCAAATAGTTGTGTTTGTACAGCGATATGTTTATCGTGCGGTAGATATAGTTTGTATGGATATATACCGGGTCACCGACAACCTGCATGAATTTGGTTATCGTTTAATTTAAAGTGTTTTTTTTTTGGTTATATTTTGCAATATCTTTTAGTTAAACTTCCAAATATTTTTTAGCCTGGACTTCTTCTTTTTACAGCTGCTTTACTGCAAACATCTTGTTTAAATTTAAACTAATAAAAACTGAACGCCTCATTTGGTTCTATACTTCGAACATAGTACCAGCTTTAATGATGTTAGAACTGTTTGCTTTATCAATATTGTTTTTATTATAGCACTTATGTTAATTACTCTTCTGTTTTCATATTTTACACACTTTTATTAGCACTTAAGCTAAGAACTCACAAAGCGGTTTTCACCCGCGGCTGCCGTGGTTGCGGGCCCGTAGCTTCTGTAGAATGCAGATATATATGTAAAAAATTAAAGCCCATTTCACGACGCGTTTTACGACCGCGGTGCGCGCGGTTGTTCACGGTTCCCGCTGTACCGGCCAGCAACTAGTAGAACCTCGCGGGCCGCGGTCGCCTGCAGCCTCGGCGGTTTGTACCCGCACGCTCTGCGGTCGGTTGGCGGGCGACCGGGCACCGATCATTTGACTGCCCGTCTTGCAACTGCATGTCTTGCGATAATCGCCCGCCTGGATTGCGGGCGCAAAACGCAACCGCCGCGGTTGCGTAACCGCGTAAATCTGCGGTCTCGTAAGTTTTTAAATAAAATAGCTGTTTCCTCTACCGCGGTGGGCATGGGTGAAAACCGCTTTGTGAGTCTTATAGTCATAATTATTTACTTTTCCTTTCCTATCAATATTACCTTCATCATCATCATTTCAGCTGTTGGACATGGGCCTCTCCAAAGTGAAAAATTAAGAGGGTCCCAATTCGGTTGTATTTTTTATATCATCATAATTTGTTTTTTAAACTCCGTCTACTATGAACCGATTTGCAATTTTTTTTTTCCTAAAAGGATATGCTTTGAGAAACACTAAAGCGTTTAAAATAACTCTATTTCGGAAATCGGTGTTAAATAAAAAAAAAATACCAGTAACACTTTCGAAATTAGAGTTATTTTGAACGTTTTAGTTTTTTTTTTTTTGTAAAAAGTTTTTTATCATATTTCTTATCACTATTTTTTACTCTTCGGCCTTCGCATTCTACACTCTTTTATTAGCACTTATTTACGTCCTTTCTAATTATATTATCTTCATCATCATCATTTTAGCCAAAAGACGTCCACTGTTAAACATAGGCCTAATCTAGTATCGCCACAGCCACTGTTTCTGTATGTCTTGTATTTATCAGACCACTAAGCCATTGGTCTATATTTTGGGTGGTATCCAACGCTGCGTTTTCATTAGCGCGCGCGTACGCGGTTAGCATTCCAGAACCTTTCGACCAACTTCCACTTAAGTTTGGCAACTTTTCGGGCTCGTGTGATCATATCTTCGTGTCTTTGATCTCCTCCTGCAACTCCTAACACTTTGCTTTGCCTAATAATATATCTGCATATTCAACTTTTCATTTCCTATTATCTTAAACACTTGAACTAACGACCTCTATATCATCCACTATACCTTCCTGATTATTGTGGCATAATAAGACCATTTCTAAGTTAATCTGACTTTTTAACACTTTCACTCTGACCTGACGGCCCTGGGAATCTAATTAGAAGACTTATAATTATGCTTGCGAATGAAAGAGGGTAAACCGGAGTGTATGTCGTGTTTACAATTATTAATTGCTCGTTTATGGCTATACTGGAAATCGTATGCCCCCTTAAAGTTAATTAAAAGATGAAATCCAAGAAGAAATATAAGCTTTTAGGTTTTAAATAATAGTGATGGCTATATCGCATAGACATAGCCATCATATATCAAGATTGTTTTTTCTTTGGTTGGATTCGTCAAAGAATTCCTCTTACTCTAGATAAAGCGAGAGTGAGAGTTAGACTTTTACTGACTAAAACACGCCTGTGTTCCCTCAGTTGCTCTTTGCGTTCCAGGGCTACGATAACTGTCTCGAATAATCCCGTAATCCAATGTGGTTCATTAGAGGTAAGGTCTCTGTTTCATCTAATACATAACATGATTTTAAAGAGTGGCCATGGAGTTTTTTGCAAAACTCTTCTCCATAGAGATCTACGCTTTGGAATGTGCATTTAGCATAATTTTTCTGACTGACTGACTTCTTGACAGGCTGATTAAATTAATATTGTGGCGTCTTTCGGCGGCGAAGGTCACATACTCGTTGGCTTGCATACTGGCAGCGTAGAGCGTGTAGCGTACGTTTCATGGTTTATGATAAGAAAAGCATAGTTGTAATTAGAAGCCTTTTGATTGCCCCTATCTACATATATAAATGGAGAAACTGACTGACTGACATATCAACGCACAGCCAAAAGTATTGGGATTAGGAGCGTGGAATTTTGCACAAGGTTTCTTTATAGGATGTAGGCGAGCACTAAGAGAGGATCCTCCAAAATTCATACTCCAAGGGGATGAAACGGGGATCTAAAGTTTGTATCATCATCATAATTTCAGCCGAAATACGTCCACTGTTGGACATAGGCCTCCCCCAAATGTCGCCATAATAACCGGTCCTGTGCGTCTCGCATCCATCGGGTTCCCGCGACCCTCACCAGGTCATCGGTCCACCTTGTGGGAGGCCTTCCAACGCTGCGTCTTTCGGTACGTGGTCGTCATTCTAGAACCTTTTGTCCCCATCGACCATCTGTTCTGCGAGCAATGTGCCCTGCCCACAGCTACTTAAGTTTGTATACAGAAACCTAATACCACGCGGGCGAAAACGCTGGCAGAAGCTAGTTTGAAATAAATGTTTTGAGGTATTTTTTCATTTTTAAAGGGCCTTTTACGCATAGCGTATGTGAATCCCATTGTATTCTAAACAATTGTACGTACATCACAAGACATGGGCCATGAATTTGAACTAATATTTCGCATCATCACTATTTGTTTGGAATAGAATGATATGGATCATGCTTACATTATTTCCGTTCAAATTCAGATATCTTATCAAACTAATTCTACTGGACTCATATTGGACACATTCCATCAATAAACGTCTTGTCTGTTGGTCTAGTGGTTAGTGGCCCTAACTGCTATGCCGGAGTTCGTGGGTTCGATTCCCACCCAGAGCAAATGCTTGTGTGATGAGCACGATCATTTGTTCTGTGTCTAGGTGTAATTTATATATTTTTATAAGTATGTATTAAGAAATATATAAGTATGTTTATCAGTTCTCTAGTACTCATAACACAAGCTCTGCTTAGCTTGGGACTAGACGGCGTTGTGTGATAGTTGTGGAATAATAAATAATAGCATAATCAGCCTTTTTAATGTTCCCACTGCTGGGACTCAGGCCTCCTCTCTACGAGAGAGAATGGGCCGTAATCCACCACGAGGGCCCAGTGCGGATTGGTGAATGTCACATGTCTTCGAATTTTTGGTTCTAGGACATGCCGGTTTCTTCACAATGTTTTCCTTCACCGTTTTGAGCGCAGTGGTGATGAAATAAATTACACAAAGTAATACGCCTGACTGGGTTTGAACCCGAAACCTACAACTCGTAAGTCGGGGCCGTTACCACTCGGCCACCACTGCTCTAGTTGTGGAATTATATTATTAAATTTTGTAGGTCCTCGACAGCTCCACATTCCCACCAGTTTTGAAGCTTGAATCTTAAATCTTAACCTTTACCTTTTCTACGAATATTCTAAATTCCAAGATCACTGCATATCCAAACATTCTTGCTGTAACAATTGTTCGCGTGCTGCTCGTCACTGTGTGCAGCAGTAATTATAACAAGCGTTGTGTGAAACGCGGCGTTCCCAGCAGATGTCGCGATAATCACCACGCCAACGTCGCGTGCGCTTGCGCAGCGGCAATGATCTGCACGTAGCGGGACAATTAGTCCGAACGGATTTTGTGGTTTAGTGATTTTAAGTAATTAAGTGATCGGTGTAGTGTTTAAGATTTCTTTTTTAGGGTTTCGTAGCTCAAAAGGAAAAAACGGAACCCTTATACGATCACTTTGTTGTCCGTCCATCTGTCTGTCTGTGTGATGACCTTTTATATTGGGAACGCGTGAATCGTATCGAGTTGAAATTAAAACTATATACTCAGGTCTGCGGTCCCTTGAAACTGTGAAAAAATCAAACTTCTAAGGTAACGAATAAAAAAGATGCGGCCGATTCATCATCATCATCATCATCATCATCTTCCTGCCCTTGTCCCGTGTTATTTGGGGTCGGCGCAACATGTTTCCTTCTTCCATTTTGCCCTGTCACTCGTCATACTATCACTAACTTCCTTATGTAGCAAAAAATGTATATTTCGATACTCTCAAAGAAATCAAAATTCATAGGGTACTTCCCGTTTACCCAGAATCCTGAAATTTGACATAAAACAAGGTCTTATAGCACAGGTATAGGAATAAATCTGAAAACAGTAAATTTGTTGTTACCTACGTCACAAAAAAAAAACTTTTTTACAATTCGGAAAAATGTTCGAGACTCATTCGGAAATTGTAGTTCATACAGAACCCTCAGTGCAGGAGTTCGACTCGTACTTGCCCAGTTTTTTTTTTGTTAATTAGTCTGCTTAGAATTTTCGTCAGGTTTCAGTCTGATCGAATGCAGCTGAAAACCATTTTTTAATTTTATAATAATAATAACATTTATTAGCCAGAGAAAGAAAAAGATTTGCTTTACATTTCCTTTACATACTAAGTACTTAACAACCAGATTTACAAATACATATCTATCTATATGTCTATCTATATCTATAAAAATGAATAGCTGTTCGCTAGTCTCGCTGAAACTCGAGAACAGCTGGACCGATTTAGCTAATTTTGGTCTTGAACTATTTGTATATAGGTCCAGGGAATGTTTAAACGCCATTTCTAATTAAAATGTCATTTTAAAATGAATCATGCTGGTTCTGGTAATGCCAGGAGATGGCGTTATCCTTTGACAGTTAAGCTAAAAAGGTATGTAGTCACTGACTATTAGGCGGTATGAAGTTCGCCGGTTCAGCAGATTATACATTTTAAAAATCATCATCATCTTCCTTCCCTTGTCCCGTGTTATTTGGGGTCGGCGCAACATGTTTTATTCTTCCATTCTGCCCTGTCACTCGTCATGCTATCACTAACTTCCTTTTCTTTCATATCACTCTTCACACAATCCATCCATCTTTTCTTTGGTCTCCCTCTCCCTCTCCATCCAACCACATGTAAACTCATAACTCTTTTAGTAACATGCGTTTCATCCCTCCTCTTCACATGACCATACCAAGACAAACGGTTCCCTTTCAACATTTCAGTCACTGGCGCCACTTTCAAACTTCCCTAATATACTCATTTAGTACATATTATATATTTTAAAAATAAACAAAGTATTAAATGCAACGACTGTCTATTTGACGTCCTCAACCCAGTCGACTAGGTAAAACAACTTAATAGTAGCTTCTTCGACATAGAGGCTTTTTAGATAGGGCAGACTTTTACTGACTAAAAACCCACTCCTGTTCCTTCTTTGCCTTCGTCCCAGGGCCCCAGGTTTCACTTTCACTCTACCCGTGGCCCCAGTAGACATCGACGAGGCGCGCGGGGAACAATACGCGCCGTCGACGACGGGCTCGGTTTGGACGGTTGCCGGACGGTTGGACGGCGAGCTACCCATTGCTCGCAATCCGCAAGCCCGCGCTACGGTGGCCGGAAATCGGGATCGGAATCCCGGCGGCGGTTGGGGCGTGAGGACCGTTGCCTCAGGCGATCGCTCGCCTCCTTCTGCGAAGCAGTAAGACACCTGCCACTCCTTGCTCTGGACCATGGCCTGTACCAAGGCTCGGCGCGAGAGATCGCCGCCGCCGATCGCCCCCACGAGGACACGGCGTTGCTCTGCCCAAGCGGGGCACAATTCTTATTATGTATCACATTAATAGTTTTTTTTATTTTTTATTTGATATAAACCAGTGCTTGACTGCGATCCCACCTGATGGTAAGCAGTGATGCAATCATTGATGGTGAGCCGCACTAGTCGTTATATTTTACAAAAGCAAAAGTTTATAAATTGTTGAAGGGAGTTGGATGAAATTTGGCACACGGGTGCACCATGCCCTGGAATAGCACACAAAATACTTTTCACCCTGGGAGTATGTTCCCTTGCGATAATTTTCTGTTATCACGCGGGCGAAGCCGCTGGCAACAGCTAGTTGATTATAATCTGGTTGATATGACTATAATCTATGGGTTTTCATGTCATAGATTTATAAAATTTTGGACTTCGAAATTTAAAATATAATACAACTCATTAAGAGGGTCCTTTTCCATTCCAAAAACCTTGTTGCTTCATCTAACGTAATCCAACGCGATGTTTGATGAAGAGGCAATGCAAAAAAAGAGAGATAACGTCTGAAAACTCTGTAGGCATTCGGTAATTCCGTGATTTACTCGAATATTTCACAAAACTTGTTCCAGGAAATACGTGTTTTTTTTAAACCCTTAAAAGTTTTTCATTTCATTTCTGATGTACTTTTTTACATTTTTAATATATGAATACATTATGCAGGGCCAAAGTTCACGTAAAATATCAGATTTTGAGAAGTCTTTACTAGATTAGTGTTACACAAATTTTTGTTTTGATTTCTATAGAAGCCTAGATAATATCCACAAGATAGCTGTGTATCCAAAATATCTAGAGAAAGATGTGCAATAACATCATAATCACGTAAGAGCGGTTGTATGAAAATGTAGGTACCTCGAAAAGGACGCTCTTAATTAAGGCTTAGTGCCTTTGTATGTAGATATACATGGGCCAATACAAAACGTCAGAACCAGGCAACCAAACAAAAATATTATAAACCACTTTACTGATATTGCCATAATTTGCATTTTTAATACCTGAAAGAAGTTTTGCTATGTTGTAGAAAATTATGATAATTTTAGTAAGTTACTGAAATAACGGCGAGTCTTAGAACCAAAAATTCGAAGACAAGTGACATCCACCAACCCACACTGGGCCCGCGTGGTGGATTACGGCCCATGTAGTTCTATGATTCCCTATCCTAGAGAGGAGGCCTGAGTCCCAGCAGTGGGAATATTATAATTCCGAATATACTCTATACTATACTGAAATAAAAAGAAAATTAAGAAATTGTAGATAATGTTTTTTTTGCATCCGTCGAATTGGTTCTTTCGAAGTTGAACCGGTATGTACCTCTATGGTTACTCTATTAAAAATAATCCCTAATTTTCACAATATTTCCATATTTCAAGGGGACCAGAGTATATGATATTAATTGCAGTTTAACATCTCGCATTCCTGAGAAAGAGTGTCTTGACAGACGGACAACAGAGTGATGCTTCATAAGTTCCGTTTTTGTCTTAGGCCCCTCGCTCACGGCGACTTTTTGTAGCGATGCTGTCGCGCGCTTGTGAAAAGCATCGTTACAAAAAGTCATCGTGGGCGAGGGGCCTTAAGTACAGAACCCTACAAATGATAATACCTATCTTATCAGAAAATTTCACCTCTGCAAGCATCAATTAAGGACTTGACTATACTGATTAAATAATTTCACCAATCCTACCGGAACTAATGTTGCCAATAAAAACCCTCGGATTCCGTATGTCCACCTATCATTTCAGGATAATCTGGCAACACAGGTCGCAGTCTGTTAAGTAGCAAACGAACCTTGAATATGCAATGTGCATTCTTATTTAATTGGTATCTTCCTTTTTGCATGCAAAACTACTTTTATAGCCGTTATCGAGTATCTTTACGTATCAAATTGAGCTGTTGACGTGTGTGTAATCTTTAATACTGATGGCAGGATTTTGATGGAATTTTTTCATGTTGATTTTGGCACTAATTAAAATAGGTAATAATATAAAGCTACCCTCAACCGGGGGTTGTCGTCGGGTGCACTTGCTGATCTTGTAAAATATTAGGTATTTAACTATGAAATTGCCGTTTTTTAAAACGGGTTGCTTTGAACTGCGATATTATAGAAGATACAAAACGCAAAGAATCCAATAAATATCTAATTTCGGTAAAAGAATAACGGACCTTTAATATAAAGTTTATTTTAACTTATAATTCCAAGTCAATCCAAAAATATAACACTTCAAAACAACCCATTTTAAAAAACGGCAATTTCATACTTTAACCCCTTTGAAGCAGATTGCTTCAAGGTAGCTCGCAAAATTAAATTTTCCCTATGTTTTTTGCATTTTGCAGGTCCGTGACAATACAATTGTATGTTTATTTAAATATGATTTGTAACCGTTACACTAATTTATTTATGGATTTATATCTAATCATTAACATTATACTACTAGTAGGAGCTGACACTGACCTGCAATATGCAAAGAAAATAAGGAAATTTTGAATTTCGCGGGTTATCCTGGAGCATTCACCTCAACTACGTCTCAGATTTTATTGAGTATATACCAGTGGCTTCCAAACTGTAGCTAAAATGTGGTCTCCGAAAAGTCTAAAATATGATCTCCAAAAGATCTAAAATAAGATCCCTGAAAGGTCTAAAATATAGTCCCCAAAAAGTCTAAGATATAGTTTCTGAAAGGTCTCAAATATGGTCCACGAATGGTCTAAAATATGGTCCACGAAAGGTCTAAAATATGGTCCACGAAAGGTCTAAAATATGGTCCACAAAAGGACCAAAATATGGTCCCCGAAAGATCTAAAATGTGGTCCCCGAAAGATCTAAAATGTGGTCCCCAAAAGATCTAAAATGTGGTCCCCGAAAGATCTAAAATATGGTCCCCGAAAGATCTAAAATGTGGTCCCCGAAAGATCTAAAATATGGTCCCCGAAAGATCTAAAATGTGGTCCCCGAAAGATCTAAACTCTAATGTTTCTAACTAAAAAGTTACACTGTTACAAACTGATCTTAAGTTTCTATGAGAAATGTTGTATTTTCTATTACAATGTTTGTTACTTTTCATTTTGAGGACTAGGCGTCCTCTAAGTTTGGAGAGGATATTGGTCATCGTCCATACAACGTTCACTTAAGAACCAATAGAGACGTGGATTTACTTTCTTTGTTCTAAATAATGTAATCTACGATTGAAACTAAGTTGAAGCCACGCACATGTCTGAGAATTAATAAAAATCCAAAACTCATTCGGATTTTGAGGTTATAATTACGGCACTGGAAATGTGCACCTAAGGTAATATTAATGAAAAGACGTTGGATTTTATCTTTTAAAGTTACTACATACTATTATGTAGTCAATACTATTCTTTCTATATACTTATTTATTTGTAGTTATGGTTAGAGTTGGGGCTGAAAGGTTCTGGAGTGGCGACCGCGTACCGGAAGACGCAGTGCAGGTAATGGTTGCGGGAGTCCGAAGGATGCGAGACGCACAGGACCGTTCATTGTGGCGACAGTTGGGGGAGGCCTATGTACAGCAGTGGACGTCTATCGGCTGAAATGATGATGATGATGGCTAGAGTTTAGGGCTAAGAAAAGAAGAAATGACACTGGGGAAATAAAACCGAATTGAAGTAGATACCTACTTTTTAAAATATTTTAGAAATTATGAAGTGTCTGTTCTATTGTAATGATTTATAGCAAATTATGGTAAAAAAAAAACACTAGTAATTATTGTATAGTTTCATACATGTTGATTCATAGGCCAATTTTAACTTTCTCCTTTAAGAAAGGAATTTTTTAAAGTTTTCTTTTGTATTTCTGGTTTTTCCTGTCAAAAAAGAAAAAAGGTTGGGAAACACTGATATGGAGCAATAAAAGGCAATAAAGATATAGAAGCCATGTTTGAACGCACTAACATAGTACCAACACTATCACAGAAATTCACTTCCGATGTCCGTAAAATTGTGATATTTGCAGTACCGTAATTGGGCCAACGTTTTACACGTACGTCAAAGATTGGCAACCAACGTTATCATATTTCAGATAATTTTGAGTTATAAATTCTGAACGTGCGTGTAACCATGTAGTTGATGAAATAAATAATGTATTTCTGTATGTTCGTAGAAAAATATGTGAATTACGTAGTAGTCATAAAGATAAGTGCCTTCCTGTTGGTTTGTTGAAATCATAACAAGCCTTACTGCTGATGTTCACTGTGATTAGATTAAGTTGTTTCATTGTTGAGACCAGAAATATTAGGGGATTCACTGTAAAAAAAAACACCAACGTATATATTGTATCTTTATACATTATGTAACATAATAAAACGCACATTCTGTAAGTAGTACGTTCAGAATCAGCTACTGAACCTATTTTTAATTTTATTTTTTATTCCGAAAATAGTGCGAATTATTTTAGGATTTGGAAATTAATGCGTGCGTAGATACCAATACGGATCCGCTATCAATGTCGATGCTCATCTATACTCATAGTATCTGCCTACTAATTAGGAAACTAATTTCTTACGAAGCTCCACCTTTTTTTTGGGTGGGAAAATCATCTAATGACATCCCCCGCACTTAGGCGGTGCGTGAGGGCGTGTCAGACTTTTATTGACTCAAAAACCCAGGGACCTCTTTCGCATCGTTCATGGCCCCAGTAGGCTTCGACCCTGCTGGGCCCCTACGGTTGATGACATCTCCTATAGGCGCGCGTGGAACACTATGCGCCGTTGACGAGTTGGGCTCGGTCCGGACGGTTACCGGACGGTCGGACGGCAAGCTACCCATTGCTCGCCGTCCGGAATCCCGCGCCTACGGTGACGGAGCTCCACCTGTGATCCTGGCGCGCTAATGCAAGCGTCGCCTGATCGCGCGTTGTAGGTAGTTGAAACACTGAACGCGACCACGCAATGCTACGTAATGCCTCGCCAGTGTGAGTTAAGCCTAAATATATATAAATATTCTTTCGATTTTTATTCTATCAAACATCTGTACTACAAAAACCTTCCTTATCAACCTGCCAAACACATTGAGATGTCATCCATATTTGGTCAGGTGCGTATGGTTGCGCCCGCGCATAGCTTCCGGCACTCGCTAGGTCGATTGATCAAACAATACTCGTGTTCACTGATTAATTGCTTTATTTGTTAATGTTACAATTGTCTCCATTGTGTGGAGGTGAGAATTCAATTAGGAATTTGAATATTTTTTTTTACTTTTCAGCCCACGGGTTGTATGTAAATCGCGGGTTTGACTTTGAACCTAAGATTTTGTGACTTTTTTTATGTTTTTTTTAGTTGGGAAATGATTTTTCTCGCTCTGTGTGGAGTGAGAGGAAGTATCAGAATTTTACTGACTAAAACCCACCATCGCAGGTGGCCTTTGCATTTAAGGGGCACGGTAACTCTTTCGAAGATCCCGCAGCTCTAGCAAGCATCGATCTAAATAGGCCCCGACCATTCGAAAAAATCCCGCAGCTCTAGCACGCATCGATCTTAACAGGCCCCGACCATTCGAAAAAACCCCGCAGCTCTAGCACGCGTCGATCTTAATAGGCCCCTACCATTCGAAAAAACCCCGCAGCTCTAGCAGGCATCGATCTTAATAGGCCCCTACCATTCGAAAAAACCCCGCAGCTCTAGCAGGCATTGATCTTAATAAGCCCCGACCATTTTGAAGACGTCTCTTTGAGGTGCGCACTTCGTCTCGTTATCGGCGTGATTATGGCCCAGCGCTAGGTTGCGCCATACCGCCATGAGATCCAGCCGGAATACTTTATTATAGGGGCTTTATTTTATAGCATAACAGAAGTCTCTTTTAGTTTTCCCACTGATGGGACTCAGGACTCTTCTCTAGTAGAGGGAATGGGCCGTAATCCACCATGTGAACCCAGTGCGGGTTGGTAAATGTCACATGTCTTCGAATTTTTGGTTCTAGGACATGCCGGTTTCCTCACGATGTTTTCCTTCATCGTTTTGAGAGCAGTGGTAATGAAATAAATTACACAAAGTAATGCGCCTGGCTGGGTTTGAACCCGCGACCTACAACTCGTAAGTCGGGGCTGTTACCACTCGGCCACCACTGTTCTTTTTTTTTAACAGAAGTTAGATTCATGATAAAACTATCAATAACTTCTGCAGTAATTTAGCAGAAGTTACTTCTCCCAGTATTACAGAGCCCGGAAGAGAAAAACTCGACGTTTACATATGCGGAATGTCGGCAGCTGGAGCACGCTAAATGTTAACGATGTCTCATATTCACGACAATTTATTGAATCAAACTGGTTCAGGATTATGCGTTTAACTTGACTTGTTTTATTTATATGTTTAAAGTAAGTACCGTTTCCCACGGATTTGAGGATGTGTGTTGCTGGTGAATTGTGAACGGTATGTCTGGATTTGTTTCCGCTTCGTAGAATAAATTCTTTCACTCTGGGTGAAGCGAGGGGTGTGTCAGACTTTTACTGATTAGAACTCACCTGTGTTCCTTCAGTTTCCTTTTGCGGTTCAGGTATTTGGTGATGCTTTCGAATAATCCTGCAGTTCTGGCAGGCACCCTCAGGCCCTGGTACAGGCTAAGGTCCGAGGAGGAATGGCAGGCGGTCGCCTCCTTCTGTGAAGCAGTAATGCTAGCTAAGAAGGCAGCCACACGCGCGATGGTACAGCCCTAGCAGTTTCCGACCCCGATTTCCAGCCACCGTAAGCATGGGCTTGCGGACGGCAAACACTAGGTAGCTCGCCGTCCGGCCGTCCGGTAACTGTCCGGATCGAGCCCGAGTCCTTAACGACGCGTAGTATTCCACGTGCGCCTCTAAGGGATGTCAGCAAAGCCGTAGGAGCCGCCCAGCAGAGTCGAAGCAGGGTTTGCTTCTGATAGGAAAACCCACGGCCCTGGAACGCAAGGCAAATAAGGAATATAGGAGTGGGTTTTATTGTCAGTAAAAGTCTGTCACACCTGAGCTCCACCCAAGAGCGGGATGATTAAGTTCTCTATCGGTGATTAAATATCTCTCAATCATTGGATGATTAAAAAAATATATATTTACATAGGCTTGGCCCATATGGGCACAAATAAAACGTCAGAAGCTAGTGCACTGTTTCATTTGATCGTTTCCTATGGAGAAGAACCGGTAAGAAACTCAATGGTTACTCTTAAAAAAAAACAATAAAATTCCCAAATCAATAAAACTAAATATTTGTCAATTTCGAAATTTTTATACTTTAATCTTTTTTTTACTAATTTCTCTCATACTTTATCAAAGTTCAAAATTCTCGATTCTCAGTCCACAAATCCCATGTTACTTTAATCATAATTAAGTTAAAAGGTTACCACAATGCCTAAAGGTGTCTAGACCACGTCATTCTGGTGTCTAGTGTAACTCTAACGGACCTATTAATAGGTGCTATATATTCATAACCCGAGTTGACACGAATGGCATCCGAGTCGATTCGTAACTTCAACTAGATCTAGGCAAAATTCCCCCGTTTGTGTTTTTTACACCCTGTGCATGCGGGTCATTATAACTCAACCTGTAGGTTATCGGGAATGGTGTTGCCAAGTATTGTTAAAATAAGTTCCAATTTTGAAAAGTAAAATTTTATGTGTCTTTGCGGCCAGTTACTAAAAAATGAGAGAAATAAAACCTCCTTTTTATTTCTAATGTGTTTTTGTTGATAAAAAACAAAGTAAATTCAAAGTCATGTTCCATTAATACGAATATTATGTACATCTAACTTTTAAAAACAAAACGCCATATCTTAAATTACTTGCCGATGTCTAATAAATGTACCACATAATATTTTAATATAAAACCCCATAATAGGCGTGGCAACACTACTTTGTAATGTCATTTGGATGCGAGCGGCGTATGCGCATCGCACGATTCCCATATTAATGACGGACTAAAATACTCGTGTACAAAGTAAATTAAAATATGCAACGCATTCAATGAAAAAACTGTACCGGATGGTACGTCGTGTTTCGTAATGGTCAAGAGCGAGTTGTGGTGTTACGACATGGATGTTTGTATGCGAGCTTTTCGTCTTTGAGGTTTGATTTTGGACCAAAAGGCTTTGCTTTAAAATTTGATAGGCCTATGTGGATTATTACTATCAATTATTCATGTAGTTCACCGTTCGATCGTCCGGTAACCGTCCGGACCGAGCCCAAGTCGTCGACGGCGCGTAGTGTTCAACGCGCGCCTCAAGTAAATGTCAGCAACCGTAGGGGCCCAGCAGGATCGAAGCCTACTGGGGAAAAGGGCCTGATTCTGAAAGGAAGACTCGGCCCTGGTATGGAAGGCAACGAAGGAACAGGAGTTCCTTAGTGGGTTTTTAGTCAGTAAAAGTCTGACACTAACTTCCGCTCCGCCTAAGAGCGGGGATGTCATTGGATGATTTATTTAACAACCGAGAAAAAAAACTATTGATTATTCATAAATTTTATTAAATGCATACAGTTATGTCTTCTTCTTAGTATCGATGGCACTACAAACATCATCATCATTTCAGCCGAAAAAGGTCCATTGCAGGACATCATGTCTGCCTGAATGACGCTACAGCGACCGGTCCTGTGCGTCTCGCATCTATTGGACTCTTGCAACCCTAACCAGGCCTTCAGTCCATCTTCCTGTAAGCAGTCGTCACTTCAGAACCTTTAGCCCATCGGCTCAGTTCAGCGAGCAATATGCTAATAAAACGCCGTTCAACACAGATCGCCAGGTTACAGAATACATAAAAAAAGTAGTTGCGACAAGTTCGAATATCCGCTAAGCACAAGTATTACTAAGATGAGCGTTCCATAAAGGTCCCCAACTAACTCTAAAACCGAGAGCATCAACAGCACCAATGAATAAAAATATAAATAGGAAACATTCGTAACTGTCCCCGACAATACATCTCTTTAAAACTATTACTACTAACATTCAAACTTCGCAACACAATTAATCAATCGTTGTTTCATACAATAAAGCGGCTGCATCGCTTTCTTGATATGTATCGTCTACTCGACGTAATAATTAGGTTAGTTGTGCAGCGTAAAGCGCATTCGTCAAGTGTTGAGATGCGCTCAGAAAAATTTATAGTGATGGGGAGTGTCGATAGATATTGTATCGATGTTTTTTTTTTCTTCAAACAAAGTTTTGTTGGTTTTGAAGAGCGTCCACTGTTGGACATGGCCCTACCCCAAGTGTCAAATTCTCTCGACCGTTACCAATTCGTCGGTCCACCCTGTGGGAGGCCTTCTAACGCTGCGCATTCCAGTACGCAGTCACCACTCTGGAACCTTTCGGCCATCTTTTTTGGCGAGCAAGCTGTTATTCTACTTTCATTGATTATAAACAATGTCATAATTTTGTGAGAACATTTAGTGTACATAAGTGACTGTACTAGAAAGAAAAAACTATTTAAGCATCTGACTCCTAAAAAAACAATGACATTAAAATGAGACTTTTATTTTAGTGAGAACGAAATGCAAATTGCTCGACTTATTTATTGAGTGTCCTTTAGAATCGTCTAGAATTGTGTGATATCTATGCAAATCGCAGATGTAAATCAGAGACAACAAAATTTTTCTTCGAATCTACCATTTAAAGTAGCATCACGTAAAATAGTATTCTGCTTACATACACAAGTACTTCCCTTTGTTATCTGTTTTAACGTGTTTTTGTAATATTTATGTGGGTACTTATTTTCATATCGCCTTTATTCTTATTCGTTTTCGGTTTTATTATGATAAATACGTTTCTCCAAGGTCATAATTACTTCTACCACATAATTGTGACTTGTACTGGCCAAGTTTTTTTATTAAGTTCAATATTTATTTTCCATATTGATTTATGCAGAATATTGAAATGTTTAACATCTTCCTGCCCTTGTTCCATGTTACTTCTGGGTGCGGAACTATTTTTTTTTTTCTATTTCCTCCTGTCAACCGACACGTAGTCGCTTACTCCTTTGTCTGTCATTAAACCTGTCACCTCCTTTGACTGTCATCGAAAGACTTTAACAATTTGCCTGCTGCGGTCTTCTCATCCGATTATAATTTAGGTGTCTTCAAGGCTAGAATGAATATCCTTTTAACTCATTGAATGTCCGGTGCGCGGATCCACGCGAGACACAATCGCTTTTTAATTGTGTCTCTAATTACGGCATATGAAAGGTTAATAAACTAGTGCGCTTCACCGTCAACGATTGCATCACTGCTTACCATCAGGTGGGATTGCAGTCTAGCCCTAGTTTATATTATTTAAAAAATAAAAAGCATACAACTAATAGTTTCTGAAAAACAATTTTTATCGACACCATCCCTGTCCTATCCCTACTCTGCATCTGTGTCAGATGTGCGGCAGGTGGCGCGTGCGCAGGTGAACGCCATACTAGGCGCACAGCCTTGCACACAGCCAAAATCTTGCAGTGCCCTTACAACGAGCTATTGTTTACTAGGCAGCCATCATGCATCAGGAGTATGATATTGAGAGGTTGTTTAACCTGTCTCTTGAGCAGGTTATTCCTAGGTAAGGTCCATAGTGTCCTGGGTAAGGTCTATGTGGGCCTTTTTTGATCAATATTAATGATTGATTGATCAAAGGCTTAGGGATTGTTCAAAAGAGTAGGGCCATGAAGGAACTCGGGTTTTTGTTAAGGTGGGAAATCGTCAAATATCTTTTACCCAATTAAGTGGTGCGAGAATCTTCTCAGAGGGAGTGTCAGACGTTTCCTGAGAAAATAATAATAACCATTTTATTTCAGGTAACAGTGCCCATATCATAAATAGGACCTTATAGACTAACACACCGACGGTGAAGTGACTCCTAACTGTCACAGTCAAAAAATGTTTGTCTTATAAACGTTAGGAGATAATACTAAAAATTTACATGTTGGTTTAGTTAGGAAATGTTTCCATAATTTAATTTGGTGCAGTTGCAACTAAATATTCGCTTCAGAGATTTCACAAAAACATGCGGAAACGCACATTTGAATTAAAAGCGCTAAAAAGTAATTTTGTTAGTTAGAAGTTATTGGCACTTCACCGTCGATACGTAACTATATTAAATATGTGTGGGTTCCTTCAGTTGCCCTTTGCGTTCCAGAGCCGCGGTAATTCTTTTGATCAATTCCGCAACCCTGAACAATCAGTATACCATCATCATTCTAGCTATACCCTGATGGGAAGCGAGGATGTGGTCGACGATAAAGCACGCTTGATTAAAAGTAAGTAATAAGCAGAGGTCGGAATTAGGTAGAATTATTCATGTACATACACTGATTTCATACAGCGAAAGAATAAAGTGAATATGCCTCAAATCCCGAGATAAATTTTAAAGAGCTTATTTTTTTATGACACCATCAGAAATATAGTATTCTCATCTTCCTGCAATAATGAGGAGGAGGTAGAAGTGTATAAATTTGTTAACCTCACCTCAGTTGACGTAGAGAAATCTTTTTCAATGAAAAGTACCTACTAAAAAAAATTGTATGTTAATTATCTTTGTTTTATTTGTCTTATCTTTCTCTGAAATTTTTATTATTATTTATTTGTAATATTATTCACATGGTCACACGGGATTTTTCATTAGAAATCCCGGGAAGATCCATATTGATGTAACAACATTTCGATTTAAGTACATGCATAACTCGACCTAATTCCGACCTTTGGTAATTATGAAGATAAGATATTATGAAGCTAAGCAAATACTCAGTATAGCTTATAATGTAATAACTATAATAAGCACTTACCTGTGAAGCTAAAAATAGTGCTAGGCCCTCCTATCTCGTTCCTAGCCACCCTAGGCGACTAGGGGATTATATCAGGTGCTTAGGATGCAACACCTGTGATATAAATAAATAAAAATATTAACCTGGGAATACTTGATTTCCATCCTCCCTCTTTGGTATTAAAATAGTGCAGTAATTAATAAAAAAACTGGGCAAGTGCGAGTCGGACTCGCACACTGAGGATTCCGTACAAACTTACCTATGTAAATAATTCAATTCCCGAATGGAGTCTTGAAGATTTTTCCGAATTGTAATTTTTTTTTGTGACCTAACAACAAATTTCCTGTTTTCAGATTTATTCTTATATTGTGCTATAAGACCTTGCTTAATCCAAATTTCAGGATTCTGGGTCAACAGTACCCTTTGAATTTTGATTTCCTTGAGAGTTTCGAAATATACGTTTTTTGGGATACAAACGGCTGTATATTTTTTTTCGTTAATTTATAAGTTTGATTTTTTCACAGTTTCAAGGGACCGCAGACCTGAGTATATGGTTTTAATTTCAACTCGATACCCATGCGCGTTCCCGAGATAAAGGGTCTTGACAGACAGACAGACAGACGGACGAAAGGACAACAAAGTGATCCTATAAGGGTTCCGTTTTTCCTTTTGAGGTACGGAACTCTAAAAATGAACTAAGAAAAGACCAACTTGAAAATCATTATTTCAGCCAAAAGACGTCCACTACTGGACATAGGCCTCCCCCAAGTGTCACCACAACGACCGGTCCTGTGCGTCTCGCTATCCATCAGATGCCCGTGGCCCTCATCAGGTAAGCGGGCTACCTTGTGGTAGGCCTTCCAACGCTTAGCCTACCGATGCCTGGTCGCCACTTCAGAACATTTCGGTGCCATCGACCATTACTTCTCCGAGCAATTTGCCCTACCCACTGCCTCTTAAATTTGGCGATTCTTCGTGCTATATCAGTAACCTTAGTTCTCCAGCGTATGTAGAACTTGTTATTGGCACAAAGTTTCCTGAGATTTTTGTGGGAAAAAATAAATGTACTGACTGACCTACTTAATTTTTGCTAGTAATTTAGCAGCAATAAGTAATTTGCAATTTTATAATTTCCGAGATTTAATGTCATGTTTATGATTCCGGGAGTTTAAAGGAGGTATTATATATTCTAGTCGTCACAGCTAGTCAAACGCCAGAAAGTCCAACCATCAGTTTATCCAAGGAGTATCGTGTTTCTCAGGTTGTGGCTAGGTCAGATGACAGTCGTTCCATGTAAAACCCGGGTATCAAGCCCAAATGATTAGAATGGAACCCCAATGTAGTTGGGAAAAGGCTAAGAATTGACGGATTGATATTTATTTATTTTATTTATTTATTTATTAGTTTTAAATAGAACGGCCGAAGCCCATTACACTATTTAAACTTATACCTAATTTTTTAAACTCAATCATGCATCCTTCTCACAAAAATTCAAATTTATTTATTTATTAAAACTTCATGCAACACAAAGGTACAAAGGCGGACTTAATGCCTTAGGCATTCTCTACTAGTCAAGGGTAGTGAAGAGAAAACATGGTAGGTGCATAAAAAAAAAGATTAATAGGAGAACAAGGGATCAAATGAATATAAAAAATAAACATACACAAATATTTAATATAATATAAACCTACATATATATATAAATATATATTATTTATATGAGAGGATGTTTCAGACTACTCCGCTATTTGTGTAGAAAATAAAGCCGCAACTTCCGCTTAAATGCATACTGACTGGTGATATGAAGATGATTATCAGCTTTATGTTACTTCTGAAAACTTTAGATGTATATATTTATCTGTATACTACCAAAACGATCTTTATTAATCAAAGAGAGAGGCTCATATGTAAGTCGTGAGTTTGACATTTCCAAACCTATTTTAACAAACAAATTTGATTGACTAACCTCGAGTAACTTAATGTAAGTTTTATTGTATTAGCAAGTAATTACGGACCATATAAGTAATTGTTAGGAGGAAGTAATAACATTCATCAGGTTCAATTTCCTGCAATTTTACGATAAATGCCAAAACTCTCGGCGTCATTATAATCTTTTATAGTGTCCGACCGAAACTAGTTTTCGTGGCCGAAACTGTAACCGAATTTCGGCTTCGATCCCAGTTTCGGCAAAGACATGTTTGCGTGGGAGAAAAAATAGTCAATACTAATCAGTCAGTAGTTATTCCACATATTATATTATATTAATTATTCTCTCTCATATTACATTATACCAGTTTCTACCAGCAGCTTCATTCGCATAAAAGTAAAAAGTATATTGTCTATATCACTCGGTGATAAAGTAGGATCTACAGGTGTTTTTTTTTTTTTAAATTCGGTCCCGTTTTTTTTTTAAGTTTCAATACTCAACTATTATTTGAATTCCGCAATTACATGATTAGGTAGGTGAAACATTTATTAGACACCATCGTGGACCCTGTTGGGCACAGCCAACCAGGGTAAAGAAGACTTATAATCTAGCTTAATGTACGCACACTTATGTTTTTTTAAATTCATTACACCATAAATGTTCTTTATTATAATAATTATTTTATATAAATAAGCGAATATAACAACAACAATAAAACAAATATACAAAATACAACAAAACATATTTTATTTATTCATTACAAATAAAAACACAAACTTAATAGTATCAATTTTAGAGTGCGAAACAAAATTACCTTTTAAATAAATAAATAAGGCGCAAAATAACATATTTGATCGCAGCATGAAACCTTTCGAATTTAATTTCAGCCGTAGTTTCGGCTAGATGGCAGCCTAAACCAAAGTTACGCCGAAACTCGTTTTTTTTTTGCCGAAACTACACCGAAGCCGAAAGTTCAGTCGGACACTATTCTTTTATGTATGGACAGGATGTAATATTGATTTTATTCGTTGATGAAGAATAGATCGTGCCTTGAAGCTTTGAGAGGCTGTTTCAACACTTCCCATGGCTTCAAAGACTAGTTCACGATTTCTATTACATTTTTAAAAGCTGAGTTTATGTTAGGATTAATACAGCGGCGGTATGGTTGGCGTAGTGGTGTAGCGGTTGACTGCTTTTCTCAGTGTCGCAGGTTCAATACCGCACGAAATAAAGAATGATGCCCAAATTACAATGGAGCTCTTACCCAGCAATTGCCAGAATGCAGATCTATGCCATATGATAGCTTTTTAATTGCATTTTTAAAGTAAGGATATTTAACTTCACTAGTTCAAAGGTTATTGGACGATATACATAAATGTTTTCAGGCGACGGTTTTCTATTATTTATTCAATAGGTGTTTGTTTTCATTTTTAAAAAACTACCTTCGTAACTTGTATTGTGAACCCACTCGGGTTTACAACTCAAGTTAGATTTTTATATTTTTATATGTTGGTACTTTTTTTCCTATTACTGTTACACACGGTGTCTACCTCTCTATTTTCTTCCAACTCTCGTTTCGCCGGTGTGCTGGAAGGGATTTCTTTAGAAATAAGCATCTCCTCCTCTGTATCTATTTTTTTGTTTCCTTCTTCAAATCTTTTATTTTGTGCGTGTACTTAAATCGTTAAATTTAAAAAAATAAAAATGCCAATTTTTTCAGATTTCATACAAAGAATGGTTATAAATAGAGCGATATTACAGAAAATACAAAACACAAACCTTTAATATAAAGTTTATTTGAATTTATAATTCCAAAACAATCCAAAGATAACACTTTAAAGCAACCCGTTTTAAAAAACGGCAATTTCATAGGTAGAGTTACTTAAATGCTGGGAAAGGTGATAAAATAACGTGAAAATCTCCTTCAAATTTTTGTTCCTATTCACTTTTGCGTCCCTATTCGCCCCGTTTAACTGTATCTAACATCTCCCACTCTGATTGAGCGATAGAGTGTTAGACTTTTACTGACTAAAACCACACCTGTATCCTTCAGTTGCCAATTCCCTCAAGGGCCACGGTGACTATTTTAAACAATTCCACAGCCCACATACTTTTACCTTGACCTACTGAATAAGTGCTCCATCTCTCTTCCTGACCAGAACACGCACTTCAAGCCATTAATTACAAGATTAATAAATAACCCAGCACGCAAAAGTATGAACTCATCTAGTAAAAGTATCCATCATCTGTTTTCACTTAGGTTGCGCGTGCGCATGTCCCTGAGGTAACGGGACAGGACGGCAGATGGCGCTGCTGTCGACATTGTAAACAACGTGTTTATAACAGCTATATTATTAACGCAATATATTGGTGCATGTGCAGTTTTTAGACCAATATGGTATGTTATCACTGGGTAATAAAGTACAGAAGGCTAAGAAAGTCTATCAATAGTCACAGGATCTTGACTTCGGAACCGCAGAAGAGCTCGTTTTCATTTGAGACTTGTTAACCTGAGTATACAGTTAATCTGATCTCGAAAAAAAAACCACAAAAATGTTTGATATAGGAATCCTCTCGGACATAGCTACGCCACTGCATCGGCCTTACAATACAACCCACCATGTGGACTTTGGATGGACTCATTAACATGGGTAATAAGAGACTATAGCATAGCCTATTGCCATCAATTGGGCAGAAATCTAGACTATGGGCTGCTACCAAGTCTTTTAAAGGAAAAATCCAATAACTGTTCGACTTGGGTGAAAACAGGAACCAGTTAAGACCGTCATGCATAAGGGGAAATGTCAAATAATGGTATAAGGATAAGTAATGCCACGGAAGTGTCTTAACGAAAGCGGAAACGGAAACAGATGTCAAAAGTAAATCTTTGTGGATGCGGAAGCGGAAACGGAAGCGGAAGCGGAAGTGTTAATACGAGTACAATGAAGAAAGGGCACATTTTAATTTTTTGAAAAAAGTGAAGGTTTATGTCGTAATCATATCACGAGGCGCGGTGATGCGCAAAATTAACAAAAAAAAATATAATTATAAAGAAATTCCTTGCGTCACGTTTGTGTACCATCCCCGACCTCCCCCCCCCCGCTCCTCTTCCGATGTGTCCAGTCGTCCACGCACCCCCCACCTCCGCGTTCCTCGCTGTATTCTTTCGTTTAAAGTTCTGTTATAAGTTTTGCTGAAGCAGAAGCTAAATCGGAAGTGAAATAGCTTGTAGAACTTTTGCAGAAGCGGAAGCGGAAGCAGAGTTCTGTTGCAACACTAACAGCACATACTGAAAAGTGACGTCACCGCCATTAGGTTACGTGTGCTCAAAAGAGAACTCGATATTTCCACCACACCCCCACTTTATCGTAAACCAATATTTGGGATAGTAATTGCTGATTCATTTAATAACCAAATTTGATACTCTTTTCAGAAAAAGCTTCCTTTTAACTGTAATTTGTTGTTTGCAAAGGTGCAGGGCGCCGGCTTTTAGAAAACCTCATAGGTGCTCATGCTCATTTGATGGACTCAAAAAAGTGGCGAAGTTTGTGAAGAGAAATGCACACTGATCGACCGACAAATAAATAAATGTCCTACTTACATACTGCGTACTTAATTACTAATTATATTTGATAAAAATATTAAATGAAGCCATTATATAGAAAAAGAAAATAGTTTTTAGTATCAAGAAATATAATTTATACGTTACCTAAAAGGCGATTACTGATCTGTTTCTTGATTCTCAGGGGTGCTCGGCACTCACCGTTTATTTCTACCCATGAGAAGCCCCCGAGCACCCACGGAGTCGGCGCCCCTGCAAAGGTGTGGTAACGGCTAACTGATAAGCTAGTGCGCCAACCGTAACTTCTGCATTTGTCTACCTATCTCACGTCCCGAGGTAGATTTTAATAACAAGTACTTATATCATTGGAGAGAAGAATAATTTCTCGCTGTAGGGAATAATTTAGTTGTAATAGTGTGTTGTATTGATAAGTATGAAAGTTTTACGCGATACTTATTGATTAATCGTTCGAGTTTGTATATATAGAGGTGGGAACTTTTGTCGATATTTTTAACTTTGTAAACGAGTGTGATGGTATCGCTAGGCTGTTATATGTTTTTTTTTAGGTGGGAAATCATCTAATGACATCTTCCGCCGTTTTCGTGTCAGACTTTTACTGACTAAAACCCACTCTTTTGTTCCTTCTTTGCCTTGCGTTCCATCACCGGGGTTCATTTTCACTTAACCCATGGCCCCAGTATGCTTCGACCCTGCTGGGCCCCTACATTTGCTGACATCTCCTTAAGGCGCGCGTGGAGCAATACGTGCCGTCGACGACTTGGGCTCGGTCCGGACAGATACCGTACGGTCGGACGGCGAGCATTATAAAGAGGTAAAGTTTGTTTTTTTTTTGTTTGTAGAAGGTAGAACCTCTGAAAGTACAAATCCGACTGCGAAAATTTTTTCACCGATAGAAAGCTGATTTATTCCTGAGTGACATAGGCTATATTTTATGTATGCGGGCGAAGCCGCAGGCAAAAGCTAGTTACCGTCCAATAACCGTCCGGACCGAGCCCAAGTGGTCGACGGCGCGTATTGTTCCACGCGCTCCTCAGGGAGATATCAGCAAATCGTAAGGTCCCAGCAGGGTCGAAGCCTACCGGGGCCACGAGTGGTATGAAAGTGAAACCCGGGGCCCTGGGACGAAGGCAAAGAAGGAACAGGTGTGGGTTTTTAGTCAGTAAAAGTCTGACACTATCTCTTGCACCGCCCAAGAGCGCGATTGGTCATTAGATGATTTTCCCACCTAAAAAAAGGCAAAAGATGGTTAAAAATTAAATTAATTACCTTCACTCAATTAAATAATTTTATCTACCAATTTAATTCGTGCTTTGATCCAATTTGTGCACAAACTACAATAATACAAAATGAAACACCAAAGAAAGCAAGAATTTCTCTATCCAAGTACCCTTTGGTACCTAAATGTCACAAGTAGACCTTAAACTGACCACAATACATTATTGCTTGTGTCACTATGTCGGGAACATTTCAACGTCCATCAGTCTTTGAGATAGCAATCATAGTTATTAGCCAATGTAGACTAATTAGCTGTTACTTACTTTATCTTCGTAACTCATTTATGGATATGGCAAGTTTGACACTTTTAATTTTGTCATTAATTTCGACAAAGAATTATACAGAGGGTTTTTTTTAAAGCATAATTATTGTAGAATTTTTAAGTCTGTATCTCTTTGGCAAGATCAATTTGTAATGAGTGCAGGCCGGTTGCAGTATTTTGTAGTTTTTTTTTTTTAGGTGGGAAAATTATCCAATGACATCTCACGCACTTAGGCGGAGCGCAAGGGTGTGTCAGACTTTTACTGACTAAAACCCACTCCTGTTCCTTCTTTGCCTTTCTGGGTTTTCCTTTAACCCGTGGCCTTAGTAGGCTTCGACCCTGCTGGGCCCTTTCGGTTTGCTGACATCTCCTTGAGGCGCGCGTGGAACACTACGCGCCGTCAACGACTTGGGCTCGGTCCGGACGGTTACCGGACGGTCGGACGACAAGCTACCTATGAGTATTTTGTAGGTACTGGCCCGGGTATAGGTCGACTTCGTGGCCCCGTAACAGCGATTTTATTTTTATAAAAAAAAAAACTTAGTAACTATTCAAGTTTTTGTTTTTGCCTGACTCTTTTTAAAAAAAAGTTTTATTATTTTATGTAAATATTTCCGTGACCTATACTCGTAGATATAAGCATTTGAAATCGTAAGTTAGGGTAAGTTTAGTGTATTTTCTTTTTATCGAGCCAACTAATTTATATCCAGTTTTGATTTTTACCCAGTGGTTGGTCATATGGTCAATTTTAATAAAATATTTATTTATGGTTTTATAAGGTACTCGTTTATATTTGCGGATTTCCAGAGGTTCAAAAAGTTCAAAATTAGAACAGCCTCGCCTTATTTTGATCAAGAATTTTACAGAGGTATTTTTTTGAGGGCATAATTATATTGTAGAATTTTTATGCCTGTGTATATCTTTGGCAAGATCGATTTGTAATGCGTGCAATTAATAATAAAAATAACTTTGCTGTAGCTAAGTATTATAAGATCTCGTAACATACCTATATTATTATTATTATTCAAGACCCACCACCGATCACACAACCCATAAACCCTTAAGGCTTATTGATGATAAACTAACCCTCAAACGGCTACTTAAAGCCTACTTTAAACCTATAAAAGCGATAATTGAAAACAATGAGAAGACATAACGGTGATAGAGCACCGGCCTGGCTTGCGGTTTTTGTGTCACCGGCCAAATGTCAGGGCCTTGTCAAGCTCAAGATGTTGTTTGAGACAAGGCTGCAGTTACACCGAACTGTAATATGATGCAGAGAAGTACATGGATGGAAGTAGATGGTGTAGTTAATAGTATTAACACGGGCTTGAATTTGGTACGTCGGATTTGGTCCGTCCATTCCAAGGTTGAGCGTGACCCAGCGGAATTAGTATCTCATACACACGAGCGGCATGATGCCAACGGCAGAGGTAACTGCAGACGTAGACCTGTAGTGACACTTAATTGACACACATGACGGCTGCCGCTCAACTTCAAAGTTGGAATGTCGACGTCTGTCGGCCGCCGATGTTTTGACGGCCGCCATCGCCACGCGTCGACGGCTGCAGTTGCCTCTGCCATTGGCAGCTGTGCCTTAGCAGTTACCTCTGCCGTCACCGTGTATGAGCTCTTACACACACGAACATGGTGTGACGGGCCAAATCCGTCGTACCAAGTTCGAGCATGTGTTAACACTGTAAATTGTAGCGTAAATAGGATATGGTATAGAAGGAATAGATAGAATGGAATGGAATGAACTGGAATAAACAGAATTACAGAATAAACACGTTTCACTACGGTGTAACACACGCTCAAATATAACCGATTACTTTACCAATTCACATCGAATGTAAACACCAACTGTTTTAATGTTGTGCGTGTAAATAATATTTTTTCAATACACTTACCTGCTCGAAAACTTGCACTTATCCCTACCACTTTTAGGTACGCAATTTACTGTTTTCCGCACTAGTAAGGAAAAACGGGCGAGCTCGCCTCTCCACATTTTATTGTATTTATCGTATCAGGCTGGGCGGTAAGCGACTTCCACGAGTCACCGGTCAACCCTCGTTTATACATATAAATAAACAAACAATAAATAATAAACGATATTTGTCAGTACACTTACGAATAAATAATTATTCGTAAGTGTACTGAAAAATATTGTTTGATACACGTGAAAATTTGACACTGCGGCAATCGGCTCTATAACACCGTCACCTGGGGCTCGGGCGGATTCCACTTCGATCGCAATGACAAAGTTTCTCCACTTGTTTCAAAATGTACTTTTATTTAACAACTAGGTAACGCTTGCGACTCCACCCACACGTATATTGTACATCTTGGCTTTATAAATTATAACCTATGTATGACAGGAATATCTTTATCCAAGATAAAAGATATCCTGGGTTCCAAATTTCAACCCAATCCGTTTGACCGTTAGAGCATGAAGGAGTAACAATAAAAGGAGAAACTGACTGACTGACATATCAACGCATAGCCAAAATTACTATATTTTGCTTTTTTTATATCGCCTCTTTTTTATAATGTGAATGTGAGAACACTGTAGACTCCGCTAACACAAGCTATATATAATTAGTACAGTTATTATTAAGACTTTTTTGTTATTATAACTCCCTGATTAAATTATACGACGTTTAGAAAACTTCAGCGAGTTTTTATTTTAGAGTTTTGCCCAGTCTGCAAGACCTTTATACACTGAATGCCAACAAACATTTACGAGGATATTCCTTCAAGTTATGGGGAAATGCACCCAAAAAGAAGCCTTTGAAGCAATTTCTACCTAAGCAAGTTGTAAGGAAGGAACGGACTCCCGGAAAGTGTTGTGAAAGCTCCCACATTGAACTGCTTTAAAATTGGACTGACTAAACATCTCCAAACTATATGAAACACTAGCAAATAGCTGCTAGTGTCTTATCAAATAATAATAATAATTTCCAGACTTATTTGATTCAGAATAAACCTCATTTTCGAATACAAAACAGTTCTTAATAGATCCAAAATCTAAATCAGTAAGTACCTACTGAATTCGAATCTCAAAAGTATCGGTAGGGGCGTGGGAAAAAGGCCTTCTGTTCCAAACTCTTTTTTTCAAATCCTCATTGTAGTACACCTGCTAGCCGTTCGCAGCTTTCGATAAAAAAATCACTGCGTTCTTTTTTCGAACGGACCTATCGTTTGGCTGATATTCTCATGAGTAGGGCTGATTGGTACGTTGATGGGTTCGATACATTGGCTTTATGCATAAAAATGCTACAACTATAGTAAATCATGCATCAATCTTCGTGGCAACTTGAATTTAATGGATATTTATAGTGAATCGAGGCCAAGTGGTGTATTTCTTTTAAAATTATACTTAAGCATTATCAGCCTATGATGTTTCTACTGTTGGGCCACAGGTCTTCTCTCAGTGAGAGGGAGTGGGCTGTAATCAACCATGTGGGACCAGTGTGGGTTGGTTGACTTTGCATGTCTTTTTAACATTAATAATAATACTCAATTTGTCTCTACAGATTTTTTTTTCTCGTTAACCAAATCTAAAGCCACCAATGATGCGTAAGTCTGACCAATCGTAACTTAATAATATGAACATTTAATGATGCCTCGTAACTGGTTATTTCACCCCATATTTTTTTATTTTTAAAGTAGTCGTGAGATACTGTGTATACTACGATTATTAAGTGGTAGAATCACGACGCAGTAATTTGTTTTTTTTCTCACTCCGTTGCATCACGATCGATGAAGGGTTATTGATCATTATAGACATCATAACGCGATGCCCCATTTTTTTTCTCAACAAAGAATCTTATTACGTTTATTTCTCGAATTAAATCCGACGTGTAATTTTGATCGGACGGATTTGAATACAAAAACAACCTACCGCGTGCATAAAATCGTATAATGTCCACAAAAACTATAGAAAAAAGAAGAAAAAATCACACTATGTTATTTAGTTAAATTAAGCATAACGCTGTCACGTACTGTGCGATTGAGTTCAATGTAAAAAAACTGTTCACAGACTCAATATTCTAGTCGATTTTGTCGCCTTTCGGTTTAGTCGAGTAATGACCGACCACCGATGAAACTGTTCTACGTGCAACTTGATTTAAGAAAAAATAAACAATCACCTGTCACATCCGTTCGTTCGTTTTTTGAAATCGGCGATGACAGCGATTTAAATATTTAATTTTGGAACGATATTTATAAAGCGAGGATGTCACGATCGTGTTTTGTCGAAAATAGTTTTAATGGTGCTATTGTTTTGCTTAGTTTTTTCTTCTGTGATATTTGCCGAAATCTCTGGTGAATACCTAAATATTAACGATGTCGGCCGCTTTATTAGAAACCATCAAGAGAATACATATATGACGGATATTCCCACATATTTTAAAGATGCCGTAATGATGTCTAATTCCAGATTTTTGAATTGAAAATGTAAAGAACGAGTACCTTTTCTCATATAGAGTCGAGTATCTATGAAAAGTTTTTTCTTTATTGAAATCTGATATATGTTAAGTCAGAAACTATTTAAATTTTCTTTCATTGAGACGTATAAAAACTTTTGAGAGTAAAAACCTTGTTCCATGAAAATATTAAAGGGCTTCTTACATTGTTGTTAGCGCGAATTAAATGCTACCAATTAAGTAGTACCACAAATTAGTACCTACATTAACACACATCCTCAATTTTTAAGTAAATTCCAGCTTGTAGGCAACAAGGCAGCTGAATATTCGATTTTAAAGCAGTATGTAAATTACACTTACAAAGCAATCTTATTAAAATTTTATCAATGCGATTGGAATCGCAATACTGTTGCCTTAATATTCGGTAACGCCATAAAAATTAGGTGTCGATCATTTACGAAGAGTAGTTCGGTCACCTTCGGCTAACTTCGGCCGTATATGGAGGTGGCGCGTGCGCACCGGCCATCATTACCGCGAGACGATCACATTCCATTTTTAAGAGGTCCGTGGTTGTATAGAAAAACCATGAACTTTAAGTTATGGTTGGCTGTCAATCATGCGTGCTATCAAAATGGAGCAAGGTTATGGGTTATTTTTTTACTGGTCACGTAGCTTTTATTGTCAGCTTGTTTAGTCTTCCGACTCCAAGCTAAAGATCTCTTGATGACTTCCAACTTTGGAGGTATGCAGAACATGACAGTTCCAATCTCCGTGGAAAAGTTAAAATCCTCCGACCAGACGGATGTTTTGTCTAATCTGGGCAACTGCCCGATAGATGATTTTAGGCTTTTGTATATGTACAAATCGTGCGGGGAACTTTAATTTCGCGATGCAGGATTTCGAGTTTTTATTTCCTATGTGGCACCACAGATATCGCTTTACAACTGTTCACTCATTTCGGTTCAAATTCTGGATATGCGGGGTTACCACGACGTTCAAAGTAAGATTGTTTCATTCTTATTTCAGTGTGGGTAAGAGACAAACCTATACAGGTTGTCTATCGCCATCTTTTACCCACACTGGAAATAAGAATGAAACAATCTTAATTTAAACATCATGGTATAGATCATGGTGACCCTAGCAGAATCTATGTAGTTCGGGCCAATCGAACCTTTTTAGTGTTTTGTCACCTTCTGATATTATTATTTTTATTCAATTGATATAAACTAGTGCTTGACTGTGATCACACTTAGTAGTAAGTTGTGATGCAATCATTCATGGTGAGGCCCACTAGCTTATATTTTTGCAGCCAAACGGGAAACGTGTAAGTAAAAGTACACTTTCAGAAAGTCTTACTTCTATTTGACATTTAGGGCAAGAATTCTGAAACTTTCCTTTCATACATTTTCACTACTATTAGATAGTTCAGAAAAAACTTTTACTTATTTTTTCCTTTTTTTTTACTTCGAAAATAATAGACAGAACCACTACAAAAACTCTCGTCTCGCATTTCGTGGTCATTTATAAAATTGCAACTTAATGTAAAAGAGCGTCGTTTTTAGTTGTGGCGACATTGCGGTCCATTTATATCTAGGTAATGTTTTTGACATTTTGTTGCAGTAAGTTGGTAGCGCTGTAGGTACGTTTCCTAGTGATGTGCTCGTCGTTATATGTATTTTTTTTTAATTAATCGATATTAATTGTTGGTTTTATAGGTCTAATTACATGGTAGTACCGACAGAAACAAGGTTGATATTTTAAAAGAGGCGGCAATTTGATGTAGCTAATATATATAATTGATAAGTCTGGATAAAGTTTAAGTTAACAAGCTTATTGCACTTTTCATTGTGAAGTAAATTGTAACCGTATTTATTTATCCTTATTCAGTTTTCATTATTTTTCTTATCTAAAACCGCATAACTTTCAAAGTAACGTCCACATACTAATGAAAAAACTCTCAAATTATCATTTAAATTACTAAAAACATTTACAAGTCATTTCACAAAACAAACATGTAGGTAGTTACGGCATCACCTGCAATTTCACTGAACGGGTACCTCATACACACATACCATAAACAAAGAGGAGCGCAGTACAACCTGCGCGGGCGCAGCTAAGTTTTTGTGCCTTCCTGGCGCTCGCAGGCGGTTCCGTATCCTGCGGAAGTGAGCAGATGAGATTCGGTTGGTTTTTGCGCAAGCGCAATGCTTTGTGCGACTTCCTGCTCGTTCAGGTAGTGTGGAAGGTGCATTATGACCTTGGGCTCGTATTTCATAAGGGATGGACTGGTTTCCGCTGTGTAGCCTAAGTGTGGGTACTTCCGGTGTAGTGTTTTGAATTTAGCTGACTAGTTTGTAGTGAGACGATTTTTGATTACTTGATTTCGTGGATATGATTATCCTTTTTTAATAGTAGATAATTCCGTCATTGAAAGGCTTTTTTTCTTTTAAATGACCCTGTCTAGATCATTGTTTCTGTGAGAGTCTATCTTGTAGCTATGGAGTTCATCTCGCCATAGTATTTAGATATACGTAGGTAAAGTTAATTTAGAATATGACAGTGTATCTTTTAAATAAAAAAGAATATAAAAAGAAGATCTTCAAAAGGTTTCGTGCAGTACTTCACTCATGTAGAGCTTTGTACAAAGCTCTTATTGAAAGGTCACATTGCGCTAAAAAAGCACGTACGAGCCACCTTTACTTTTTTAATGAAATCTTAGTACCTTTACCTGTCCTTAGATCTGTGTCCGATTACTCGATCTACCTTTCTAAGGAATCAATGTTATCACAGACCTCCACAATAAGGTGCGAGCAGATGGTGAACGATATAACAAAGCACTTGTGTCGAACGATTTATTTTTTCAAGCACCATGTGCTTCTTACACGAATTAAATCCCAAGTTTTTTCCCCAAAAACGTCATATTTGCATCCCAGCATCACGACACATGCTAGTAGGAAAATCACAAAAAAATCTGAAAAAAAAAAAGGTATAAGGACAGATGTAGGGAAAGAAGTATCAGACGAGCACGTGCCATCTGCCAAATCTTAGAAACGCTCACACAAAGGGATAGATTCGTGTGTACACACAAAAAAATGGTCTAAGGAACACGCACACACGTGCAAAAGTGCGCGATCGATCAAAGATCGTCGCACGCGCCGCTTGCGGCAGATGGTCGGACGTGATTGGTTGATAGTGTTTGAATTCTCAACTTCCTCACAATAGCGTGATAAGGAATATTACTTATGTTGGACAGCTTGATTTATTTTCTCGAAGTAGCCATTTGCAATTGTCGCGACTCGCGATCAATGTATGACAACAATTGGTCCATTTGAAGTCATTTCTTTTATACTTGACTGATGATCTGACATAGAAAGTGTCTTCGATTGATCTCCTATGATTTCTACTTTCACGATATCAATCATTTATTGTAATTATTCCTTTTATACGATTATGTTCCCATGGTCCGATTTACGGACAATAATTGATATCGTTTAAATCTTTAATGATTTTTAATCTGTGCTGACTTGTATCGATTTATTATCGAAGGAAGAATGGTTTGGTTCAGATAATGCGTCATTTATTGCTCTATATTTAATTTCCAAGAATCAAAATACGCATTTACGTTAACATGTATCGTTCAAATATTTTGGTAACAAATTCTTGATCAGAATGACGTGTGCGTTGAGGTGTCCGAAACATAATCTACAACAGCTTTCATGGAGTAAGATTAAAGTTGTATGAAGCCTGTTGATTGCATGCAAGCGATATCGTGTTTACCAGAAAAAAATATTCCAAAGCAAATATTATTGATTGCAATTCTTGTAACAGTGTCTTCCACTGTGTCTTTGTCAATAAATATCTTTCTGGAAATCATTTCGTTTAATTTATGGAGGTCTGGACATAATTAGATCTTTATTGATCATATAGGCTGTCATCTGGCGGTCTTAAAAGGAATCTATTTGTTCCAATTTAAAAAAATATTGATGTCCCGTCTGCCCACAGTACCGCCATTCTTTATCCCTTTACCCTTTCCCAATATTATCATAAGTATTCCGAATTTCATTAATCTAAAAAGTTCCTCAAAAAATAAATAGGCTTAGAATCTTCAAGAAAGAAAGACAGCTACCTGGCACTAGCCAGCTGCATCACTTAAATCGATCATACTTGCATCTCTTTCTAATCCCAAAGAAAATGCTCTCCGTCTCACTCTAGATAAGTTGACAGAAAAAAATGAAGAATCGACTGATTGTTGTGAGCATCTAAGAAGGTTTGTTGAAAGAATCTTTGTATATCGTGTTTATACAGTTTTATGTAGACTTATGGACAAATAAGTATGTTATTTACGGGTGCAGGATTTGCTTGAGACTGTGGGAATCGCGACCATGCTGGAAGCTCACTACGAAACGTAACTTAACTTAACTTCTGTCAGCTCACTAAGGAATGAAGATGAAGTAGATGGTCAAACTGCGGGATGGGTTGAAAAACTTACCACGGCACTGGAACGCAAAGAAGATAGAGACAGAGTAGAGGTCACCTCCACCATATGCTACACCGTGTCGTCCAGTCCGCATAGTGGCGAAACCTTCAAACGTTTTCTGGATCCGACGGAGGCACCTCCCAAACTTACCATATTTGGTGAAGTCCTCGCCTCTCCAGCCACTCCTAAAAGAGGGGACATACAGCCATGATTTTGACGTGCGCACTGCGGCCCTTTAACGCAAAAGGAAACTGAAGGAACACAGTCTTTAATGAGTAAAAGTCTGATACTGATTTCGCAATGGGTCTTACCAGAAGGTTTAAAGCCACTCAAAGGCAATGGGAAGGCCCATGCTCGGCGATTTCTTGCCCGATTACATCAGAAATGAAGATATCCGCAGGAAAACCAAGGTTACCGACATAGCCCGAAGGATCGCCAAACATAAATGGCAGTGGGCAAAGCACATTGCTTGCAGAACAGATGGTTGATGAGGACGAAAGGTTCGAGTAGCGCCCACATATTGAAAGACGCAGCGTTGGAAGGCCTCCCAGAAAATGGACCGATGACCTGGCGAAGGTCGCAGGAATCCGATGGATGAGAGACGCACAGGACCGGTCGTTATGGCGACACTTAGGGGCGGCCTGTGTCCAACAGTGGACGTCTTTCAGCTGAAATGATGATAATGTTTTTTTATTTGATATAAACTAGTGCTTGACTGCGATCCCACCTGATGGTAAGCAGTGATGCAATCCTTGATGGTTAAACGCACTAGTTTATTAAGAGCCTATTCACTTTAGCCTTGAATACACCCAAATTATAAACAGATGGGAAGACCGCAGCAAGCAAACTGTTGCAGTCCTTCGATGTACGCCGTAGAGGTTTCAACATGAGGTTTCATGACGGTGACTAATCACGATCCACCCAGAGCTGGAGAAATTATTAGATGATTTCCTACCTAAAAGTGATGTTGTTTTAGAAACAACTATTCTTGCAAATGAGACTTCAGAAGCACTAAGTTTAAGGCCAAATCCCTTAGTGAGCGCAGAAGTTACAATTTAACTGTACAGTCATGTAAAGTTCTTAACTTCTTAACGAGCAAGTTTGTAACTAACTGCAGTAACTGCTAACGAACGTTAACTATCAAGTTTACTTCGGTTGCTTTGGGACTTACGAGTTCAGTTATAAGTTCTGTGCTTTAGGAAGTCAAGTCAGGTAAAGTTTGGACTTATGGGGGTGATATTTCTGCTCAAGTAACTTGTGTTTGGGTTAATTATAAGTTTTACTTACTTACATCATATGAGCTGCAAGTGCAGGATGTTCGAAAAAGTTACTGCGGCCCTGGAACGCAATACGACACAGGTGGACTTTAGATACATATACTTAAGGACTACAGTTAGGACGTGTCAGAAACCTACTTAACCTTTCGAATACCTTAATTAGAAACACAATAGAAAGTCAATGAGAGAGCGAACGCGTTCGCTTGGGGTTTAATGAATTAAATGCCTTAGTTTGACTGATTTTCAGGCTAAAGTAACTTAACAAATTCGATTGCATGATTGGCGCAGTGGTTAAGCGATCCACTGTCGCACTGCTTGTCGCGGGTTCGATACCCGCAAGGAAAAAATATTTTGCGGAAGCGACGCCCGGGTGTCGCCACTGTGTGGAACGCCCTGAGGACACGGTGGAGCACCCGGTGGAGGTGTGCTCCACTTGGGCAGAGCAACGCCGTGTCCTCGTGGGGGCGATCGGCAGCGGCGATCTCTCGCGCCGGGCCTTGGTACAGGCCACGAGTGAGGAGGAGTGGCAGGCGGTCGCCTCCGTCTGCGAAGCAGTAATGCTAGCAAAGGAGGCGGCCGATCGCGTGAGGCAACGGTCCTCACGTCCTAGTCGCCGCCGGGATTCCGATCCCGACTTCCGGCCACCGTAGGCGCAGACTTGCGGACGGCGAGCAATAGGTGGCTCGCCGTCCGACCGTCCGACAGTCAATCGTCGTCCGACAATCCGCTCTGCCCAAAAGCGAGATTTGTCATTAGATGATTTTACCACATTAAAAAAAAAGGAACAAATATTTGAATGGCATAAAAACTGTTGTTTCGGGTCTGGGTAGATTGTATGTGAGTTTACGTGTTTGTAATTGCACTCAAGATACAGGAGTACTGGTGTTGGGCAACATTTTTATAAAAAAAAACTATAAAAAATGCACATAGTTTTTTTTCTTACAAATACTCGTGCATGTGTTTGCAATCTTTATAATTGTAAGATCAATAATTGTCAACGCTCTAATAATTCAAGAAATTGTGTACCCATTCATGATTGTTCCTAATACTTGATATTAAAAACCTTTGTCGCCGTTGGACGCCAATCAAACTCCTATGGAACTGTCAAAAATGCTCTTTGTCACGACGGTTTCCTTCATGCAATCTAGTACCTATTCTTCAAACCTTCAAAATACTTTTCGAAAGTTTTTTTTGCGTAACCCAGGTAACTGTCAGCACGTGTTACGAAGATTTCGCTCCCACGCTCCTTGCGCAAGCGCAAAAAAGATTTTTTTTTAGATAATCCTTAAGAAAAAAATCGCAAATACAACCTTTTCACGTGTGCGAAGCCTTGGGAATCAGCTGATTCGATCCGTTTGGTATTGCAACCTGAAATGAACTTTATTTTTAAAGGGATTTGGTTGACATTCTAATAATGTAGATTTGTATGAAACTTTTAAGTAAGAACGAATAAAAATATTTCTTCAAGTTGCGATTTAAGTCCTATGAAAGTAAAATGCACGTGCAAATACATATATTATTACGATATGGGTGAACATAGACACAGCTGATTGTATGCATGCAAAAAACATTTTTTTTCCAAGGATATTCTAAAATCTATGACAATTCTCAGCTGCATACGAACGACAAAATCAGCTGACAATTCACACGGATTTGCAAATACTAGTAGAAAAATATACCTGTAGTAGGTAAACATTTAGGTAGAATAGTAGAGAAGGGCTGACGTGTATGCTAGAAGATACAAAATGGAGCAGAAGAGACCTCGATAATTAAATTTACAAATTTTAGTAAATTTACCACACGTAAAGTCAAGAGTGAATAGGTTATTTCTAGGTAAGCGTGCTCCATAGTTGACTACATCGTCGTTTTCGATCTGGTAAGATACTGGTCAGGCGACAGCCTATCAATATTAAAAAAATAAATAAATGTAAGAACTATTAGGTCCTTATATATAAAATTGGTGTTTTATAAAACGGCTCAACTTTGGATCGATTTACAATTTAATAAAAGTTCAGATAAAGTTTATATTTAAGGCTTGTTCTTTTTTGAAATTGGTAATTTATTTGTTTTATTCGTTTTTCTGCGTGGTGGATTACGGCCCGTTCCCTCTCCTAGAGAGTAGGCCTGAGTCCCAACAGTGGGAACATTAAAAAGGCCGACTATGCTACGACTATACTATTCGTTTTTCAAAAAGATTCCTGAATGACATACGTATTTTGAAAGAGGAATAACATTAAAGTTTATTTGAACTAATTATATCATCACTTCCTAGCCTTTTCCCAACTAGCTTTGGGTCAACTTCCAGTCTAACTAGATGCGGCTTGTGTTTGCATGCTGAGACTGCCTATCAGACCTCCACATCCCAGTTACTGGGCAACACGATACTCCTTGGATAGACTGATGGTCAGACTTTTTGGCGTCTGACTACCTGTAACGACTATCAAAAATCTACGAATCACCACCGGGACCAGTAATGTCCTAGGTAAATTTAGAAAAGTACCTACATATGAACTGAAAAATTCACATTGGTTTTGAACCCGCAATTTCATGCATGAGAAATAATCACGACGATTTAGATCGATTTATAATTATAAATAAGAGCTATGATAATTCAGTAGCGCATAAAGTGACATTTGAACACGGATATAGGTGTCAGATTGTCATCTAAACTGTATTTCGGACATTTTCGACATATTTTCGAAGAATGTCATTTTGTTTAGGGCTGGGTCGATCATCTCGTAAGTGGCCCCAAGAATGCCATATTCATAGTACTTTTTAATTCCATAACTTTATGACACAACTTGAAAACATAACACATTGTATAACGTGATGTATGGAATTTATCGATTTTTTACAGCTCACACTATTAGAGCAATAAATAAGGAAAATACTAGAGTATTTAGAAATAACGTTACATATTATGACCGTTAAAAAAATTAATAATAAAAACTGTAACAATTTGTGAGACGAATCTGTATCGTAGTTGCGGCAAGTGAGACACTATGAGTTGAATTATATGGTTCCGTAGTGCCCGTGGAATTTCCTATCGGCAATAATTAAGATTAGATGCTAAATGTAATAAGAAGTAATAATATTTAGTTTATTTTTCCACTAGCTTCTGCCAGCGGCGTCGCCCGCATGAAAATAGGTTTCTCCATACAAATTTCCAAACCCCGTTTTACCCCCTTAGCGGTGGAGTTTCGTAAAATCCGTTCTTAGCGAATGTCTACACCCTATAAGGAACCTACCAGCCAAATTTTAAGTTTGTAGGTGTTAAAGTTTCTGAGATTTCGTGATAAATGAGAAAAAAAGAGAGAATCAGTGAGTGGTATATCTCTTTTATATATAAAAACTAGCTTCTGCCCGCGGCTTCGCTCGCGTATACGTAAGTTTCTCCATACAAACTTTGCACCCCCGCTTCATCCCCTTAGGGAGTGAATTTTGGAAAATCCTTTAGTGCTCGCCTACGTCATAAAAGAAAGCCTTGTGCAAAATTTCACGCTCCTAATCCCAGTAGTTTTGGCTGTGCGTTGATATGTCAGTCAGTCAGTTTCCCCTTTTATCTAGATAGATAATAAATTTTTACTCAAAAAATTTGTTACGACTTCATGCATATAAAGCATTGATATTTTCAACGAAAACTTCATCAGACCAACACTAAAGATTAGAAATTATTCGAGACGTGTTATTCTCATCATTACTTTTGCAGTTCCATTTCAAATAAAATTACAAAGATATCCCAAACATTAGCCCTAAGGTTCTTCAAAGTCTTCGGTACATTAACTTCGATAAAGAAGCTAAAATAAAGTGTCATTGTATATCTCGTTCATTTAAATATCTACCTTTTAATTATGTAAACGGAGATTAGGCAATATCCTGCTGGCTTAAGTCCTTTCAAATTGTGGGAAAAAAGATTTTTTGCAATACAAAAGAGCTGGGAAGTGATTGTGCAGATCTTTATAACACTTTCGGAAATATAAGCTGCCTTCATTAAATTCAATGGTTTATTTTGTGCATTTTTTATTGTAATTGGATTAAGGTGTTTCTTAGTATCGTTGTGTAACAAATTTTTATCTTCTGTATCCTACCGTAGGACCCCAGTAGGACGAAGCCTACTGGTTCCATGGGTTCATTTCTAAAAGAAAAACCAGGGGTTTTGAAACGCAAGGCAAAGAAGGAATATAGGATTGGTTTTGAGTCAGTAAAAGTCTAACACTCTCCTCGCTCCGCCCTAGAGCAAGAGAAGTCATTGGATAATTTTCCACCTAAAAAACACCTTCTTCAACTTGACACTCCCTCTTTTTTCAATAATGCAAGCAAAGAAGGCGTCTGAAAACGTGAGACGGACACAAGCCTCACGCTCTGCCTCCCGCCGAAGCCAACCTCGGCGTTGGGAGTCACAGGACGACTTCAGCCATCGTAGGAGCGGGTTTGTGGACGGCGAGCCATGCGTAGTTCGCCGTCTGGCCATCCGGTATGGACCAAGCTCGGGTCGACAGCGAGTTGTGTTCCACACGCGACTCATAAAGATTTTAAAATTGATGATTTATGTTCAAAATTAATGGGGCCAGTTAGGGTCGACGCTCGCTAGGGCTGCAGATTTTTTGGAGAAATTATCGCAGCCCTCGCAATACAAGGCAGCTGAAGGAACACTGTTGGTTTTGTCTGTAAAAGTCTGACACTCACTTTCGCTCCACTCACAGCACTGCGTTCAAAAGTAACCAGACTAGGGTAGAGTTGCAACCCAGGGTCGTTCTTTTATAACTCGAGTAGCTACCCTAGAGTTAACCCAACTAACTCTAACTCCGAGCAGGGTAGGTTGCTGTAAGCGGCAGGAATGACAGTTGCTTGGCATTGACAGTTGAACTCTACATTCGCGTTCAAAAATGCTTAACGTGTCTACCCTGATGACGTCATTAGGGTTAACTCTAACGTCATTTTTGAACGCAGGGCAGCTGAGCAGAAAAGTTATTTGATGATTTACCACGTCAAGAAGGCCCAGAAAAGGCCTGGTGTAATTTTTCACTCAGAATAACAAAAGGCTTTACCATTTTCCCTGAGGATCTCTAAACCATACGCGAGCACTCAGTCGCGTGCCATATTAATGAATGACATGGTCTTGTGTGTAACATCGTTAAATAGCGTTTAGCGTTAGCTTGTAACGCTAAATCGCTGAAGAAATGGTCACAGTCACGACATGTTCCGGGCTTGATTGGTAAGCGATTAACACCCTTATGTCTGTGTTGTTACGAGTGAAATTGTGGAGGGTTTATTTGATACATGACAGATGAGATTTGTGATCTTATCTATCTATAGGAATTTGGTTTCCGGACTCAGTCCATGGTAGCAATGGGCCACCAGCTTCTCTTGGGCCGTGTCAAACAAGTCCACGCGGTCCAGATCATCCCACCACCTCTTTTTAAGCTGGCCTCAATGGGGCGATGTTCGGTAAGTCCCCTTTTTGAGGAGTGGCTGGAAAAACAACATGGTGTCCTTACCTTCCACATGACGCGGATATGGTATGTTCGGGAGGTGCCTGCACCGGATTCGTGCGGAAGAAACGCCTGGGTGCCACCATTGTGTAGACCGCCCGGAGGACACGGTGGAGCATACGGTAGAGGTGTGCCCCGCCTGGGCAGAGCACCGCCGTGTCCTCGTGGGGGCGATCGGTGGCAGTGATCTCGCACGCCGGGCCTTGGTACACGGAGCGAAGAGGAGTGGCAGGCGGTCGTTTCCTTCTATGAAGCAGTAATGCTAGCAAAGGAGGAGGCCGACTGCGCGAAGCAACGGTCCTTTCGCCCCAGCCACCGAGATTTCTTTCCCGTTTACCGGCCACCGTAGGCGGGGGCTTGCGGACAGCGAGCAAATCTCACTGTCCGACAGGCCGGTAACCGTCCGGACCGAGCCCAAGTCGTCGACGAAGCATATTGATCCACGCGCGCCTCATGGAGATGTCAGCAAATCGCAGGATCGAAGCCTACTGAGGCCACGCGTAGTATGAAAGTGAAACCCGGGGCCCTGGGACGAAGGCAAAGAAGGAACAGGAATGAGTTATTAGTCAGTAAAAATCTGACACTATCTCCTGCTCCACCCAAGAGCGAGATTTGTCATTAGATGATTTTCCCACATAAAAACAAAACGGGGCGATGTTATATTTTGTTGTATCTACAATAAAGAAGTAAGTACTAACTAGGTCGGTGTTATAATGACTTTTTAAGGATTAAAACCAAAATAAAATTGTTAAAAAAAAACTATCGGCCATTGAAGCTTTGCCTGCTTTATTAACAACCGACAGAAAAACAACAAAATTCTTTAGAAATGAATAACTAAACAATAAATTATTGATGTTGATTAATATAATGAAAAAAGTTCATAAAATTAACAAAATTACTTCATTTTTCAAACCCTATTAAATGAATAAAGAATATAATGAACATAATTTAACGTTGGACAGATACTTACAAATTATTTTTCATTTAGTTTTAATGGCCTGTCTTCGAAATATGCAAAATGTCACTTTAATAATATTAATAAAACTGTCAAATGTCTCATATATTTTGTCGTAATTGAATGTGTGATGTGTTAATTTTTTGTTAGGAACCTGACTTGGATGCCAGATATTTTATATTTCGAGTAAAAATTTAAAAAATGTGCGTGTTAACCCAGCAGTAGTTTCTTTTTGATTAGCCTATTAGTTGTTGGAATACTTATCTGAATGTTGGTTGTAATCTCTTCTACATTTGACTTAAAATTTTTGGAGAATATTTTAATATCTATACCACAAAAAAATTTAACGAGGGCCTGTAATGTAACTAGCACGGAAAGTATTTGAAAAGATTTTATGATCATTTTTAGGGTTCCGTATCTCAAAAGGAAAAAACGAAACCCTTATGGGATCACTTTGTTGTCCGTCTGTCTATCTGATTGTCTGTCTGTCAAGACCTTATCTCGGGAACGCGTGGAGGTATCGCGTTGAAATTAAAACCATATATTTAAGTCTGCGGTCCCTTGAAGCTGTGAAAAAAATCAAACTTCTGATTAAACCAAAAAAAATATACGGCCATTTATGTCGCAAAAAACGTATATTTCGACACTATCAAGGGAATCAAAATTGTACTTCCCGTTGACCTAGAATCCTGAAATTTGGTATGAATTAAAATGAAATCGGGAATTTAACTGTTTTCATAGATAAGTTTGAACGGAACCCTTAGTTGGCGAGTCCGACTTCCTCTTGCCCGGTTTTTTTAAGTAATCTTACTCTTTAACTTATCATTAAATACGTTGCCTGTGCAACTTAAGTTTTAAGATCTAATGTCCAATCTATTTAAGATGGTCAATTAGCATTCACCCTTACAAAATCTCTAAAACCCGATAAATGTTAATTTATATACCAAAGCAGACAAACTACACTACAAGTCAACATAATGGGGCCAGCTGGCAAGCAATATATCAAAAACTTCAAGGGAATCCTGAGCAAATCTTTGAGAAGTAGAATGCAATCTTTTGTATAGCTATCATTTCAGACAATGGGACAACGCAAGGACGACTTTACTTCACTCTATTAAAATGCTATTACATATAAAAACCACAGTAAGTTCACCGCTTTAGGCCAAAACATGTGACTTCTATGTCTCATAGCATAAGGGTGAAATTTGACAGATGTCAACTTTGACAGCCGTCAAAAGTAAAGTTGGGTGCGCACTTATGGTATTGTGCTCGTACTCAATAGCCCCAGTTTGTGGTATTAAACCGTATTTCAAGTAACGGAATTATTTTATCGTATTTTGTATGACAATGTTAAACAATGAAGTAAGGATGGGTTTCGTTTTGTTTGTTTTCTTTTTGATAATTTATTCATACGGATCAAATATTTTACCGGGATGTTTGAATGAGGGGAGTCAACTCAGTGAATCTTCTACTTGAATAATAATAATAAATCATGACGAATAACTACCGGAGATTTTTAGTGAAGGACGGCACGGTTGACATCTGTCGGGCATGTCACCGTCCGGGAGAATCAATTCGTCACATTATCTCTGGTTGTTCTCGTCTAGGTAACGGAGAGTACTTGCATAGGGACAACCTAGTAGCCAGGATTATCCATCAGCAACTTGCTCTGAAAACTCTCTTGTGGAATCGGAAGTGCCGTACTATAGGTATGAGCCCGACCCAGTTCTTGATAATGGTCATATCACTTTGTACTGGGACCGGCCCATCATCACGGACAGGACTATTATAGCCAATAAGCCTAATATAGTGGTAGATCGAAGCGAGAGGCATGCAATGATTGTTGACAATTCCATTCCGCATGATTTGAACCTCGTGAAAGCCGAGAAAGATAAACAAATTAAGTACATTGACTTGGCTCGCGAGGTTGTCAACAAGTGAGAAATGGATTCGGCGATTTTTGTACTGATCGTCGTGTCGAGCAATGGTTTAATAGCCAAGAGCCTCGATCAACACCTTAGGAGGCTCGCGTTAGGCGATCGGATCATGGGCTTGATTCAGAAAGCGGTACTCCTGGACACGGCTCGTATTGTTTTTGATTGATTTTGATTTTTGAACATAAAATCTAGCTTCTGCCAGCGGCTTCGCCAGCGTAAAAGTAGGTTTTTCTATACACAATTTGGACCCCCGTTTCATCCCCTTAGGGGTAGAGTTTCGTAAAATCTGTTTGTAAGGGATGCCTACACCCTATAAGGAACCTACCTGCCAAATTATAAGTTTGTAGGTGTTATAGTTTCTGAGATTTCGTGATTAATCAATGAGTGGCATTTCGTTTTTATATATATAGATTAGTAGTAATTAATGTAGGTCTGTACCCACTGCTGGGACTAAGGCCTCCTCTCTAGGGGAGGGAATGGGACGTAATTTCCCACGCGGGTTTAGTGCGGGTTGATACCTAGGTGTCACATATCTTTGAATTTTTTTTCCTAACACTTTTTCTTCGTGATGTTTTTCTTCACCGTTTTGAAAACAGTGGTGACGAATTAAATTACACAAAGTAAAGAGTTTACCTGTTTGTGAATCCACGATGTACAACTCGTAAATCGGGGCCGTTATGACTGGGCTACAATTGCTCTAGCTTTCGATATTGCGATGTATAAAAAATAGAAAGAAAATGAATTGACGGTAACTTTGTCTAGACTCGTCTTTCTGTTTTCAGAAATACTTTGTCGTATCAAAAAGCTGTCAAAACTCGGAATTTTGTAATCCAATGTTAACACTTTAATTAGACTTTTATGAGAAAAGGTACAATATCCATAAAAATACAGGTTTGTTCGTAAAATAAAGATTTTTTATCTGCAAATAAAAATTAAAAGGACCATTTAACTCATAAAACTTAATATCCACGATTAATATTTACAAAGTTAATAAGTAATCTTCATTAATTGAATGGGTAAGTAGTGTTAATTCTCAAAACACTTTTCTCATAGTCAGTAAATGATCTTCATACAGTTTCAATACCTTTGAAAAGGATTGTGTAATCAAGGGCGATGTGGTACCTATTATTGCTAAATTATTAGAATTATGAATGACACACATTTGAAATCACCCTATCCGTTACTTTGGTTTGACAGACCCACCTATTTTTTTTCAGGTGTAATCTTCATAATTATGAGGGTTGGAGGGGTCTGTCAGACCCACTAACTAAACCATCGCGGTATTCCCTCACTCACTTGTGTCGGGAGCTGCAGGTGCAGTGTGATAGAAGGAAAACATCGTGAGGAAACCGGATGTTCTACAATAAAAAATTCGAAGACATGTGACATTCACCAATCCGCACTGGGCCCGCGTGGTGGATTAAGGCCCATTCCCTCTGCTAGAGAGGAGGCCTGAGTCCCAGCAGTGGGAACATTAAAATGCCGATTATGCTATGCTATATTGAGTCACAAAATTGCAATATTACCTTTAAATTAAATAATTATATACTTATTGTAAAAAATGCAATATAATCGGATACTCAATGTGAGCGAGGTGCTCCTTTTCAAAACATGAGCCACACATTAGAAAGCCCCAAGTGCCCATAGACCTGCACTTTGGAGGATTTGATGAGTGCCACCGATACTGTAGTTAACGTAGCCACCAACCAGGCCCAAATAGTTTGACGAGTTTACCATCGAATCGAAAAGAAGAATAACAATGTAATATTTATTACGTTAACTTCATGAAGACTAGTTGAAAGACACGTTATGAAGCCACATCACCTATTTTCTACGTTCCTGGTCCCCGACCAACAATCCCACCATTATATTCCGAACAAGGTAAAAACTAATCTAATATGGCATTACAATAGCATAAACTCATTGAGCTTGAACTCGATCAATGTCGCTGAATCGATTTATTTTTTTAGTCGATATAACATTGAGTATAGATATCTCGATAGATCTCGCTGGGACAATGGCGACCACAACAAGAGTTGGTTAGCGATAGAGCACAGAACAACACGTAGGCACCGACTAGGGATGCCATTCAATCGATTTTATTTATTTATATTCCTGCTGGGCTCCTACAGTTTTGCTGACATCTCTTTGAGGCGCGCTTGGAACACTTGGCGCCGTTGATAACTCGGGCTCGGTTCGGCTGGACGGTGAGCTACCCATTGCTCGTCGTCCAGGGTCGGAATTCCGGCGGCTGGCACGAGAGGGTGTCCGGTCCCTCACGCGTGCGGCCACCTCCTTCCTTAGCATTACTGCTTCGCAGAATCCCGCTGTCTACGCAATTGGACAAAATGTGGAATCATTGAAACAGGCGCGATCTCGTTAAACTGGAGCTGAGAATTTTATTGAAGTGTTCACTACCTCAGCGAAGCTTGCCGAGAAGGTTGACTTAATACCAATATAAAACATTAGAATGTATACATCCATATTCTAATGGTAAACAAATTAGCTATTGAATACGATGGCACGGCTTAAAGGACTTAATATCCAAGCAAAAAAAAGTTTTGACAATAGGCTATCTTCTAGCAATGGCCAATGAGGAATTCTCTAGTCTGTGGTTAGAGATCATATCGTTTTCACGTGAACTTTATGGACTATTGTGCATCCCAGGATGCGTCTTGAAAAAATTGTATGGATGCGTAACGGTTTGGTTATTATTCGTGTTATTGTTATGGCAGTCAGTAGTTTTGTAATGATAATGTGAGGGGTTTTCTTGAGGGGTAGAATTGGAGTCTTGTCCATACAAAAATGGGTTCGTCAAGTTACAGTGTATAAAAATTAAGTAGTAATAACGCTTACGATAGTATACCTTTACATCGTATGTTATACTAGCTTTTGCCCGCGGCTTCACTCGCGTGAATGTAGGTTTCTCCATTCAAACTTTGGACCCCCGCTTCATCCCCTTAGGGAGGGAATTTTGGAAAATCCTTCCTTAGTGCTCCCCTACGTCATAAAAGGACCTTGTGCTAAATTTTACGCTCCTAATCCCAGTAGTTTCGACTATGCGTTGATATGTCAGTCAGTCAGTTTCCCCTTTCATATATATAGATTATTTCAAAGATAACTGTTTCGTATGTAGGTACTTATTTTCTTATAACTCTTACACACGGTATCTACATCTCTTTATTTTTCAACTCTTCTTTCGGAGATGTGCTGGAAAAGATTTATGTAGAAATAAGCATTACCTTAGTACCTATTTTTCTGTTTCCTTGTTCTTTTATTTTTTTTAATAAATAAATGTTTATGACAAAATTAATAATGGCTGTCAACATCAATTAATTTAGAAAACATATTATTAAAAACAAAATTACGCGTAGTATTTTTTTTTTCGGAATTGAAGCTTTTGCAACAAAGTATATCGTTAACATTTTTTCTTTAAATATTTATTTCAAATTTCAGAAGTTTTCGCCATACATTAAAAAAAATATATTTTATAGTCAGCATCATCAACATTTCAGCCGAAAGACGTCCACTGTTGGACACAGGCATCCCCCAAGTGTCCCCACAATGAACATTGCCCTTTGGGTCACTTTAAGACTTTATTTATTTATTAAAACTTTATGCACTAGTAATAAACTGTACAGAACTTGCACTGTGCAAAGCGTTTTGAGATCACATTTATTGTGCGTACAGCCAAGGAGTGGAATTCCTTGCTGGAGTCTGTGTTTCCTGATAGCTACAACTTAGGGGTATTTCAGTCAAGAGTGAATAGGCGGCTTCTAGCCAATCGTGCTCCATCGTCGACCACATCATCGCTTACCATCAGGTGAGACGGTGGTCAAATAGTGCGAGCCTATTAATAATAATAAAAAAAAAACAAAGGCGGACTTACTGTCTTAGGCATTTTCTACCAGTCGACCAGGGTCGGTTTAGGTAGAATTTATTTTATAGTGTAGCCATATAAATTTATTTGTATGGAGAAGAAACCAAACTCAAGTGGCATCCACGTTAAGATTGATGGATTGACGTGTATAATACTCATCTATACAAGATCATTACGATTGTGTTCGTAAAACGGTAAAATCTCTCCACCATATTAGTTTTGTGATTGGCTGTAATATGGCCATTCTTTCTTGATTTCATACATAAAAGAAAAATAAATATACGAATTGATGGAATATACTTCAATAGTGATAGAGCTGTTGATGTAATTACCATGATTGACTTCTTGTATTTATTAGGTATGCATGACCATTTTTATTACTGACTAGTTTGTGACTGCGGCTTCATTCTTACTGTCGGGATAAAAAATCGAATGTCTTATTCCTAGACATGGATTATTTGCGTAAGCGGATCGGAACCAAATTTAGAACTGGAATTTTTAAACTTGGTTTGTCGGAATCAGAACTAGAATCGGAATTGAAATCGGAAGCGGACCCAGAGACAGAAGTGTCAAATGAAAGGCAGTATAGTCGGCTTTATTGTTCCCACTGTATGGACTCAGGCCTCCTCTCTAGGAGGGGGAATGGGCCGTAATCCACCACGAAGGCCCAGTGCGGGTTGGTAGATGTCACATGTCTTCGAATTTTTGTTTCTAGGACATGCTTATTTCCTCACGATGTTCTCCTTCACCGTTTTGAGATCAGTGGTGATGAAATAAATTACACAAAGTAATGCGCCTAGTTGGGTATGAACCCGCGACCTACAATTTGTAAGTCGGGGCCGTTACCACTCGGCCACCACTGCTCTCAAAACACTAATAAAACTAATCAAAAACATCTTAGGTAAAATGAAGAGCTTACTCACAACTGCCGTACCTATTAGATTCAATGAGGAGTATCTAGCAGTAAGGGACTACTTAGAAGAATTTCAAATACAATTAACATGCGTAAGTTAAATCTTCTGAATAAAGCCTAAAATATACACAGGATAGCACTAAGTATCGTGTTGTTATCCTGGCCCCGACCCAAATTATCCTGCCAAATCAGGGCTCACGGAAACAGCAGTTGGCGGAAATACGTGCCAAAACTATAAGAACGCCAAAATTTCTCCACCGGCTGCGAAATTTCAACATTAGCGTTCTATTTTTGATGTACCAAAAACCACCAGATGCATAGCAGGTACGAAAAACAGCATCATGTTGCAAATTACGACACCCAACCGAATTGAGAAGCAACTTTTTCTAACAACGTCAATGATTTTCGGGGTCTCTTAAATTTGGTAGGGTTATACCCAAAACCACAGCTTGCCGCGACAGATGTATGGCACCGGCAAGTACGACAAAAAATAAAGCACGTGCTGCTTTGAAAAAAATCGCAAGCGTGCACAAGTAGACATGCGACACCTTTTTGGAAAAAAAACGCGGAGTCGCACCGTCGCACGTGATTCCTTGGAATAACCGCGTGAAATGAATATTTTTAATGATAGCGGTTTTGAGCAGCTGTTTGAGCACTAGGATTATGTTTGTGGCATATGAGCTAAATATGGTGTGGTTTTTGTAAGGTTTTTACGTGAATCGCAGTAATTCTGTGGTTTTCTTATAAAACTATAGGTACTTAATATACCGACTCGATACTGGTGGTCGTGAAGTATCGATACTTCTACTTGTATTTAAATAGTTTTTAGGAAATTTAGAGTAAAAACACAAAAAAAGTATTGGTATTTTTATTTTATAAGAACAAAATTATTTAGATTTCAGAGGCCCCGTTGTCAATCACTTCAAAAATTAAAATGCTTCAAACAGAAACCCTACTCCTGTTAAAAATTAAACAAACGTTGACATTTTTTTTCGGGCATAAACAAACAAGCTTGCCAACTACAGAAAACTAAGACAAAAAAAAAAATGAGAAGCGAAAAATGGATGCGCTCAAAAACTTAAATATAAGATTTACAATGTTTTGTTATCAATGCTAATATGAAATAGTGACATTGGCATTGGTACATACTACTCGATACTTAATTTCAAAGTATCGATACTAAAAGTACTTGGTGTCGGAAGAAAAGTATCGAGTATGTACTTGTGTTTACTCGTATCTTTTTTTTTAGAGTGTAAATATTATTTATTGAGACTTTACTATTAATAACTAAATAGGAATTTATACAAACTAAAAATAATAATATTTACAAACGGGTGGAAAAAGAAATGACTCGTATTATAATAATAATAATAATAACGTTCGTTGTGGAATATTATAATAATAATATTCCACAACGAACACACAACGCCGCCTAGTCCCAAGCTAAGCAGAGCTTGTGTTATGGGTACTAGACAACTGATAAATATACTTATATATTTTTAAATACATACATATTATAGATAAATTGTATTGTTTCATTCCTAGGTAGAAAATTGCGACAGTTGGAAATTTCACTGGAATAATTATAATCAGAACAATTTTTATTTCTCTTATTTGTTTTAGAGGCTTTATTCGTAATTCGACTATGACAGCTTAATTTATAAAAACTGGGTAAGTACTTCAGAACGTTTAGAATTGAAAAGTTGTCCAATTGATCCGTAGTTATGACTAATTTTATTATTATTATTTATTTATTTATTTAATTCTAAATGATAATTATAAAATAAGCCCCACAAAACCGTTGCAATGGTTGTATTATACTATCTTGTTTTTGAGTAAATTTTTTTGGAGGTATTTTAATGAGTTGAGTTTAGTAGCTGTTATTATTATTTACTGGAATCAATTTTCCTGGTGGATGTTGTTATGAAATTGGTGTACTGTTTTGTTTTTTTTTTATCTCGCTAGTTACTGACAAAACTAAAACTTCCTCAGTACCTCAGCGAAGCTGGCCGTGAAGGCTGATTTGAATCAAAGTGACTGTATTATTTATAAAAAAAAAAATTCTGATCTTGATACATACTGGCAGAAAATTCATGATGTGTGAAGCTGAAAAAATTTTGTCAATATGGACCGTATACATACGTAACAAAATATTCTGTTATAAAATTCTCTTTTCTTCTTTCTCGTTAAATAGTTAAATATTTTTAATGACCAATGGACCCCGTATCTAACCACATTTCCATTAAAAACACTATATCTAGGCGTATGTAAATCTTTACTGAACTCACTGTTCCGAAACATTTTAGTGTTCCGAAAGATTGGAACAGCAGTACAATGTTTTAAATGCACCTTTTGGAACGATTGGAACACTGAAACACTATTTACCTTAAGTGACCTGCAATCTTCCTAAAATTCAAATTAAAACGTAAATAGCGTAGGTAAATAAAATTAATGACTGAACTAAAAATATCTACTTAAAATTATTCTATGCAATAAAACAAAACTGTTAACGTATTATGACGCGACGTAACAGATCACGATTCATAGCAATCAGTGTCTTTGTCTGTATCTTTTGAGCCGATATTCCAAATGATACATATCTGTGTTCCGGAACATTTCAGTGATGCAAATGTTCCAATCGCAATGATGACTTTACCCACGCCTAACTATATCTACTCAAAACCAAACAATTTCTTTATCTTAATCAAATCTTCGTTACCCATCAATCTTTCGTACTATGATAAACTGATTAGCTCCACAAAATTATTTATGAAGTACCCTTGTAACCACAACCTCACTTCCGGAAGCTGGGGGTGTCTTCAAAAACGCACGTGCTTTAGACCACACACGAACATTGGCCATATCTTTATGTGTTGGCAAACAATGCACCAATGTTTGGGTAATACGGGCGACTGTGATCGATATATTTGAGTGGCTCGATCCTGTTTTTGAAATTGGAGTGTTTTGTTTTGGAGATTTTTGGTAGAGATTTCGTTTATTAATTGGTGTTGTGCCCCTATTGGGATCACTATCACACAACACCGCCGTCACACAACGCCATCTATACCCAAGCTAAGCTGAGCTTGTGCTATGAGTACTAGACAACTGATAAACGTACTTGTATATTTCTAAATACATATATAGATAAATTACAGACACAGAACAAATGATCATGCTCATCACACAAACATTTTTGTCCTGGGTGGGAATTGAACCCACGACCTCCGGCATAGCAGTCAGGACCACTAACCACTAGACCAACAGGTCAGTCAAATGTATATAAAAAGTATATAAGCATAATTAGCCTCATAATGTTCCCACTGCTAGGACCCGGTCCTCCTCTTCCTAAGAGAGGGAATAGGCTGTAATCTGCCACACAATCCCAGTTATTACCCTGCGGGATTAAGGAACATAGGTTGAATATCACAGCTAGCCCTCTGTACAAAGGATGCATGGAGTCAGAAGAAGCTGTCGCGCATGTGCTCCTCGAGTGCACAGCCGTGCACAGCGAGATAAGAACACGAACACCTTAGGAGCACCGAATTCACTGATGGACGCCCTGAGCATACTGAAGAGACTCATCTGTTTCTGGAATGAAGTGGGCTGGGTGGAGTAAAGCCGCCATGGCTCACGCACAATGGGTGATGTGATAAGGAGTTAGTGCGGAAACCAGACCACAAAGATAAGGAACATGGGTTTAAGTCAGTTAAAATCGGACACTCCCTCTAGTTCCATGTTATTTGATGATTTTATACCTTAAAAAGGACCCAGTTGTTACCCAATTCATATCTGTTTTGATTTTTGGGAGACTGAGCATTTTACTGTTCGAACATTAGTTAGTAATTTATCAATACGAAAAATCTTTGATGAAAAAATCGACATTTATTTGTTTACAAGTAGGTACCTACTTGTACCCACAACATTACGGAGAAGATCCAAAGCATTGTACAGAGGAAACTTACAAACTAAAAACGTACATTTAATAACACAATAATAATCTACTAATCTTAATATAATATACACATTGAAGAACTAAAAACATATAGTATACAAATAAAAAAAAACTGCATACATGAATTATTAGACCAAAATCGTCTACATCCTGATACCCCACGCTATACATCTTTTTCTTATAAGCTTAATTGTAATCCCTCAGTTATAATATTATTTATTTATTTTATTTATTATTTTATTTATTATTTTAAATAGAACGGCTGAAGCCAATTACGCTATTTAAATTTATATCAATTTTTTTTTAACTCAGTCATGCATCCTTCTCACAAAAATTCAAACATTCTGACATTATCATCTTCCATTCATCCGCAAACACATCAAGACCTATGTTTGAGTTCAGGAGAGCGTTAATGGCTGCAATTGTCCGAGGAATAGGCGACTTGGAATGTGCAATAGTACGGGAAGTTGGAATGAAGTTGCATTATCTTGCCATAAAAATTTCACAGCATAAATGAATTTTGGTCTACTTGTTTTTTTATAGGTACATCAATGCTAATCATTCATATCTACTCAAGACTTTGGTCCCGTATGAAATTTAAAAATGAAACTCCAGACTCTATTATTCAACTTCATATACCCCTATAAAGATGAGCAGATGTCTTCACAAGACTGTTGTGTCCCAGTCGTAAAGCATACAAGGTGCGCAAGAGTCGCTCACAGCCAAATATATCCATAACACAATGTTCAGCGCTGAATAGCATAAACACCTCTAACCAAGGGACGCTGATTATCGGGACACAGTTATAGTCTGCAACTAGTTGGCAAAGGATAGCCGACTAGTTGGTGGTTAATGAGTTACAGGAGAACGTAATAAAATGGACAAAGTGTCATTTAATCTACCATAGCGGTTGTCGAAATGCCCTTTGGCACATTTTGTGATAGTTTTTATAAGAATTGATTAAATCATATTTCGATAGCATTAGTCAACAGCATACATTATTTATATTTAGAATTTCACTTTTTTTATACAAATTTAAATAAAATTTGGCACACGGGTAAGTCATACATAGTCATGTCTTGGAATAGAACATAAAATAATTTTTAATTTGGAAGTAAGTATGCTTCCTTCAAATGATATCCTAATTTCACGTAAGCGACATTTTAATATACTCTAATAAAAAAAGTTTTAAAATTAAAATTGAAAAAAAAAAAAAACTATAGAAATAGCCCAACTAGTCTTCGAAGCCGACTATGCGGCCACATTTATATTCGACGACTAGTTGGCTATTCGACCCATCTCTAAAAAAGTTGTTGAAAGCCAGCGTGAGAGCTTACACAGTGACCTATTTATTGGAACTCGCCTTTTAAGGATTATGTGGAATGATAGGTTGTCACTTGACATTGACATAATTATGTACCTACCAGTTAAACTGTACAGTTCTAATGTTTACTATTTTAACTTTAGTCGAAAAGAAGGACTTCATTGTGAGCCTACAAATGTTTGGGTGCGGGATTGTACGAGACACCATCAGCCCTGCAATGCAACGGGTAACTGATGGAATACGGGTGGGTTTGGGTAAGGCTCATTAGCACAAACGTCAACAAACACTCTATCAAACCCATATAAACTATTAGGTACGATTGACAGCAAAGTGATTATACAAGTTTTTTTGGTTAGTAACTATGAAACTTAAATACTATCTAGTGGTACGACCGTGACCGCTACCGTGATCGAAAATCGGTCGAAAGGTTACAAACCCTTTCGACCGATTTTCGATCACGGTGGCCAATCTCAACAGAGATTAGCCAAGTACTTAGGAGATATTATAGTGCACGCAAACACAGGAGATCGCAGGTTATCGCGTCAGAAATGAAGATATCCCCAGGAGAACCAAGGTTACAGGCAGGCCGAAGAATCACCAAACTTAAGCCCATTGCTCGCAGAACAAATGGTCGATGGGGACCCTTTCGTCCCCGGCAAATTATAACAGACTAATTGGTTGTCGGATGGGCGTTGGGGCCGAAAGGTTCTGGAATGTCGACCACGTACTGGAAGACGCATCGTTCGAAGGGCTCCTACAAGGTGGACCGATGACCTGGTGAGGGTCGGTCGCGGGAATCCGATGGATGCGAGACGCACAGGACCGGTCATTATGGCGACATTTGGAAGAGGTCTATGTCCAACAGTGGACGTCTTTCGGCTGAAATGATGGTGAAACACAGGAGCCCTCTCTGTTCCTTTATCTCATAGTCCGGTGGAACAGCTAACTGACACGACGGAGAGAGATCAGGCGCTGAACCAACGGCTTTACGTGTTTTCCGAAGCATGGGCTTCCAAACTCCGGGGTACGCTACAAAGTAATTCGTAATGGAAAACGGCAAATAAAACCAGGACCTTAGGAGGTTCAGAGACCAACGAGACCACTACCATTCTACTAAAATCTAACTACGTACTCAAGGCACGCCATAATTATGGCGGTAAGTACTCTCTTTGAGGTGTGGCTGGAAAGACCTCACGGAATCCTCACCTTCCGCATGACGCAGGTAATCACCGAACACGGTCAGTTCGGAAAGTTCTGCACCGGTTTCGTGCGAAAGCAACGGTCGGGTGCCACCACTGTGTGGAATGCCTGGAGAACACGGTAGACGGTGTGCCCTGCTTGGGCAGAGCACCGCCGTGTCCTCGTGGGGGCGATCGGCGGCAGCGATCACTCGGGCCGGGCCTTGATACAGGCCATGATCCGAAGCCAGGAGGAATGGCAGGCGGCCGCCTCCTTCTGCGAAGCAGTAATGATAACAAAGGAGGAGGCCGTACGCGTGAGGCAACGGATCCCGATTTCCAGCCACCGTAGGTGCGGGCTTGCGGACGGCGAGCAATGGGTAGCTCGCCGTCCCAAGATCGAGCCCAAGTCATCGACGGCGCGTACTGTTCCACGCGCGCCGTGGAGGCCTAGCAGGGTCGAAGCCTACTGAGGCCAAGGGTCTGCTTTTGAAAGAAAGACTCGGCCCTGGTACGAAAGGTAACGAAGGAACAGGAGTGGGTTTTAAGTCAGTAAAAGTCTGACACTATCTCGAGCTCCGCCCAATAGCGGGGTGTCATTAGATGATTTTCCCACCGAAAAAAAACTACGTACTCAAAAACAAAACACACTCAAGCTCCGAAGTAGTCCTCCATATCTTAGTAATGCAACGTAATTTAAAAATGTTACTAGCTCAATAATTAAGTTAAAAATAGACTAACATAGAACAAAAGTTATAGCCACTAATATATTACAAACTTCCCCGCTATAGCTATCTATAATCTCTTTGATATTACAGTTTTAGTTTAGATGGCCCATATATTTTCTTTGCCAATGGATTATTACCTTTTGAATACTGTTTTAGTACTTGTGATGTATTGATAAGAGTAATTAAATGTCATTATAATTCAGCTTAAGATCGCTGATATAGTACCATGTGCTATGGCTTTCTTTTTTCAGAAATGCTCGTGGCCCTAGCGGGTATCGACCCTGCTGAGCCCCTACGGTTTGCTGATATCTCCTTGAGGCGCGCGTGAACCAACTCGGTGCCGTCGACGAATGGGACTCGGTCCTAACCGGAAGGCGAGAATAGAATAGAATAGAATAGAATAGAATAGAATAGAATAGAATAGAATAGAATAGAATAGAATAGAATAGAATAGAATAGAATAGAATAGAATAGAATAGAATAGAATAGAATAGAATAGAATAGAATAGAATAGAATAGAATAGAATAGAATAGAATAGAATAGAATAGAATAGAATAGAATAGAATAGAATAGAATAGAATAGAATAGAATAGAATAGAATAGAATAGAATAGAATAGAATAGAATAAACTTTATTGTACACCATAAAAGTAACACAACTTATACATAAACTTAAATCTATAGGTACAGTGGCGGTCTTATCTCTAATAGCGATGTCTTCCAGACAACCTTAGGATGGATCGTAAGAATTTAAAATAATACAGAGGGTAGTCTGCGGTATACTGCTTACAAATCGAACAGATTATATTTATATATAAAACACAATACACAACTACAAATATAATAAATATATACATACATATTATAATATGTTACACAACTTCATTAAAAAAGGGACGGAAAAAAGAGAAGAAAAAGAGAGGATAAAGTATGGTTGGTGGAAGAAATTTGATTACGTAGAACCAGGATAGAGTTAGAGAGAAAGGAAATGGTTTTTAATTAGATTTTTGAAAGAAACTAGTGTCTGGGCTTGCCTAATCGGTAATGGCAACGCGTTCCACAAACGCACCGCCTGGATTGCAAACGACTTGTCACAAAACTTAGTAGAATGTGAGGGCATCAAAACGGTCATGTTCTCCGATGATCTCAAGTGTCTAGAATGTGTGTCATGAATGAACTTAAAACGTTCTTTGAGATAAGAGGGGGTTGTAGGAATAAACAGAAGACTGTAAAGCAACAATAAAATATGAGCATTCCGGCGAAGGCGGATTGGCAGCCACTTGAGCTTACTTAATACGGAATTCAGAAATATGATCATATTTGCGCAATTCAAATATGAATCTAATATAGAAATTTTGAAGGCGAGCTACCTATTGCTCGTCATCTGCAGCTCACGCCTACGATGGCTGCGGACCGCCCTGCGACTCCAGACGCTCGGGGCGTCTCCTGTCGGCTGAGGCGAGAGGAGGTCCAGTCCGTCCCGGCTGCGGCCATCTTCTTTGCTAGCATTACTGCTTCACAGAAGGAAGCGACACACAGGAGCCCTATCAAATGACTCTACTAATATTAATTTAAAGATATCAAATATTTTTATTTTCCTTTTGTTAAAGACTGAGAAAAAGCATGAGTAAAACCGGAAAAATACACCAGTGAACACTTAATAATGATTTTTCATAGTGACATATCGAATCCGTACAGGTTTCAGGTAAAGCATCTTTATCTTCATGATAATCGCTAATTAAAATAAAACAATAAAAATAAACTTCGTAATTATTTTTTAGTTTATGATGTTGTCTTTCCATGCACAGTAAATTCTCTTTTTCTAACTCCAATAAAGGCGTTATTGAAGTTTTTCTACAGGGTGTAACGGAAATCTGTAGTCCTGAAAGTAGAAAATTATTCCAAGAGAAAATTCCCTCAGGGATAGAAAGACCAGACCATAGCTTCGTTTGAGCGTGATAGAGTAACAAATTACCCACACACACACACACACATACATGCATATAAAATTTTGTCTTTATATTATTAGTTCAAAAAAGTCATAACGATTCTAAAAAAAAATTGCACTTCGCAACGCCTTAGGTTCAGTTGCAAACTTGCGTTAGGCACGTTGCAAGGAGGTTATGTGTTTGGATGTTAATATGCTTAACTAATTGTATTAGTGTGCCTTATGCTGAGACCAGTGGTGGCCGAGTGGTAACGGCTCCGTCTTACAAGTTGTAGGTCGCGGGTTCAAATCCAGCCAAGCGCATTACTTTGTGTAATTTATTTCATCACCATTGCTCTCAAAAACGGTGAAGGAAAACATCGTGAGGAAACCGGCATGTCCTAGAACCAAAAATTCGAAGACAAGTGACATTCACCAATCCGCTTTGGGCCCGCGTGGTGAATTACGGCCCATTCCCTCTCCTAGAAAGAGGAGGCCTGAGTCCCAGCCGGGGGAACAATAAAAGGCTGATTATGCTATGCTTATTAAGCTATGTACGCCTTATGCTGTTCCAAACAAACCTAATTTTTATCTCGACGGGTCCAAAGAACAAAATCGTATATGAAAAATAGTTGATTTAATATTTAAAAGAAGAGTCGACCAGCTGTTGGTGATATCCCGAACAACTCGATGAGCGCTCGGACCCCATGGCCCCAGCGTTTCAACCCCAAACGGCTCAAATATATAACCTCCGATGAGGTGTATATAAAATGTACATACTATATTTTAAAGTTCGGTGAATAGTATTAGAATATATTGCGCCTCATTTTTCGATAAGATTTTGTTCTTGGGACTTGTTGACCTTTTTTTCATGCTAAGATTTTTTACACTTTATGTAAAAAGTCCATTTTTTTTGGAAATGAGATATATAGCTTTCTTGAAAAATAATTCTTCATTTCCATGGAAAAAAACTGTAGATATCTACTTTTCCTGTCAGCAGTAATTTTCCAGGTTATCATCTCTCTTTACTACTAAAGGGTAAACCAAACCAAAGGAAGCTGGTTCACCAGATATTTAACCATACCACCTGGCATTACTAGTATACCTTTTTTTTTTTTTGTTGCCGGGGTGGAAAATCCTCATGGATGTCCTTCGCCTGGGGCAGACGAAGGGGTCTGTCAGACTCTTACTGACTAAAAACCACCTCGGTGTTCCCTCCCACACTTGAACCGGGGATTGTGGGAGCTGATGCGCCATCCATGATCCCCGGCTAGTGCCGGCCCGCCTACGCGGGCCACCTCAAGCCCGAGGGGAGTGTGAGGTGTCCTCCCCCCGCGACGTCCAATAGGGGCGCGCGTGGAACACTACGCGCCGCCGCCTCGGGTCTTACTGGATAGGGGACGGCGGACGACCCCGAGTCCACCGTCCCTCCGGACCTCTTTATGGGGGCTGGAAGAGGGCGTTGTCTGCCCTCCGCCGACGCCCGGTTCGCCTGCTGCGGCACGGAAGAGTGGCCACGGCCTCCCTCTCCCTCTCCGCAGCCTCCTTCTGCGAAATTACGGCTTCACAGAAGGAGATCACCGCATCCCACGACTCGACGCCTCCGACCATCGAACGAACGACGGTCGGCAGCGACAAGTCGGGGCCCACTTCAGATACAAGGACACGGCGCTGCTCCTCCCATGCGGCACACTCTGCCAGTGTGTGTTGCGCCGTGTCCTCCCGACAGTCGGTGCAGTGATGGCACCGAGCGTCTGGCTCCCTGTTTATGCGACACAAGTACTTCCCGAAGCAGCCATGCCCCGAGAGCATCTGCGTCGCCCTAAATGACAGGGAGCCGTGCTTCCTCCCGAGCCATTCGTCGAGCACTGGTCGGATCGCATCGACGGTGGCGAGGCCGGCGGTAGGGCGCAGAAGCCTGTCCCGCCATTCCGCCACCATGAACTCCTGGAGCTGAGACCGACGCAGCTCGATCTCGCGCTGCATCGGCTCAACACCCCGCGTCCTCATCTCCTCGCGCCACCGGTACAGTGAGGCGAGGACTCTCGCCTGCAGTTCCCAGGGCGGAGATCCGGCCAGTGCACAACCCGCCTCGTAGGAGATCGTACGATACCCCCTGATAGCCCTGACGGCCATCGCCCTCTGCGGTCTTCGCAGGATTGCGATGCTGCCGGCCGTCAGGTCAGAAGCCCATACCGGGGCCCCATACAGGGCCATGGATCGCACGATCCCCAAATACAGCCGCCTACAGGCAGTGCTCGGGCCCCCTAGATTGGGAAGCAGCGTTATACTACAGCAGCGTATTACTAGTATACCTTAGCTAGCAGCGTATTACTAGTATACCTTAGTCATCTAAGTATTACGACACACGCGAGGTATGTTATATAGTAACCTATTTATAGCTAAGAACCACATGGTGTTGAGAAGCACGTGTTTTATTTGTAACAGGCATAAAGTATTGAATTGATTTTTTCTGAGTAATTCAAATTACTCATACGGATAGAGAGCAGGGATGACTTAACTTGATCAAAAATTTAAATATAGATAATTTAAACATAAGTTTGGTTTATGATGAAATGAAAGGAAAAAATCAGGCCAATCAAAAAACCAATAGCAAACTAGCCAGTATAAATAAATTATCACTTAAAAAAAATAATCACCAGCCACTAAGAATGCGGTGTCAAAACCCATAATAATCGTGCATTAATACCTACCATGCGCATGCGCATCGCACCTGTTCCCAACATAACGGGATGCCATGTTGTTGTCGGTATAGTCAGTAATTAAATGTGCAAAAAGAACAACCAAAAATTTCTGTTAAATTAATCAAGAACTAAGTGATACGAGTTTACGGGTATTCGAGATAACAGCGCTGAGTTCGATTCCTGATAAGAAGCTGATTAGGCTAGTAAGGATGTATTATCTTCATTAAGGCCCGTTGGTGTACGCCTGCGTGAAGCTTACATATAAAACTACGGCCTACTGTCCACGGACGCGTAACTTCATAGGCGCGTATTTGTCATTATACGCTTGGTGTACGCCTGCGTGAAGCTTACATACAAAACTGTGACCACGGACGCGTAACTTCGTAGATGCGTATTTATCATTATACGCTTGGTGTACGCCTGCGTGAAGCTTACATACAAAACTATGGCCTACTATCCACAGACGCGTAACTTCATAGACGCGTATTCGTCATTATACGTTTGGTGTACGCTTGCGTGAAGCTTACATACAAAACTGTGACCACGGACGCGTAACTTCGTAGATGCGTATTTGTCATTATACGCTTGGTGTACGCCTGCGTGAAGCTTACATACAAAACTACGGCCTACTGTCCACGGACACGTAACTTCATAGACGCGTATTCGTCATCATACGCTTGGTGTACGCCTGCGTGAAGCTTACATACAAAACTATGGCCTACTGTCCACGGACGCGTAACTTCATAGACGCGTATTCGTCATTATACGTTTGTTGTACGCCTGGGTGAAGCTTACATACAATACTATGGCCTACTGTCCACGGACGCGTAACTTCATAGACGCGTATTCTTCATTATACGCTTGGTGTACGCCTGCGTGAAGCTTACATACAAAACTATGGCCTATTGTCCACGGACGTGTGGCTTCATAGACGCGTATTCGTCACTATACGCTTGGTGTACGCCTGCGTGAAGCTTACATACAAAACTGTGACCACGGACGCGTAACTTCATAGACGCGTATTCTTCATTATACGCTTGGTGTACGCCTGCGTGAAGCTTACATACAAAACTATGGCCTATTGTCCACGGACGTGTGGCTTCATAGACGCGTATTCGTCATTATACGCTTGGTGTACGCCTGCGTGAAGCTTACATACAAAACTATGGCCTATTGTCCACGGACGTGTAACTTCATAGACGCGTATTCGTCATTATACGCTTGGTGTACGCCTGCGTGAAGCTTACATACAAAACTGTGACCACGGACGCGTAACTTCGTAGATGCGTATTTGTCATTATACGCTTGGTGTACGCCTGCGTGAAGCTTACATACAAAACTACGGCCTACTGTCCACACACGCGTAGCTTCATAGACGCGTATTCGTCATTATACGCTTGGTGTACGCATGCGTGAAGCTTACATACAAAACTATGGCCTACTGTCCACGGACGTGTGGCTTCATAGACGCGTATTCGTCATTATACGCTTGGAGTACGCCTGCGTGAAGCTTACATACAAAACTATGGCCTACTGTCCACGGACGCATAGCTTCATAGACGCGTATTGTTATGCTGCAGAATTCTGCCAATGCAAAGTTGCTAATTACTCAGTGGATAAGCAGCTTTATATCCAGGACGGTTCTAATTATAAAATTGTATGGGCGCGTTGTAAAAGCTTTATCCTATTCTTATCATAATATTCAAATGAGATCAGTTGCAACACATTGTACCGTGTGATCGCGACTCCTTAATAGGTATCCGATACAGATTGTAATATTTGAGTTCCTGTGCTCCGTAGATTTGCCAGAAAGAGAGATAGATTTGCCAGAATTCTATCAAAAAAGATCAATATTCACATTATCACATAATATGTATTACTAGCTTCTGCCAGTGGCTTCGCCCACGCGAAAGTAGGTTTCTCCATTAGGGTGGGAGGGTGTGTCAGACTTTTACTGACTAAAATCCCACTCCCGTTCCTTCGTTGTCTATCATACTAGGGCCGAGTCTTTCTTCCAGAAGCAGACTCCTGGCCTCAATAGGTTTCGACCCAGAACGCGCGCGCCACCGCATTCCCGCGACTCTCACCAGGTCGTCGGTCCACCTTGTGGGAGGCCTTCCAACGCTACGTTTTCCGGTGCGCGGTATTATAATAATTTCATTATATATATTTTATCCATAATGCAACCTCATTTTATAGTAAACCTATAAGGCATTGTGTTTAATATTGACACATGCTTTTTTTTTAATACATAATCTTGAGAAATACAGCTTAGTACATTACTGCCGCATACCAAACAAGGTAGAAAATTACTATTTATGACAATATCTATATAAAAATAGAAGAGTGACTGTATGTCCATCATCACTAGCAACATTCTCAAAACAAAAAAAAATTGAGATGCTAAAAAAAAATAAAAAACGTGGAAGAGTTTGGAGATGCTAAAAAAACAGTAACTGAATTTTTACGGGTGTTGTTGACCTCAAATTTTAAAGTAATAAAAAACTATAAGTAAGCTAGAACTACATTAGACCGACGCACACGTGTAACACGCCTGAATTGTACGTAGAACGACGTCGCGTGGCGTGGATCTAGTGTAGCTCTACAAGTCTAGTGTCCATATAAAATGTATGGAGACCGACGCGCCCAGACCGGCGTGTATGGCACACGTGTGCAGTGTAGTTCTAGCTTTATTTATCGGACGAATGAAAGGAAAAAATCTGTTTTATTTGCCGAGTATCACAGAAATATTATAAAGGCAAAAGTCTGTATCTGTGTGTATGTTTGTTACTCCTTCACTCTCAACCGGCTGAACGAACTTAGATGTAATTTGGTCTACTCAGTCCATGCAAGGATATATTTTATTCCGGGATTAAGTTTCCTTGGGGTTTCCTGGTTTAACCTAGTCAGGTATAATTTTATAATTTTAAGTCATATTAAGTGATGGTTAGAGGTTGAAATTGTTCTCGGCGGAGGTGGTGTGTTAACTAGAGGTCACATAATTAAGTCGGAAAGCATTTGCCTAACCATAATTTTATTGAAACAAAAAAGTCGTAAGAAACGCTGCAGGAAATGCCTAGTTTTTGTTGCTACTATGTTTCTGCCACACAGCCTCAAGTATTTTATATTTCAATCAATTCTTTATAATTGTATTTTATTACAATACTATTATGGGAATGTAATAAAAGAATTAATCATCTGTTTTAGTCATGTAGGTAGGTACTTATAGTTTCCTTTTCAAAGTTTTTTTTTTAATTCTTAGTTTCGCGCCTTACCAATTCAATGTCGAACAAATCAACTGCTCAGATAGACCAAGCCATTCAAGACAATCCATTTTTTTTTGAGGTGCGAAATCATCTAATGACTCCTCCCGCTCTAGGGTGGTGCGTGAGGGCGTTTCAGACTTTTAATGACTAAAAAATACCACACACTATGTTCCTGCAGTCGCCCTTTGCGTCCCAGGACTACGGGTTTCCCTTTGAGACGTCTACGAGACGACGACCTATGGCTCCAGTAGGCTTCGGTCCTGCTGGACCCGGTACTGTTCGGTTTTGCTGACATCTCTTTGAGGCGCGCGTAGAACTCTACGTCCGTCGTCGATTCGGGCTCGGTTCGGACAGTTACCGGACGGTTACCGGACGACCGGACAGCGAGCTAACCACTGCTCGTCGTCTGCAAACCCACGCCTATGGTAGCTGGAAATCGGGATCGGAGTCTAAGAGCCTGCTGAATTTGTTACTACAGATAATTAATCACTAGAATGAAATGAACGTCAGTTTACCAAACTGTATGGATTTTTTAAGTCCCAACCAAACAAACAACTTGTACGTGCTTCCTTGATAACTTAACGGCATTAACAATCAATATAACCAACAAAAAGAACCAGTTTTACCTACATTCAGTACAGTAGCAAAATTCATTAATCGTGTTTCTTAACATCTGCGCGGGCGCATCTGCCTTACCCCTTCCGTATAAAGGATTGAAGAACAAGGTTTTTTTTTGTATATGGTAACGATTTTCTTACCTTCTCAAGACGGTTAGAATTTTTGACATTAGGAGTTACTGGTGCACAACCTTTGGAAGTTTACGAGCTGTGAAATTTGTCTGTTTGTCTGTTTTTCGTTTAAATGTGTATTGTGCAGTACTCAGAGATTTTACAGTTGAATAGTTTGAGATTCTACATCGGTAACTAAGTTTAGTGAGATAAAGTTTGACAAATTAAGGCAAAAAATATACGAGAAATCGGCTAAGCAAACACTTTCGAGAGTTTAAACAATTACTTACATAAATAAACAGTAGTTTCGGCTGTGCGTTGATATGTCAGTCAGTCAGTTTCTCTTTTTATATTATGTACTAGCGGTCCCGGCAGACGTTGTTCTGCCCAAAAGCGGGATTTAGTAAAAAAAAAAAAATTACCCTACTCTACCCTACTCTACCCTACTCTACCCTACTCTACCCTACTCTACCCTACTCTACCCTACTCTACCCTACTCTACCCTACTCTACCCTACTCTACCCTACTCTACCCTACTCTACCCTACTCTACCCTACCCTACCTCAACCCTAAAAAAAAAAAAGTAAAAAAAAAAAGTACCCTATGTCCGTCTCCTGGTTCTAAGCTACCTCCCCACCAATTTTCAGCCAAATCGGTTCAGCCGTTCTTGAGTTATAAGTGGTGTAACTAACACGACTTTCTTTTATATATATAGATTATAGAAAAGAGCTATGCTCGGAGTTTCCTTGCGTGATCGCATCAGGAATAAAGTTATCCGCAGGAGAACCAAGGTCGCCGATATAGCCCGAAGAATCGCCAAACTTAAGTGGCTCATTGCTCGTAGAACGGATGGTCGATGGGGCCGAAAGGTTCTAGAGTGGCGACCGCGCACCGGAAAATGCAGCTTTGGAAGGCCTCCCACAAGTTGGACCGACGACCTGGTGAGAGTCGGGGGAATACGGTGGATGCGAGGCGCACAGGATCGGTCGTTGCGGCAACGCTTGGGGGAGGCCTATGTCCAACAGTGGACTTCTTTCGGCTAAAACGATGATTATGATTATGATTATAAAGACGAAGGATGGATTATCTAAATATTATTGTGTGTTACTCCTTGACACCCAAACCATGACGTTGACTAGGCTACTCAAAAGAAAGATTATATCATAAAGCAAAATAATCGACTATTATTATATTTTCCAAGGACAACAAGATAAGGACAATAATGTGGCCAGATCATAGGAATTGATCACTTCATGATATGGCCAACTAAAACTGGCAGATCGTTTAAACGTTAACATTTGATTATATGTCAATCCTCGTTTGGCCATATCATTGATGTAGCATTTCTATGATAATAAAAGGTCTAAAGAAAGTAGGCCAAACGAGGATTAAAATATCATCAAACTTTAACGTTTAAAATGATCTCGCCAGTTTTAGTTGGCCATATCATGAAGTGACCAATTTCTATAATCTGGCCACGACATATATATATATATAGATATAGATAGAATACGTCATTAAAAACTTGCAACAAAGTTAACAAAATTATCAAATTACAATCTTATTACGGTTAACAAGGTGTTCGATTTAACAATTAAGTGTTAACCACATCCAATCGTTCTTTACAATAAAAAATAAATTCACAATAATCATTAATCACGATATAACGAGAAAATCGATTAATCATGAGATCGTATACCTACACTAGTGTGTTCGAATTGAACCCGGTACGGAAATACCGCACGTTTAAAATAGTTTTATGGATTTTTAAGAATTTCCGGGAAAATTGTTCAAATAAATAACTTTTCATGTGAATTTTTGTTTAGAGGAATGTAATGTGTCAGCGGCTCTCTATGACGCACAGTTTAAATAGTGATAGTTTTTCATAAGAATCATAAGAAAGATGGGCCAATGAAGCTATTAATTCATTAAACCCCGAACGCCGGCGTTCGTTCGGTCATTGTCTTTCTATTGTGTCTCTAATTACGCTACTCAACAGGTTAAAGTTGCAGGCCAGAATTCCAGAATTGATTTCATCATCATCATCGTCATCATCATTTCAGCCGATAGACGTCACAACGAACGGCCCTGTGCGTCTCGCATCCATCGAATTCTCGCAACCTTCACCAGGTCATCGGTCCACCTTGTAGGGGGCCTTCCAACACTGCGTCTTTCACTGAGAAATGATTTACACTGGAAAAATACCGAAAAAATTGGCACAAATTGGAGGAGGCCGTTACCTAAAAAGGGGTCCTTAATCAAGCAAAATTAATAGATACGAATATAGAGGCTGTATAACTTTATGCGCTGAAGTGCTTATGGAGATAGCTCTAGAGTAGTCCGCAGTTAAAACCCGTAAATTTAAATATCCTTACGTTTTTTTGCAATTTATAGTTTAATATCGGATCAGGGGCGCCGACTCCGTGGGTGCTCGGGGGCTCGAGCACCCATGAGAAATAAACAGTGGGTGCTGAGCACCCCTGAGAGTAGATATCAGGAAACAGATTAGTAATCGCCTTTTAGGTTACGAATAAATTATAATATTTCTTGGTACTAAAAACTAGTTTAATTTTTTTAAATGGTTTCATTTTATGTTTTTATCAAACATAATTAGTAATTATGTACGCAGTATGTAAGTAAGACATTTATTTATTTGTCGGTTGATCAGTGTGCATTTCTCTTCTCACACTTCGCTACTTTTTCGAGTCCATCAAATGATCATGAGCACCCATGAGGTTTTCTAAAAGCCGGCGCCCCTGTATCGGATATTAAGTTAATATAAAATATATTTGCGATAGTGACATTATTAAAATCATAAACATAACTCTTTAACTTAGAGAAAAGGTAAAATGTGGCGTACCCTGTGTAGCATTCACTTCACTTTTATCCACAAAAAGTGCTTTAACCCCAAAAACTGTTGTGGTTAACGCTAGTACCTTCCTTTTCTGTATATTTAAGAAGTAGCGTGATGAACAGGTATGTTTACTACTCGAGGAAATACCTCATACAAATATTCAGTATACGATCACATAAATAATAAGAATTTTCGTTTAAAACAAACTAAATGAAAAACCTGTAAAGTCCGAGTTTGATTTCCATACAAAGGGTTTTGTACAATTTTTATTCTTTGTTATTCAATAGAAATATGCACTCTATAAAAATTTCATGTGTCGAAGTATTTCAGTTCATGAGATATAGCTCGCAGACAGACAGATGGACGGACGTACGGACAGCGAAGATTAGTAATAGGGTTTCGTTAGTTACTACAGAACCCTAATAATCCATGAATCTATTGGAGTATGCGGAACGTTTAACGGCAAAACATATAAAAAAGTTGTAAAGTATTATGTCAATTTTATTTCGAAATAAAGACTCCTTTGATAAATTCGCTATTTTATGGCAATGATAACTCTTTTAGTCGATGGATTTGATGCGTTTGAATATCGAACGAAGTTTATTTCTGTTTCGGTATAGACTTTACTGCTCGACTACACCAAAAAGCAGTATCTAGAAATTAAATACTTAAATCTTTATTGAAATATTAAAAAGAAAAAACAATCCATACTTAGTAATAATAATAATATAAATAAGTGACTCTGTTTGTTGATATGAAAAAGGACTTGAGATACTTTTATTAACATACTAAGCCAGTAAAGCTGCGGCCAGAAGCGTAGAAGAAGCGTGTTCTTGAAAAAATCCGAAAACCATCGATTCAAAAAGAAGAAAATTTTGAGTTACCGCTTTTTGACTTAGCAGGGCAGTATAGAAATATTGAGTATTCTATTTCAAATAACATACTTGAAAATAGAATACTCCACACTTCTGCATGTTTTTAAAACAGACCGGATTAAGAATCTTTTGATCTTTTATTATTCATGCGCTGTTTTTTTTATTGATAAAGATGTTATCTATGATATGACATACAAAGTCGATATTTATCTAAATATGAATTTTAAATTCGTATTATGTTGAAATAACATGAATATGTATCGAAAATCGTAATTCTATCCTAGGAAGTTAGGTGTAAAATAAAGCTTTTTTTATTATCTGACTAAAATTTGAAGTATTGATGGTTGGGTGCGGTCATAGATCCTGGTTGATAGCCGAGTTGGATAGTGTTAAAAAGTATTTTCAAAACAAGGAATTTCAGTTCGAAAAAAAATTATTTCCAAAGATTTGTTTGCCCCCATTACATTCATACCTATTAGTGACGTAACAAATGTTAGATTTCGCGAATGCGAATATTCAAATTTAATATTCGCGAAAGCGAATGCGAATGTTGACTTTCAAATAAAGTGCGCGCAAAATGTCATACAGGTTTGACATTTTGTATCAAATAAGTTTAAACCGAATATAGCAGAGCAGAACAAACTGATTGAAAGAAGTCAATCACATTAAGTTAGTATTATTGTATTTGTTAAATTTAAGTGATATAAAAACATGATTCTAAAATTCTGTAACATGTTCTTTCGTTTCAATTTGTGACACTGAAAATGTGAAATGCAAGTTGTGTGACAGAAAAATATTAAACTAAATATAAAATTATAAAACTCATATCACTTGTATTGTAATTCTATATCCATTCAATCAGTATAAAATATTATTTACTTTTTGTTTGTTAAAAACATTCGTCAAACGTTCGCATGTTTCTTGCGAATGCGAATGCGAATAAGAGTATTCGTTACATCACTATTACCTATTCATAGTCTTCTAAGGATGAACTTGGTACTCACTCGTCATTTTTAGCCTTTTCTAGACTAGCTTGGGGTCGGCTTCCAGACTAACCAGATGCGGCTGAATAGACGTGTTTTACATGGAGCGACTGCTTATAGACCACTACAACCTAGTTACCCCAGTAACTAGGTTCCAAGGAGACAGGCAGGTATCCAAGGAGTATCTTGTTGCCCACAGCAAGATACTTCTTGATTATCTGAAGGAGTATCCTCCTTGCATAGACTGATGGTCGGACTTTCTGCCGTCTGACTATTTGTAACGACTGTCAGAGATCTACGAATGACAACCGAGACCAACGGTGTCAGTAATGTCCTAGGTAAACTTGGAAAAGTAAATATGAATTGAAAAATTCACAATGGTAGGTACTTGCCCGGTTTCGAACCCTGCCTTAAACATTAGGCCATCACTACACACAATGATGAACTTGGTTCTAAAATGAATAAATTACTTTGACTTCCATTTATAAGTTCTTTCATATTTGTTCAAAATCTTTGATTATTTAGGTACAAAACATTTCTAAAGATTTAAAATCACGAAGATCTTTTATCACGATTTTAGCGACCAAATTATGCAACCCACAAAATTACCTTCAATCTGCGTAAACGAGTATTTCGTTCTTAATCTTAAACTTAATTCGACTGTCTGAATCGTGGCCAGTCTTAAAAGTTATTAACTCGAAACACCTGTCTTTCGCATTAGCTCTGTTTTTTGTCGCTGGCAAGGTGTTTCTTGCATTCGATTCGATTTGAATTTGGAACATTAGATTTTTGACATTGCCACCCTGCTTTCAAAAAGTTATTTTTAAAGTTTTTTTCTTCTTTTAGTTAATGGCGACATGGAAATGTGCACTTGACGTTATTTGACATTTTACATAGGTTATATAGAAAAAACTTTAACTAATAATAAACCTGTTACTAAACTTATCGATCTAATTAAAGTTACTTACAAACGGTTACTAAATGAAATGCGAATTAACAATTTATATCCATTGGCTTTTTTTTTTGAAATATGATACGTTTTTAAATGCGAAATTAAATAGACGCCAGATACTTGATACTTAATAAAAACTGTTTATGGTATGTTTCTAGTTTTAGAATTGTCATTCAGCTTTGATTGCCTAAATTGTTAAAGCTAAGGGGTATATAAAACTGTCAATAAAATGGTCGGTGCGTCGGGAGATAAAATTAACAAATTCGCAAAACAAAAAAGTCACAGTATTGATCAATAAATGTCATAAAATGAACTTTACAACGAAATTGTCGAAATTTTTATTAATACAAAAAGACGTGAATGTTTTGCGCTGTGTGTGTACTTGTTTGCTTGCTGGATCCAAGATGGCGGCGGGAGGCAGGTGATCATCGGGCAGCTGCGCATGCGCCGCCAAGGTTACCCCTCTCCGCTTGTTTACGCTATCCCCCCGGCGTATCGATAAGTGATAGTGATGGTCGTGATGGCCATAGACATATTTATGTAATGTTTTTTATTAATTAGGTAGATATTATAATTTTAGTGGGTAATTAACATTTTTTTATTTTTTTTTGAAAATGCTGTCTGTAATGTTTGGCATGTACAGGTGCGTTGCTGTTGCGTCAAGTGAATAAGTTGCGATTAATTTAATTTAATAATTTTATCGATAAAGAATTCAGTCAGTAATTAAAATTCGTTGTAATTCAGATTACAACCTTTACTTTAATCCAATTTAAAAGTGAATACGTGAAAAAGTGGTCACTGGGTCGTCTTAGGGGCGGATCTAAAAAAGTAAAGTGAGCAACTAAAAGTTTCTTAAAATGTGATAAGTAATCCTGTAAATCAATTTAAAAATGCAAAAGATGCTTTTACAGTAACATTAATTTGGTGAGATAAAAGTTGAGTTTTCGAGTACCGTAATTAGAGACACAATAGAAAGATAATGAGCGAGCGAACGTTCGCTTGGGGTTTAATGAATTATCACCAGACTTAACATTTTTTTTATGATTGAACTATGATAATAAATTATATGATACAGCAGCAAATTGCAAACAAATACCTATAAATTAGTTGTACAATTTTTTTAACTCTTATTTAAAATGAAAATAAAAATGAAAGAAATCCTCTCAGATTCTTCGATAAAAAGCTCACACCTCTCCCCGCACTACTCATAGGTCGAATGTCCACGTGGTCTGCGCACGCGCCACTGTCGCGCCTCGTGCCAGATAACAGTGGCACCCTTCGCACGAGCCCGTCCGAACACATCCGATCTTACTCGAGGTCAACCAGACCCCTAGTGTAATGAGTAAAAAATGACACTTATTTTGGTGCATTATGGTTTCAAGTTCCGAATTCAAACGTTGGATGCTGGCATGAAAAAAAAGGAAAAATACTAAATATTGTGGTAGTTATGGTTTAAGTTCCAAATTCAAAATTTAGGTCCTAGTTTTTATTGCGAACTTAATTCAACAATAATGTACGTTAGTACTTTATCTTTATGTGCATGGGCACATACAATATCTATGCAGTATAATATGCTGTTTTAAGTTTCCTTTTTTGATATATAAGCCACGCTTTACAGGTATTACAGATCTCCATTACAAGCCAATTCTTGTATATTACTTTGCTTATTTTTATTTTTTCATTCATTAGTAGGATATAGAGTAGGAATAGACAGGGTCATACTAATGAAAAACGGCTTTCCACTATTCGAAAAGTTGGTATGCCTCTATGGCAATGATTGATCAAAAGAGAGATGTAGATTATTAACTGGCCTGTTGGTTTAGTGGTAAGTGGCCGAGACAGCCATGCTGCAGGGCGTGGATTCGATTTCCACCCAAGGCAAAGGTTTGTGTGATGAGCACGATCATTTATTTTGTGTCTGGGTGTAATTATCTATATTAAGTTTGTATTTAAAAAATATAAATATGTTTATCAGGTGTCTAGTGTTCATAGCAAAAGTTCTGGTTTAGTTTGGGACTAGATGGCGTTGTGTGATAGTTGTGGAATATTATATTATATTATTTTAGAAATCTTCAACAGGTAATGAGTTAGGTACTATGGCTAACTAGAAAGTCTTTAAATAAATTGTGAACATAGGCCGAATTTAAACACCAACGTTGAGTACTTGTAAACAATTGTTGTAATCTACCATTTTTAGAATAGAATAGTATTTATTCGATTCAGGCAATACAATAGGCAACAACACAAAAACAAAAAAAAAAGTACAGATTTACAATATAGTTGCGTTGAGCGTGCCCGAACCGAAAGGGTCGCCAACTCAGCAATTGCTGGGCGTCAGACACCCAGCGCTGATTTTCAGCTGGCACCCCGCAGTGACGCACGGATGATGGTAAATAAAATATAACATAAAAATAAACATATATAAATATAGCCCTTACTTAAACAAAAAAATTGATATAAGTGTATTTGTGTGATAAGTTTGCTTTTTATAAATATTACTAGCAGCGATATCAAGGACTGCTTCTTTGGGCACGCCATAATTATGGCAGTAAGTCCTCTCTTTCAGGAGTGGCTGGAAAGACCTCACGGCGTCCTCTCCTTCCGCCATGACACAGGTTCTCACCGAGCATGGTCAGTTCGGGAAGTTCCTTCACTGGATTCGTGCGGACGTAACGCCCGGGTGTCACCATTGTTTGGAACGCCCGGAGGACACGGTGGAGTATACGGTAGAGGTGTGTCCCGCTTGGGCAGAGCACTGCCGTGTCCTCGTGGGGGCGATCGGCGGCTACGATTTTTCGCGCCAGGCCTTGGTACAGACCATGGTCCGAAGCGAGGAGGATTGGCATGCGGTCCCCTCCTTCTCTGAAGCAGCAATGCTAGCAAAAGAAGAGGACGCACGTGCACGCGTGAGGGAGCGGGCCTCACGCCCCAGCTCAGATCCCGATTCCGATTTTCGTCCACCCTAGGCGCGGGCTTTCGGACGGCAAGCAATGGTTAGCTCGCCGTCCGACGGCGCGTAGTGTTCCACGCGCGCCTTAAGAAGATGTCAGCAAACCGTAGGAGCCCAACAGGGTCGAAGCCTACTGGGGCTATGGGTTCGTTTCTGAAAGGAAAACCCGGCCTTGGTATAAAAGGCAAAGAAGGAACAGGACTGGGTTTTTTGTCAGTAAAAGTCTGATACACCCTTGCGCCCCCTCCAGAGCGAGATATGTCTTTGGATGATTTTCCCACCTAAAAAAAAGGACTGCTTCTTATAATTAATCAGTAAGACTACATATTTTTTTCTAAAAAGTTTTGTCGAATCGATCAAGTCATTTTGTCTATTATTTTCAATGAGGCCTTGGGACCCTTCATATCGACAAGGTCAGTCATGGAAATAGACGAAAGTATAATAGTCTCATACTTGCTAAATTACATCGTTTCACAACACTGTATAAGCTTCCTTTTATAATGTACTAATCATCATTTCAGCCAAAAAATATCCACTGGACATAGGCCTCCCACAAGTGTCGCCACAATTACCGGTCCTGTGCGTCCCGCGTCCATCAGATTCCTGCGATTCTCAACAGGTCATCGATCAACCTTGCGGGAGGCCTTCCAACGCTGTATCGTCCTGTACATGGTCGCCACTCCAGAACCTTTCAACCCCAACAACCGTTTTTCTGCGGTCAACGTGTCCTGCCCACTGGCACTTAAGTTTGGCGATTCTTTTATGTTGGTAACCTTGGTTCTCCTGTGGATATGTCGTACCCGATCCAATAACGCAAGGAAATCCGAGCATAGCCCTCTCCATGGTACATAAGGTCACTTCTGATTCATCGTTTATAATTAAGTACCTACATAAACCCACAAATAAAGCCACACATTCTTTCATCCATTATTGGTAATAATTACAATTTTTTTTAAAACGATACGATATTTTTCGCATGTTTGCTCACGACGTCGATGAATACTCCTAACCTTTTAAAATTGTCATCTCTGCCTACACTACCTACTACTTTTTGCATGGAGTAGATAATGAATGGAGAGTTCGCTAAGAAGTGATACTCTACAACAGGGATGGCGAACCTATGGCACATAATTCGGGGACGCCAGTGTAAGATGTTTAACATCTAAATTATTTTAATCACACTAACTTTCTCATTTTTTTTATAAACGTTTTGAATACCGTAATTAGAGACACAGCAGAAAGACAAAGAGAGGGTAAACGCCCGCTTGGGGTTTAATGAATTAAACAAACAAACAACTGTAAACGTTACGATATACGAATTTCATGTTAAGAGTTGATAACAGCTAGTTTAATTACATTGTTTGTCCATTAAAACACAACGTCAAGATTCTTTTGCGGCACGTCATGGCATCATTATTTTTCGGATAAGATCAAAAAATTTAGTGGCATGTCCTCCAATAAAGACACACCACACTGGACTACGACATCACGAAGATTATTTTCCACTTAAGGGTTTGCTTAAATGTTGAACACACTTACATATATTAACGTGGATTATTATGAGATTATGGTTTTAAATTCTATAATCTGATACCAAGACGCAGGATTTTGAAATTTAGTTCCCATGTTTCTTGTCTATCCTTTAAGTAAAAACCATTGTATTAACATTTTGGAACAGTAGAAGTAGTTTCGGTGTTTCATATAACCTGAAAATGGTGTGATTGTTCCTTCAAATCAGAAAGGCGATGCATGCACTGTTTATCTAATTGCAATGAAGTCTCATCCTCATCATCTCCTTAGCCTTTTCCCAACTAGCTTGGAGTAGGCTTTCAGTCTTCGTAGCCCGTGTTTTACATGGAGCGACTGCCTATCAGACCTCCACAACCCGGTTTCAGTAATGTAAGTAAAAGTAATGAAGCCTCAACACGACAAATAAGTTTGGGCTCTGTTTGCTATCTACTCAAGTCCCACCTCTATTTTTGCACAAGTCAACAGGTTCTCATCTACATATTCTTGGGCTTATCTCTATTTCGATCGAATTAAGAATTAATACAATTGTTGGACAACTGATAAGAGTGTCCGTTTACGTCCACGTCTTCAGAGGTCAGGGTCAAGGTGATCAAGCCTTTAGTGTGTTTTGACGGGACTGGTAATCTTACTTGAGGAATGGATGAGTTTCGTTTTTGCTACTATTTGCATATTGGAGTGGGTAGTTACTGATTGGGTTGCAGATAAGATGACTAGTCTGATGTAAGATTAAGAAGTCCGTCTAGCCGCTTAAATTAGCACGCGTAAACTTATTGGCGAGAAATATTGTCCTCTTTGGCAGCCTGTTATGAAAAATCGCTGAGTTTTATATCGCTTTTGTGCCGTGTATGAAAGCTCTATGCGAGCCATTTCCAGGGTTCACCTGTTCCTTCATGGGTCGTTCTTCTGAACTAATCGGACTGTTGGTCTAAGGGAGACTGCCTCAACATAATTAACCTAGAGAGCTATAACAACCTGAAGATATTCTTTTCATAATGTTGCCTACATCATCCATGGAACCTATTCCATGAGATATTCACTATTTAGCTTATGAGTCTTGCGACCCATGTGTAGGCGTTTGTAGGGATAATTTTCAGGGGTGAACTTGGCTAGGGGGCTAGCCCCTAGCCAAGTTACAACCGTTTCGTGTCGAATTCTGTTCTCCAATCGTTAACGCCTCGGTGTCAGCAATTATAGAAAACTATAAGTTGGTATAGACATGTTGACGCGCCTGAGTCGGCCGCTCGTACTATATAGCGTTTGTATAACAAAGGATGTAGCGATGAACATTATAGAAACTATAACAGTTCATTCTATCATGTGAACTTGGCTACAAATTTTCTATTCGTTTGTTGTGACCACGGACTTTACGTTGAGATGATGTCATTCCCATACATTTGATTCGTTTTTGACTAGCGTTAACGATTGCAGATTATCAACTTGGCTAGAGGTGCTGGCCCCTGATAAGCCTGATTTTTGTGTAAGTAAAGTAAGTTATGATTAAGCGTCCATCATAGAATTTTGAATCGTCCAACATCTTGGGGTGGCCACCCGGCCCTTTCAGCCAATATACACCTATGGATCCATCATCATGATATGTGATCATGTGATGTGTGTGTGTGTGTGTGTGCTCTTGATAGTTTCAACTTCGCTAAGTTATTCGGTGAGGTAACAAGTGTAAGTAACAGAGACACTGGGCAGTAACCACCGGTCGGTGCCAACATCGAGGTTCTTGGAGCGTGTATCAGACGGGCGCCGGCCGTGACCAAATGTGCTGGCGGGCAAACTGGACGACAAAGAACTTGTCACGATTTTAATTGACTTGTCTGAAATTGATTGGTGCTTTAGTAATCGTTTGAAAGTGGAATCGAAGAATGGTAAAATTTAAACTAAAAAAAAACCCATTAATTTGACCAATTGTTTTAGGAAAGAAATCCTGTGTTCATGTTGTGAGGATCCGGAATAGTTCAAATAACTCCGTTTACAATTCTTAGTTATGAATCATATGTTATGTAAATGATATGATATCTGGATAAGTAAAAATCATAATAAAAAACGTGTAATTTCAAAACAAGGCTCGTATAGTTAGGTTTGTCTTTAGCCCTGAGTTTACAGGGACTCAGGCTAAAGAAAAAAAAAGGACTTGGACCTTGTTCCCAATACCGGTGGGATACGGTTTTTTTACTATTATTGTAATATTTAAAAATATAACTTACACATATTTATGTAAGCAAATGAGTAATGAAAATAATGATAAATCATTTTATTTCAAGTAACAATACACTTAACACATATCTCATTCATATTTCTTTTCTTCTCATTCGTACACTCCTAGCGGAGTCGTCGTGATCATGTATCGTCTGGTGGGTCGGTTGCGGCTTTTGCTTTTTGTTTTTTTTTTATTATTATTACTATGTATACGTGGCACTGCGTGTACGCTCAATGAATTGTTCAATAAGTTCTAAATATGACTTAGAACTATCTAAATGAAGATTCAAGGCTCCCTAGTGGTCTCCATAGACGGTAATAAACACTAATGCAAGTATCCAGCTGTAGCCATTTTTTGTTCTATACCCAAACTTGGGATGAAAATAAAAATGTACAGGAAAACAGGTCAGACTAACATGTCCTTCATTTTCCCCCGATGACGTCCACTTCACTCGCCAGCCCGCGCCGGCGACTAAGCGGTGACTTCCTACTTCGCGTTCTGGCGGCTGGCCGCGCTAACTACGTGCCTTATGGAAACACCCCCCCGCCCCGCTGAGAGTTATGGAAGATAGAATGGGTAACGTAATCAAGAAAACCATTAAGGTACCGGAAGACGCAGCGTTGGAAAGTCTCCCACAAGATGGACCGATGGCCTGGTGAGGGTCGCGGGAATCCGATGGATACGAGATACAGGATCGTTCGTCGTGGCGACATTTGGGAAGGCAAATGTCCAACAGTGGATGTCGTACCTGGGGATCTTTAAGTCAAGAGTGAATAGGTTACTTCTAGGCGTGCTCCGTCATCAACCACATCTTCTCTTTCCATCAAGTGAAATAGTGGTCAAGCGCAAGCCTATTAACAGTAAAAAATAGTTACATTCCAGGTTTATCCCAGTCTTGAGTGAAACGGCTTTTAAGATAAGTTAGGACTTACACTGGGCTGCAGAAATGTTCGAAAGAATTACCACGGCTATGGAATGCAAAGACAACTGAAGGAACACAGGTGAGTTTTAGTCAGTTAAACTCTGACACCTCGACTTCGTTATTTGACACCGACTTCCGAAATTAAAGTTACTTTGCACTTTTTAGGGTTTTTTATACATTGTAGTCGGTTGTATTTTTTTTTTTGTAAGATTTTTTATTTTACCATTTTTAGTTGCGGTACCACAGCCAAAAAGTACCCCTCAGTCAAACTTAAACTCATCACGTATACGTATAAACAAAGCAATTTGACTATTTATGACAGTTCTGCTGTGATCCTGTGAGGTGTTCTGTTCCATATCTTCGAAGTTATTCATCAGATCATAACAATATTTCTATGGAACCAACTAGGAAGGTTATACACCTTTCAATCAAAAAAATAATTTTCAAAATCGGTCCACAATTGACCGAGAAATGGAACATACAAAAAATACATACAGCCGAAGATAAAACCTCTTTCTTTTTGAAGTCGGTTAAAAAGGGCTCTCAATTTAACCAACACCACTCCACCTCGCTGATCGTTTGGTACCAGTGAAAGAAAGAATGTCTAACGTTATCTAGATAAACCTATAACTTTGAAATGGCCTTTAAAACCTGTCACGGCTATCACTTAAACTGACACCTTCTCGTCCAGCTGAGCGCCTGGTAGCGACGAAAGAAATAGTCTATTTAACCAAAATCAGAATCGAGAAGCTATACCACCTCGCCAAGCTGAGCGCCTGGTAATTATGGAAGAAAGGTTCGCTGGGTCGTCATCATGAAAGATATTGGAAGGTTAGATAAATAGACAGGTGTACTCTTCTTTGTTCACCATAGATAAAATTACAGTAGAAGCTTAATATTAATAGGGTGTCACAATGGGCGGTCTTAATGCTTAAAAAGAAAAAGATACAAAGTTCGATTAGGTTAGAAATTACCCATCGTCTGAGAAGTTTCACCACCATGGTGCAGGATGAGGAGCCCAGGATGTTAAGTAGGTATGTAATGATGATCCCTGATGAGTACCTGTTACCAGAATACAGTTCCTATTCGAATGATGACTGCTTTTATGACAGTATTGGAGTGTTACATAACTTTGGAAAAACGAAGCTCTACTGTGTCTGAACTGTCAATTAAATCCTGGACGAGTTTCTGTTATCAGGGAGGCCATGATGATAGTAATCAGCTACAATATACCGTCAAACAAAGGGATCACTAGCGTTATTATCATAAGTCATAAGACTTCAGAACTTCAGTAAGATTTTGGTACTGCCAAAATCTGAATGAAGTAGGAGCTTTTTAAAAGAGCTAATGCTAATTTTTTACGAGCAATTTTTTTTTTTCAGTTGAATAGCTTCAAGTTAACCCTCCCATTCTGGGTGAAGCGAGAGGGGGTGACAAACTTTTACTGACTAAAACAGTGCTCCTTCAGTTACCTGCGGTAATTCTTTAGAACAATATCTATAACTTCACTACTACTACTTCTTTCTTCTTTTTTTTCGATTGCTTCACTACTTACCATCAGGTGGAATCGCATTCAAGCATTAGTTTATAACAATTTAAAAAAAAACTTCCAAATAATAGATGGTAAGTATGAAAATCTGTGGCTGTTTTAATTATTTGCAAATTGAATTCCAGTGAATATTGTGATGTAAAGTTGGTGTAGTTTTGTATCTCAACTGTCAAAACAATTGGTAAAATGAAGCTTATAATATTTTCAGCAAAACAATAACAAAACAAAAGCAAAACATAGTCTTCGGTTACTTAACATAGCTTTCGTATATTTATATTACAAAGCACAGATCCGATCGTATGTCGAGTACTGCAGTGCAGCCACATATGGGCTGGTGCTGAAAAATAGCAGCTTTGGATTCGGTGGAAAGGCGTCCGAAGAGGCTAATTGGTGATCCAGATTTCGTTATGTCCAAGCTTCAAAGCCAGGCGTAGGGTAGCCAGCCTTTCGGTGTTTTACAGGTTGCGTTTTAAAGAGTGTGCGCGGGAATTGCATGACTCGATTCCGCGATTTCATTTCTACCATCGGACAACCCGACGTACGACAAGTATCCACCCTTACGTTGTTGAAACCTCTAGCGTCCTGACTAAGCGTTTCGCCTCGTCGTTTATACCGCATACATCGAAGGACTGGAACAATTTACCTGCTGCGGTCTTCTTATCTGATTATAATTTTGGTGTCTTCAAGGCTAGAGTGAATAAGCTCTTAATAAACTAGTGCGCCTCACCATCAACGATTGCATCACTGCTTACCATGAGGTGGGATCGCAGTCAAGCAATAGGTTATAGAGACTAACTTGATAAATAGCTGCCAAATATTGTAAAACCAGTAGAATTTGTTACATAAGCTATCCAAAAAAAAACAAAGTGACTGTATTTTGTATCAAAAACAATACTTTCTAAACTTGAAACTGGTTAAATGCACAACAAAAGAGAAACCAAAAGTAAAAAAATAAAACAGACGAAAAAATAAGAAATGAGGCTACATTTGAATTATGTAACCAAGATTTTTGTAACTCATAATCCGCCGCCGGGATTCCGATCCCGATTTCCGGCCACCGTAGGCGCGGGCTTGCGGACGGCGAGCAATGGGTGGCTCGCCGTCCGATCGTCCGGTAACCATCCGGACCGAGCCCAAGTCGTCGACGGCGCGTATTGTTCCACGCGCGCCTCAGGGAGATGTCACCAAATCGTAGGGTCCCAGCAGGGTCGAAGCCTACTGGGGCCATGGGTAGTATGAAAACGAATACGGGGCCCTGGAACGAAGGCAAAGAAGGAACAGGAGTGGGTTTTTAGTCAATAAAAGTCTGACACTATCTCTCGCTCTGCCCAAGAGCGAGATTTGTCATAAGATGATTTTCCCACCTAAAACAAAAAAAAAACTCATAGGTAATATATTATGATTGAAAAGAGTGTCCATGGAGTTTCTTGCACGTTCTTCTCGATAGAGACGCTTTGGAACGTGCAATTTATTTGACTTTTTTGACTGACCGACCTTTTGACAATTCAAAAGTGATATGACGTCGATTCTTAATTAGTTAATATTAGTCACAAGCGTGAGTCCCTCTCTTATTAACACTACTTCGGAGAGATGCGGCCTTTGGCGGGAGAAGCTTAAACTTCCTGATGATTTTATTGAGACGTCGGAGACCCTCTCGCTTGGACACGAGTTGCCACGATCAATCTGAAAAACTCAATCTTCACAGATGGGGGTTGGGCACGCCACAATTATGGCGGTAAGTCCCCTATTTGAGGCGTGGTTGGAAAGACCTCACGGCGTCCTCACCTTCCGCATGGCGCAGGTTCTCACCGAACACGGTAATTTCGGGCAGTTCCTACACCGGATTCGTGCGGACGCCCGGGTGTCGCAACTGTGTGGAAAGCCCGGAAGACACGGTGGAGCACACGGTGGAGGTGTGCACCGCTTGGGCAGAGCAACGACGTGTCCTCGTGGGGGCGATTGGCGGCGGCGATCTCTCGCGGCCGGGCTTTGGTACAGGCCATGGTCCGGAGCGAGGAGGAGTGGCAGGCGGTCGCCTCCTTCTGCGAAGCAGTAATGCTAGCAAAGGAGGCGGCCGATCGCGTGAGGCAATAATAGGGTAGGGTAGTCCTCACGCCCTAACCGCTGCCAGGATTTCGATCCCGATTTCTGGCCACCGTAGGCGCGGGCTTGCGAAACGGGGAGCAATGGGTAGCCCGTCGTCCGACCGTCCGGTAACCGTTCGGACCGAGCCCAAGTCGTTGACGGCGCGTATTGTTCCACGCGCGCCTTAGGGAGATGTCAGCAAATCGTAGGGGCCCAGCAGGGTCGAAGCCTACTGAGGCCATGGGTAGTGTGAAAACGAAACCCAGGGCCCTGGAACAAAGGCAAAGAAAAGGGACAGGAGTGGGTTTTTAGTCAGAAAAAGTCAGACACTAGATTAGATGATTTTCCCACCTATTAAAAAAAAGATGGGTGTCCTCGAATAGTGTGTGTGTGTAGTGAATTGTGCGGCGTCTCTCCGGTGACCATGTCCCGCCTTCCATCCTGCGTCACATGCCCTTGTTCCCTGTCCATATAGGGACCTAATGACAGCGTCAGTGAACGACATAGCAGTGGCTGAATACTGGGCTAGGCAAGGAAATTAATATGAAAAAATACAACTAGTTTTATCTGAAAATAATGACATTTATTTTGACTAATATTGCTGAATACCTTTATCAAATTAATTATTATTGACATTTAATTTTTGACGTGATATTAACTATAACTTCAATGACACTAATTGTAATAAATAATTGTATTAAATCCATTATTTTTATATGTAATTTTGACATAAATATATTTTTTTTGTTTAATATTCAATTGTAATAATATTAATTAACGAACAGTACCTACCTGATTTTGAAGGCATTTTAAATTGGGATGTAAAGGTCAGGCGGATGATAAAAATTACAATGCTTTAAAAAGGCTGCTAAGTCATAAGGACTAAAATAATATAATGTCAACATTGTACACTTGGTTTGTATAGAAATAGAAGTTACTACATATTTGTAATCTATAAGAATAAGTATGACTACACGACAATGAATCTATATTGGAGTAGACTCTGTCTGGGTCATCTACCCTATAGCCGGACGATATTTTAAGAGCTGATCAAAATTACATTCCACAGTTGTTTTAAATAATTTACTGGATGTCGCTATGAATACTAAGATCTTAAATCTTGTATAAGAGCATTCTTATTGGGCTAACGTTATGTTGTAAAGAGCAGTGAAAATATTTAACCACTTTTCAAAGTTAAACTCAACTGAATAGGGTTTTTTTTAGGTGGGAAAATCATCTTATGATAAATCGCGCTCTTGGGCGGAGAGGGAGATAGTGTCAGACTTTTACTGACTAAAAACCCACTCCTGTTCCTTCGTTGCCTTCGTCCCAGGGCCCCGGGTTTCATCCCATGGGCTCCGGGTTTCGTCCCAGGGCCTCAGGTTTCGTCACAGGGCCCCGGGTTTCGTCCCAGGGCTCCGGGTTTCGTAATATCTATGGGTACAATGGCGATTTATCGTTAATCGCTGACAGCGATATCTTCTAGATAACCTTAATTTCATTTTTAACCGACTTCAAAAAGGAGAAGGTTCGGCTTTATGTAATTTTTATGTACGTTCACCGATTTCTCGGTAGATAGTGAATCGATTTTGAATGTTAAGTAGGTATGTTTCCCGAATTGCGCCCATATCGTCATGATTTTACAATGAACTTCGAAGACATGGAACGGAAACTCAATAGTATCATAGTAGAACTATCGTAACAAGTAAAATTACTTTGTTTATACACACTACAACGAAACCATGTAAATTAAAAAAAAGTTTTTGTGCACTTTTTTAGTGTTTTTCGTACATTGAAGTCTGATCTGAAAATAAATTATAACAATCTTTACTTAGGTTACTTACTATTTGTGCTAACTTTCAAATATGAGACACACGGAATGAGATTTTGCATACATACGAAATTTCACAACTTCAAAGGTTAAATTTTCAAAAAGCCCTTCTTAGAGGTCGTCTAGGTCAACAAAGGAAGTCTTGTGCAAAATTTTATGTTCTAGTTCCTAGTAGATACGCTTGTGTGTTGTTATGTCAGTCAGTCCGTTCTTTTTAAACGACTTCAAAAAGAAGGAGGTTCTATGTTCGGCTGAATGTATTTTGTATAAATAGAAAGAAGATTCCGTGCAAAGCCAGGGCAAGTCACTAATGTACTCGTAGTTTTTAAATATTAAGAACGTGCTCGTTAAACTATGTTGGCAATATATTAAAAAAACATCTGTTAACTTATTTCAGTAATTTTATATATATACATAGGGAGAAACTGACTGTCTGACATATCAACGCACAGCCAAAACTACTAGAACGAGGAATATCAAACTTTGCACAATTCTTCCTTTTATGACGTAGGTGAGCACTAAGACCTCGGGGGATTTTTTTTGTGTGCTAATTATCCGTGTATTAACATATTTGAAAGTTAGCAAAAATAGTAACTTAGGTAAATACGTGTAATAAAGGTTCATAGTATTCGTTTTCAGAACTATCCGCTATAGTACAGTTTACTCCGAAATTGTTTAAAGGATTGTATGGAGGATATTCTTATCTCTTGGGATAACAAACTTGAAACTTAGCACATATTTTAAGCAAAATGAATAATAAAGACTTTCATTATGAGTTTTGCAAAACTACTCTCAAAATACAGTTTAAGAGGGCCCTTTTCCACTCGCCTATCGTCAACATCGAGCATGGTTTAAAAGCTTGTTACTTCATCTAACGCAATCAAACGCGATGTTTGACGAAAAGGCAACGCGAAAAAAGAGAGATAACGCCTGAAAACTCTGTTAGCATTCGGTAATTCTGTGATTTACTAGAATCTTTTACAAAACTTCTTTCAGGAAATACGTGTTTTTTTTTAAACCCATAAAAGTTTCTGAAAAAAATTTCTTCATTTAGAATATTAATTAAATTTGCAAGGCTATACTTTTTACCTTTTTAAATTTTTGAGTAATTTATGAAGCGTCAAAGTTCATGCAATTTAATGAATTGATTTCAATAGAAGCATAATCTACAAGATACTATACTGGGTTTCCAAAATATCGAGTGAAAAATGTGCAATAACATCATAATCGCGTAAGCGCGTTTGTGTAAAAAACAGTGAAAGTGTCGAGTTGCATCCCCTTAAGGGGAGTTAAAGTTTTTATAAAAACATTCTCATAAACCAAATTGCGGCCATAGTGAAGAATAAAATAATAACACGACCCTGTTAACTTTATAATATAATTATCTACTTTAATTTGTAACGAAATAAATTATTCCATTAATCGGCTACAGTTTTTATTATTAAGTTTTAACGACTTTATTAATGGAAGTCGTTTATGACGCCGCTGATCTATAAAGATGAGTGTATTGCAAATCATGCGCCTGCGTCGAAAATAAGAGAAACGTTAACTGGTACAGTCGAGTTGAAAATGGTTACAAATCTAAATATTATAAAGATGAAAAGTTTGAATAAACTCAAAAACAATAGACCGGATTTAAAAAAAATTACCACTTTAATGCTACTTTGTGCCTAAGTGGCATATATTTTCTTCTTCCACGCGGGCGAAGCCGCTGCCAGAAGCTAGTTATATATAGTACAATATTTTGTGTTTTTTATTTAGCTTTTACTGTCTTATTGCTTGGCAAAGGCCTGCACCGATCTAATTTATTGTACTTTTTTTTTCTTTGTGTTAGGAAGCAATAAAATAAAATGGTTCATAGAATTTCTTGCGCATTCTTCTCCATAGAGGTTTACGCTTTGGAATGTACAGTTAGCTTCTTTCTATCAATTCAAAAGTTCTTGTGAAAGGTTTATTTGAAAGTTTAAGTTTAAAACAACGAATGAAATTGGTGACAATTGAGTTTACCTAATTTATGGTGAATAGGTTTATTACCACAATTGGTTACGCTCCCATTAATAAAAATTACATAATAAGCGATTTCATTATTCAATTCGAAATGATTGGATTCCTTTAGAATAACCTAACCTAACTCTTTCATTAATAATGAAAGAAAATGATTGCTTATTGAGAATTCTTAATTTGAAATCATGCAAACATGCATGATAAATAATCATTAAGGCATTAATTTGTTCCAAACGAACTACCCCCGGTATTATTTTTAGCTCTTACGATATATTCTAAGGTTGTCTGGTAGATATCGCTGTCAGCGATAAGACCGCGATGGTACCTATAGATTTAAGTTTTTGTATCAGTTGTGTTACTTTTTTGGTGTAAAATAAAGTTTATTCTATTCTATTTTAATACTAAACATATCTTAAAAAATCCTTTAAAAAAATAATCTTAAAATAAAAGTTAATCATCTAACACTTCACCACCAGCCAGTCCATAACAATAGGCAATGAATATAATTCGTTAACAAAACAGATAAAAAGATGGAACAATTAGATACCGTCAGCCGAGCAGATACGAACTTTTGTCTGTAAACACCTTTATCGTGAACAAAAGTTTGTTATGACAAGCAGCTGCCGAACTGACTGAATGGTGATAGCATTATTTTGGTGATAGCGATCTGATGAGCATTTGAGGAGAATGGGGGAAAATGTGTTTATTGACAGCATTGGCAGCTTGTCTTTATTAACATATAACATCCTAATAATGTAGAGGCTTTTTTTTTCAACAAATTGCAGTTGTAGCTCAGTGGTTAAGGCACCCGCCTCTCATGTATGAGGTTGCGGGTTCGAGACTGGGCAAGTTTTTATTTCAGATGAACTTCTCTAGGACATTACTGACACCCCGTGCCTCGGAAAGTACGTAAAGCCGTTGGTCCCGTTTCACATTCGTAGATCTTTGACAATCGTTATAGGAAGTCAATCGGTCTGATAGGGAATCGCTCCATGTGAAATACTGTATTCAGCCGCATCTGGTTCAACTGGAAGCGGACCCCATGCTAGTCAGGGAAATGTTAGGGAGATGATGAATGGTGGCTCAGTAGTAATAGACCTGATATACGAGTTCACGTCATGAGTTCAAAACCAGACATTCTGTCTGGATGACATGTACTCGGAAATCGGGTCCATTACTTCTGAGCCACGTTCTAATCCAGACATCCTGTCTGGATGACGTGTACTCGGAAGTCAAGATTACTTCTGAGCCACGTTCTAATCCAGTCATCCTGTCTAGATGAAGTGTACTCGGAAGTCAACATTACTTCTGAGCCACGTTCTAATCCAGTCATCCTGTCTGGTTGACGTGTACTCGGAAGTCGGGTCCATTACTTCTGAGCCACGTTCGACTCCAGACTTCTTGTCTGGATGACGTGTACTCGGATGTCAACATTACTTCTGAGCCACGTTCTAATCCAGTCATCCTGTTTGGATGACGTGTACTTGGAAGTCAACATTACTTCTGAGCCACGTTCTAATCCAGTCATCCTGTTTGGATGACGTGTACTTGGAAGTCAACATTACTTCTGAGCCACGTTCTAATCCAGTCATCCTGTTTGGATGACGTGTACTTGGAAGTCAACATTACTTCTGAGCCACGTTCTAATCCAGTCATCCTGTTTGGATGACGTGTACTCGGATGTCAACATTACTTCTGAGCCACGTTCTAATCCAGTCATCCTGTTTGGATGACGTGTACTTGGAAGTCAACATTACTTCTGAGCCACGTTCTAATCCAGTCATCCTGTTTGGATGACGTGTACTTGGAAGTCAACATTACTTCTGAGCCACGTTCTAATCCAGTCATCCTGTTTGGATGACGTGTACTTGGAAGTCAACATTACTTCTGAGCCACGTTCTAATCCAGTCATCCTGTTTGGATGACGTGTACTTGGAAGTCAACATTACTTCTGAGCCACGTTCTAATCCAGTCATCCTGTTTGGATGACGTGTACTTGGAAGTCAACATTACTTCTGAGCCACGTTCTAATCCAGTCATCCTGTTTGGATGACGTGTACTTGGAAGTCAACATTACTTCTGAGCCACGTTCTAATCCAGTCATCCTGTCTGGTTGACGTGTACTCGGAAGTCGGGTCCATTACTTCTGAGCCACGTTCGTCTCCAGACTTCTTGTCTGGATGGCGTGTACTCGAAAGTCGGGTCCATTACTTCTGAGCCACCACCAACATCTCTTTATTACTTTGTGTAATTTATTTCAACACCACCACCACTGCTCTCGAAACGGTGACGGAAAACATCGGGAGGAAATCAACATATCCTAGAACCAAGAATTCTAAGACTTGTGACATCCACCAATCCACACTGGGCCCGCTTGGTGGATTACGGCCCATTCCCTTTCTTAGAGCTCATAGAGAGGATGCCTGAGTCCTAGTAATAAGGACATTATATGGTACTATAATGATATGCTGTTTTATTGATTGGATATTTGTTTTTTATTAATAATAGGCTCACGTTTGAGCGCTGTCTCACCTAATGGTAAGCGATGATGTGGTCTACGATTGAGCACACATTGCCTGTAACATTTTATTTCAATTTGCTAACGTGTATCAGACTTTTAATGACTAAAAACCCACTCGTGTTCCTTCATTGCCTTTCATACCAGGACCAAGTCTTCCTTTCAAAAGCAGAGCCTAGTCCCCAGTAGGCTTCGACCCTGCCGGGCCCCTACGGTTTGCTGACATCTCCTTGAGGCGCGCGTGGAACACTACGCACCGTCGACGACTTAGGGTCGGTCCGGACGGTTGGACGGCGATCTACCCATTGCTTGCCGTCCGCTACTAGGAATTACTCATGTATCACAAACATTTAAACTAACATACAAAAGATATTCAGATCCGGAATCAACCAGGCTACTTCTAGGCAAGCGTGCTCCATCGTCGACCACATCATCACTTACCATCAGGTGAGATGGGGGTCAAACGCGAGCCTATCAATAATTAAAAAATAAAAAACTATCTGTAGGTCATTATGAATGTTTGTTCCGTGTAGGAATCGAACCCGCAACAAGCAGCTCAGCAGTTAATAAGTTATTTTTTTTTAATTATTACGATTCGTGGAAATAATTACGTTTTTAAACATATTGTTTCTAAAAATCTGTCTGCGTTTTTGAATGGTTACCTTATACTTATTTCACGATTTGTTTTTTTTTCGTATAATAAATTGTCATGCTTTAAATGTTTTGCATAATCTGCATCATTATAGTTAAACCTAATTTTAAACAGTAAAATACTTAATATTAAATCTATGAACAACAAATAACTCATTTCAGTGACAAACGCCACTGAAAAATGTCCACAAAAAAAATCATTAAGGAAAAAGCTTTTCAAAAATAAGCCGAAAACTATTAATTCTAAGACTTGACATTAGTCACAGTATCCGATAATGAATCAATTTACACTCACATTTTTTCGAAATCTAAAAATATCAACACACATTACGAGCAGTGTAATTTTCAATGTCCTATCAAATAAATTTTACGATTTTCAGCTCTGAGTTCAGACCTGAAAGTTGAAAATCGGACAATACAATGCGCGTCATTTACCACATTCGAAATTTCAACCATCGATTTATCTTTCAGTAGCGCACGCGTCACTTTCAAAACATGAAAGCGTACGAGGAATGTGACGTCACAAGCTTGCGTCACCCGCCGTCCGCCATTTTGGAACGCCATGTTTTGTAAACAAGACAGGAAACAAAAGCAATTGTATGGACAAACAATCTTCACAAATATTTGTACGTCATAGCGTACGTGTAATTGATGATCGTCAGATGATTGTAAGTATAAGATAATGGGGAGATTCTTTGGAAAATTGGAAGACTGTTCTTAACAAGAGGACAATACATGGAAACTATTAATTTGATTCTGATCTGGAAAACGGAAAGACGTACGTTGATCTTGTCATTGGAATCAACAAATCATAATACCATTTCAATTTCCCATCCCATAAAATCCATTTCTATGCCAAATCCTTCTTTTTTCCTACGGTACGACTGTGGAACTCACTTCCAGCTAAGATCCGTAACGCTAAAAATTTATCTGTCTTCAAAAAGCTAGTCAAACAAGTACCTGTCTACTATTTCGTAATGTTAAATATCATAGACATGTATTATTATAATTTAATTTATGTATTATATATATATTTATGTTTCCATTTATTTACTGTTATTGATATATATCTATATGTATGTATTATACGATTTAATTTGGTAATATACTATATTTTACCTTTACTTACACACTGTGTCTACATATCTCTCCTGTCGCAGGTCTACTGGAAAAAAAATTGTTTGAAATAAGCAGCACCTCTGCCCCCCTAGTCAAGTTACAACCGTTTCGTTTCGATTCTCTTTTCATCGATCACTTCGAGTAGGCCACGCGTCCGATTCCTTTGGTCTGACGTCATCTCAACGCGCAGTCACGTGGTCTAAACAAAGGAATAGGAGTCACGCCTCCTGACTCGAGGCGATCAACGAAAAGAGAATCGAAACGAAACAGTTGTAACTTGGCTAGGGGGCTGTAGTCTTCTATCGATTTTAAGTGTTTGTGTGTACATAAATAAATAATAAAATAGCATAATCAGCCTTTTAGTGTTCCCACTGCTGGGACTTAGGCTTACTCTCTAGAAGAAGGAATGGGTCGTAATCCACCACGCAGGTATGGTGGCTGTTGGTGGATGATAAATGATATATATTTTGCAAAAAACTTTTACACGTCAAGTTTTGTGTCAGTTGAAACTAGATGAGGCCGGTGTTTCCTAGCTGACTACCCTGAGAAGAAACACCGAAACAAACTCAGGGGTCAAAGTCTCTTTTAAAATCCATACAGCAAATATGTAATGGTCAAATCATATAAGAACCATGCATTTTGAGTTCCAGGCTCTCGGTAACTCTTTCGAACATTCTCATAACGCAGGTCCTAGGACTATATATGTCGCGGCTAGATCATAGAATTGATCACTTCATGATATAGCCAACTATAACAGGCCAGATTGTTTAAACGCTAACATTTGATGATATGCAATCCTCGTTTGGCCATATCATTAATGTATGATATCAAAGACAATAAAAGGTCTAAAGAAAGTAGGCCAAACGAGGATTGAAATATCATCAAACTTTAACGTTTAAAACGATCTGGCCAGTTTTACTTGGCCATTTTATGAAGTGATATATTTCTAACATCTGGACATGACATCGACATATACATAGCTTGGAATTCCAAAGATCGCAGAAGAATGCCGATAAATTCCACGTGTTTGAGTTCCCTCTGTTATTTGTAGTTAATGCACAAGTATGTACTGGTCAGGAAATCACGATCTTCCTTATTTATTGTTTCGTGGATCTGATAAGTGATACGCTAAGTGCTGATGATGGGTGGCAAAAACAAACGCTTTTGTATTTCGTCCTTGATTTGTACATCGGAAAAAAATACGAAGTATTTTTTGAGGTCTGTCAAAATTGACGTGTTGACTAGATTTAGCTATCTTCCTGCGAATGATATTAGCATTTAAAGCTAAGTTTTTACTGCTTTTTTTCTGAGGTGGAAAATCATCCAATGACTTCTCTCACTCTATGGTGGAACGAGAGGGTGTGTCAGACATTTACTAATTTAAACCATAATTTCTCGTGGACCTACCAGGTATCGACTCTGCTGGGCCTCTACGATTTGCTGACATCTCTTTGAGGCGAGCATGGAACACTCGCGTCGCGAAAGTTTTGTCTGCTACAAATGTATTTTTTTCATCGATTTGGTTTCAAAGTCTTTATACCAGAAATGATGTAGGTACCTATATCAATATTAACTGAAAGATCTTAGAATTTTTCAAATCTTTTCTAGTTCCGCGGCTTCGCTTGTGTGAAACTAAATAAATATCCTTAGGGAACATAGGTACTCCCGAGAAAAAATTGTCATATTATGTCCTATTTCAGGATATTGTCTACCCGTGTGCTTGCCTAACTTCACACAAATCCTTTTGCACGTTTGAGTGTGAAGAAGCAAAACAAATACACTACAAAAATAAATAGCATAGCATAGTCGGCCTTATAATGTTCTCTCCGTTGGGACTCAAGCCTCCTCTCTAGGAGAGGGAATGGGCCGTAATCCACCACGCGGGCCTAGTGCGGATTGGTGGATGTCACATGTCTTCGAATTTTTGGTTCTAGGACATTCTACAAAACATACAAACATATATTTACATTTTGCCTTTACTTAAGATAATTTATTAAAAATTAGCTTTTTCCCACGAATTCGTATACGTCAATTTCGGTTATAGCGGACTCAAAGTTGAAATAGAAGCCAGGTGAAAGCGTAAGACAGAGTTACTTCACATTTATAATATTAATATGAATATCAGCTCCGCTCATGGCGCACATGCGCGTCAAAGAGATGTCAGCAAACCGTAGGGTCCCAGCAGAGCCGATGGTTGCCAGGAGATACTGCATGGGATCGGTTCTGAGAAGGATATAATCACGGTCCTAGAACGCAAAAGGTAACTGAAAGAAAAGGTGCGTTTTCGTAATTTAAAGATTGTGCATTCATTAAAATTGCATAAATTAAAAACTGAGAACACTAACAAATAATGCTTATTTATAATCTTAGAATTAATATTACATAACTATATTGCTTCTTGTAATTGATCGCAGACTTCTGTTGCCTAGCAGATCAATCGATAGATAAATAGGATAATATTATGATGCCATTGCACGAGGTTAGTCAGTGATCTTGAATGGGCCATTGCTCTTTGGTTTCCGAAACCATTTCGTTTCTGATTAAATAGGTACTTGGTTGTCATGTCATATTCAAGCCGTTTACTATTAGTTAAAAGCTTTAAAACGTCTTTTTAGGATTCCGTACCTCAAAATGAAAAAACGGGACCCTTATAGGATCACTTTGTTGTCCGATATAAATTATAAAATAAATAAATAAAGTGATCCTACAAAGGGTTCCGTTATTGCTGAATGAGGTACGGAATCCTAAAAAAACCGGGCAAGTGCGAATCGGACTCACGCACTAAGTATTCCGTACGAACCAAACTTATCTATGTAAATAATTCAACTCTCAAAGTCTCAAAGATTTTTCCGTATCGCAAAAAAAGATTTTTTGTGACGTAACTAAAAATTTACTGTTTTCAGATATATATCTATACCTGTGCTATGAGACCCTGCTTCATGCCAAATTTCAGGATTCTGGGTCAACAGGCCCCTACGAATTTTGATTCCCTTGAGAGTGTCGAAATATATGTTTTTTTGTCGCAAAAAACGACACGTACCTTTTTTTTTTCCTAACTTAGAAGTTTGATTTTTTTACATCTTCAAGGGACCGCAGACCTGAGTATATGATTTTAATTTCAACTCGATATCTCCACGCGTTCTCGAGATAAAGAGTCTTGACAGACGGACCGACAGACAGACGGACAACAAAGTGATCCTATAAGGGTTTCGTTTTTCCTTTTGAGGTACGGAAACCTAAAGATAACACATCTAATTACACTAGTTTGTTGACTTTATCCGTCTGCCAAGACCCTTTTTCTCAGAAAAGCATAGAGATATTAAACTGAAATTAATATCAAATACCTACTCAAGTATTTCTGAACATATGTCTCCCCAAAGTGTCGCCACAATGACCGGTCCTGTGCGTCTCGCATCCATCAGATTCCCGGGACCAGGTCATCGTTCCACCTTGTAGAAGGCCCTCCAACGCTGCATCTTTCGGTGGGTAGTCGCCACACCAGAACCTTTCGGTCCCATCGACCATCTGTTCTACTAGTAAGAATTGCTATTCTGCAGGGCTTTGCTCAGAAATCTCTTGAGTGATCGAATCAGAAATGAAGATCAGCAAGGGAACCAACGTTACCGACAAAGCCCGAAAAATCACCAAACTTAACTGGCATACATTTGAATTAATTTAAAACAAACTTGTAAATCTTATCTGAGCACTTATTGCTAATCATTATGGCTGCTGCAATGACATTAACAATTAATAACATTGCAGTTTTTAAGTCCCACCCACAAATTGACGTCACCAATATAAGTAGATGGTATTTCAAAATGTCACCTTTACACTTAAGCATTCCGCATTTATCTAATAATTATATGGTTTAGTATCCTATCCATAATTTACGTCAAAAGGTACCCGATAAAGGAGTTTCGAATTCTTTGGTAAAGCCTTCATAATAAAATCACAATATTTGGTTTATTTTTGTATTATTATGTTTAGCAAACGATGGAGGAGTACTGTGAGAGAAGTAGAAGAGGAGACTCCTTTTTATAGACAGTTGAATTGTCCCCCAAATATGGATTACATTTCGTTCCTGCTCTTTGAAACATTACGTTTCTTTGTTCTGACTTTGTTGACTGAGCGTTGAGATGACGTCAGAACAAAGGAATCGGAGGCGTGGCCTACTCGAGGCGTTCGACGGAAACGAAACGATCGTAACTTGGCTAGGGGGGCTGAACGGCCTTTATTTGTCGTAGCGTGATATGATAGCCTTCCTCAATAAATGGAGTTATCCAACACTAAACTAAATTCTCAATATTGGTTTCTAAAATTACTGCGTTCATACAAACATGCAAACTCTACAGCTTTATATAGTTAAGTATAGATTATTTAGTTATCAAATCCTTAAGGTTTATTATTGTTATATAAAATGGTTTTCATATTTCAATGAAATATTAAGACAAAAAAACAGTGACAGAGCAGAGGTAAAATTAAAAAGAATAGAATAAATTTTGTGTACTGAACTGTACTGAATTTATGGGTACAATGGCAGTCTTATCGTTGATAGTGATATCCACTAGACAACTTTAGGAAAAGACCATTTAGTAAAAATGAATTAGTATTTAGCTATTGTATGTTAACAAGAAGAACGACGCACATATTTTCCCCAAGGGGTTTGCAGGGCAGTCAAACGATATCTGGCCTCCCCAGTTCTAATAACTTGGTCGTGATGCGTCCTTGAGTTTGACCAATGGGAATTTAGAAACGACAGATGGCGAGATAATGATCCCTCTTTTGAAACTAAATACCCTAGGTTGGATTTGGTCAGTTTATGACACTCGTAATTATCAAACTCGTCCCTGAATTAATCTTGACATTCATTCATAAATAAAGAAATAAAATTCATACAAAATAAAAATTATATCACTAATTGCGAAAGTTTGAATGTGTATGTTTGTTACTGATTCACATTAAAACGGCTGAACACATGTAGATGTAACTTTACATTAATATAGGTTACACATCAGAATAATAGTTTCCTGCAACTTTGACTGTTTTGTTGTGAACTGTTTTGGCACAGGAAAAAATCACAACACTCATATTGGAAAAAATGCTGTCGTAATATCATCTCGGTGCCTTCTCAAGGTAGTCGAAACACCTTCGGTGTCTTCTCTTCTATTTAAAATTGACGTGTAAAAGTGTTTTTAAAAGCTATTTGCAAAATAAATGTTATTGTCAAAAACCTGATCAAACTGGAGGAAATTACTTTCGTTTTGGACAGGTTGCAGCTGCGACGCAAATGCGAACAGGTTTGCCCTTAAAAAATTGAAAAGAAAAATGATTAGACGATTTTCCTCTGTTTTCATATAATATTTATATATATCGTAATCCAAATTACATAGTTAGAAGGACGATACATCAAAACGTCCCCCCCCCCATACTTTTACATCAACTATCTGATTTAAAATGTATCTCTGTCGAAAGATTTTAGTAAGGTGGTAACTCTTTATTACGGCAATATCTCTCAAAAGTGCGGGATATAACGAGAAAATTATGTTTAAATATAATTTTTTTTTGGCACAAAATAACAGTTTGTGTTTCAAGGTATTGACATTTGAAGTTATAGATTCTTAAGAACCTATTAACATATACTATAGATCTGGAAGGGACTCATACAAATTTGATACATTCTTTATAAGAATACATACCGTCTAAAATAAACCTTTCAAGTTTCATCTAAACGCCACAGTACTCCTCGACCGTTCAAAACACTTTTAGCCAGATCAAAATCATTTAATAAGTTTACATTTTTTGTTATATCAATCTGTCACTGTTGTCTTTAATTATATGTTGCGCCCGCGCCGTCTAGCCGTATGGTACACTGTACCAATGACTCCTATAGGTCATGACCAGGGTTGCCGCTGATGTGAAAAGGCAAGTTTGAACTTGCTCTGAGGCTAACCTTGCCTTTGAAAGCCTGTCTTTAATAATAATATTTTATTGATTTAAAAAAGTTGATACATATCCAATTAAAGCCCTGACTCCTGAGCTAGGAGGTACTTTTGTTGTGTATGTCTTTGAGATTTGGAAATATTTAGATTTGGGAGATATAGTCTTATACAGTTATCAAATGGATAAAGATGAACAAGAGACAGTCAAGCAGGTTGTAAGAATTGGTGGTTGAAAAGCTTTAAGAATTGGTGGTTAAAAAACTTTAAGTTTGTATTTCGAGCGTGGTCGAGATCTACGCTTTAGAACGTACAAATAGCATCATTTTTTTATGACGACTGACCTTGTCAATTCAAGTGCCTGTTAATGTAATAAATACTTTAAGTTATGAGTATCTAAAGTTGGGCGCAGTTAACAGCTAACATTCAATGAGCTGTTTAGTTCTATGTCCAATTTTCATTTAAGCAACGCAACCCTTTAGTACTAATGTTTTAAATTTTAAGGTCGTTACTTTTTTCGACCCCCCTTAAATGTTGGTCCTTCGAGCCGGATCTTCATAAAAGTGCCTAAGACACAACCCTAACCATGCAAACAGGACTCTTCATTTCAGTTTTTATGTATATCAAAGATTTAGGATCAGTGCCAAAGTTATCATAATATTTATGTTCCAAAGAATAAAACAAGAATATCCACTAAAAACTTTATCGAGTAATTAAAACAACATTTAATCGAAAAGGAAATATTTTGCGAATTAAACGGCGATGTAAAACGTGTTTAAGGGTTTAATAATTTATGTAGGGAGTTACGAAAAAGTACCAAGTAAGGGTAAATGTGCGAATAAAATAGATGATTATCAGTGTAGTGCAGGGGTACTCAAGCGGTCGATCGCGAGTGACTGGTCGATGTCGTGAGTTTCCCGAAATGTATAAAAATCGAAAAATATTGATCACATAATGCAAATACATCGGTTAAACGGATTTCCACAAATTACTTAAATAATCAACAATTACAAGAATGCTAAGATGTCAGTAACTGTAGGGGCCCAGCAGGGTTGAAGCCTACCGGGGCTATGGGTCTGATTCTGGAAGAAAGACTCGGCCCTGGTACGAAAGGCAACGAAGGAACAGGAGGGGGTTTTTACTCAGTAAAAATCTGAGACTATCTCCCACTCCGCCCAAGAGCGGGGATGTCATATGATAAATAAAATCCACCTCTGTTCCTTCCGTTGTATTTTGGAGGTCTAGAGCCGTGGTAACTCTTTCGAACTATCTCGCAGGTCAAGTCTGAGTACCCCTGCTTAGTGCGTATTAAATACAAATTTTGTAGTGTATTTTATTTTTACTATTACCTTCTCACCGCATATCTAGAATTAATATCCCTAGTATTATAGTGCCATAAATATAATCTTTGATCTTCAACAAGACCATTCCACATAGGAAACTTTATGGGTATCGTGAAATGAATTTGTTTTTATTTCTCAACCGTTTTTAAGTTGATGATACCGCTAAATAGGGTATCGTGGACCGGGACCGTGGTCTCAATTTCCACCTATAAAAATAATATTTTTTTAGTAGTATTTTGGGACCACAAATAAAATACACATAGTCCTGAGTTGAGATACACGAATACACACACACAAATGCTTAGATGCCTACTCAAATTTGTGTAGTCCTCTCCTAAAAAGACCATCTCAGACTAGTGTCTGATGGTATGGTATGGTCGAATCATATAAGGCTATGTAGCTTAGTACCTATAATATATAATCTCATATGATTTGACCATTACATTTTTACTGTAATTGGACTTTAAAAGAGACTTTGACCTCTGATTTTGTTTCAGTTTTTCTTTTTAGGGTAGTTAGCTAGGAAACACCGGCCTGAATTAACATCATTGTCATTTATAGCAAGCAATACTTACATAAAAAACTTACAAAGGTATTTATTCAATGAAAAAAATCCAACAACTATAAAAGCATAGCCAATATTTGTAATGAAGACGCAAAATATAGTCATGACCATAGAATAACCACATTTTGACAGCTATAATTTTTATTACAGTTATTGAACAAACAGGCACAGGTAACGAGCCCGCATCTGTCCGAGTCTGGCATTGAACCCAGTACCCCTAGCTCGCTCCCCCATGCAACAGACACCTGTCCTGTAGGAGTTTTGATTTTGTTTGCGAACTGATATATTTAAATTGCTTGTTTTAAAATAAGGGGTAGTTTTATTTTGTTTTTTAGGTTATAACTTTGGCAAATAGAGGAATGGTGCACCTGATGTGGTTTTTTAGTGTCGACTATAAATATGGCCAAGCTATGAAACTGTGTTATTATTTTATTATTATTTAGACCTTCTGTGTTATTATTTAGACCTTCCATTCAACTTTAGATTAATAGGTACCATCTTGTCTAGTATTCATAACATAAGCTCTGCTTAGTTTGGGACTAGATGGCGTTGTGTGAAAGTTGTAGAATATTGCCTTTTTTTTAGCTACAGAATATTTATGTATTTTTATAATTTAATTTATGTTTTGTATCTATTTATGTGTACATTTATTTACTGTTATTGTTATATATGTATCTATTTATGATTTAATTTAAATAACATAGTCTATTTAATACTTCTCTATATTATTTATACACACTGCGTCTACATCTCTCATACAACTCTCCTGTCGCAGGTCTGCTGGAAGAAATTTCATTAGAAATAAACAGGACCTTTGTACACTTTTATCTGTATTTCTTCTTTTCGATTTTACGTGTTTGTGGGCACATAAATAAATAAATGAATATATTATTCTTACACATTATAAAACTAAGTTTCTCACTGCGTCTGTCTGTGTGTGTTCGGTCGTTTTTGAGTTTATTGCGTTCGTTATTCTTACGAACGCAATAAACTCAAAAACGACTGAATGTGTTTTCATATAGTTTTCATCAAGAGAGAGAGTGACTTATGAGGAAGGTTTAAATAAATCAATAAAACACATTGTAGGGGTTTTATTAATATATTTTACCTAAATTTTCACAATATCTCAAAATGGAGTCCCGTCGAGATCAAAACGCGAGCGCGAGAGAGAGTCGTTTGTTTTTTTTTTTTAGGTGAGAGAGTAGGTTGCAGGTGCGCGGCGCGGGCGGTAAGACGCTACCATTAGGTTGGTGACAATGTGTCGCCAACCTAACCACGATGTTAAAGCCTTGATTACACCTACCGAGTAGAGTGGCGAAACAGTGCTCTCGGCCGAGCGCTCAATATTTGTAAACACATAGCCGAATACTGCCTCGCCTCGCTTCACTGTCTCGGCCGAGAAGGATTTTACTGTCTCGCCACTCAGTAGGTGTAATACTACAACATGCAGATTATGGTACTAAGAATTTCTAAGATTTCTAACTCCCGTACGAAACAGGGGACGGTAGCTAGTCAAATACAAATTCAGTCTCTAAAGACATTTTTCTAACGTTTTATTTCACACAATAACCCGACATGATACCTTTCCAAACTTCTTAGGGATTCCCACTAAATATTTTTCATTCATACCCTCTTTTAATCATTTCTTTGTCAAAATCGTTGAATGACCATAAAGAACAGACTCATACTAAACACAATGCTACCGTGCAAAATACGACTTCAACCGAAAATCTATTGTCTATGATCCAAAGACGACCTTTAACCCCTCGACAAACTTACATCGTACTTCGGAAACTATTTAAAAACCTTTATTACAATGCAATAAAGTTCTTTTAATAAAGAGCATATGGTAAATAAGAATGAATAATTTTGTCGGATAGAATTTCCATTGTGATATTCACAATTGGAATAGAGATTATGTTAAAACGAGTCAGATGACAAATGAATTTAAAAGATTCCTTTGCAAGGAGGGGGATCTATGTCGTTCTTTGGAATTCAATTTGTGAAATAATGATATAAAAATAAGGATTTGATTTGTTGAGGATTAAAATAACCTCTACTGGTATTCGTTTATTATGCCTTGTCAAATTGTATTGATAAAGAAAAAAACACATATCTACGTCCCTGGACTTAGCATAGCATAGCATAGTCGGAATGGGCCGTAATCCACCACGCGGGCCCAGTGCGGGTTGGTGGATGTCACATGTCTTTGAATTTTCCCCGGACTTATTGTCCGGTAATTGAAAAACTAATTTTGGCGATTACCGCCTTATTGACCGGGGACGTCGATATGTACAGTCAGGGGTCAAAAGTGCAGTTGCACTGTACCGATGCTAAAGTGACTAAAATTTCTTTGTAGTAGGTTCTGTACGTTCAATGGTCTACAACTAGTTTAATAGTTAGTTAGTTACTTAAACATCGGCTGACCGAAACTGCACTTTTAGACCCTGACTGTACTCCCGCAAGTCTGCGGAATAGAAAACTTCAATCTGGATTTAAATATTTTTTTTTTCTTTACTAATACTCGTCTACTTATGCAGTTATTAAAAAAATTGTATATAATAATAAAAAAGGCAACAAAAAATTTCAATCCCGCATTTCTGATCTCGCGGATATATGCCAGGGAGATATACAACCAATGCACCCCAAACGTGTTTCATTAGTAAGATAATAATGGGAAGATGGTTATAGATCGTTAAAACAGTACAATTTAAAAAATATACCGACTGAGCTAAAGAACCCTAAAAATTGCGTATGACCCTCGGACTTTTCAAATGAGTAATCGTAGAGTTCCTTGCCTCTGATTATAAATAAGTAGCTTCTGCCCGCGGCTCCGCTCGCGTGAATGTTGTTTTCTCTATACACTAACTTTGGACCCCCGCTTCATCCCCTTAGAGAGAGAAATTGGAAAATCCTTTCTTAGTGCTCGCCTACGTCATAAAAGGAAACCTTGTGCATAATTTCAAGGTCCTAACCCCAGTGTGTGTGCTGTGCGTTGATATGTTAGTCAGCCAGTTTCCCCTTTTATATAATACTAGCTTCTGCCAGCGGCTTCGCCCGCTTGGAAATAGGTTTCTCCATACAAACGTTGAACCCCCGTTTCATCACTATAGAGGGTGAATTTTGGAAAATCCTCGCTTAGTGCTCGCCTACGTCATAAAAGGAAACCTTGTGCAAAATTTCAAGCTCCTAACCCCAGTAGTTTCGGCTGTGCGTTGATATGTCAGTCAGTCAGTTTCCCTTTTTATATAGTATAGATTTAAAAATCGTCTCTTCAAAGCACGCAAAAGCCATACAAAACTTCCACTTCCACACATTCAATTCCCATACAATCCTGTAAAAGCCAACTTTTTAATTTACCTCCCCTCAGCATTATGCATCGATAGTGGTCGATAGCGTGATGAGAGTGCACGTCGATAGTCCGGACTCCGGAGTCGTGCTGCCAACAATGGGAGTAGCCGGGATTTATTGCGGCCCGGGATCTGTACGGGATGATAGGGTTGGGACTAGGATGGAGCTGACTGGGATTTTTTAACTTTTGTTTTTTTTTTTCAGTATAATACAAGCTAAAGCATAGTCAGCCTTATAATGTTCCCACTGCTGGGACTCAGACCTCCTCTCTAAGAGAGAGAATGCGCACCCAGTGTGGGTTAGATGTCACAGGTCTTTGAATTGTCTCTGCAGGTAAAAAGCGTTCAAGGCATATGAGAGTTATGAAGCAGCAGTTTCCTGAAAAGTATATACCGACTGAGCTACAGAACCCTAAAAATTGCGTATGACCCTGAGACTTCAAAAGAGTACCTAACCGTAGAATTCCGTCTCTAATTGTAAATAATTTAAAAATCGTCTGTTCAAAGCCGAGTATATTTCGCTTTGTTCACGTTTTACAAATAGATATATACAATGCGATGCTTACAGTGTTATTGGCTCCCCCTAGACGCGAACTACAGTGGCCAATCTGGAAATGTTTTAATCAACTGCGGACCCTAGTTGGCCGCTATAAAAATAATCTGGCCAAATGAAGCCGTATTTGGCCTCGACCCATCTCTAACACAGAGCAAGTGTGGAGCCGCTGCACAGGACATGCATCACCTGCTATGCTGTCCATCCTGCTTAACCTCCTGCACTTTTCAGGATTCATACGAGGACAATAACAGAGCTGTACAGGTTGCTAAATACTGATAAAAAAAACCAGCTAGAGGATATCGACAAGAAATAAAGAAGTGCTATTTAAATGAAACTTTGGTAGAAGTAACTTGTAAGAAGTAGGACTTTGCATCAGAATGTCTTATTTAAATACCTCTATTTAAAATTCCAAATAAAAAAATGTTGCTTTATGTTGGATAAAACAATGGATTTTTAACTACGAACATTCATCGTATTGAAGTATTCTTTAATAATTTCCAAAATTTTACAATACACATTCTACAACTTTATCGTACAATTACATGTTTCTATGAAACCGAACAAAAACAGATCCATACAATTCTTTAGTTCCTGAAAAATGAAGCCGGCGTCATAGCGGAAGGCAAAATAGCTCCATGTTAGAGTTCAATGGACCTACTTTGTTTATTTCTGTCATTATTTTTCCTAACATACTTTGCATATCTCCCATATATATATGCCATTTACTTACTTAGTAAACAAAAATCACATGAATACTGAAAGTTTAAAAAAATATCACTATTGCAGATACATAAAACATTAACAAACAATGTACGCGTTAATGGGCCTCATCAGACGGCTTAAAGTCACCCAAAGGGCAAGGGCTAAGCTCGGAGTGTCTTTGCATGATCGCATCAGGAATGAAGATATCCGCAGTAGTACCAAGGTTTCCAACATAGCCCAAAGAAAGCCAAACTTTAGTGGCAATAGGCAGGGTCTAATGACCTGGTAAGGGTCGCGGGAATCACCCAGTCGTTGTGGCTAAACTTGAGGGAGGCCTATATCCAACAGTGGAGGTCTTTCGGCTGAATTGATGATGATGATGATACGCGTTAATTTACGAAATCAGAAACTGGAAAGACATGGGGAAATTACGTTCTGTAAAGAATATTATTCAAATGTCATCCTTCGAAGTTCTGGCACTCTTCAAAACGATCTTTAACATTCATGGAATGCTCCTCAGAAGTTAAGTAGGAAGGTTGTTGATTTCTTGTCTATTTTTTTCCTTCATCCCACTCATAGAGCTCAGACATAACACCTTCGGATTTTCTCTTTTGGGGTTATCTGAAGAGTGTAGATAATTCTTCACCCCATCAGAACATCTCTCCCTTCGACCGTACTGCTGTGGCCAATCTGGTAATTTTTTAATCGACTGCGGACCCTGACAAGCCGCTGCACGAAGAATCAGACCAAGTGAGACTTCATCGACCCATCTCAAACACAGTGCCAGTGTGGAGCCACTGCACAAAACATGCATCAGCTGCTGTGCTGCTCGTCCTGTACAACCACCTGCACGTTTCAGTATTTCATCATCATCATCACATTTCAGCCGATAGACGTCCACTGCTGGACATAGGTCTCCCCCAAATGTCGCCACAATGAACGGTCCAGTGCGTTTTGCATGCATCGGATTCCCGCAACCTTCACTAGGTCATCGGTCCACCTTGTAGGGGGCCTTCCAAAACTGCGTCTTCCGGTACGCGGTTACCACTCCAGAACCTTTCGGCCCCAACGGCCATCTATTCTGCGAGCAATATTTCTATGTCTAATTGTGTATGTAGATGTCTGTTAACTTCTTCCGCTCTGGGCGATGAGACGAGAGGGCGTGTCAGACATTTACTGACTAAATCACACCGGTGTCCTTTACTCCTCTTTACGTTCTAGGGCCACGGTTACTCTTTCAAACGCCCTAGCATTCTGCAGGCCTGGTCCTCAAGTTTGCTATTACAATAGTGTCAGAACGGTCTATCATTGATTTCATAATTGTTGATTTTGGCGTCATTGTGACTTTGCAATGGTCAACCACTGACACTCCATTGAAAGAAGTGGCATAGAACGGTAATCTCGTAAAATATTGACAATTTAATGTCTCACGTATACGGTAATCTGCTATTTTGACAGTTCCTTTGATCAGTGACCTACCATTAGAACGTCATTGTGCAGTCATTGTTTTTAATAAACTCGATATAGTCATTCTACCACAACTCTATTACGAGACCATTAACCGATCAATGATCGATCATTATGAATCAGCAGATAACGAAAATGACAATGGGATCGTGTTGGAATGACGAATTTATAAAAATAGCAGACTTGGGCCCCTGGTCCTTATTATAGAATGGTCGGACGGCGAGCTACTCATTTCTAGTAATCCACAAGCATTACCATCACACTTTGAGCGTGCCTTCCAACAAACAAATATTTACATGTGTGGCAAAAAACATTGAAATAGTGGCTTTAACATACATTACACTAACCTAGAAAACTAGTACCTCTCAACTTTCAGCATCATTTATTTATTTATTTATTTAGTCATAGGAGAACCAACAGCTATAACAAAAGAATAACAATAGTATAAGAGACATTGAGCCAATTACAGGTTCTCACGGGTAGAAACAGGTAAAGTAACAGAAAACTTACGATCACTAATAAGCACGATAAAAAAAAGAACATAATTAAACATCTCTTAAGTCAAATTAACACTATGCACTTTTGAAAAAGTCCGCATTCAGCTGAGTGCGTGCCGAATAGGTTTTAATAGTAAACGGGTCAAAAGAGAACTCTTTACAAAGAACATTAAAGTCCTTACACACTCGCACCATGCAGGAGTTTCGCCTGTAATTAGAAGAGGAAGAAGGAATAGAGATAGGTGGATTAAATCTAACCGATCTCTGGGGGACATTAAAGCATAATTTATGTAGGAGATCAGGACAGTCAATCTCATTAGATAAAATTTTTAGCAGGAAAGTGCAATCTGCTAATCGACGACGATCATAAAAACGAATGCCGGATACAGTTAGGTGCAGACCACTCCATTCGTAACCACTATAACCAATCGTATTTGGTTTGGTTTCCAAAAATATAACGATTTGTTTAATGTCTTATTGTTTATTAGGAGAAATCCTATCTGTACGCATATTTCATTTGTTACGCTTTCTCCATTGTCTTGTTAATGTTATGAAATAAATATTTGTGGGCATGACAAAGTGTGAGTGTTGAAATGTAACTGAACTGTTCGATATCTTTGCGCAGTTAATTCTTATCGCCCACGGATATTGATGTTTCGAAATTTTAGAAAACACGGAAGCGAATCCGAGCCCGAAGAATCGCCAAACATAATTGGTAGTGGGTAGGGCTCATTGCTCGTAGAACAAATGGTCGATGGAGCCGACTGGATTGGTGACCGCGTACCGGAAGATGCAGCGTTGGTAGGCCGCGTACAAGGTGGACCTGGTCATGGCCGCGGGAACCCGATGTTACATGCGAGACGCACGGGACAGGTCATTGTGGCGACACTTGAGAGATACCTATGTCCAGTGCAGTAAAGGACGTCTTTCGGCTGAAATGATGATGATTCAAAGATTCAAAGCATTTAGAATAGAATAGAATAACATTTATTTGCATAAAAATACGATATAAAAGAAGAAAACGCAAATAAACCCTTTACAGGCACTTTTGAAATGTCAAGAAGTCAGTCAGAAAAAATATGCTAATTGCACATTCCAAAGTGTAGATCTCTATGGAGAAGAATATGCAGGAAACTCCATGGACACTCTTTTCAATCATGTATTACAATTATCTCGGTTACATGATGACGGAAGCGAGTTGTCTTCTGCAATTGAAATGTGTGTCTGTACTTTCTAGCTCACATTCTGATAAAGACGGAAACCCCTAGGATTGATGCCTGCTAGAGCTGCAGGACCGATTGAAGCACCACAGCCCTGAAACGCAAAGGGCAACTGAAGGATACTGATGAAATTCTACTATATCGGTACACGGTTGGCATAATGGTTGAGCGATTGCCTGCGACACTACGTCTTATGCGTGCGATTCCGGGGTTCGATACTATAATTATTATGTGTTTGTATTTTTCAGAACATTGGGGTCCTGGACCTTTGAAAGGCGTACCAGAGGCCGATGTTAACTCAGAGAGGCCCTTCACATACTTTTCATGGAACGTGATCCCATCACAGCTCTGCCACAAAATTGCTGTCTGGATGTTTCTAACTGATTTCTATATATTTAGGTGTTATGAAAACTAAAAAGTTTCAGAATGTCAGGTTATTTTGCAAAACGCAAAATTTGTCTTTTATATTAAGATGATAACTTGTTTAAAATAGATACTCGTACATTATTGTCAGAAGACCTGACGTTATTTAACAAAATGAAAATCAGTTTCGGATTCAGCACAACCAAAAAAATAACAATTACGCAAAAAAAAACAAAACAGCTATCAACTTTTATTTTGCAGACTTCTGATATAAAAAGAAAGAAAGAAAGAAAAAACGTTTATTCGTACCTCACACATACAGTAAAATTAAAAAAAAAAAAAAACAGTAAAATACATTAGAATTAAAATATTTTTTTTTGCAGACTTGTGATTATTAATATTATAAAGCTGGGAATTTTGTTGGTTTGCTTGAACGCGCACATCTCAAGAAGAATTCTCTATTTCGAATTGAATCGAATCCCTTAAGTGTTGGATAGCCCCATTTATCGATGACGGCTAGACACGAGTGAAACCGCGGGGACATCTAGTCTTCCATAACCATTCTCAGTTCTAAATAAGACATAATATTACAAAATGAACTGGAACCATAAGCTGCAGTGGACAAATCGTGAGAAACAATCCACACTAATAAAAATGTCACACGTTGGTCCGTTCAGCGAGCTGGAATGCACTGAGGTACTGAATGTAAGGACGTGTGATGTGCCTTTATTGCAAGGAGATAAGAGCTGTTTTTGAATATCGTGCGTGATTGATTATGAAGTGAAGTAGGGTTACCATTTTAAGAAAGTAAATCAGGACTTTTGGTATCTTTGGAAATAAAAAAGCAGAAAACAAGAAGTGTATTTTTAAAAAGGCTTTGGGCTTAATTGAATCTGTCTGCCAGAGGAACCCAATACCCCAGCAGGGCCGATGGCCATGGGGAATATCTGAAAGGGAAATCGTAGTCCTAGAACGCAAAGGATACTGGTGTGGTTTTAGTCAGAAAAATAAAAGTCAGCCCAGAGTGGGAGAAGTCACAGGATGATTTCCCAACTCAAGAAAAAAAAAAGAGGAACCCAATAATTCGTAATTACAGTAATATTATTAAGGCACAAATGTGTAATCTATGCATGCAAGAGCAAGTGTAATGTGAGTATGTTTGTAACTTTTCTACGCTCAAACGGCGAAACGGATTTGGAGACATTTGCCATGTCCTGAAATATTTTTTCTTTATTTCAGATCTTTTAGATCTAAAAGATACAGATCCATAATATTTATGTTAGTAAGTACTTAAGAACTATGTTAGTAAACACACACAGGAAATAAAAACATATAAGACATTCATTTTTTGCCCCGGGAATATGTTCCCGTAGGATTATTTTCTTCTTTTACATGGGCGCAGCCGCTGGCGGTAGGTTCCGCAAATTATAGTTTTGGTAGGCCAAACTACTTATTTTAATATTATCTCGTACACTCAAAACTTGCATGGTTTGATGAATTTTCTAACCATTTCAAACTTTTTGAAGTTATAAAATCCTTGTTTCGACGGTTAAAAGGCTAATTGATCTAAACAACATTGTTTCCAATATTGAGTTATATACATATTCGGAATCAGTAAATTTTTCTCCGTCGTTTAAGTCAGGTTTAATTTTTTTTTTGAAAAAATGTCGCTTAAATCAATTAGCCTTACAACCGTCGATTTAATACTTCAGTAAACTTCAACGTTGGCTAAGGAAAAAAAATCTGTCAATGTCGATACAGGAGTAATTCTTAGTGGGCAACGTTTTTCTTTATAAAAAAAAAACGCCTACAATTTTGATAAGTAAATAAATATAGACAATCCCCGCAAAACATGGCCACCCTTACAAAACACTAGTGAGGGATTGCAGATTTAATATGGTCCGTCATTATCGATAAGTAACGCGCTAATTTACTTGTCGTTGCTTGTCGGCACGTCCACATTCCTAGGGTTGGGATTTGTCGATAAAATTACTTTGACCTTTTCGCAAATCCAATTTTGGATGTTTGGATCTTGTAGACAAAGATGATCGATCAATCTATTGTAATTGGTCTAAGACGATGGTTTTATGTACCTTTCGGGTAATAAGTTTAGATTATGCTGGTTAGCCAATGTGGTCGGTACGGCTCTTGCCTGAAAACTGTCAACAATTTGACTTCGCTTGTATTTACTCTTTAATTCAACTTTTCTTAACTTATATGATAAAGGGTTGCGAACGGCGAATAATGGGTGGCTCGCCATCCGACCGTCCGGTAAACGTCCGGACCGAGCCCAAGTCGTCGACGGCGCGTACTGTTCCACGCGCGCCTCAGGGAGATGTCAGCAAATCGTAAGAGCCCAGCAGGGTCGAATCCTACTGGGGCCACGGGTAGTGTGAAAGTGAACACATGAACAGGAGTGGGTTTTTAGTCAGTAAAAGTCTGACACTATCTCCCGCTCCGCCCAAGAGCTTAAAATCATCTAATGACAAGTCTTCATTAGAAGATTTTTCCACCTAAAAAAAAAACTTATATGATAAAGAGGAGCAATTGTTTGTATGTTTGTGTATGTTTTTTGGGGGAAAATACAAGGGTAGACTGCGAAATTCAAATTTACTTATGTTTTTGCTTTTTGCAGGTCAGTATCAGATTCTATAATGTTCATTAAAATATTATTTGCGTGCCTATAACCATTACAAGTATGCCTATAATATTTGAAAAGTTCCCTCGATTTCTCCAGGATCCCAGGATCATCCCACCATCATAGCTTGACGTGGGAAGCACCTGGAAAGTCATCATCATCATTACTGGACATGCGTCTCGCCTCCATCAGATTCCCGCAACCCTTACCAGGGTGTCGGTCCACCTTCCAACGTTGCGTCTTCCAGTGCGCGGTCGCCACCACAGAAACTGTCAGCCCTATCGAACATCTAAGCAATGTGCCCTGCCCACTGCCACTTAAGTTTAGCGACTCTTTCGGCTATGTCGGTAACCTTGGTAACCTGGAAAGTAACCACTTTTAAACAAACTGAAAAAAAATCCAAATCCATCCAGGAAAGTATTAACTTTTACACAAAAATATAATTTCCCAAAATCAACGCGTTTTCGAATAATCGGGGAACATACACAAAAATAAAGATTTTGACGAATTGAAAACTCTCTCCTTTTTCGAAGTCGGTTAAAAATATATTTTAAACCACTGCAAACCGCTCGCTTCTTAACATAACTTGCTTCATTACCTGTCACCTGTGCTTACCACTTCATTTATAGCCACCATGATTGTTTTATAATGCACATTTTTATTGCTAACACATTATATTGTAATCAAAATGAATGCCCGCCGGGTACGCGCGTTATAAATGGCGGGGGATGGCCCATTTTGTAGTCAACTGTCAACGGTGGCACGAAATAGTGGCCCAAGGATTAATGGGTGTGTTGCAGAAGGTTTATTTAGTACCAGGTGTTAGGCCAAAACTTGGTTAGTCGGTAGGATTTTTTTATTATTGATCTGCTCACACTTGACTACTGTCATCCGATGATGTGATCTACAGTGGAGTACACTTGCCTAGAAGTAACCTATTCACTCTTGACTTTAAGATCCCTAGGTTGTGGTTATCACGGAACACAGATTCCGGCAGGGATTTCCTCTTCTTCCAATGTGTTTCCAAAAAGTTTTGTGTTTGTATCTCGCATCCATCGGATACCCGGGACCCTCACCAGGTCATCGGTCCACCTTGTTGGAGGCCTTCCAACGCTGCGTCTTCTGGTATCGCAGGCGCTTTACTTGTTGTAATTTATTTCATCATCACTGTTCTTGAAACGGTAAAGGAATACATTGGTAGGAAACCGGCATGTGACAGCCGCATGTGACAGTGAGCCAAAAAATCGAAGACATGTGACATCCACTAACACGCACCAAACCCGCGTGGTGGATTCCCTCTCCGGAGGCCTGAGTCCCAACAGTGGACATTTTAAGGCTTAAGCTTAAGTTTAAGTATGACTATTATAAATTCACATTATTTTAATTGACTCAAACATTGCTAACTAGCTGACCAAAGAAAAATCTGGACTTTAATACATTTAAATCGTCAATAACTCGACATTCTGTGAGGTGAGCTGTCGCTCGTCCCTTCTCTATAGAAGAAGAAACTTTTACACTGCCGTGCAATAATAAAAGGCCAATATTAGTATCGATTTTTTTCATAAAACTTATTGTCAATCAACCTTATCGATTTCCTGCTAAAAATGATACTCTTTCGACATCCTAATTATAGCATGATTTATCACCGACAATGTCCTCCAAAGTTGTCAAATTGGTCAATTTAGCCAGCAAATTGGGCAATTTGACCGTGTTGCCAACTAGTTGGGGATATAATTTTATTTAAATAGTTGTAGAATAAAGTATTGCTGTATCTCTACTGAGTATTTAAGGTAATCATCGGGTAATTTGAGATATTTATCACATTGAATCTTGACATTAGGAAGGTAATTGTGTTAGATTACTTATGCGTAGACGCAGGTTTCAAGGCTAACAGGTCAAAGTTTTCGTGCTGGCTGGCCAAATGTATTTTTTTGTTACATAATGTTTGAACTACTTATCAACATGTTTGTGCTTTAAAGTATGCTACTATATGTAAGTTGTTCGAGCTGTAAATCTTATTTCAATGAAGTACTAATACATAGATATACTATCGCCAACCTTTGCAAAGGATGATTTAATAGCTGAAACATTGACGTATTTTTGATTGGACTGGCGATAAACATGTCAAAGATTTTCTTGATAAAAAAAACTACATTTAAAAAAGGTTTTTAAATATAATATTTTTATCTAGAAAACTCTACAAAAGTCATCATTATAACTGTAACAATAACAGCTTCGTTTCCCACAGTAGTGTGAAACTCAAATTAAAACACACTCATCATAAAAATAACCGTAATTTTATGATATTAACGCCTTCAGTGCGAAAACATTAATAAAATAATATAATGATTTGCAGTTCGTAATTAAAATCCATTCGACGCAATCATTTTTTAATCAGATGACAGTAAAGTATATTTTTTATAAGTATCGAATGCCTGAAGCTCTGGCAGATGTAACATGATTTATAATGAGTCCACTTTTTAATGGTTTTTCGAAAAATATTACACAAAAATATTTTGTTAAAAAAATCAAAACATGTGGGAATGTCGCGCTGTCACTGTCCCGAAGTGTAGTGGAATGGTGTGGTTTTGATACTTGCTATTTTATTATAGAAAGAGTTTCAAACTTTGCATTTATCTTGTGCAAGTATTATTATAAATACACTGCATTTTTGTATTGTAAGTATTAAGGAAAGTATAATTATGTTAAACTGTGAACGTCTTTCGGCTGCAATAATGATGACTATGAGTTTTAGATTCTCATTGAAATAATTTAATAATAAAAACAAGATACATAATACCAAACTATTGATATTTTATTATTATTGATAAAGATGGTAGTGTTACTAGTATCAATGCTGTTATACCTTTCCTGTTTTGTTCATATTTCGAACTACTTTATATTTTTTTTACTGAGCATTGCCATGCAACATGGTAATCCACCACTCTTTTGGGTAAGTAAGTACGCTTCCAGTGGACAGCAATATGGAGGAATTTTTTGACGGTATATTTTAATATATTTAGTATATTTTTCTTTTGTTTAAGTGTATGTTAGGATATAGTATAGTTATTTAAGTTTTTAATAGTGTATATTACTATGTAAGTAATAGTTTTATTATGTAGTTATTTTATTTTTCATAATCATAAAAAATCACTGTTTTAAGTTTAAGATAGGTTTAAACTTAAAACAGTGAATTTTTTCGACCCAATTATTCCGTGCAAGTATCAAAATCATACTATCCTCATACACTCCTACCTACACCATACTGCAAAGGTATCCGATGCCCATATGTTCAGTTTTTTGGTGAACCGATAGGTTTTCATGCATTTTTTACTAAAAACTAAAAAAAACATCGCGTGCGTTTTGTTTATTGCGAAAAATGGAACTCGATGCTGCGCCCGCATAAATGTGGAGAGTGAATTAAAACGTGATGCTGGGAAACCTTCTGCTGTAGGGAATGAATTGCTTTTGTTAATGTACAAAAACAGAATGGTTTATTCTAGGATTTGATAATAATAAATAAATAGATGGATAACACAACTTATACCACCATCATCGTCATCATTTCAGCCGAAAGATGTCCGTCGACGGCTGTATATTTGCCTTTTTTTGTAACCCTCTAGTGATCGCCACAACAACCGGTCCTGTGCGTCTCGCATCCCTCAAATTCCCGCGACCCTCACCAAGTCATCGGTCCACCTTGTAGACGGTCTTCCAACGCCATGTTTTCCGGTACGCGGTCGCCAGTCCAGAACTTTTAGCCCATTGACCATCTGTCCTGCGAGCAAGTTGCCCTGGCCACTGCCACTTAAGTTTGGCGATTCTTGGGGCTATGTCAGTACCTTGGTCCTCCTCAACGCAAGGATACTCCAAGCATAACCCTATCATATTTAACGAATAAAATCTTTTTTTTCTTAATATAAGAAGGACCAACAAACTGCTACAATATGAAAAATATATATTGATAATAGTGGCGCACAAAACATACAAAAATATTGTAGATAGCCAACAACGTTAGCTGTTCGCAGATTAGCTGTACAATTCACAAATAAAATCACTAGGATGACATAAGTGATGAAAAAATTTACGCAACTATCGGGACATTAAAAAAAAGAGTAAAGAAGAATATATACACTTTCTATTCTTTTTCACTTTTTTTTATTAGATTTTTTTAACTAAAATAAATCATGAGCGCTTCGCTATTCAGAAAATATTTTTGGATTTACTCGTACAAAGTGAACATGTAAAAATATCTATATGCGAAACTGTCATGGCGTATTTATTCACATCGTAAAATCTATCCTTAGCTCAGACCGGAAATAATGAAACGATACACGACTAAACGATCTAATAATTCAAACGGAATCCTAACGTTAATATATCTACACCATATTCTATTAATCTTCGGACCATAAATAATCTAGAGTTCTCAGTAGCCGCCATCTTTGATTCGTTATGACATATTTCAAATTAATTATTAAATTGACACGAATATCTTTCGCATCGCTGAATGGTGCTGTAATAATTTGTTACGATATGATAGGAATTATATCGATGCCTTGCGGGATTACTGCTCTCAAAACGGTAAAGGAAAACATCGTGAGGAAACCAACATGTCCTAGAGCCAAAAAATACTATAAATTACGGCCCAATCTTTCATAATCACTTTTCTTTTAAATACGTCTAAAGGAACCTCTGCAAGTTAGATTTCAAAGGTGCGGGATCCCAGAAACATTCTAGAATCAAAAATAAAACAAACTAATAAATATCTTTTATTTCAATTTTGCACTCATTTCACTGTGTTAGTAGATATAACATTCTAATTCCATATTATTATATTCAATTTTATCAATTCAATATTCCAATCCTAAATAACTAATATATATAAAAACTTATGAAACTAAATCAAACATGTCAAAAAAAAAAACAAAATTATAAAATCGTATTATTGAAATTAGAACACCATAAATACATAAATTAAAATTTAGTCTTTTTTGAAAAAAAAAATGTGTAAACCTATTCCATTATTTGTTAAAAAAAAACAGATCAATTTCTACATATTTTTATAATATCTTTGTTTAAAAAAAAAATTGAGTAAGTATCCCCAAAATAAATATATTTTGAATTATTTCAATTAAAATATGTATCCATTGGTTTTGGAATGGGCAGTCTAGTTTAGCGGCACTTGTGACTCATTTCAATTACACTTGTTTTATTAAAATAACACGTCGTAACTATTTTTTTTTTGTTAATTAAGGGCACTAATTAATTTTAATTTAACAAATCAAGCGACAGTAACAAAGCAAGACAAATAGATTGAATTACAAAGCGTAACCTCGACAAAGTTTCCATGGCACACTTTACAAGATTGCTATGAATCCTATGCGTTGGGCGTCACTCTGAAATGGAAATAAAAATGCCAATTATTAGTTCTACATTTATTTTAAGACAACATGTATACATTATATATTTTTTAAATTACAATAAAAAATTATAAAAAATATTTAAAAGTATTAAAAAAAACAGTATCCCAACGGTATCGGGAATAGGGTCTAAGCTACAGGTCAGGACTCCAGAGGAAGGAACCTCCTAACTATACGAGCCGTGTTCAGAAGTACCGCTTTCTGAATCAAGCCCTTGATCCAGCAGCCTAACACTAGCTTTTGTCGTTTAGCCCATGCAGGCCTATGTGAAATAAAAATATTTTGAATTGACGAGAGCCTCTTAAGATGTTGGTTGAGGCTCGTACCTATTAAGCCATTGGCTGACACAACTATCGGTACAATGATCGCCGAATCCACTTATTGTTATTAATAAGTACCACGAGTTTTTACTATTCCAGTGCAGGGCAAAGGACGCCCTCCCCTCCTCCCACTTTTTTCCTAAAGAATTAGGCAGTGGTTATCCTATAGAACTTAAATTCCCGCCTGTTATTTTAAGTTCCATAAAGGAGGAGCGTACCTTATCAACCAAGCAAGTCCAGGTAGAAGTTACCCAAGTATATATTGGAACCAAACCCAACTAAAACACAAATATGGCAAGAAGATTCTTGATAAAATGTGATGCTCAAAATGATAATCCAAATGGTTTATCAGACAGATTGTCGAAAATACAAAGACTTGAGCATCGACGACGCCGAGTTGCTAGCCTGTCGGTTTTCTGTCGTTTACATATCTGTGTGCATTGGAATTGCCCAATTTAATTCCGCCAAGTCCGTTCCATCATCGGACCACTAGACGTACGACGTTGCACACCATGTACCGGTAGTAGTACAAAGCGTTTTGGGAACACACTTATTGTGCCTACAGCTAAGGAGTGGAATTCCCTGCCGGAGTCTGTGTTTCCTGATAGCTACAACCTAGGGGTCTTTAAGTCAAGAGTGAATAGGTTACTTCTAGACAAGCGTGCTCCATCGTCGGTCACATCATCGCACAGCGATCAGACGCGAGTACTCTAAAATAACATATTGTCAACTGCAGTATTATCGGCGACGCCTGCAACCAGGCCCCTTATTCTTAGTGACCCTGAAGGTACACCCGCTTCTCGATACAACAAACACTTCTTATCACTTATCATTATCACGTAGACATACATATGTAGCAACTGTCGCTATTCGCTTATCATTGAGTATACAATCTTGGGTGTGGAGTATGAAGAGAGGTATAGAGCGCATTGTGACTTTGACCAGGTGGCCAGAAACGGTTATGTTATTGATGAAGATTTAAGTTTATATATGAGTTGTATAACTTTTTTGGGGTACAATAAAGTTTATTCTATTCTATTCCATAATATACAAAAGGAAAACTTTGCACTTAAACCATACAATTGGTGTTTTTATCGCATTCGGCGATATTTTCCAGGCAACTTGTAATGGACAGAGATTACCCAGACACAAAATGCGCTTGCACCTGGTGCAAATATAAAAATAAACAGAAATTAAACACTCAATACTGAAAGGTTTCCTATACGTTAATAACAGCAAGGGAATTTAGGAATTAATAACTTACAAGTAGCTCTTAAATAGAAATTTATCAAATATTAATGCCCGATCTGCACTATTAAACCGTACCTAGATCAAATGTTTGTTTAACATTAACAATATTAGTAACCTCTCAACATTTTCTGCTAGACTGAAGACGTAGCCAACGATTTCAGTTCTAGTATCGTGTCCATTCACATTTAAACTCACATACACAAGACACCCAGACCTGAAACAGCTATCCTTAGGCCATACAAATATTTTTTCAATGCAGGAATCGAACCCACGAAACAGCGCAGAAGTCAACCGCTCAACCACTGCGCTAACCGTGCAGTTATTTATCATTTAAGTGTTGGTCCACATGCAACAGATATGAATTGTTGTATGTGCACTATTATAATAGTAAAATCTTTCTGTTTTTATATTGTTTATGCATGCTGTGTCTAGCGTATGATATTTTACACTTGGTTTATATAAAGGCAAGTATATTTTTAATGTAAAGTGTAAGAATTGTACATAGGCCAATTCAATTATATGTACGAGTATTTAAAAAAAAATACTATAGCTTATCTAATTAATACCCCGACGCCACTCCTGTTCCATACCATGTCCTGTGTGGTCTACCCGTATTCCGTAGCACCATAGCACGTGCTCGTCAGCTGCCGTCACAAAAACGAGGAAGTGCACGCGTTCTGTACCATGGCTCTGTCCGTGTTTTGTTCACCAAGTGCACAAGGTTTGGGGACAAGTTGGGTTCTAGTTGGGTTTTAGTTACGCCCCGGTAAAGGAGAATTTTTTTAAATGTGGAAAATCATTCAATAACTTCTCTCGCTCTTAGGCGGTGCACAAGGACGTGTTAGACTTTTACCCACTCTTATGTCTCCTCTTTGCCTTGTGTTCGAAGCCTTTCAGAAACGGACCCCAGTAGGCTTCGACCCTGCTGGACCCCTACGGTTATGCTGACATCTCCTTGAGGCGCAGTTAAGAAGGATGGGATACCAATAAAAACCAGGAGCTTTCCAATGTCAAGTCAATGATCACGTTAAGAATAATTTGATTTGAAGTTAGAGGTAGGTAGTTATTTATTTATTTATTTATTTTAGGAAACTCAACAGTTTATTTGTAAAGTTACATGGGCTAAGAAGGCTCACCCACTAACAATGAACAGCCCAATGTAGCTGCGTATAGATCATGTAAAAGTGAGGTCTACACACGCTGCACATTGATAGCGAAATGATGACAATTATCTCTTAAACCAATTACAGAGTTTCACGGCATTTATAAAACTAGGTTAACTAGAAAGTGATGTAAGGAAAGAATAAGAAAAAAAAAAGATATGTTGTTGTTATGTTTTTATTCCCACAACTATCTATCACAAAATGCCATCTAGTCCCAAACTAAGTAGAGCTACTCATCAAAGTACTAGACAACTGATAAACATACTTATATATTTCTAAATACATACGTATTATAGATAAATTACTCCCAGACACAGAACAAATGATCGTGCTCATCACACAAACATTTGTCTTGGGTGGGAATCGAAAGCACGACGTCCAGCATAGCAGTCAAGGCCACTAACCACTAGACCAACAGGCCAGTGGTTTGTATGTTTGTTACTTTATCACGCTCAAACGGCAGAACAAATTTCGATGAAACTTGGTACACGGGTAGACTATGCCTTGGAATAGCACATAGAATACTTTTTATCTTGGGAGTATGTTCCCTTGGGATAATATTCTACTATCACGCAGGCGAAGCCGCTGGCAGCAACTAGATTCCTAATAAAAAAACATCACCATCTTAACCAAGACACATCTCCCCTTATATTTAAATACAAACCCAAAAAAATCACAATAATCAAATCAGAAGTTAATAAAAAACACAATCATTCGTTCCGCACGTGCACATGTGTATTAAAAGGAACATTTCAAGAAAGAAAGAAGGAATCAAAAGGAAGAATCGGAAATCCTCTACATCCTAATAGTTCAAAAAAAAAGCCACGCCCACTCACGAGTACTTGTCATTACCAGTTCCACCTGACCCGTAAATACTTTACAAGAAAGGGAGGATGAAGGTCTTATTATGATTGGTGCTACTTCATAATTTCTGAATGGATTATTGAATGAAAAAGGCAGTTTCCGGTGCGTTTGATATCAAGTTATTAGATCTGTCTTTTAAAAGGGCTTGCACAATGGCGTAACGATGACAAGTCTGCACTAATATAGATTAGCATAAATAAAAAGGAGAAACTGATTGACTGACATATCAATTACTGGGAATAGAAATATAAAATTTTGCTCAATGCTTCCTTTTATGATTTATTGAGTCAGGTGAAATGGGGGACCAAGGTTGTCGTCATTTATTTTTTAAAACCACCCACAAGAAAATTTAAGCTAGAACTACACTGCGCACACGTGTGCCACATACGCCGATCTGAGCGCGTTCGTCTCCATACATTTTATATGGCAACTAGACCTGTAGAGCTACATTAGATCCACGCCACGCGACGTCGTTCTACGTACAAATAAGGCGTGGTACACGTGTGCGTCGGTCCTAAGTTCTAGCTTTAAAGCGTGCTAAAGATTGTGTGGAAGTCCCTTATTCCTGGGCATAAAAACACAAAAAGAAGTTTGATATCCTTATCAATGTGATGTTGAGTATTCCAGTTTGAAGAAAGAAAGACCATGTCAAAGGGTAGCGTAGCAATGGCTATAGCTCGCCGTCCGTCCGTCCGGTAACCGTTCGGACCGAACCCAAATCGTCGACGGTGCGTAGTGTCCCACGCGCGCCTCAAGGAGATGTCTGCAATCGTAGGGGCCCAGCAGGGTCGAAACCTACTGGAGCCTTGGAACGAAGGCAAAGAAGGAACAGGAGTGGGTTTTAGTCAGTTAAAGTCTGACACGCCCTCCCGCCCCGCCGAGAAACCTTTACTTTTTCAGCGATAAATCATCGAATAACTATTCTCACTGTGTGCAGCGAAAGGGAGTGTTAGACTTTCGCTGACTAAAATCCACCGGTGTTCCCTAAGTTGCGTTTTGCGATAACCTTTTCGAGCAATTCCACAGCCCAATTAAAGTGCCTAATGAGTGTTTGACAGTTTTTGACACAATAAGAGATTTCACTCCAAAATCTTAGTCCGTACCAATTATTTCCATGATCAACCTTGAACTACAATTAATGATTACAAAACTAAATGAATTAAGTACACCCAATTGAATCTCTGACGTAACAACAAAATATAACAACACCATTTCATTAAAAATCGTGCCCAACTAATCAAAATAAACACAAAACCTCTCACTTCCAAACGACTGCTCAGCAACTCTTGCGCATCCAATAAAAAAAGCTACAATAAAGAATTCGTCCATTAATCATTTGTATAGTAAAATAAATGCACGTTTAATAATATTGACAGATGTAGTATCTTCACGCCAAAGGGGCAAGGGGTCAGGCAGAGAGCGAGCATTAATCTGCAATAACTGTACTTCAACTCACGTCTGCGCTTGCGCATTAGTGATGGAATTTTGAGAACATCTGTGTGGAAGAGAATTTTTGGTTGAACTTATGTTAATTAACTTTATTTCAATAATGTTAGCAATGTTTTAATATAATAAAACTATGAAAAACCATCATTTATCTATCAATAGGTGTGTGAGCAGAGAGCAGCAAAGAGGTGTAGCTTTTTGAATTTGTGCTATGAGCCACTTTAGATTTATTTCTATAAAAACACATTGTCGCAATGTCGCATTGTCGTATCGCCTTTTTTATGTAACTTTATCCGATGTCCTCCGTTGTCCTTTGCGTTCTAGGACTACGAGTTTCCTTTTCAGCTTTTCAGGTACCTGGCTAATCTCCGGTGCGATTGGCCACCATGATTGAAATTTGGTTGGGAAGATAATTTTTGATGCCAAAATACTTTAGAAAAGTTTTGCAGTTTGAAACACCCATTTCTCATTTCCATGCTCAATAAGTCACTTTCAAAAACTGTAAAACAAAGTGACCACGCTTTTAACAATTGACCCGAAGATAAAATTTTATTCACAAATAAAACATTTTTCTTTATTCAATAACAGTAATGGAACTGTGTCTATTAGGTAAACAGGCCATCTTTTATGAGTACAATTGGCCACAACCAGTATGCTGTCCGCGGAAGCCAAAAAGCAGTATCTCAAAATTTTTGAATTTTACTTTGTATTAGCTGTCTTCCCCGGTTTCACCAGTGTCTTTTGTTATTAACTATTTAGCCACTTTAGCCTATAGCCTTCCTTAATAAATGGGCTATCCAATATTTTAATATTTCTTCTATTAAAACCGTTCCTAAGATAGGAGTTCCTAAGATTTTCACCTTATAATTTTAATGGGTATAGATTGAAAAGTTTGAAACTTTTCGCGTCAGGCAAGTTTTTCGGAAAACTAAAATAAAAACATAAGAAAAACACTATCATTAATGCGAATTTCATATTTTTTTTTTATTTAGGCATCAAAGAGTCATACAAAAAAAAACAGTACAAAAAAAAATATAATTCTTAAGATAATTGTTTCCTTACAATAGACCTATAGTGCCAACAATGTAGTACTCGTATTTAGGTAAAATTAAGTACAATAAACTCCACTTTAAAAATGCGAAAGTAACTCTGTAGACTTTTTTCAAAAATAGGCCTTAGCCGCTACACCGATTTAAGAATTACATTTAATATAAATATAGTCTTGGATCTGAATAAATTAATTAAAATACTTTATAACAACATTCCACGCAGGCAAAGCCGCGGGCAGAAGTGGTTTTCAATTAATTTTGCGACAAAATTCCTGTTTTCTCGAAACTCACTTTAATTCAGTTACCACTTGTTGTCTTCAGAAGACAGTACAGAACAAAAAAAAAATGTAGGTATGTATGTTTATTATGTCTCAGTCCCTTAGAAATGATTGAATATCTACAGTTTATTGATATTAGGTGAAAAGATTGTTATCCGACACTTACAGATATAAATCGCATTCGTTTTACTTCCATTTCTGTTTTATTTTAATAAAATTGATGGGTTTTTATAACTTCAATTGTAGAAAGTAACGATGAGTTTTTTATAGTGGAGAGATTTGTTTAATCATTCTGGTGGATCCGTATAAAATATGATCAACTGCGGAATATGGTAAATATGATTTCTTTTTCTGAAGTTGGAAATCATTCAGTTACTTCTCCTGTTCTAGGGTTTTTTTTTTTTTTTTTTTTTTTTTTTTTTTTTAAGGTGGGAAAATCATCTAATGACAAGTCTCGCTCTTGGGCGGAGCGAGAGATAGTGTCAGACTTTTACTGACTAAAAACCCACTCCTGTTCCTTCGTTGCCTTCGTCCCAGGGCCCCGGGTTTCGTTTTCACACTACCCATGGCCCCAGTAGGCTTCGACCCTGCTGGGCCCCTACGATTTGCTGACGTCACCCTGAGGCGCGCGTGGAACAATACGCGCCGTCGACGACTTGGGCTCGGTCCGGACAGTTACCGGACGGTCGGACGGCGAGCCACCCATTGCTCGCCGTCCGCAAGCCTGCGCCTACGGTGGCCGGAAATCGGGATCGGAATCCCGGCGGCGGTTGGGGCGTAAGGACCGTTGCCGTTGCCTCACGCGATCGGCCGCCTCCTTTGCTAGCATTACTGCTTCGCAGAAGGAGGCGACCGCCTGCCACTCCTCCTCGCTCCGGACCATGGCCTGTACCAAGGCCCGGCGCGAGAGATCGCCGCCGCCGATCGCCCCCACGAGGACACGGCGTTGCTCTTCCCAAGCGGGACACACCTCCACCGTGTGCTCCACCGTGTCCTCCGGGCGGTCCACACAGTGGCGACACCCGGGCGTCGCTTCCGCACGAATTCGGTGCAGGAACTTCCCGAACTTCCCGTGTTCGGTGAGAACCTGCGTCATGCGGAAGGTGAGGACGCCGTGAGGTCTTTCCAACCACGCCTCAAAGAGGGGACTTATCGCCATAATTGTGGCGTGCCCAGCACTGGGTCGCGACAGTCGCTGTCGCCATTTTTCCATGAGAACCCGCCGGAACTCCGTCCGCCATGCTGCGACTTGTCGCGGCAGCGGAGTTTCGCCCCGGCGTTGCATCTCCATGCGGAGATCGTGCATGAGAGCAAGGACTGTTGCTTCCAGATCCCATGGTGGCTGGCAGGCAAGGAGGGTCGCCGCTTCGCGGGAAATCGTCCGGTATCCTCGCACCATCCGTATGGCCATGACCCTCTGGCATGCGTTCAGCCGGGCCGCCGGCTGCTTCCGCAGCGCCGGCGCCCATACCGGTGCGCCATAAAGGGCCATGGACCGAACGATTCCCGCGTAGAGCCTTCGGCAGGAGGCGTCTGGACCCCCCAGGTTGGGCAAGAGCCGCCCGAGGGCAGCCCCAGTCCGATTTAGTTTGGGAGCCAGACGTCGGAAGTGCTCCTCGAAATCCCATCGGCTGTCGAGAACGAGTCCCAGGTACTTCATCGTCGACCCGACGCCGATGTGGACTCCTCCTACCGTTAGTTGGGAACCCGGTGGTGGCGCGTTCCGAGGTCCGTGAAAGCACATGGCCTCGGACTTGTGCAATGCCACCTCGAGTCCCAACTCCTGGATCCTGCCCACGACTGTCGCAACCCCGCGTGTCGCTAGTTCGACCGCCGCCTGGTACGACTCTCCCCGCGCCAGGACCAGCGTGTCATCTGCGTAGCAGACCACGCTGATCCCGTCAGGGAGGTCGCCGCGCAGCACGTAGTCGTATCCGATGTTCCACAAGGGCGGCCCTAGTACCGATCCCTGCGGAACACCGCATGACATCTCTCGACGTCCTGTTCTAGGGTGGAGCAGGGTGGGCGCGTCAGACTTTTACTGACCTAAACTATACCTGTGTGTTTCAGTTACCCTTTGCGTACTAGGACCGCGTTTCTTTTTCAGAAATTCCCCGTGGTGTTAGCGGAATGGTGAATGATGAAAAGTCTGACACTATCTCCTGCTCCGCCCAAGAGCGGGATTTGTCATAAGATGATTTCCTCACCTAAAAAAAATTGGTAATTATGTACTTACCTAATCTCGAAACTACAGCTTTACGAATGAGAGGCGGGTGCCTTAACTACTGGGCCATTATGACAATAAAGCTATAAAATATGTTCACATAAACATAACATGTGTCATAGAATCTAAACAAGAAATTAATAGGTAAAAAATATAAAATAAGTAGTGGTTCAAACAAACGTTGTCCTGTCCGAAAACTGGCACCTACCGGGTCTAATTGTATTTTCAAAGCATCTAGGTACCCACTCAAAATCAGTCAAGCCGTTTAGGAGGAGTTGGTGGTTGGAGGTGAGAAACACACGTACCTACAGAAGAATTATATTATGTGGCCAGATCATAGAAATTGATCACTTCATGAAATGGCCAAGTTTAACTGGCCAAATCATTTTAAACGTTAAACTTTGATGATTTGTCAATCTTCGTTTGACCTACTTTCTTTAGACTTTTCATTATCATACAATCCTACATCAATGATATAGCCAAACGAGGATTGACATATCATCAAACGTTTAAACAATCTGGCCAGTTTAAGTTGGTAATAACATGAAATGATCAATTTCTATGATTTGGCCACGACATATATAAAGATACATGCTCAAAATGACCACGTGTAAGTTACGGTTTCAAATTTAACTGACTGCAATGTGAAATAACAGTTAAGTGCAACAACAGATTAATTTACAAAACTCGAAGAACATTTTTTGTAACTTGATTGATTTTATAAAGAGTGGGATGTATTATAATGGTTACTATAACTGCACTTTGTATCCGTACGAAAACGACCAGCTAATTCATTTAGTGGACTTATTCTGAATAAGAGTTGCTTCATCGCAACGTGCTGGCAACTAACAAGCGATTTAAAATTCAAGATTGTTAAAAAAGAATGGAATGTAGACGGCAACTGAAGGAACATAAATGTGGTTTAGTCAGTAAAAGTCTGACACTCCCTCTCTCACTCCATTCAGAGTGAAAGAAGTTATTCTTTTTTTTTTTTTTTAACTATCACACAACGCCATCTAGTCCCAAGCTAAGCAGAGCTTGTGTTATGGGTACCAGAAAACTGATAAACATACTTATATATTTCTAAATACATACATATTATAGATAAATTACACCCAGACACAGAACAAATGATCGATCAATTATTTCAAAACTAAAAAAAAAACCCTTAGTAATCGATGTAAAATTCTGGAGTTTTCCGAAACTGTATGATGCTCTAATATCTAACCCAACTATACTCAGCAGCGGCGATCTCTCGCGCCGGGTGTTGTGGTACAGGAATCTGATGTCGATTTACTTACCTCCCTTAAAAATAAGAAAATGAAATACAACACCATGATTCAAATAAATATGAACAAACATGATTTAATTGTCGTCACAACGACCAGTCCTGTGCGTGTCGCATCCATCGGTTTCTCGCGACCTACCTTGTCGGAGATCTTCCAACGCTGCGTCTTCCGACACGCGTTTGCCACTCCAGAACCTTTCGGCCCCATCGGCTATCTGTTCTGCGAGCAATATGCCCTGCCTACTACCACTTAAGTTAAAAAAAAAGTTATAATTAATACCAACATTGTACACTTTTATCAGTATTTTAAGTGTTTGTGTGTGTGTGTGTGTAAATGAATTAAATTAATTGAAAAGCCGTCCAGAATAAGGCGGTCACACAAGGTCGGGTCGGAGTGCAAAATGCGCCATCACTTTCTCCATCCGAGATCCATTAGACCGACAGGCTCATCTGTCTCAGTCAAATTAGCCATAAACACGATTCTTTAGCTTTTAAAATAACATTCAAATGCATTAGATTTCTTTTGTTGACCATCTTTCGAAGAGACGTTTGAAGATTGTTTTAAATAAATATTAAATTTGATTTTTGATAAGTGTCGAGTCATGATTTGTAATTGCGAGAATCAGTGTCTGTTTATTTATGCAAAGCTAAGGTTTTACTTGTCCTTGGTATCAGCCCGTCAGAACAAAAAAAAAACGGGAGACGTGGCCTACTCGAGGCGTTCGACGTAATCGAAACGATCGTAACTTGGCTAGGGGGCAAAAGTGCCTATTGCGAGTTTGTTGTAAGTCATCTCGATCGACACGTTTATGAAGTTCGCTGCTCCGATTGGCCCGCTCCTAACTCTTAACCAATCAGACAGCTAAACGCGGTAAATGTTTTGATCGTTTCAACGTAAAAACAACTCGCACTTGGCACTCAAATTACCTACTGGTGAGTCCACAAGGCTTCTTCCGCTCAAGGGTGGAGTGACAAAGCGTGTCAAATTTTTACTGACTAAAATCCATCTGTGTCCTTCAGTTACCTTTTGCATTCCAGGACCACGATATATCTTTCAAAAATTACCGTGACCCTAGCGGGCGTCGTCGGCCCTACAGAGCCTCTACGGTTTCGAAGACATCTTTTTTAGGCGCGCGTGGAAGACTATGCGCCGTTGACGATACAGGCTCAATCCTTACCAGACGGGCGAACGGTCAAAGTCAAAGTCATAGTCAAAAATTTTTTATTTCACATAGGCCTACATGGGCACTTATAAAACGTCAGAAGCTAGTGCACGGTTCCAAATTGGTCGTTTCCTATGGAGAAGAACCGGCAAGAAACTCCATGGTTACTCTTTTAAAAAAATTATTGTTTACAATATTTTCATATTACAGTATTAATAGACATTATGTAAGAACAGTGTAGACCAGTCGATATTGTACCCAAAAGCACAATAAAAATAATAATATTTTAAAAAAAAAAGTGAGTCGTAATAGGAAGTAACCTAAGAATTCGCGAAGTCCACGGTGTTCTCACATTCACATAAAAAAAAAAGAAGCTATATAAAAAAAAAAACAAGAACAATAAGTAATTACAATTATCAATAAATGACATGTCAACAAAAAGAAAATTACTAACGAATTTATGGTGGTTGGCGTCTACTAATATAAAAAATATTGCAAAAGCAATGTGTAGGAAGAAAAGAAAAAATGTATATATTACAACAAATGTGGAGCAGTTAATAGATAGATGTACACAATATTATGAGTTACCAGGGGGCCACATGTGCAGAAGCAGTCATTGCCAAACAAGCGTGTCTTCGACATAGTCTTTAACCTTGTAATACGCTTTTTTAGTTAGGACACGCTTAATATGGGTTTTGAACTTGCCCTCGCTAAGTTCAATCACCGCCTTTGGTAGCTTGTTATAAAAGCGTATGCTGTTTACTAAAAATAACTGGCTGGTCTTAGCTAATCTCCATTTACAACGGCGAGCTACCCATCGCTCATCGTCCGTAAGCTCAAACCTACGATAATAGGACTTGACTAGATTTAAAAAATTAAAAAAAAGCTACTTTATCACTGTGTGACATAGGTTATATATTTTCAACTTTCACACGGGTGAAGCCGCTGCAAATACTAGTGTAATTATATATTTGAGTCATCAAGTCAAGCAGTATTATTTTTAGCAAACATCTTTTGGGTCATGCATCATGTGAGTATGTTTCTTTCAAGGAGAATATATTTTTGGAACTTTGATTTGTGTTTTATGCACTACATTACTGCCAAGTACCTGTCATAATATGCAGTTACTTGGTTTTCTATAGGTATTATCATTATATTAAAAAAAAAAAACTGGGCAAGTGCGAGGCGGACTCGCGCACTGAGGGTTCCGTACAAACTTACCTATGTAGTAAATAGTTCAATTCCAGAATGGAGTCAAGAGTCAAAGATTTTTCCGTATAGCAATTTTTTTTTGACATATCAACTAATTTACTGTTTTCAGATTTATCCCTCCTCCATCCTATACCTGTGCTATAAGACCTTGCTTTATGCTAAAGTCCATTATTATGAATCAACGGGAAGTACCCTATGAATTTTGCGCATGCTGAATTAATAAGAAAAGAAAAAAAGAAAGAAAAGTATTATATTTTCTTTCTTTCTTTCTTTCTTTCTTTCTATTATAAGGTGAGGTCTTGTCTTGAGGTCCTCTCTAAAATTAAAATGCCTTATAAAATGATCAGTTGATGACGCTGTCTGTCATAACATTCAGTTTTCATAAGGTTGAACTCGTATGTAAATGTCATACGCATAATGCAAAAAGTAAGTCTGCCTATTTTCAACCCAGAATATAGGCCACAAAGACATGATTTAATTACAGAACCACTCCATAAATCAGAATACAGTACAAACAAACATTAAAGTATTCCACCATTAATATTACAAGTAGCAATATGACACACGAAATATTTCACGAATCCTTAATCATGCACACATTGCATTAGCAAAAACTTAACCCTTTAACAGTCAAAATAACCAGAAATAACCGTGTGACATCACCGTCTGTCGTCCAAGGCGGTGGCACATGCCATGCCGAAAATAACCCATTCGGCCATATGCTTATGCACAATTAAAAAAATAAAATAAAAAAGGTAACAAACACACGCTTACCTTATTTCTAATACGAAGATGGCATCGAAGTGTTGCGATATTTGAAAATAGAACAACTGTTTGAAACGGAATGCAGCGAACCGAATAATTAAAAGGGATGTGCGACTAGTGTGAGCCGTGGGTTTTGTTGTAACGTAAGAATTTATCTTGCTGTAATTATAATTATGTCATTGGGAATACGGAAAAAAAATTATTAAACTATTGTTTTGTTTCTTTTTTTATATCATATTATGTTTTTTTCTTCGAAGTCTGAAACTTTTAAATAATTTAATAAGAATTTTAAAGTGATATTTTGTCTCTTAACAAAATCGTCTTTCAGTTCAGTCTACCCAAAAAACCTCAACAATTGTTAGATATGTGAATGTATTCACCTCACAAAATTACACTCACACAGACAGTAAACCAAAATTTAATATACACCAAACAGATACTAAAGGAAGGGGGTCCAGATTCTTCCCTTGAATTTCGAAGGGGTTTTTAATGTGGCACAAAAACTTTAGGGGTCTTTAAGTCGGCCAGGTGCCTATGTCTTTACCGGAAATCAGTGAGGCAACCCGTTCGCGGCGGAAACAGCGGCGCATCCCTTACCTTCGACGTTCTTATTTTAAAAAAACATCCCTTCGTTTCGGTTATTTTATTAACATTTTCTTTGAGAGGTTCCTAAAATAATTTTACAGCGGCAGTGATAGGGTTAACTGGGTTCTAAGTTTTTAAAATGCTTTTGTTTTTTTATTTAATCACTAGTTTTTAACAGTGGCTAAGCCCTCGTAAAAGTCAAAACATATCCCAAGGGATCATACCCCCGGATTTTTTTTGTACTTCTACATATTAGCTTTTAAAATATGATTATACAAATAATTATTTTTAGATGGAATTTTTCTGAAAAAAAAGACTTTTTTTAGAGGAATAAAATTCAACAATGTGATCTACCCGCTAACCAAATTTCATCCAAATCTGTTCAGCCGTTTGAGCGTGAAGGAGTAACAAACAAAAACACACAATATAGACAAACTTTCGCCTCCGTAACATTAGTGTGACGTTCACACGTTAAAAGACCTTCAAAATAACATTTACATGCTTACCCATATCCTTAAATTCTCATCCACACTATGTAAGTAGAACTTCAATAAATCTGTGTAAAGTTACCCATACACCTGCCAATCTAACGGCTAAGATAGATCACCGGAAAAACTGACAGTACCAATTGCATACAATTAGTCGAGTGACGATCGTGAACGATTTGACTGACGATTTAGAAATCCTCAGTTAATGTTGCGGCTCATTTGAAGGTTTGTAGCGAGCCTATTAATTAGGGACATGATTAAAATAAGACGAAACTTGGTAGATTGTACTTTACATTATTATAAAACCAAGTCAAAAAGACAGACAGACAGACATGGTGGGACCATGTCTGTCTATCTATTCGCAATAAACTCAAAACATACTGATTGATTGGCCTGTTGGTCTAGTGGCAAGTGGCCCTGACTGCTATGCCGGAGGTCGTGGGTTCGATTCCCACACAGGACAAATGTTTGTGTGATGAGCACGATCATTTGTTCTGTGTTTAGGTGAAATTTATCGATAATATGTATGTATTTAGAAATAAATAAGTATGTTTAGCTATCACACAACGCCGTCTAGTCTTGGGACTAGACGGCGTTGTGTGATAGTTGTGGAGTAAAAAAAATAAAAATAACTACTAGCACTAAGGTATCTAATTTTCGCTAAAAAATAGAGTGATTCATGAGAAACGTCTACATACATATATAGAGTACGTATATACGAAATTTGGTAGATTGTACCTTACATTAACATGAAACAAAGTCAAAAAGACAGACAGTCTATCTGTTCGCAGTAAACTCAAAAACTACTAACTGATTTTCACTAAAAAATAGAGTGATTCATGAGGAACGTCTAATTGTAATAGACATGCATATTATAGAGTAAAGCATAACATAGCATAGTCGGCCTTATAATGTTCCCACTGTTGGGACTCAGGCCTCCTCTCTAGGAGAGGGTATGGGCCATAATCCACCACGCGGGCCCACTGCAGGTAGGTAAATGTCACATGTCTTCGAATTATTGGTTCTAGGACATGCCGGTTTTGAGAGCAATAGTGATGAAATAAATTACACAAAGTAATGCGCCTGACTGGGGTTGAAACCGCCACCTACAACTCGTAAGTCGGGGCCGTTACCACTCGGCCACCACTGCTCTCGAGAGCGAAGAAAACAAGTATAGAGTAAAGAAACGTCGAGAATTTCAAACATTTGTGAATTAGGGGCGGGTGGTTCGCTAGTAACTTAATACGGTTTTTAATGCAAAAAAAAGATTCAACAGTAATTCAAACTCAATATCAAAATATTGCATTTTAGCTACAAGTATCATCATCATTATTTCAGCCGAAAGACGTCCACAGCTGGATATGTCCAGCTTCGGCTGTCCTTCTCCAAGCGTCGCCACAACAACCGGTCCTTTGCAACTCGAACTCATCAGATTGCAGCGATCCTCGCCAAGTCATCGATCCACTTTTCGGGAGACCAACGCTTCCACGCTGTGGCCACTCCAAATGCATTCGGTGCTACGGACAGTCTGTTCTGCGAGCAATGTGCCCTGCCCATCATCATTTCAGCCTATAGACGCCTACTGCTGGACATAGGCCTCCCCCAAATGTCGCGATTACGAACGGTCCTGTGCGTCTCGCATCCATCGGATTCCTGCAATCTTACCAGGTTATCGATCCACCTTGTAGGGGCCTTCCAACACTGCGTCTTCTGGTACGTGGTCGCCACACCAGAACCTTTCGACTCCAACGGCCATCTGTTCTGCGAGCAATGTGCCCTGCCCACTTCCACTTAAGTTTGGCGATTATTCGGACTGTGTTGGTAACCTTGATTCTCTTGCGAACTCAAGCTATTCAATCTAAAAATCACCTTCAACAACTACCAACCCTGCAAGACCAAAACAAAAACACTAGCATAACAAAAATAAGGCCTGGTCCGATTTTCATACACCAAGGGGCCCATAAAATCAGTTCGGTCAACAGGTGGCTTGCAAACCGAGGGGCGAGACGAACATGGAATTTACATGGTGTAGTACATACAGTTGTCTTTTATCCTGTCCAGCAGTTGATTTTGTTTTTATACTCCTTGAATTAGTTTAAATAAATTCGCGGTTGGAAGCGGCAGTTGTTCTGTGATCGGTGATTTGTTTTTGCACCTCTTTTTTATTTTCCTATGGTTTATTTGTATCACCTTGATAGACTTATTAGTATCCATCTAATTTTGAGTCTTTAATAAATTGTATTTTGGAGACTTATGGAAAACTTAGGTAGCTATAGATAGCGGCACGAATCTTGAGCGCTCGGCGAAAGAGCGGTGATCGCTTTGCGCATCGTACACATCGGCTAGCCAATCACTGTACAAGGATTGCACTCCCCGCCCCCGCGTCTCTTTCAACCAACTCTCTTCTTACCACTAAAGAGACCCGATATTCCACTTCTGCGTGCTACTGCGCAAGTAGAACTGTAGAAGTCAACGCTCAAGATCCGTGCCGGTTTCTGTACATACATTGAATCTATACTTAATATTAGAAAGCTGAGGAGTTTGTTTGTTTGGTAGAATGCGCTAAGCTCAAGAACTACGAGTTTTAATTGAAAATTCTTTTAGTGTTGGATCGCCCATTTATAGAAAAAGGTAACAGGCCTATATGACACCACGCTGCGATCAATACAAGCGGAACAGTAACCAAAAACGTGGATGAAACAGTTCGGGGTAGCTAATTTAATAATAAAATTCTTTAAACCTAAACTAAAAATATGTCCATTTTACATATTCAAAACACGACGTTAATCGTCTAAATTAATTAATAATAAAAAGCGTTAATTCCATAAGGTGGACCATATTTATTTTAATATTCATACTCGTAATTTAAATATGGTACACCTTAATTTATCGCTGTGTCATTTGCTCATCATAAAATAAGTTTATTCTTTAATATTCTTAAAAAAACAAATACGGCAGCTTTTGTAAGGTATTTTCTCCTTTTTTAATGTCTTTTCTTTACGAAATATATCAATAAATTAATATAGATGACAATATTACTCTATCATAACGAAGATGTCTTGTTTACAAGTCGCAAATTAATACGAAATGCAGAGCTAGCTCTGTGAGATCATAACTCCAATATTTTATTGTTTAAACATCTATGAATATTAATAAACAAATACTTACATATATACACAAGATGGGAATAATTTTGGTTTGTTTATTGGACTTTAATTCTGCCGACAGATGTTAAAATTGCCGTGCGTATTATGATCTTATAGAAGAATAGGCATCGTATTGTGGGAAATTTACCCAAAGGAGTGGAATTCATTGCTGGAATCTGTGTTTCCTGATGGCTACAACCCTGGAATCTTTAAGTCAAGAGTGAATAGGTTGCTTTTAGGTAAGCGCGCTCCATCGTCGACCGCATCGTCGCTTTCCATCAGGTGAGACAGCGGTCAAGCGCAAACCTATCAAGAATAAAAAAAGACGACAAGATAAGTATAAATACCAGGGTTTAACAGGTTAACGTGTTTCCAATTTTGTAGTTTCTTACGGTACTTGTGAGTAAGTGAGGAGATGTTTGGTACTCCTTCAAGCTTAAACGGCTCTACGGATTTTGATAAAATTTGGCACACGGGTAGGTCATGTAATTTTGACGTGTTGGTTGTGAGAATTCATATTAAAATCGCCTACTATTATTATGTCAGTATCTGTATACTTTCGAACTACGTTTTCCAGGACCATAAACGTGCTCAACGCACTGACTGGTCAGCGTCCGGATGTAGACTTGTTCCACTCTAGTGTGCGATTGTTTTTGGAGAGGTGCAGACATTATTTTGGCTGTTGATTCGATTGTTATCTATATTATTGCAAATTAATTACTTGTTCTTCCGTGTCCTAAATTAATTACCTGTTCTAAATTATTAATTTTCGGATTTGTACCTATAATGTAATGATGACAATGACAATGAAAATTACAATGACAATGTCAATGAAAATAACAATGACAATGATAATAACAATAACAATGACAATGACAATGACAATGATAATAACAATAACAATGACAATGATAATAACAATGACAATGATAATGATAATAATTTGTATTAAGTGCTTTGTTTTTTTTTTTTAATTATACTACAATATAATAATGACTCTCTGCACGAGTTGGTTTCGGTTGGTACTGCACTAACAAGTGCAGAGAGTACGTGTCATAAAATAAATAAATAAATGTCCTGCACAGCACAAAAGTTACTTTTTATCCCAGGAATATGTTCCCTTAGGATTTTTTACTATCACGCAGGCGAAGTCACTAGCAGCAGCTAACAATATTACAGAGGCGAACGTTTGTGAGGGTATGTGTATGTTTGTCATTCCTTCACACCCAAACAGCTGAACGGATTTGGATGACACTTGGCACATAGGTAGCACATAGGATACTTTTTATTCCGGAAGTATTTTACACTGTTATACCAAAGTCACCCAAAGGGCAATGGAAATGGCTATACTCGGAGTTGCCTTGCGTACTCGAATCAGGAATGAGGATATCCGTAGGAGAACCAAGGTTACCGACATAGCATGAAGAATCGCCAAACTAAAGTGGCAATGGACAGGGCACATTGCTCGCAGATCGGATGGCCGTTGGGGACGAAAGGTTCTGGAATGGCGACCACGTACCGGAAGACGTAGCGTTGGAAGGCCTCCTACAAGGTGGACCGATGACCTGATAAGGGTTGCGGGAATCCAATGTGGTGACACTTGGGGGAGACCTACTTATTTCCAACAGTTGACATCTTTCGGCTGAAATTATGATGATGATGATGTTTCCCTGGGACAATTTTCTATTATCAGGCTGGCGAAGCCACTGGCAGCAGTTAGTTTAAAAATAAATACCTACCTACAACATTAGAGAGTACATCTGGTAACAAGTCCTATTATTAGTTCCTACGCCTGATTTGTTTAAAAAGTTATAAATCATAACATAATCTTACCCTTTTTACTTTATGATTTACATATGGAAGGGTTACCAATGTCAGTTTTATTTCGAGCCCACAATATCATATGGTATTAATAATATTAATTAACGCTTTATTTTTTTAAATGATCTTTGTTTCTGTCTGATCTGTAGTTCCCGACAGCGTGTTTTTTTTTTTTGGGCAGTTAATTTAGTTAATGAGTTATTATAAGACTAATATATACGTGTTTCGTAATATCCACGTATAGATACCGGCACGGATCTTGAGCGCTGACTTCTACAGTTCTACTTGCGCAGAAGCACGCAGAAATGAAATATCTATCTATATTCACCAAGGATATAAACCACAAAGATGTGATAATGATGATAAGATGAGATGATAATGATAAATTCAACTTTAAAGTGGAATTTATCGACGTCCAAAAGAATTATAAGAAAATAAAAACTGGGCAAGTGCGAGTCGGACTCACGCACTGAGGGTTCCGTACAAAAAACTATGTAAACAGTTCAATTCCCGAATTGAGTTACGAAGTTTTTTCCGAATTGCAAAGAAGTTTTTTTTTGTGACGTAACTACAAATTGACAGTTTTCAGATTTTTCCTACACTTGTGTACTTGGGGTATGAAACCTAGCTTTATGCCAAATTTCAAGATTCTGGGTCAACGGGAACTACCCTATGAATTTTGATTCCCTTGAGAGTGTCGAAATACACGTTTTTTGCAACATAAACGACCGTATCTTTTTTTACTTAAAAATTTGATTTTTTCACAGCTTGAAGCTTGAAGAGACCGCAAACTTGAGTATATGATTTTAATTTTAACTCAATACCTCCACGCGTTCCTGAGATAAAGGGTCTTGACCGACAGACAGACAGACAGACAACAAAATGATCATAAAATGGTTCCATTTTTTCCTTTTGAAGTACGGAATCCAGAATTTGACATTGATTTCGACAGTTATTTTTTCGTAAAATCTCGTAAAAAAAAAGGAGACAATATTTTTCCCCGACATAACGGGACCACAGGATCAAAAATCAAAGATCTCCCTCGGCATCTCAAACGATCAATCTGCAGGTCGTTGACACCGGTGATCTATCACCGTGATACGTTGAGACAACACCGTGATCACTGTTGACTCTGCCCGCTCCCACGAGATTGTGCGCCGTGAGGTACCTTCGTCATATCAAAGGAATTATGAATTAGCGGAAATAAATGAAGTAGTCGTTCTGGCTTTTATAGTTCAAATCTTTTGCATTTATTTTTGACTGGCCTGTTGGTCTAGTGGTTAGTGGCCCTGACTGCTATGCCGGAGGTCGTGGGTTCGATTCCCACCTAGGACAAATGATTGTGTGATGAGCATAAGCATTTGTTCTGTGTCTGGGTGTAATTTATCTATATATGTATGTATTTAGAAATATATAAGTATGTTTATCAGTTGTTTAGTACCCATAACACAAGCTCTGCTTAGCTTGGGACTAGGCGGCGTTGTGTGATAGTTGTGGAATATTATTATTATTATTTCAAACTAGTTTCCGCCAGCGGCTTCACTCGCGAATGTAGGTTTCTCCATACAAACTTTGGATCCTGTTTCATACCATTAAAGAAAGAAAGAAAAGAAAGAAAAACATTTTATTTGCCGGAAAAGGCGAAAACTTATAACTAACATATTGCAAACATTTTGCAAGACAAAAACACCATTCCATCCATTCCATTAGGAGGTGAATTTTGGAAAATCCACTCTCAATGCTCACCTACCTCATGAAAGGAAGCCTTGTGTAAAATTTCACACTCCTATTCCCAGTAGTTTCGACTTTGCATTGATATGTCATGCCTAAAAACTAAATGAAAACAATATCTATATAAACAGTTAAAACATAAAAATATTTATTTATATAATGATCCCAGTTAAAAAAGCCCTCAATAGTAAGTGCCATTAAATAAACATAACGCTTACACAAACATAAAGACAAACATTTCTATAAGTCGCACAAATATTTGTCTCGACACGGGAACTGAACTTGTGACCACATCGTTTTTCACGACATTCTGCTGAGGCGCCATTAAGGTCACTGTGGAGTATGTTTTTCTTATAATTATAAATCAATAATGGACCGGTACTATAACTGTCTTATTCTTCATGGGAATCGTTATGGGAAACTACAAGAAGAATTCTGCAATAACATTTTATCACCTTAAGAACTACTTCAAAAATAACTCAAGAAGAGAGTGGACTTTTTTTAAACTTAAGTCAGAAGTGAACTGATTACCTCTAGACAAGCAAGCAATCGTAGACTGCATCATCTCTGACCATCAGCCGAGATGGTGGTAACGTCTACACCAATATTATAAAGAGGTAAAGGTTGTTTTTTTATTTTTCTGTTTTTAGGAGGTAATCTCTAAAAGTACTGATCCGATTGCTAATTAGCTGTGGGCAAAAGCTAGTTAGCCATATACTGTTTGACTATTATACGAGTATATTATCATTATTACCATTAGATTTTGTACCATGGCTGGGATTCATTCCACCTCTCTAGGAGAGGAAATGGGCCGTAATCCACCACGCGGGCCAGTTCGTGTTGGTGAATGTTAAACGTCTTCAGTTTTTTGGTTCCTTCCACACACATTCCGGTTTTCCTTCAACATTTTAAGAACGCTAATCAATACATAAAACTAAATAAAACTAAAGTTAACTTTCATATTACATATTCTTTCTCTAATCAATTTGAAAGGTTCATCTTACAATTACAGATTTTCGAAAGTCACCGCGGTCCTGCACCCCTAGCCAAATTGATAATCTGCAATCGTTAACGCTAGTCGAAAACTAATCAAATGTATGGGAATGACATCATCTCAACGTTAAGTCACGTGATCAGAACAAACGAATAGAAAATTCGTAGCCAAGTTCACATCGTTCAAAATGATAGAATGAACTTTTATCGTTTCTACAATGTTCAACGCTACCTCCTTTGTCATTGTACAACGACATTGTAGAACGAGCGGCCGACTCAGGCGCGTTAACATATCGTTTTCTACAATTGCTGACACCGAGGCTTTACCGATTGGAGAATGGAATTCGACACGAAACGGTTGTAACTTGGCTAGGAGGGTCTGGAACGCAAAGGGCTAGGGAAGAAACGAGCGGTACCTAGGTTTTAATCAGTAAAAGTTTTTGTTTGAGTTCAGTTATTTAATCATATCCCCATTTAAAAAAAAAAAAACAACTCAATGCTATTTCTTTGAACGTTAAACATATTTCTTTTACTTTTTAAATATTAGGCTTATTTATGTAGACATTTATATTGATCACCCTCTTTTGCCAATAGTCTTTTGCCAACATTTTTCTATGACAACTAAATTAGGATGCCATACTGGGGTGTACACCCACGGGCAGTGTGAAAGTGAAACTGAGCCCTGAGACGAAGGCAAAGAAGGAACAGGAGTGGGTTTTTAGTCAGTAAAAGTCTGACACACCCTCGCGCTCCACCCAAGAGCGAGAGATTTCATTAGACAATTTTCCCACCAAAACCCAGGCTCTACACAAGAACTCAAAGCTAACAATAATAATGCAATTTGCCTCTCCACAAACAAAACATCCTGCGCAGATTGACATGCAGCTGATCCAAGTTTTTCATACATTTCCTGATGAGCGTGAGAAATAATCTACCTTGCATACTATTAACTCATAATATAACATTATCTGTCTTATAATGTTCCCACTTCTGGGACTCAGATATCAGAAGAGGGAGTGGGCTGTAACCCACCACGCGGCACCAGTGCGGGTTTGAAGATGTCACATGTCTTCGAAAGTTTGATTCTAGGACATGCCGGTTTCCTAACGATATTTTTTTCTTTCACCGTATTGAGAGCAATAGTGATAATATAAATTACACAAAGTTAAAGTGCTTATCTGGGTTTGAGCTCGTAAGTCAAGGAGTCCATTACCTGTTCCTAGCAACATTTTTTTTTATGATATTATACACTAGTGCTTGAATCCCACCTAATAGTAAGCAGTGATGCAATCGATGATGATGAAGGGCACTAGTCTATTATGAACATATTCACTCTAGCCTTGAAGACACCTAAATTATAATCGGACGGGAAAAACGCAGCAGGCAAGTTGTTCCAGACCTTCGATGTCCGCGGTATAAACCACGAGGCAAAATGATAAGGCCTGCCCTAGCCAAGTTACGACCGTTTCGTTTCGATTCTCTTTCGTCGATCGCCTCGAGTCGGCCACGCCTCCGATTCCTTTGTTCTGACGTCATCTCAACGCTCAGTCATGTGGACGAAAGAGAATCGAAACGAAACGGTTGTAACTTGGCTAGGGGGGCTGCCCCTCTAGCCAAGTTAGGTTCATGGGTGCGTGCCGTCATGGCGTTACCGCTGCGTTGACAGAGTTTCACAGTTTTGTATGTACCCAAGCTTCACGCAGGCGTACACCAAGCGTAAAATAACGAATACGCGTCTATGGAGCTACGCGGCTGAGGACAGTTGGCCTAAATGTAGACCGTAGCGTACGGAGCACATACATAACATTATCTCAAATACAGATAAAATATAACCAATCTGTTCTCAAAAAAGCTGCACTGTTGTCTTGGCACCATATGATTGTCAGTTGTTTTTTAAAAAGGCAGGTGGCCATCGGGCTCACAATCTGTGCACGTTAAACTTAAACGATATAATGTACCCCAAAAAAATATAGGAAGACGTAGAGGGAGATAGATAGACGTTAGAAAGAGATAGAGCACTTGTCTTTCCGTTTCCGTTTTATTGTAAAAAATATGGAACATCTGCGCTGACAGATTTGTTCTGTGGGAAGATTCGTGAGTAGGCGAAATTTTAGATGATCTTGTGTTATGTTTTTGGTATTGAGAATGTGTTTTATTCTCCTTATGGTGTGTTTTCTAGTTAAGGCTTAAAAGATTGTAGATATTTTTATATAGAAATCACAATTGCACGTATGCTTTTTTAATTCATTAAACCCCCCGCGTTCGCCCTCATATTGTCTTTCTATTGTGTCTCTAATAACGGCATTCGAAAGGTGGAAAATCATAATATCTCCCGCAAATAACTTCTCCCACTTTAGGTAGAGCGAAAGGGCGTGTCAGACATTTTCCGAATAAAACCCACCCAATTTCTTTCAGTTGCCCTTTGCCCTTCAAACAATACGCAACCCTGGCAGTCATCGGCCCTATCCTCCTTTCCTTGTTGATCTTGCTGATATCTCTTTAAAGCTCGCGTGAAACATAATGCACAATCGACTTGGGCTTGGTCCTTACCAGACGACCGGACAGCGAGCTCCCCAATGCTCGCCGTCCACTTCTTGCGACGCATTTGTTTGTAAACATTAGAAATTTTTGCGCGGGACCCTCTGTAAAATGAGATGATTTCAATTTAAACCTGGCTGGCTATTTGGGAAACTGTGAGAATGAAAACCTCTCATCATCATTAGAATTTCAACCTTTGCATCTGGCTTCCCGGCATGAATGTAATTTTCTACATACAAATATGTGTTTTGTACAGGAACCGAACTTTTTTTTTCGTGGGATAATCACCTAATGACAAATCTATATGTATATCTAACGATGGTGTCAGACTTTTACTGACTAAAAACCCACTCCTGTTCCTTCTTTGCCTTCGTCCCAGGGCCCCGGATTTCACTTCAACACTACCCGTGGCCCCAGAAGGCTTCGATCCTGCTGAGCCCTAATTTGCTGATATTTCCCTGAGGAGCGCGTGGAACAATACGCACCGTCGACGACTTGGGCTCGGTCCGGACGGTTACCAGACGGTCGAACAGTGAGCTACCCATTACTCGCTGTCCGCAAGCCTGCGCCTACGGTGACAGGAACCGAACTCACGAACACGCAGCGCAGTAGCCGATCACTCAACCAATGCACCAACCGTACAGTCTGTTGTAATTAAAAATATCATATTGTAAGAAGCAGAATATGAATGACAGGATGATTGATGTAAAGATCACACACACCACGTTTTATAAACGCGCCGTCGATGTGCGTTTTAGAAACTTGCATCGACGGCGTGCTTTTATCCTATTAAAGCTAAAGGTCTACAGGCTGTGTCTGACTCGCACGCTTATCGCGTATGTATTGCTACAAACGCGCGTCAATGACGCGTTTAAAAAATGTGGTGTGCACAGGCCCTTACCGTCATGACAATCACAGCACACTTTTCCCCTCTTCCGTCAAACATAAATAAGACAAAACAATGTCGTTTAAAAAACACTTAAATACCTCGGAATAGTGTCAGAAATAGCTCAGGACACACGGGAACCATTCGTCATATCAACACCACTTATAAAGCTGAGAGGGTTATTCTGATAAACGAATTCGAATCGATTAATATACCCCCGATTTTTTATTTAAGCATTTAAAGTTGAGTATTTCTTGGCATTTAAAATACTCAATTTAGAAACCCGCTCTTTAGTCTTATATTCGACGTAGGCTTGTGGACGACGAGCAATGGGTAGCTTGCCGTATTGGGGCCATGGGTTCCGGAAAGGAAACCTGTGGTCCTGAATGGCAAGGGCAAAGGAAGAACATAGGTATGGGTTTTATTCAGACTTTTACTGACTTCAACTGAGTTACGATATAAAAATTGCTTATGATCCTCGATTTTAAAAGAGTAACCATGGAATTTCTTGCCGGTTCTTTTCCATAGGAAACGATCAATTGGAACCGTGCACTTAGCTTCTGACGTTTTATAATTGCCCATGTTGACCTATGTGAAACAAAATATTTTGAATTGAATTGGTGTAGTTTTCTGTCAGTATTTTAGTTTTTGCCTGAAGAATCACTAAACTTAAGTGGCAGTGGGCAGGGCACATTGCTCGCAGAACAGATGGTCGATGAGGCCGAAAGATTCTGGAGTGGCTACCACGCTGGAAGACCTCCCACAAGGTGAACGAAGACCTGCACCTCTAGCCAATTTACAACCGTTTCGTTTCGATTCCCTTTTTGTCAATCGCCTCGAGTAGGCCACGCCTCCGATTCCTTTATTTTGACGTCATCTATCGCTCAGTCACGTGGTCAGAACAAAGGAATTGGTGGCGTGGCCGACTCGAGGCGACCAACGAAACGGTTGTAACTCGGCTAGGGGGGCTGGTGAGAATCGTAGAAATCCAATGGATGCGACCATTTAAATAAATAAATAAAAATACTAATCAAAAGTTTATTTAATTATTACACTGAAATTGTTGATGTACTGACAAGTAATTAGTTAATTGATCATAAGATTAAATCTAGGCTGCCAGATAAGACATTTAGTGCCAACAATGTAACACTTAAAAACTTTCATAGCAATCTTTACATATAATGATTAATTTTATTTTTATTTAATTTAGTTTTGACATTGTAATTTGATTAGTATATATGGTAATGTTTATTTGTATTTGTTTATGTACATTTTGTTATTTTAACATAATTTTAAGTGCCTACTAAAATATGGATCTTGTGATCTGAATCAAATAAAATAATAATAATAATATGTAAAAGCGAAATACCTAAGTATGTAATATGAATATGGTTATATTTATATAATTTATGAATTTATGGTCTAAATTATATTTATAATTAAATATAAAAAAGAAATATTGTAACATCAACAACTTTTTTTAAAAGAGTAACCATGGAGTTTTTTGGCGGTTCTTCTCCATAGGAAACGACCAATTTGGAACCATGCACTAGCTTCTGACGTTTTATAAGTGCCCATGTAGGCCTATGTGAAATAAAAATAAAAATTTGACTGATAAATCACGAAATCTCAGAAACTATAACACCTACAAGGTTAAAATTTGGCAGGTAGATTACTTATAGGGTGTAGACATCCGCGAAGAACGGATTTTACGAAACTTCACCCCTAAGGGGGTAAAACGGGGGTTGGAAGTTTGTATGGAGAAACCGACTTGCACGCGGGCGAAGCCGCCGGCAGAAGCTAGTACTGAATATACATAAAGAAAAACATTATGAGTAATTCACCTTTCACATTTTTTTTGCAGAAGTCTCCGAGAGAAGAGTCAGCCAACTTTTTTCCATCTGTAGGAATGTTTGCGATAGTTACCATGGCCCTGGAACGGAAACGGCAACAGAAGGAACACGGTTTTTTTTCGGTCATGCAATGACTTCTCCCGCTTCAGAGTGGAGCGAGAAGACGTGTCAGACTTTTACTGACTAAAACTACACGGGTGTTCTTTAGTTGCTCTTTGCGTTCTAGTACCACGGGTTCCCGTTTCAAAAGTCCTCCCATGGCCCTAATAGGCATCGGGTCTTCCGGGCCTCTACGGTTTGGTGACATTTCTTTGAGACGTGCGTCAGCCACACGCCGTCGACAACTCAGGCATGGTCCTTACTGGACGGCCCTACGGCTAGATGATGAGGTCCCCATTGCTCGTCTTCCGCAAGCCCGCGCCTACAGGGATCACTCTGTGATCCCTCTGCGATCCCTGTAGGCTTCCTACGCCCAGGGTGTCTCCTATGACGGTAGCTGGGGCGTAAGGATGGTCGTTCGAGAGAAACGTGCTAATGGTTGTGGCCATATCCTTCACAAGCATTATTGCTTCGCAGAAGGAGACGAAAACATCCCATTCCCTCTCGCTCCTGATTATGGCCTGCAAGGATCGGTGCGAAAGGACTCCACGAAAACAGGGCTGAAAAACACAGGCTGGTTTTAGTCAGTATACCTAAATCTGTCATGCCCTCGCGCACCACCCAGAGCAGAACTTATTTTAAATTTCCAACCTCAACAAAAAAACACCGTTTTTCCGTCAAAACCGATATTAAAAAAAGAAACATCGTTCACCAGAATAGTCCCCCAAGCCGATTTATTTTAAGTAACCCTTTTATACGGAAATTATGTTCATTAAAGAATGTGTTTTTTATTTGCATCTATTTATATAAAAGTAGAACATATGGCTGTACCCTCATTGTTGCTTAGATTTGTGACAACCCCTTCAGGAAGTGGAAACAGTAAGTTCTTGTCAGCCGGGAAGGTTTGGATTCCTGAAAGGTGTACCTACTACTAAAAAATATGTTTAATTTTGTTTTGTCGACAACTTTTCGTAGTAGATTTAGTTACGTATTTTTAAGGAAGTAAAAAGTTGGGTCGCGCACCAGATAACGCAGCGTTGGAAGGCCTCCCACAAGGTGGACCGATGACCTGGTGAGAGTCGCAGGAATGCGGTGGATGCGAGACGCACAGGACCGTTCGTTGTGGCGACACTTGGATGAGGCCTATGTCCAGCAGTGGACGTCCTTTGACTGAAATGACGATGATGAGGAAAAAGTCGGGCGTACCTTTTATTTTCGTGGGAAATCGTCACATAATCTCTCCCTCTCTGTGTAGAATGAATGGGAGGGAATGTCAGATTCAAAGACCCACTTTTACGAACAACCCGCAGCCCTGGCCGACATTAACCCTGACTGGATCCACCAATTTTACTGAAATCTCTGTGCTGCTGAACAGACAGTAGTTTTATTTTACAAATTGCGCCGTTTTGTTTTTCCAAGTTTACAAAAATCTTTGTGAAAAATATATTTCATAATGACATCTGACCTAGACAGGTGGTATTCACATTCAGTGACAGTAATAAAAATTGTATCCATAAGTTTCAAAAATGATTAAGCAGAGTAAACTGAACCCATTTCTACTGAAGAAAGAATTATAAGTACTTAATTTATATTAAAAAAAAACACCAAGTAAAACTGGATAATAGGTAAGTTTTATATTTTAATTTTAATATTAATCTATTAATTTACGAAAAATAATGAATTCATAAATATTGAATATATATATAAATTTTATTTCAACTATGCAAAAATTCTCTGCGAAATATATCTCGCGTTGATTACCACGATAGCTAGACAGGTGAGTTTGTCAATTACATAAAAACTAAAAATTCACAGAAGAAAAAACATTGGATCCAAAATATTTCACACGAGAGAGTGGGGTCTCATTGGCCAGTAAGTAATTTGAAACAATTTCCGAAAAGTAAACTGAGTCAATATCCACCATCTCTACTTCCGATCCGCACATCCGTGACTATATCCGCAGGTATCCGACAATTGTACAAATATTCGCACCCACGGATATCCTTTTTATATCGTATTACACTTTCTCTTATACCCAATGCACGCTATCGGATCATTTCGGATACATTGTCGGTATGGTACTAGTTTTTTTGCAAGTCATTGTAGTTTAGCAGCAGTGTATTGCAAATAGTAATATTATTCGTCGACCCTATTTCTAAACCGTGGCTGTATACACAAGTGTGGCAGAAAGTGGATCAAATGTAGTTTTTTTTTGGAGTATGAAGAATTCGATATGTTGATAGGGGATGACAAATTTTGATGTTTTAAGGGTAGCCGGGATGTAGGTGGGGACCTGCTTTGGTACTTCCTCTGAGCATAGTGCCCTGCAGCTGCAATTTAACTGTATTTTTGTTAATTTAAGGAGTAATTCCTAGTGTGAGCAACGGTTTTTCGAAAACAAAAAAATAATATTATGACATAATTGAGATAACTATGTTACTTAATTTTAATTGTCGGCGGGAAACTCACCAGTTTTAATTCAGTTGCCTTTTGTTACCTCTTTTGAACAATACCGCAATCCAGCTATTTAGCTGCTATTACATCCATCAGTAAGGCAGAAATACCACTACTAAGCAGCTGAATTATTGCCTAAAGCCTAATCACTTCACCTTAAAACACTGCGATTTACTGATCCCACATCTTGCTAAGTCTAACACACAAGACAAAGTCATGTTAGTTACCTACACCATTTATAACTCAAAAACGGCTAACCCGATTTTAATTTGCTTTGCGAACCTTTGCTTTGTTGTATTCGTCTCCGCCCTAGATAGCAGAATAATAAATAAAAAAATTACTTGATTTGACTGGCCTGTTGGTCTAGTGGCCCTGACTGTTATGCCAGAGGTCGTGGGTTCGATTCCCACCCAGGAAAAAATGTTTGTGTAATGAGCACAATCATTTGTTCTGTGTCTAGGTATAATTTATCTATAATATGTATGTATTTAGAAATATATAACTTATAACACAAGCTCTGCTTAGCTTGGGACTAGACGGTGTTGTGTGATAGTGGTTTGAATATTATATTATTATTAAAAAATATCCAAATTCATCGAAAAATTACAGCGTCTGTCAAAAACATTGGTTTCAATCATTCCATCATTCGGTCAATAAATTCATTGACTGCTAGGCATTACGAAGTTCGACGGGTCAGCTAGTTTTCTATTCTAGACACGCAACAGAAGGCACTAAAAGCGTTACCAGAGAAGTGACGAAGCTCACGTCCGTTTACATAATTATATTGGGCAATAATGCTCCTCATACATCTTTCCAACATCATCAACAGTTCAACGCACAACTAATTAGTCACAATTAGTCCACTTCAATATGAACTCACGAAATGTTACGAACTCGCGTTCAAACCTTAAGTTATTGTATCAACAACTTGGGAATCTATTAGGTAGGTACCTAAGTACTGAAGATTAGGTGGGGAAGAGATGGGTCAAGGTGTAGTAATGATTTCTACCTATTACCATTGACGCAGACCAACAGATTTTGCCTACTGGGGACATGGGTGATGTGAAAGAGATCCCCGAGGCCCTGGAACAATGGCAAAGAAGGAACCGGAGTGGGTTATAAGTCAGTAAAAGTCTGACACGTTCCGTCCAAGGGCGAGGGATGATTTTCCCATCCGAAAAAAAAAGACCAACAGATTTTCTGATATGATGGGTTATGCAGAGGTAATTTTTTGTTATTTAATTAATTAGGTAGTCATTTCCTTATCCAATTACTTAACTTTTTGATTATTTATATTGCATCCTTGCAGACAAGGCCAGATATTCCAGATAAAAAAAACTGGGTAAGTGCGAGTCGGACTCGCCCACTGAGGGTTCCGTACAAACTTGAAAGGTAAATTGCGGTTTACGATTTTTGACGTATTAAAAAAAAAACTACTTACTAGATCTCATTCAAACCAATTTTCTGTGGTAGTTTACATCATATTTTTTTTTTTAAGTGGCTGTGACATACGGACGGACAGACAGACAGACATGACGAATCCATAAGGGTTCTGTTTTTTACCATTCGGCTACGGAACCCTAAAAACCCAATGGTACTTTGCCAATTTCACTCTAGACTAAATGTCTAGACGAAACTAGATTTGTTTAAACGGTGACTGATGTTTGATTGTTCTAAATTCCTAAACCTGAGTTACTCATATTCCCACGAACTTGAAGATCACGAAATCTTTAACAAGACAATCGTAATAACTAACATTACTACATGCCTATGATAATTTATATCAATATAATAAATAGGGTCGTCACATTCGACCTTAAAACCGGAATATTAAAATGTTTCATTTCGGACAAGACTCAACGTTAAGGCCCAACAGGTGCGACACAAAGTAACTGTGCCACAATTCAATAAAAATACGACCATCCGATCAATAATATGACAAAATGAGACAATACGACAATAATGCGATAATACGACAACGATGCGATGACCGTTCTGTATAGATTTTTTTACAGTAGGTAATAGAAATCAGTGTGTTTATGCAAAATAATTGGTTTATTTATATACTAGCTTCTGCCCGCGGCTTCACTCGCGTGAAATGTAGGTTTCTCCATACAAACTTTGGGCCCCCGCTTCATCCCCTTAGGGAGTGAATTTTGGAAAATCCTTTCTTAGCGCTCACCTACGTCATAAAAGGAAACTGCAAAATTTCACTCTCCTAATCCCATTAGTTTCGGCTATGCGTTGATATGTCAGTCAGTCAGTTTCCCCGTTTATATATATAGATTATTATTACGTTTGATCATTATCTCACGCCTAGAAGTAACCTATTCATCCTTGACTTAAAGACCACTGGATTGTAGATATCAAGAAACACAGACTCTGGCAGGGAATTCCACTCCTTAGCTGTACGCAAGATGAAACTATTTCCCAAAACTTTATGTTCGTATGAGTAGAATGTCCACCATGTACCATATATCGTTGTCGCATTGTCGCATTGTCACGTCGCCGTCGCACCTGTCTGCTAGAATCTTTATTCAAATGAAAGAAATAGCGGAATAAATTACTATCAAAGGTAAAGAATTTCTTATTGAATACAATTTAATATAATGACAATTCCATTCACAATAATTTAGTTTCGCAATATTAATTTACATAATAATATATTACCTACTTATGTTAAGTTCTTTAATCTTTGCCTTTTCGACGAACTTTAAGTTAAAAACATACTTAGTATACGCTACCTGATAAAGCTGTCTAAAAAAGCTTATGAATCGCTTTGTGTATTATTGGAAACGGCATGAAAATCCGTTGAGGAGTTTTTAAGCTTATCACAAACAGACAGACAGATGCGGTGTATAATATGTAAGGAATTATAGGAAGGAAGTAAAAAAAAGTCACCCAAAGGGCAATGGAAAGGGCTATGCTCGGAGTTTCCTTGCTTAATCGAATCAGGAATGATGATAACCGCAGGAGAACCAAGGTTACCGACATAGCACGAAGAGTCGCCAAACTTGAGTAGCAATGGGCAGGGCACATTGCTCGCAGGACGGATGGCCGTTGGGGCCGAAAGGTTCTGGTATGGCGACCACGTACCGGAAGACGTAGGAAGACCTCCTACAAATTGGACCGATGGCTTGGTAACGGTTGCGGGAGTCCGATGGATGCAAGACGCACAGGACCGTTCATTGTGGCGACACTTGGGGGAGGCCCATGTCCAGCAGTGGACGTCTTTCGGCTGAAATGAAGATGATATTTATTATGATATGCATTGAACACTCATTCTTATGCATTGAAAATGTATGTAATGTTTTGTAATAGGACCAACTCTAACATCCTTTGATGTTAGAGTTGGTCCTATTACAAAAGTAATTTTCATGGGCACCCTTTGTACATTACCAAGTCAACCTGTTTGATCTGTTGGTAAATTTTTGGCAAATTCGTACCAATTTATTAACTTATCTTCCAATTATGCCTGCCGCGTGAAAGAAGCCGTTAACATAACAAAACATGGATACCCCTGTTACTTATTGCAATACCAATTATTGAGAACACATTTTTGGCATTGAACACTCATTCTTATGCATTGAAAATCACCATGACGCATTCTCCTGCCCATATTAAATTATTGAAGATAACTCCAATGTAAGGTAGAAAACATTTTGTTGGGCAACACTTTGACTGGTAAGTGTTAATATGTCTGTATATGTATATTCTAACTCATTAGCATGTACCTAGTTTATTGGAATTGCCAGGTGTGGTGAGAAATTAAACCTATTTTTACTTAATTACCTACAACTAACCTAAGCTGACATGCCTGGACATAACAACTGGTATAACAAAGTAAAAATATGACATGGGTACCTTTTAAAAAAATCATAACTTCAATCATTTCAAATGATTATTTTTATTGTGCTTTTGGGTACAATTTTGACTGGTCTACACTGTTCTTACATAATATCTATTAATACTGTAATATTAAAATATTGTAATCAACCACTTTTTTTAAAAGAGTAAGCATGGAGTTTCTTGCCAGTTCTTTTCCATAGGAAACGACCAATTTAGAACCGTGCACTAGCTTTTGACGTTTTATAAGTGCCCATGTAGGCCTATGTGAAATAAAAATAGTTTTGATTTTTGTTTTTTTTTTTATACTAAAGAAAGATATTTTAGGTTATTTTTTCTTTATTATTTATTGTTCGCTTGATCACTATCGGATCGGATCACTATCGGATCCGATAGTGATCCGATCCGTGAGGCAACGGTCCTCACGCACTAACCGCCGCCAGGATTCCGATCCCGATTTCCGGCCACCGTAGGCGCGGGCTTGCGGACGGCGAGCAATGGGTGGCTCGCCGTTCGATCGTCCGGTAACCGTCCGGACCGAGCTTAAGTTGTCGACGGCGCGTAGTGTTCCACGCGCGCCTCATGGAGATGTCAGCGAAACCGTAGGGGCCCAGCAGAGTCGAAGCCTACTGGGGCCACGGGTAGTGTGAAGGCGAAGCCCGGGGCCCTGGGATGAAGGCAAGGAGGGAACAGGAGTGGGTTTTTAATCAGTAAAAGTCTTACACTATCTTTCGCTCCACCCAAGAGCGTGATTTGTCATTAGATGATTTTCCCACCTTAAAAAAAAACCACTATCTCGCCTGATGGTGAGCGATGCCGTGATCGACAATGGAATACGCTTGGCTCGAAGTTTAATCTATTCACTCTAGACTTAAAGACGTTTAGGTTGTAGATGTCAGGAAACACAATCTCCGGCAGGGAATTGCACTACTTAGCTTTGCAATATCACTTAGATTATTAGCATAATTATTATATTTCTAAAATGGTTTTGTGTGGGACAAAATCAAGTTTGTTAGCAGTTTCTCCTAAGTAAACCTTTTTTTCCACAACTATCACACAACGCCGTCTAGTCCCAAACTAAGCAGAGCTTGTGATATAAGTACTAGACAACTGATAAACATACATATATATACTTTGCACCCACCGATTTGTTTTGGAATCATATCAGGCCAGTCAAAAAGCCTAGTGTAACGTGACGTAAGCTAAGTTTATTTTAAGTTTCGGCGCTAAGTGATTGCTTATTGATGCAGCCAAAGATTCTGAACTATGCGGAAGTCAGTTTCTTTGTTAATCATGTTAATAATTTGATAACTTACGTTTACTTTTGGAAGCTAATCTGTTTGCTTTTAATTTTGATTCAGATTTACGATTTTTGATACTGCTCTTGTAATTAACCGTAAGTGTAGTCTAAGTGATTGATAAGTTTGATAACTTGTACTTAAACAGAGAGTCTAACACGTATAATATTCTGAGTCCTTTACTAGGATACTTCCTCCAGCCCAGTACTTGACTCAGATACCATGACAACGACAAAAATTCCCCGACTGATGTCAATGCGTAGCATAAATGTCAATTTTATTAGGGGAAAATTACTTTTTTCATATTTTTTATCGCTACAACGACCGGTCCTGTGCGACTTGCATCCATCGGATTCCCGCGACCTTTACCAGGTCATCGTTCCATCATTCGGGAGGCTTCCCAACGCTGCGTCTTCCGGTACGCGATTGCCACTCCATAACCTTTCGGCCCCTTAGCCAATCAATGAGCAAAGTGCCCTGCCCACTGCCGATTAAGGTATTATTGATAATAGTATTATCTTTCAGAACAAAAATATGACTTTTTATTCATATATCGTACTATATATGACCTTCATAACCCAGTACCTTAAATGATACCCTGTAGTTTGACAACAGAGAAAACTGTCAAAGTTCTAGAAATGACAGGCGGGACCAACGGCATAAAGTGCTTTCCAAGGCACGAAGGGGTTATAAGGAAAAAAAAACCCACAAATAATAATATTGATTTTATATCCTAATTGACATTTAAAACTTAATCAATATGTTGTATCGTAGGTTCATAATAAATAAAATTGTCTCGTAAATAACGAAACCTGTAATTAATTTTTATTTTCTTTATTAACTCTGATGGAAGGCGTGGACTTCTAAAATGGATTAATGTAACAAATTATGTTTTTTGACATGGTGGTGATAGTGTATTAATAGTGGCTATATAAGGTGATGTAGTGTTGATAAAAAGATAGTCTTAATTATTGTCGGTCCTTCGAGCCGGATTGCGATAGATGTTAAAATTTCAGTTCGGTATTATTTAAAATACTTTGATATTTGTTTTACAAAAAGAGCTTCAATGCTTGCTTTTCTTTGCTTGCTTGCTTGCAATGAAGTTTATTTTTGCTAAGGACGGTCTGTGGATGGGTTAGCATATTTATACATATAGCAAGATTCCACCATGACTCGGAAAGCAGTTTAATCTGTTGGTCCAGGGTGTCATTTGTAGTTCTTTAGCTGTCTTTACGTATAGTATTGAGTGAATAGACTCTTAATAAACTAGTGCGCCTCACCATCAATGATTGCATCACTGCTTACCATCAGGTGGGATCGCAGTCAAGCACTGGTTTATATCAATTAAAAAAGAAATAGTAAAGACAGCTAAAGGCTGTTAATTGAAAAAACCTCAAGGTACAGTCTGGGGTCAAAAGTGCAGTTGCACTTCCACCAATGAATCGCCAAACTTAAGTGGCAGTGTGCAGGACACATTGCTCGTAGAACGGATGGTCCGAGGGCCGAAAGGTTCTAGAGTGGCGACTGCGCACCGGAAGACGCAGCGTTGGAAGGTAAACCGATGACCTGATGAGAGTTACAGGAATGCGATGGCTGCAAAACTCACAGGACCGTTCGTTGTGGCGACACTTGAGGGAGGCCTACGTCCAACAGTAGACATTCTCCGGCTAAAATGATGATGATGATGATGAATGCTAAAGTGTCTATAATTACCTTGTAATAGAAGTTCAATGGTCCAGAACTAGTTTATTTGATACTTTAGAATATATGTTGCCAATGAAATCAGACAGGATCAATTATCAGTTGAATTTTTAGACACTTAAGCACCGGTAGAGTGCTTCTGACTGTACATATAGGGTTTCAAGCTAGTTTGCATTAAGTATGAGATTTTTGAATAAATATAATAGGTCTTTACCTATGTAATTCTTTTGTTTATAATTTTAAATATTTTTTTGCCTTCAAATGATCAATTTGTAGGATGTTATTAATAGTACCTAAGTTGGATATTTTACGTGTGCATGTCAGATTCACATCCAGTAGGTGTCAATCAGATATATTATGTTGTGATTTATTTTATGGATGCATGATTGTACATCAGTTTTTTGAATTAAAATAAAAAAAAATAAAAAAAATTCTATAACCAGCATTTTCAGGATTAATTTAATTTCAGTTTCAGTCATTTGTTTTTAGATAGTTTTTTGTTTTTGTGACATTGTGGTAGTTTTTGGCGCTATGGATAAACTGGAAATTCGTACAATTTTCGAATATGAGTTCCTACGTGGAAATACCGCTGCGCAAACAACACGAAACATTAACGACGTGTACGGGCATAACACTGCTTGCATAAACACAATCCATTATTGGTTCAATCGTTTTAAATCTGGAAATTTTGAGTTGAAGAACGAGCCTCGCGGTCGGCCGGTAACTATTGTCGACAACGACGAATTGAAGGCGATAGTGGAAGCGGATCCATCTCAATCTACGGCTGAGCTTGCTGCGGGCCTTGGAGTTAGTGTCAAAACAACATTAAAGCAATTGCGTCAAATCGGAAAGATAAAAAAGCTAGATAAGTGGGTGCCACACGAACTAAGCGACCGACAGCGAGATTTACGTGTCGAAGCATGCATAGCACTACTGAATCGGCATAGAAACGAGGGAATTCTTAATCGAATTGTTACCTGCAATGAAAAGTGGATCCTGTACGACAACCGTAAGCGTTCGTCTCAGTGGGTAGACCCGGGTACAGCACCTAATCAGTGCGCTAAAAAAAAGATTACTCACAGGAAGATGATGGTGACTGTCTGGTGGACCAGTGCCAGACTTGTACATCACAGCTTCTTACCGAATGGCACAACAGTGACGGCAGATGTCTATTGCCAAGAATTGCAAACAATGATGGAGAAGCTCGCAATTCAACAACCAAGACTAGTCAATCGCTCTTCCCCATTGCTTTTCCACGACAACGCACGAGCTCACACTTCACGACAGACCATCGCAAAGCTACAAGAGTTACAGCTGGAAGATCTCCGTCACCCATCGTACTCACCGGACCTTGCCCCAACAGATTTCTACTTTTTTCAAAATTTAGACAATTTTTTAAGTGGGAAAAAATTCAACACCCGTGATGCAGTACAAAACGCTTTCGCTGACTTCATCGCCTCCCGTCCGGCAGACTTCTACAGTAAAGGGATAAACAAACTGCCATCAAAATGGCAAAATTGTATAGATAATTTGGGCCAGTACTTTGATTAGCTGAAATAAAAAAATTACCAAAATTTTTATATTTTAAAATTATCATACAAATCTCCAATTTCATAGGTAAAGACCTAATATATAAAGTTACACGGTAGTAGTACAGACTACGTAAATGCTAGCTTATTTTATGTTTTGGTAAATAGTCATGCAGTCGTTGATGGTGAAGCGCACCAGTTTATTAAGAGCCTAAATTATTAATGTAGGAGGTACAAACATTGCGAAATAAGCGTATCGCCTCGTCGTTCATACCGTGTAGATCGAAGGACTGGAACTAATTGCCTGCTGCGGTCTTCCCGTCCAATTATAATTTAGCTGTCTTCAAGGCTAGAGTGAATAGGCTCTTAAAAACTAGTGAGATTCACCATCAACGATTGCATCACTGCGTACCATTAGGTGGAATCGCAGTCAAGCAATAGTCTATATCATCAAAAAAAAAAACGTTAACGCGAAACACTTAGTCTGGACTGTAGAGGTCGTATTATTCGCTCAAACGCAATTAATGAAAATTCCGTCTAGCTATACTCCATCTGTTTAGGTAATTAACTAAATGTAAACAATCTTGTCATGTCTTTTATCTGAAAGTTGTCTAAAAATTTTATCTAAAATTGTTTACAATTTGTTATTTACCTATACCAATGTTTGGTAATTAACTAAATTTAAATAATCTTTGTATGTCTATTATACGATTTTTAAAAAATAAAAAGAGATATCAAGATTGTTTACGTTTAGTTAACTACCTAAACAAATGGAGTATAGTATTTTCATTTTTAACATCACCTTTTGCAACCAACTCTTCTCATACCAAAACCAAACAACATTAAATCTCTAAACTAACTTAACTCAAACTTAAATAATTTCAAAACTCAACTAATTTTCAATTACCAACTAATGGAACGTTATATAAGCCGGCTAGTACTAGCGCTAGTCTTAACATGGATGGGGCAAGTCACTTGCCTGCCACCCGATGCAACCCGAGAGAAAGTCGATATGATAATTGGATGAGCACCGATGTGCGACCGGACCGGCTTGTGAGCAAGCGACTGGAATAGTGTGGACATGGCTGAGAACAGGAAAATAGTGGGTAAATAGTGTTAGGAGGGCCCTCCCCGGGCTGCCCATCGTCAACGAGAGCATGGTTAAAAAGCTTGTTATTTCATACAACGCAATGTTTGATAAAAAAAAGCCAAAAAAAGAGAGAGTGCCTTAACGCTCGGTTGGCATTCGGTAACTTCCGTCACTCACTCGAATGTTTCACAAAACTCGATCCAGGAAATAGAAAGGTTTGACTGGTAGAAAATGCCTTAAGGCATAAGTCCGCCTCTGTACTTTTGGGTGCATAAAGAATAAATAAATAAATACGTTGCATATTAACGTTATCTTAAAAACCAGTGACAATTTACCCAGATTCATGAAAAAAAAAAAACTAAGCAAGGGCGAGTCGGACTCGCGCATTGAGGGTTCCGTACAAACTTATATTTAACTTAGACAGACAGACGAACAACAAAGTGACCCTATAAGGGTTCCGTTTTTTCCTTTTGAGGTACGGAACCCTAAAAATTATCAACTCATCAAAAATAAAACGTCTTTTCAATAGCCTTTCTGTTACAAAATCACTATTTCGTTTGTAAATATTTCAGAACCAGTATAATATTCTGTGAGTTTTATGTGTCTTATCCACACTAAGTCTACCGTGTCCATCCTCCGAAGCACGCGACGTTCCCTGCTCGTCTACCGCGTTATCAATCATGTGGGTACCTTACTATTTGAATGGCTCGCGGCCAATTTTATGCAACGTTTACTTGCCTCGATTGTACACTCAAATTTCTAATATATGTATATGTTTTTTTTATATGCCTTTTATCTCCCATGGAAGTTCTTCTCTAAGAGAGAAATAGTAAAAAAAATAGCGAAAATGAACGGACAGGACAGGAGGATGTCGCTGTTGAGGTCGCTCGGGGCGAAAGTGGTGTCTGCTATATTTATAAATTCGTCATTCCAACACGATCCCATGGTCATTTTGCTAAAAGTTCGTAATCTGCTCATTCATAATGATCGATCATTGATCGGTCAATGGTCTCGTAATAGAGTTGTGGTAGAATGACAATGTCGAGCATGTTAAAAGCTTTGACTGCACAATGACGTTCTAATGGAAGGTCACTGATCAAAGGGACTGTCAAAATTTTAGCAGATTACCGCATACGTCGACAGACGTTCATTTGTCAATATGTACGAGATTACCATTCTATGCCACTTCTTTCAATGGAGTGTCAGTGGTTCACCATTGGAGTGATAATGACGCCATTACATTAGTAGATTACCAAACTTGACAAAATCAACAATTATGAAATCAATGATAGGCTGTTCTGACACTATTATAATAGCAGACTTGAGGCCCTGATCACAATCGAGTGTCAAGTTTGGCAAGAGGTTTGGAAAAATATAGGGAAGACTTTCACCCCTAAGTGGGACACAAATTAGGATCCAGCGGATGTATCAGACCTTTACTGACAAAAACCCACCAATGTCCTTTAGTTGCCCATTGCGTTCGAAAACCACGATATCTCTTTCATAAATTCACGTGGTCCTAGCGGGCTCTATTTTTTTTAGGTGGGAAAATCATCCACGACATCTCCCGCCCTTGGGCGGAGCGGGAGACTGTGTCAGACTTTTACTAACTAAAACCACACCTGTGTCCTTCAGTTGTCCTTTGCGTTCTAGAACTACGGGTTTCCATTTCAGAAATTCTCCGCGGTCCTAGCTAGCGGGCATCGGCCGTGCTGGGCTCCTACAGTTTGCTGACATCTCCTTGAGGAGCTGGATCACTACGCGCTGTTGATGACTGGGCTCAGTCCGATCAATTACCGGACGGCCGGAGGGCAAGCTACCCATTGCTCGACGTCCGCAACCCCGCGTCTACTGTGGCCGGTAGTCAGGGTCAGAATCTCGGCGGCTGGGGCGTGAGGACATTCGTTCCATCACGCGTGCGGCCTCTTCTTTCGCTAGTATTACTGCTTCACAGAAAGAGGCCTGCCATTCCTCCTCGCTTCGGACCATAGCCCGAGCCAACACTGCCCGTGGTAGCGGCCCCTACTGGGTCTGCATTTGCTGACAGCTCTTAGAGGCGCACATGGCACCTGTATTATATATTATTATATCTAGCCTGCACTTCTCCACTATTGGGCAAAAGCCTCCCTCTATTCCTTCCATTATTCCCGGCTTTGAACCATTTTCTGCCAATTCCTAAGAGACAACTCTTTCGTTACTTACCACGACCCCGTCTAGTGATTTACAGGCACCAATTTTATTTTTAACTATATTAAAAGAAGCTTGTAGCTTCTGCCAGCGGCTTCGCCCGCGTAAAAGTAGGTTTCTCGATACAAACTTCCAACCCCCGTTTTACCCCCTTAGGTAATTCGGATTTTACGAAACTCCACCCGTTTCGTAAAATCCGTTTCTAGCGAATGTCTACACCGTATATGGAAAATACCTGCCAAATTTTAAGTTTGTAAGTGTTAAAGTTTCTGAGATTTCGTGATTAATCAGTGAGTGATATTTCGCTTTTATATATATAGATTTTAATCACCTAGAAAATAATATAATAGATAAGATATTAAAAGATATCATCTTACGGACACATTAATTACGAATCGTGTGAATTTGCAACTAATAATATAAAAATATACAAAACGGTTTTAAATAATGCAACGAGGTTGTATTGTGTAGTAGAAAAATTCAGAATATCAATCACGTACAAGCCGCCAAAATATTAATTTAATTTCTGATCTTTTTGACTCAGATGACTACTCCCACTCTAGGGTGGGGTAAAAGGACCCATCAGACTTTTACTGACTAAAATCCACCTGTGTCCTTCAGTTGCCCTTCGTGTTCAAAGGTCACGGTCATTATTCAGAACCTTTCCGCTACTCTAGCATACATCGCACGCACTCATTGCGCCTCGTCAATTATGTTGACGGCTTGGTCTTTACAGAACGGCCAAACGGCGAGCTACCCATTGCTCGTCGCCTGCAAGCTCGCGCCTACGGTGGCCTGAAATCGCCCTGTGACTCCTGACAACCGAGCGTTTCCTTCAGCGACGGTTAGGGCGCAAGGGTGTCCGTTCCCTCACGGTTGCGGTGATCTTCGCAGATGGAGCCGACCGTTTCCCATTTCCTCTCACTCTGAACGAGGACACGGCAGTGCTCTATCCAAGGAGGGCAGACTTCCACCGTATGCTCCACCCTGTACTCCGAGCGATTCGCAAAATGGTGACACTCGGGCGTATTCGGAGCTGCGGGATTTTTTTAGGGTTTAGCATAAAAATATCTGGGTACCTAAGTCCCGTGTTTCTTTGGCAGCTCATGTTAACCTATTTCTTTTCAGTCAAAGTCCAAGTCCAGTCCAGTCCATGATCCTTCTATATTATCTCTGTATCTACAGTGTGCATCCCCAGTTTCGCAATGTTATCTAAGAGAGACCGTCAGTTCGATGCCGTCTCAGTAATTTTACCGTGGGAAAAGTATGAATAACAAAATGTTATCACGCAAAAATATTATGTAATGAAATGCATTTTGATTGGTCTTGATTTATTCGTCGATTAATTTGCAACTTATATAAATAAATATAGATTTGTTTTGGTCGAATATCTGTTTTTATTTATTTTTATAGTAAACTAGCGACCCGCCCCGGCTTCGCACTGGTGCAATGCTGATACCACCGCAACCACTACGTCGCTGCATTTTAAATCTGTAATATCTTCGAAAATATTCATTTAAATTATATGTTGTAAAGGGCCATTTTGATCTATATTAAATGCACAATGTATTTAAAGTACTTAATTGGATCAGGATTAATGCTATATTGCTTAAAATCGCTTCGTAAAAAGGCCATTATTTCTCGTAAAAAGTAAAGGATGAAAACTGGTTATGGATATACCTAAGAGATAGATAGAGACCAACGCGAACGTTTTAGTAGACTTTTTAAGGTATACAATACTGTAGTACATTATTTTGATCCATCTCGTAGGGTTCAGTCAGCGTTTGCAATGTAAGCGCAAAAAAAATGTGTTTATTTACGACATCACATTAGAAACCTCTTAAATCAGTGTTTCACTACTATGTTATGTATTTATTATACATATAAACCTTCTTCTTGAATCAATGTGTCTATTTAAAAAAAACCGCATTAAAATCCATTGCGTAGTTTTAAAGATCTAAGCATACATAGGGACAGACAGCGGGAAGCGACTTTGTTTTATACTATGTAATGCCTAGCATATGCCAGCGGCTTGCGTGAAAATAAGAAATTATGCCAAGAGGACATAGTCTCGAAATAAAAATTATGTGCTATTCAAAGACATGAGGTAGACCATGTCTTTGAATATTGTGCAAAATTTCATTCAAATCAGGTCAGTCGTTTTAATGTTAAAGATTAACGAACACAAATACACTACAGACATGCAAACTTTCGATTTTATAATATTAGTGTTATAAACGTACCAAAATACAGTAAAACCGAAATGATCCGGAATCCCGGGATTTTACTATTAGTGATCGATTGGTGTGGCACATTTAAGTGTAATATAAACTTTAGATCTGATTTGTGAGAGCTCTGACAGGATAGATCAGAGATCTCAAAGATCATCTCATCATCTCATCATTGCCTTCGATCAATTTGTATCTAGATGTAATGGTTATACAAACTTAAGAAGTTTGAAACTCATTGAAACAATTTACACGAATCTATAGACACTGCGTTATTTTTGACGCCGCTCTAAATGTACTCGTAAGCTATGTAAACTAATTTTTATGTTTTACAATTAATATAAGATTAATTTTATTTACACAAGACTTAGGGCCTGTGTACACCACGTTTTTCAAACGCGCCGTTGACGCGCGTTTGTAGCGATACAGATGCGACATGCACGCGAGTCAGCCGCAGCCTGTAGAACTTTAATAAGATAAAAGCGCGCCGTGGCCCGTTTTTCTGGGTATGCCCAAGCCCTTAGTTATTATTTGTAACGAGGTTTATTTATTTTCAAGCACCTATAGATATCTCATAAAAGAGCAACGCATTCCAAAGTGCAATGCAGCTACCACATATTTTAGCATTAACATTCGTGCTAATTAAAATAATCCAGATCAATTTAACTGGAGTTTAACTTAAAAGTTAATTACATAAATGTCTAAAAAGTGACAATCCTCGCTTAAAGAAGTTATCAATAAAATCTTAATTAAACATTATAAATTGTTAAATGCATGCCATGAGAATATGAGTCTTGAATGTGGAGAAAAAAAAAACTTTTAAATGCAGCAATATAAAATTGATCTTTAATAGTCTTCTTGAGTTACAAGACAAATTCTCAAAATATATGATGTGGGCATGAACGCTCGTGAAGGTAATTTATGAATCAGTTTTGAGCTTTGGGGGCAAAATGGTTGGGTCATAGGTCCAAGTGCGCATCTCGTTTTTAAGGAAATTTCACACCAACCGGGCGACACTACGTGTCCAGAGGACTGGCTCGTTCTTAACCCAAACAATTAGCATTGCCATTCAACATGGCAATGCTACCAGTCTTCTGGGCACATTTCCTGGAGTACTTCTTTGTATTTGTGTACATAGTTATTAAGTTTCTTATACGTACCATACCTTAAATGGTAATGTACCTTAAATAAAAAAAAAATGTGAATGCTATAATTTCTGTATTTTTTTTCTCAATTTCCTCAGACTATGTGGAACACGACGATTTGTAGGTGTTATAGTTTATGAAATTTCGTGATTAATCAGTGAGTGGTATTTCACTTTTCCACGTAACGGAAGACGTAGCGTTGGAAGGCCTCCGACAAGGCGGACCGATGACTTGGTAACGGTTGCGGGAGTCTGATGGATGCGTGACGCACAGGACCGTTCATTGTGGCGACGCTTGGGGGAGGCCTATGTCCAGCAGTGGACGTCTTTCGGCTGAAATGATGATGATGATGATGATGTTGTGGAACACGGTGGTGGTTGCCAGCACTTAGATGAGGGTAGCCAATAATGGATAGCAAGTGCGCGAGTCCGACTCGCACTTGGCCGGTTTTTACAATTTGTTCTTGGGACCCATCGATGTGTGTAATAATGTCTCGCAGTGGTCTACCGACAACAGCCGGATGATGACGAACTCCTTAATTTATTCACCAACTGGTTTACTAGCAAACAGGATTGAAAGACCACGCCTTTTTTCAATGTACAAAAAATCGAATACCGTTTACCACAAAAAAAAAAACTTGCAACCAATTCATTTCATACAAAATTCTTTCGTCATAAAATAAGGTTTTAATTTGAGACGAAATAATTAAAAGCAAAGCATTGAAGAGACGTCGAAACTCAATTAATTTATCTACTTTAGCAATTTAATTTTATTACATAATTTATGTATATAACAGTACATTCGTAGTCATTAGTTTTTGTTAAGGGTCTGCACACACTTTGCCAATGTCGACCGAATAATTCGAAACTTTATTTATTTATTTAGGCTATACTTTCCCACTGCTGGGCGATGGCCTCCTCCAACTTCTTTAGGTATTCTTTTCTTGGGCCACCTCGAATCAGCCCTTGTGGTAGGCGTCTAGCTCATCTCACCACCTCTTCTCATATCGACCTCGGCGGCGTCGTCCTTCAGGTACCTACTTTGTGGAGACTGTTGCCCAACGGTCAGAGTGCATGCGGCTGATGTGACCCGCCCAATCGTATTTTATGGCCTGGCAGCCATTTTTCCTACGTCTATAAACCCCGTCTTTTGACGCAGCGTGGTGTTCTTCATTCTGTCGGCTCTTTTGACACCAAGATTGCTGGGCTCCATTGCTCGTTGGCAAACCCAAAGGCGAAACTTTTGCAACTCGATGAGCAACCATGTTGTTATTTATTAGATCTGTTTTATTCGGACGTCTGAAGAGCCGTCCTATAGTTTATGATGCGGTCTGATTTGATAGAATCAAATTCTAGGAACTATTTCGGACAGGTAAAATGTTCTATGTAACTATGGAATTAATTAAGATATCGGCTTGATTGTGTCTTGTTTTAAATTTAGTTCTCAGAAAAAAAATATCTTTGTTCTTCTTAAAACAATCAAAATTTGCATATCATAATAATTATTATCATCATCTCAGCCGAAAGGCGTCCGCTAGGCTGCTGGACATAGACCTCACCCAAGTGTTACCATCATGACCGGTTTCGTGCGTCTCGCATCCATCGGATTCCAGCGACCCTCACCAGGTCATCGGTCCACCTTGTAGGAGGCCTTCCAACGCTGCTATATATGACGTGACCAGATCATAGAAATCGATCACTTCATGATATGGCCAACTAAAACTGGCCAGATCATTTTAAACGTTAAAGTTTGACGATATTTCAATCCTCGTTTGGCCTACTTTCTTTAGACTTTTTACTATCATAGAAATTCTACATCAATGATAAAGCCAAACGGGGATCGACATCAAATGTTAACGTTTATATGATGCTTTGTGTATTGCAATTAAGGTAACTTCAAAAAATAAATTGAATAACATCAATTGCATAAAAATAGTCTGAATTCTCGTAAACGATTTGCACACACAAGGTATCCAACTTTACAAGCCGTCACGATTTCGTGACGATTAATCGTAAGATTCGAAAGGTGTACATAAAGCTTAACGTGACCACTTATAAATATCAAGAATCACCGACAAATTCACACTAATTATTATTTCTTTATTTCCTTACGTCATGTCCGAATGTAAATGGGGAAAAAACTAACGGTTACAACCGGAAATAGTCTTTTTTTAAACCTATTTAGTGGCTCCTAAGAAATATATAGCTATAAGGAATGATCTCATTATTTACGCAACATTGATCGTATAAAAACTAGTCGTGTAGACTGCGCTTAATGAGGCACAAGGGTGTGGTACAAGGATTAGGGGCGGGTTTTAAAAATTATAGGTTAAAAAAATAATTATTTCTCAATACGATATTAGCATATAAAGCATAATCAGCCTTTTAATGTTCCCACTGCTGGAACTCAGGCCTCCTCTCTCTAGGAGAGGGAATAGGCCGTAATCCACCACGCGGGCCCAGTACGGATTGGTGAATGTCATTCGTCTTCAAATTTTTGGTTCTAGGACATGCCGGTTTCCTCACGATGTTTTCCTTCACCGTTTTGAGAGCAGTGGTTATGAAATATATTACACAAAGTAATGCGCCTGTCTGGGTTTGAATCCGCGACCTACAACTCGTAAGTCAGGGCTCCACTCGGCCACCACTGCTCACAAATAAAATTTGTCAATACGAAATTACTGTACAAAATTATTAAAAAAAAAATTCAGCAGATAACCTAGACAGCTGTGTTGTCTATGGTCCTAGTGGTGCAAAACAGTTATGCCAGAATAAACATGTTTTCTTTCTTTCTTTTTCTTTCTATTAATTTTGACATTAGACTAAGTATTTGTTTTCTTATCAACATTCAGTAGATTGACTTAAACATCATTATTTTTTTTAAGATTATGTAGTGTAGTTTTTTTTGAGGTAAGAAATCATTAAATAATTTCTCGTTTCAGAGCCTCTCCTTGTTTCTACTCTTTCCTCTTCCGACAAATCTCTCAGCCATATGCAAAATACTCGTACAGTATGAGTACTGCCCCCCTAGTCAAGTTACAACCGTTTCGTTTCGATTCTCTTTTCGACGATCGCCTCGACTTGGCCACGCCTCCGGTTCCTTTGTTCTGACGTCATCTCAACGCTCAGTCACGTGGTCAGAACAAAGGAATAGGAGGCGTGACCGACTCGAGGCGATCAACAAAAAGAGAATCGAGACGAAACGGTTGTAACTTCGCTAAGGGAGCTGGATTGTAGCATAGCATAGTCGGCCTTATAATGTTCCCACTGTTGGGACTCAGGCCTCCTGTCTAGGAGAGGGAATGGGCCGTAATCCACCACGCGGGCCCAGTGCGGATTGGTAGACACTCAAATAAGTATCAACACTATCCAGATGGCCACTCATAATGGGCCTCATCAGAAGGCTTAAAATCACCCAAGGGCCAATGGAGAGAGTAATGTTCAAAGTTTCTTTGTGTAATGGAATCAGAAATGAAGATATCCGCATGAGAATTTAAATGATAATGACAGGGTACATTACAGAACAGATGATCGATGGATCGAATGGTTCTAAACTGGAGACCGCGTACCGGAATACACAGTATTGGAAGGCCTCCCACAAGGAGGAGTGATAGAGTAGATACAGGACCAGTTATAATGGCGTCGCTTGGAGGAAGCCTTTGTCCAGAACTGGACGTTTTAAATGATAATATTTAACAGATATAACAAATTTTCTTCACAAAAATTGAGCTCTGTTCATCGGCTGAACGCTTCTAACTTGGACCTTTCGCATAACAAAAGGGGGCATGGAGTAAATTTGAATATTTCACGCATTTAGTTGGCGACGCGTGGCGGCCACAGGAAGTAGGAATCCTTTATTCAAAGCGATGCATCGCCGATCGCATCGGTCGGTCAAGGTCCTTATTTCAAGGGATTTATGGAAGCGATGTTGTGGTGCGAAAAAAACATGTTAAAATGTACGGCTTTGAGAAAAAATTGTGGTGGACTGAATTTATGAGGATGGGCGTTAGACTTACTGACGATTCGGACACAGTGACCAAATTGACCCATTTTTATTTCAATATTTTTTCACTGATGATTCGGACACACACTGTTTAGTACAGTCAAATAAAAAGTTTTAAAATATAAGTATGAGGATAAAAGCGTTACCAAAATTGTTTTACGCTGGATTTAAGGTGGTAACTTCGGGTAATAAATTTTTTATACATATTACGAGTATATTTTAAGACTTTTTTTTATCTGACTGTATTAAATAGCTTCAATAAATTTCGCGATGTCCGAATTGTCAGTGAAAAATATTTAAAATAAAATGTGTTAATTCGGACACTGTGTCCGAATATATTGTGTCCGAATCGTCAGAGGTCGTTAGGCGTTTTGTATTTTTAAGGTAGCTTGTAAAGTTTACTTTGTAAAATTTTGCTGTTTTTTGACTTTGTATTGGTAATTAAATGGTAAGGTAGACTTATTAAAAGTTGAATATCATTAAGAAATATGTGTCATAATAAATTTGCGCTAACTAATTATAGCATAACTAGCTGACTCGTCAAACGTTGTTTTGCCATATAAATGATTTTGGGCCACCACCTAGAGCTATAAAAAATATATATAAGGTATGAAAATAAAATGACTTTATTATTTATTATGTCCTTTACATATTTTATATATTTTTCAATATTTCTTAAAACAAATGTGTGTTAAAAAAATAAAAAATAGTAGTCCGCCGGTGTCGGGAGCAGGGTCTAAGCTACCGGTGGTTACGGTTCCAGAGACAGGAACCTCCTCACAATGCGAGCCGTATCGAGGAGTACTAACTTCTGTATCAGGTCCTTGATCCAACCACGCAACGACAACTTCGACAAATTTTCGTCGAAGCTGTCGTTGCAAAACTATAAGGCCATTGGCAGTCACGACAATCAGCATAATGATTATTATTATTATATCCGAACACATTTCTAAAACAAAATGAATTCTAAATAACAAGAAAAGCAATAGACACTTTTAGTGTAATACATCAAAAACTACACATCATCATGATAGAATTATTCAGTTCCAAACTTATTCAAAAACTGTAACAGTCATCGTGACCAGCTAACCCCAAAAAAACGGACCTAACCCTGTCAAACGTCGAGCCCGTAAAATTACTAATGGGGGTATAAATTACCCCTTGATCACGACACAGCAAGACTACCACCTGCCACCGAATAATACAATAATTAGAACCGAGTCCGCTTGATGTTTCCATTATTTTAAACTATAAATTTTTATTTTTTTTTCACTCCGTTTCGTGTCCGGAACTGGCCAGCATTTGTTTTATTGCATATATTTATCGCAGCGGGGTAATTATTTACCTAAATTGGTAATAATATTGCATACGGTAAGGGGGGGTTATGTAACTGTCTTGTTGTATGGTGTTTCCTTGCAGATGCTTGGCATTTTGTCCTAGTTTATACGATGGGAGTAATGGAAACGTGTAGGGAAGGACATAACGGTAATGACGTTTTTTTTGTGAATGCATAATATAAACCTATGTCAACCTGTAATATTCTCCGATTACAGGTAAACATTATTCTGTCTATAGTCACCATCAAAATTTATATATAATAAATTGCATGCAATTGTAAGAATACGATGCTATGCCCATAACAGGGTTCATTTTTGAAACACTACAATAATGTAACATACATTGACAACATGTAACAAATAAATAAATAAATTTTACCAAATATGTTTTAGTGTATGTAACTAAGGTTCTTGTAATATATCATGATTTAAATTATGTAGTACATTCTTCTCCACATAGCTTCACATTTTAACCGACCGACTTCTTGACAGTTAAAATGAGCATGTAAAGAGTTTCTTTGAAATAAATGCTTTGATTTTGAGAGATATAATATTAAGCCCTTGCAACATAGAGACCTTAGGTTCAATAGGTAAAAATTATATAATTTTACAAGAATTGGATTATGTATAAACGTCACACCTTATAAATATCACACATAATCTCTCTAAGAGATTTTGATCGTGTATCAATCACACGATTGTTCGCAATCACAAATGACATCTGTAAAAACACAGGTAGCTTTTAGTCAGTAATAGTCTGACACTCTCTCTCTCTCTTTGCCCGGAACGGGAGTAATTACTTATTGATTACTCAACTCAAAAAAAACATGAATAAATCTGTAAACATTAAAAATATACCTAATGACACACACCATATAAATCTTAAAGGAAATACATTGCATTGAAATCACGTAACAAAACCATAGCATTGATCAACATTTCATTAAATCAATTAAAGAGAATAAGTTGGCGACACTCGCGAATCCGAACACGGAATGAACATCAATGTATTCTGCAAACACAATTACGTATACAATTTAAATGTATTACCATCTCAAGTGAAAGACGCCAGGGAACTCTGGGTACTGTGATATTATCAATAAATAAAATATACTTATAAACTATTGCTTTAACCTTCTGTTGAACAAAAGAAAACTGAATTCAAAACAGTTAACTATCATAGCACCAGAATTGCATATCATAATCTGCCTGAAATTCACCCAAAGAGCAATGGAAAGGGCTATGCTCAGAGTTACCTAGAGTCATCTCAACGCTTGGTCACGTGGTCAGGACAAAGGAATCGGAGGCGTGGCCTACTCGAGGCGTTCGATGCAAGAGAATCAAAACGAAACGGTCGTAACTTGGCTAGAGGGGCAGGAATGAAGATATCTGCAGGAAAACCAAGGTTGCCGATATAGCCCAAAGAATCGCCAAACTTAAGTGACAGTGGGCAGGGGTCATTGAACATTGGGGTACATTGGCATCGGAAAACGCAATGATGATAATAATGAATCTGCCGTACAATCTTCCCTCTGCAGAGACTCAGCCCTCCTCTCTAAGAGAGGAAATGAGCCATAATCCACTACGCAAGCCCAGTATGGGTAGGTGGATGTCACATGTCTTCGAATTTTTGGTTCTAGAACATGCCTCATGACGTTTTCCTTTACCGTTTTCTTATATCTACACTAATATTATAAAGAGGTAAAGTTTGCTTTATCCTGAGTTGGACTCGCGCACTGAGGGTTCCGTGCCCTGCCGTAGCGTGTAGCGTTCCGTTCCGTAGTTTTGACCTTTGAAAACAGTTCATTTTCCGAATTCAGTTACGAAGATTATCAGAAAAAACTGTTTATTTTTTGTGACGTAACTACAAATTTGCAATTTTCAGATTTTTTTATATATGAGACCTTGCTTCATGCTAAATTTCAGGATTCTAGGTCATCGGGAAGTACCCTATGAATTTTGATTCCCTTGAGAGTGTCGAAATATACGATAGTTGCAACATAAACGGCCGTATTTTTTTTTGTCGTTAAATTAGAATTTTGATTTTTTCACAGCTTCAAGGGACGGCAGACATACACATTATATATTTGAATAGCTCTATTAAGTATATAACTGGCGTCAGCAGCTTATGGTAGATTGTTTAGTAGTAAACCTTCTCTACAAACTTCCTCATTGCTAAAATATTCTAGCCATGTCTAATGGAACAGCCACGGCGACATGAGGCGCCACCTAGCAGGTTTGGCATGAACTGTCGCCGCTTCGCAGTGCTGTCGAATGCTAAGTACTCAGGACATACATACATAATCACGTCTTACCAACCAGTCACGCTTAGAACCAACCGGCGGGTCCTTAGAATATTGGTGGTCCTTGGTAATTACATAGCGGAGGCCGGTGGGTTCGTGTGAAGGTGGATTTAGTATTCTATTCCAGCTGAGTTAGAGGAAGCGGATGAGCTTACTAGTAGCCCATCAGGTTTTTTTTTGGGTGGGAAAAGCATCCAATGATATCCCCCGCTCTTGGGCGGACGAGAGATATTGTCAAACTTTTACTGACTAAAAACCCACTCCTGTTCCTTTTTTGCCTTTGTTCCTGCCTTTCGGATCAACCATGGCCCAGTAGGCTTCGACCCTGCTGGGCCCCTACGGTTTTGCTGACATCTCCTTGAGGCGCGCGTGGAACACTCAACAACTTGGGCTCGGTCCGGACGGTTACCGGACGGTCGGCCCGCGCCTACGGTGGCTAGAAATCGGGATCGGAATCCCGGCGGCGGTTGGGACGTGAGGACCGTTGCCTCACGCGATCAGCCGCCTCCTTTGCTAGCATTACTTCTTCGCAGAAGAAAGGCTTTCACTTTAATAAATATTCTACAAACCCTGGATCATAGGCGATAGGCGATATAATACCGAAAGGCTGACTAACCTATAGCCAGCCTTTTGGTATTTACGGTATTTACAGGATTCTTAATTACCTATTCTATCAAATACGTCATTTAATAATAATAATATTTTTATTTCAGACAATATAGTCTACACATCAATTAAACCACAATAAAACAATACAGGATGTTAGTAACAATTTTTAGCTTGTAAACTATGTTAGTACGTATACACTACTAAAGATAATGTGCTTAATAAGATGCCTCACCATGGAGCTCTCATCATGTCTTTCAGCAATCACTTTCAGGAAGCTGTTGCTACCGCCACGTAATCTGGCGAGAAGAGACGCTCTCTTTTTGCGTATGACAGCAGAGAAGTTGTCGACACGGGCTTGGGCAAAAATCTCCGAAGCACTGCAATAATTTAGAACCAATTGTCGTACATACATTTCTTGAATGGCATTAGTTAAGATTGAAAATGCAACAATGTTCTGTATCTATGGAGTTCCCTGCAGGAGTCTGTGTTTCCCGATAGTTACAACTTAGGGGTCTATAAGTCAAGAGTGAATAGGTTACTTCTAGATAAGCGTGGCTCCATCATCAGCCACATCATCGCTTACCATCAGGTGAGATAGTGGTTAAACGCGAGCCTATTCATAATAAGCTGCTCGAAAGCTTGAGAGAAGTGATGACGTCACGAAGTAGTGGCTGCACGAAAGCTGCGCTGACGTTCTTGGTCGAGGTTCACCAAGTTTGGGGCTAGGCGGAACAGAGTGTAAAGTCCCGCAAACCTCCGCTGAAAAGGGAGGATCCTCAGGCCAGAAGGGATGTTATGTCTGGTGGGCAGCTGCCCAATTTTGGGCTGTTCTATATGTTCTAATCGCGTGGAGAACTTTAATTGTGCGCTGCAGGATTACTTCTTATGTGACGTCATAGATATCGCTACAAAACCAAATCTTATTACTTGTGTACAAAACATTAGGCAAAATAAGCTCTACCAAAACTGTTTCTCTCTTCCTAAAGCTCATCAAAAACAGACACAGGAGAACAAACAAAAGGTTTCATCTCGGCCAACATTCCCAGATGTTGGCCAAGGGATTCTTTTAACAATATTCTTTACTAATTCACACTTAGAAAATTAAATTACCTCGGAAATCGACGTCAAGCAGATCGCCCGTTGCTGTTAGGGCTGCCACCAATTTTAAGAAACCTGTAATATGAGAAATGTTATGTTCCTCGACTATATCATCAACTTTACAGTATTAAATATGCCTATAGCTACTTATAAATAACTAAACGTTATTAAAAATCTTATCTATTTTTGCTATAAATACACTTCAAACAAAAGCTCCGCATTAAACATCTAAAAATATATCGTCAAAAAATACCTCCGCATTGCTGTCGACTGTCGAAGTGGGTCCAGATGTCTGGCTTTTTTCTTGTATATTTTCCATAGTAAAAATATTTTTTTTAAAGATAAATACACTAAACCAATATTATCAATCCCTTTAATTTACACTCAATCGCCATTAAAACGAAAATATCCTCATTTTATACAACAAGCTTCAATGTCAATCTGAATGAGAGAAACTGAATCGAGTTTGAGTCGAATGGAGTAAATTAGTTACAGAATGAGTGTGTTTAATTATATTAGACTGCTATAGATTTTAAATACTAAGAATGAGAACTTTATAGCAATTACCAATATGATATATGTATAGCTTTCAAGGACCCAGATTTTCGGAGAGGCGCGCGTTACAGAATCGATTTAATTAAATCAATTATAACATGAAACCATGCATAGCGTATAATAGCATAATCAGCCTTATAATTTTCCCACTGCTGGGCCTCAGACCTACTCTCTAGGAGAAGGAATAGGCCGTAATCTACCACGCTGTCCCAGTGCAGGTTGGCGAATGTCACTTGTTTTCAAATTTTTGGTTCTAGGACATGCCGATTTCCTCACACTGTTTTGAAAGCAGTGGTGATGAAATAACTATTCATTATACATCTATGTTGTCGCAGCAGCCTTTCAAACCGCTTAAATTCTAGAGTACAACACATCTGACCTTTTGGTAGAAACGTCCTACAGAACATCCTGTATTCAAACGGATGCTAAAACGCGGCCGAACGGAGGACCTTGGAAATTTGCGGATATAGAACATCGTCTATAGGATCATTGAGAGATATATACATGAATACATAATAATATGTAGATATTGAACTTCAATACAACTTGGCTGAGAAAGGAATTAACACGAAAAGGTCTCTTTGAAAGAGAATGGTCAGTGTCCTCTTGTATATCCTTAAATTAGATATTGTTTGTTGTAATGTTCGTAATATAATAATGCCTTTTTTAGGATGAGAAATCATCTAATAACTAATCCCGCTCTGGGTAGCGAGTGGAACTGTCAGACTTTTACTAAATAAGACCCTTTGCAGTTCAAGACCGCGGTGACTTTGACCTTGAGGTACTACTTTTCGAGTTTCTTTCGAGAATTTTACATCGTTCATATTCAGTATAAAAAAGTCCAGACTCAGGCATAAGACATATCTAGTCAACCAGCAGTCATCATCATCATCATCATCATTTCAACCGATAGATGTCCACTGCTGGACATAGGCAAGTGTCGCCACAATGAACGGTCCTGTGCGTCTCGCATCCATCGGATTCCCACAACCTTCACCAGGTCATCAGTCCACCTTGTACCCCGGGCCTTCCAACACTGCGTCTTCCGGTACGCGGTCGCCACTCTAGAACCTTTCGGCCCCAACGGCCATCTGTTCTGCGAACCAGCAGTCATCTACCAATAAAATTCGGTAATGATCCCCCATCTAGATATTGCCAATAAATTACTTCAAACTTATTCTATAAAAAATCATTCGCATTTATCGGCCTGAAAGCCGTCCAAAAATCTCGTCTAATATTAATTTATTCATTTTAAAATTCGAACAAGTGTTTTTTCTTCTTTAAAATACGTCATTACTTCTAAATCTAATCTAATCTCATCTATTAGGGGATCTCTGCGTACAGTATATATGAAAAGTATCTGTTAGTTTCTTATGTAGCAATGGGCAGGGCACATTGCTCGCAGAACAGATGGCCGTTGGAGCCGAAAGGTTCTGGAGTGGTGACCGCGTACCGGAAGACGCAGTGTTGGAAGGCCCCTTACAAGGTGGACCGATGACCTGGTGAAGGTTGCAGGAATCCGATGGATGCGAGACGCACAGGACCGTTCATTGTGGTGACATTCGAGAGGGGGGACTATGTCCAGCAGTGGACGTCTATCGGCTGAAATGATGATGATGACAGTATATATTGATTTAGTAACATTTCCATCTATTTATTTTACTTCTTTTTTACTTTTTTTTTATTATTATTGATAGGCTCGCGTTTGACCACTATCTCACCTGATGTTAAGCGATGATGTGGCCGACGATGGAGCACGCTTGCCTAGAAGTAACCTATTCACTCTTGACTTACAGACCCCTAGGTTGTAGCTATCAGGGAACACAGACTCCGGCAGGGAATTCCACTCCTTAGCTGTACGCATTATGAATGTGTTCCCAAAACGCTTTGTACGTATGGGTGGGATGTCCACTTTTACCTATTTTGTTTGTTTCAATAAGTCTTATAGGTCTAAATATGTGCCAACTAAATGCTTTCTTTTTTGTTATCGTTGTATTAAATATTTTGGCATTACTTTCAACAAAAAATATTCGTGGCATCCCTAAATTCAACTGTTTGCTTGCTCATTACTGCTTGCGCTCGCGCACCGTAACGGTAGGGCTGGTCTAGCCCCTTATTATACTTACTTTTATATTTACCATTACAAATCCAGCTCTATCTGTAAGCAGTTAAGTTTGAGTTTACAATGGCTGTGCTTACCATGCTTTTTATTTCATATAGCAAATGCTTTGAGGATCTCAGTAAGTGGGATATTGTTCGGATTGTTTGTTTATTTGTCTGTCTTTTTGTAAGTTACTGAAACTACAAGTAATTGAATACTATCATAAAGTAATTGGGTAAACTGGTCATCTGTTGGCCATTCAGTGTGGCTACGAGATTTTTAAATACAATTGAATGATTACTATGATACTATCACAGTAGGGAAATTTTGTATGGGTACTCTGCAAAGGTACAGTCAATAAATGAGACAGCTAGCTTCTCACTTGTCTTCTTACTTACGAGTATTTTGAAAATATTGTCTAATTAATTATAATATAATATAAGTAATTATAATATATTTATTTCACAGAAACTTAAATCTAATCATAACGTTATTAAAACTAACTTACAAAATAAAAATAAAAGCCCTAAAGTACTAAAAAAAGCAAGCTAAAGTACGGCGTCGAAAAACTCCTCCACATCGCTGTCGACTGGTAATATACCCAAAAGACTGGCGGCATTGCCACGCTGAATGGCAATGCTTACCCTTTTTCCGATGTAAAAGCTAGCCCTTGGGTCACACGAAGTGTCAACAAGGCGTTCTTTAAATAATTTGTGAGCAATTAATAACAATAATAATACCATTCGAGCTTCCAAATAACTTTTCAATTGCGCCAGCTGACCCACAGCAGTAATCATCCACCAGATCAAACCTACTGCCACCAACAATCGTAAAAATAACATTAAAATTGAAGCAACACAACACTTCGCATAATTCAAACTAAAAAAACAACTTCCATCACTAGCATTCCCCTTTTCCGACCCTAACTTACTTCCACCATTCCAAATCCATCCCTATTTTTAACAACTTAAAATTCATTTTCCAATACCGCGGTCATAGGTCAAGTTCTGCTTGAGTTATCACATTATGGTGTTAGGGCTGACCGCAAGTCTCTTGTCTCTGGTCTCAAGTTCTTTCTTAGAGGGGAGGGGGAAGGAAGTGACGTGTCGTTGGTTTTTATTATATTTTATTGGCGTCTTTCCGATTAGGGAAGTGGTGTATGATAGAGTATGAATATGCTTTTGAAGGGAAGAATAGAAATACAATGGGTGTTATGGTTCTCTACGTTTATGCCGCATACATAATAATAATAGTTTATTTGTACATAAAAACAGCACAGAACATAGCATAGAAAAACAGTAGGTTGTACAGATCAGATCATATAGACATAGAAGGACCTCCAATTCTTCAATTTACCTGCTGCGGTCTTCCCGTCTGATTATAATTTAGGTGTCTTCAAGGCTAGAGTGAATAGACTCTTAATAAACTAAAACGCCTCACCATCGACGATAGCATCACTGCTTACTAACAGGTGAGACCGCAGTCAAGCACTAGTTTATATCAATTAAAAAAAAAAACTGTAAGCAAGGAGGTCCATGTAACATAATTCGTCTAAGGAAGTTCTACTTCACATGTTTTGCCGCCAAACCAGGTTGAGCGACCAGCTGATGCGCGTTTCGCGAGTTCGATTCCCGTACGGTACCAATATTTATATGGCTAGCAGATATATAATTGTTACTTGATAGTTTACCCTTCCACTAGATTGGAAAGGTTTCTAATTTACTTATTATTTAACGAATTTGGATATATTTTTTCTATATCTTTTGAAGAAAGTTACTTTATGAAAAAATAAGTCCGTATACAATTTAGGTGTCTTCAAGGCTAGAGTTAATAGTCTCTTAATAAACTAGTACTATTCACCATTAACGATTCATCAGGTAAAATCACAGTGAAGCACTGGTTTATACCGTTTACAAAATATGTATATGATATTAATATATGTAAATTAAAAAAAATAGATAACAACCCCATTATTGAGAGACTCCTCTTTCAAGCAACTAAATTGTATAAGCTTAGTAAAAAAATTAAACAATTGTAATGTCATTTTCACACGCAATAAGCACGAGTTTACAACCATAGACACGCTGTTAGGGTGCAACCACCTCTTTTGAGGCCTACGACCATATTCGGAGCTCACAACAAAAATTACACATTCTTCGCTCCAATTCGTATATAGACCGTTAATTTTTATATCACTCTAACATGCATTTTGCGTTAAAATCACGCAACTACACAAAAATATCATAATTTCTAGATTTTTCTTACGCAACGGCAATCTGTATGTGGCTGTTGCATATGATATGCAATAAATAGTCCAATGTATTTTTAATTGCATATCTATGTGCAATAGGACGGTATGTTTTCATTGCGAGTAAAAAATGTGGAGCAGCTCGGTTTAGTTTTTGTGAGAAAATCGTATAGTAAAGTAAAAATAAACATAATATTTACATGACCATTATTGGTCAGGTAAATGCCACTATAAGTGCAATTCCAAAATTGATATTGATATTGATTCTCAAAATTTAGACTATTTAACACATTGAAATCGACAATCTCTCTTGTGTCATAATTTTAAACCTACTTTATAACATTAACAACTACTATTTACTTTTTATTGATTAACCCATTAACAATCAATCTTCCCAATATTATTCAGACACCACTTGACTCCTAACCTCTACTCCACTAACATATTACATAAACACCATCTTCATGTACTAAACAAATTGATTCTCCAACATTAACAAAAGTAACCCAGTTGATTTGCTTTCTAAACTTCAAACAAACGTCATTTACATATTAATAAGGCTATAAATTAACCCATTCGAATCTAGTAACACTTCCAAGCTAGCCTTCACTTGTACATCTTTATGTAATATGCATCAGATATTTAGGACGTCCATCTTCACTTTTACTTGGATTAATGTTTTAATGTAACATGTCTGTGTTAACATGTTTGGTCTTTTTAATTAGTTTTGGTTTCGTTGCATTTTGACACGTAACGTAAGCTGATGAGTTGGTTAATTTAACTATTACTTTTTGCATTTTAAGAGCTTCATCAACGACCTATGATTCTGCTTTTAGCTACTCATCTTGTTCCTGACCTTGTCCTATGTTACTTATTCCCTTTTCTTTCATATCATTTCTCACACAATCCATCCATTTTATATTTGGCTGTTTTTGATTTTCAAACTTCCACTCGTCTATTGCAAAAGGTGACCGTATAACTCGTGACAATAGGGAAGGAAGTATAGAAAAATGGCAATTCCAATACAATGTCCCTTTTTACTAATTTTCGAATATTTCTTTAGATTTTTTTTTTCTTAAATCACTTCTTTTTCGTCATTCAGCGATTCTTTCCTTCCTTCTCTCCCTTTCTATTTTTCCCTTCTTTTATCCACTGTATGTGGAATTTCACTAATTCGATTTGATCACTTTTTAAAGGGCTACTGCGTACACTATCAGTGGGAACGGTTGCTTATCTCCTCAGCCCATCGCTAATCGTACCTTAACGAACATCAATTAAACCAATGAATATTCATTTAACATCCCCTTTCGAGCTCATTATTTCATAAATTCGTTTATATGGCAACCATCCATCAAGGCATAAAAGATAAGAATTCAAAGAACCTGAGAGTTTAACTTTGTTACAGTTTAAAAGGATATTGTTAAAAGTTATTTGCCGTGAAGATTAAGAAATTAAATTATAAAAGTGTTTGACTGCTTATCAAAGGAAATGGTTCGAAAATATTTCATCTTTATATTAAATGATTTGTGGCTCCTTGCCCGGTCTTGTTAAGAAATTTAAAGCCGGTGTTGCAATTATATTGTTTGATGGATCCCCAATTGGGCTTGTGAACTTGTTAAATTATCTGCATCTTTAGTACCTAATGACCTGTAGATTGCTTTAAAGCTTTTGTCCAATATTACTTTGGAGTTTCTCTTCTATTCTCACAGTCATTTATCTTTTTATCATTTTATATATCTCTTATTTCTTTTGTGTGTCTCTCCTAAGTTTTTAATAACATATTCACTGTATTTAAGAACATAAGGGTCAGTCAGTAGCTATGATGCAACACTGTCTTTAAGAAATCTAAGTACATTAATTATCTTTACAACATAATTGGCGTAACTTGACAAACAGCTCAATACTACATAGGATTTCTTCCTCAACGGGTCATTGAAAGTCAGCTGACATTCCAACAACCTAATATCCATACATATTCAAATTCATTGTCAGAATTACAATCCCTAACTTGAAACCACTTAGACAATGCGCGTTCTTGACCAAGAGGTCAACTCTAAGTAATTTAGTAACATTAATACTGTTTGCAAAGTTATTAAGTTGCAATTGCCTTTTTTTGGGGTTCCGTACCTCAAAAGGAAAAAAACGAAACCCTTATAGGATCATTTTCTGTCCGTCAGTCTGTCAAGACCTTATCTCGGGAACGCTTATAGGTATCGAGTTGAAATTAAAAACATATACTCAAGTCTGCGGCCCCTTGAAGATGTAAAAAAATCAAACTCCTGAGTAAAAGAAAAAAAAAATACGGCCATTTATGGAAAAAAAACGTACATGTCGAATAAAAATTCATAGGGTACTACTTCCCGTTGACCTAGAATCCTGAAATTTAGCATGAACTAAGGACTCATTGCACAAGTATAGGAAAAAAATCTGAAAACTTTAAGTTTTTTATTTAAGTCACAAAAAAAAACTTTCGATTCGGAAAAATCTTCGTAACTCAATTCGGGAATTGAACTGTTGTCATAGGTAAGTTAGTACGGAACCCTTTTCGTTGCCTGGTTTTTTTTATTTATATAGTTTCTTTGTAGTGTGTAATAGGTGTTTTTATTTGACTAATATATTTGGTATATTGTGGGATAATAGTTAAAGCTGTGTGGACGGCTTCCTGGTCATTAGTCTGTAATTCTACATTAGATCTAGCTTTTGGAACGAAGTTCCTTATTGCTTGCGGTAAGTATGTATGATTTGGGAAAAAATAAACTACTTCTCTTAGTTTCTTCCAATGAACAGATATATATGTGAGGAACTTCTTTCAAAGCGGGGGTCCTCTGACCGCGTACCTAACTATTTTTTCAAATAGATTTTGTGCTGAACTTTTTAAGCCATTGCTATCATAGTCTTTTATTTAACCCACTTCTCTATATGTACTCGTACAGTCAGAGATCAAAAGTGCAGTTGCACTCTACCAATGCTAAAGTGTCTAAAATTTATTTATTGTAGAAGTTCAATAGTCCACAACTAATAAACAACACTTTAGATTCTATGCTACCAATTAAATCAGTCATGAACCATTGACCCTCTTCTACAAAGAAATTTTAGATACATTTTAGCTTTGGTAAGGTGGAACTGCACTTTTGATCCCTGACTGTACGTCATATCCTCATGTTGGGAGCTTCTATTACCATAGACACTATATTACCTGTCTATGGAACATTGAGCCAACAACACTGTCCGTCACAGTACATGGTTTTCATCACCTGCACGTGGCAACCATTGGGCATAGCGAGACCACCCTTTGAATTTAAATAAAATACCCCAAGCCAAACACAAGCTTATGTGACAATAATACATTGATGGTAACCATCACGCTTGCTATTTAGTTTGGCTATAGCCTCCTCTGCATAAGGTCTTGCCATATTTAACTCTCTAGCATGCAGTTCCATTAAAGAACAAATCACTATACAGGCTACAAATTCAAACCCTACAGTTACCAACAAGGTAAACCCATACTACTTCACAAGGTTCAACCAAATTCCTGTAAAAACACTCCAGAAAAAAGAAACTAAAACACTATCGTCATTCCGAATTCAAATACTACAATTTGACAGTTGCCATGTAAGGCGCGTCCATTTCTCCTGAGGTTGGCGCATGCGCGCACTCTCTGGAACAGCGCACACGTCACGCTACCGGTACACCACGCCCGTTCGCGTGTGCCTCATGCACACATGGACGTTTGTACATGTGTATACAAACATGTGAGTGTACCCACACAAGGGTATATGTTACCCTTTATAAGGAAGTCGAGTGTCAAGACTTGTGGTGAAGATGGAAATAATGAAGCCACTTTTTATAGAATATAATCTATAAAAAACTGTCGTTGAAAGAATTAATGAAAAAAAAAAACAACAATTTCGAAATTTCTTATATTTTAAAAGGAATTGAAATATGTATTGAAAGCATTTATGAATTTATTAATCGCACCTTGTCTCGAAAGCACGACATTCGCTCAAACATTTCAGTATTTTGAAACTTAAACATGAGATCTATAACAAAATAATTGTTAATTAATATAATCAACATAATTTCCTATTTAAAGGAGCACAACTGACAGACCTTACACACACATACAAACATTTACATAAACGCGAAGTTACTCATGCAAGTGTGACGTAACTGTGCTTAATGACGTTTGGGGACGACGTACTCCAACCTGCCCATTATTAGTAATTTCTGATGTTTATGTTCTAATCACCTTTCTTTATTTATGCCATTTATAAAGGTTAGGAGTCACACAAGAGTATAGCATTTTAATTAGAGAGATGTAGGGTAGATAACAAAATTAAATAAAAGATCTAATTTAATTGATTGTGGAATAGCTTCGTAGGGAAATGCCGTCGGCATTATCCTTATCTTGTTAGATATATAGTTAAACGATGATATTTACTTTTATAACGATTTCTGCATTAAAGTCATCCATCAGGTAAGTCATATAATCTTAATTCTCATTGCCCTTTCCAAAAACTCGTTCTTTCATGGGTTATATCTTTCGCTGATACACTAAAGCCACACAATTTTTATTTGTTAACGGGAAAGTCACTTGCAATGTTAAAAAAGACCAGAGAGTGACGTTTTTACCTCACCATATTTTTAATGTTTCGCAATTTCTTATGGATACATACAATTTTCAAATTTAGTGAGGATTGAACTGTCTTTAAAAGTGCTACCTTTCTGTTGTGTTTGTCACCAAATTTTCCCACTATCAAAGTTTAAAATTTTCCTTTTTTAGTATTCAAGATTAACCACGATCAAAAATACAGCCATTAAAAAAATAATGAGTTTCAGGCTCAATTGATTAGTTATCCAAAACAAGGTCAGAAAAATTTGATTGTTTTTCAATTGACTTTGAAACTTCAGGATATAATTTAAACTAAATTATTATAGGATAGAGATAAGATACTCTTTGATTCAAATTTGAATACCGAACAACAAAAATTGGCCTCAAATCGCAATAATGACAAAAAAAAAAATTGTACACTATATCGGAGTTGGCCACCCTATATTTTAAGAATATCTGTAGCGATAATATCGACACCTTTCACTTCGGACCCAACTTACGGAGACAATTCACAGACACACGCGTTACCTCGATGCCTGATGTTCATCAAGATATAATCGTCGTTTGATTGTACTTACCGGCTCAACCTGGAGCGAATATAATTAATAAAGGCTACGTAAACGTAAAAATACGAAGGTTTTTGTATGGTACTAGATGGTGAAGGATTTCTGATTGATATCTGAGACACCTTTTAACAGAATTTTTATAATATCTAAAAGAGGTAAACCGTATATTTTTAGGAAACCTCAATGTAATTAGTGTTCAGTAAATAAAAAGAAAAAGTGACACTGTGACCAAAACATACAATGATGGTGTTGTCTTATAAGTCTTTACTGATAAAGATTAAAGTATTGTATACTTCAGCTGGCCATTTTGAAGGTATAGAAATCACAAGATAAGATCCACGTCAAAGAATACTATTTACACACTAGAAATTAATAAAGCCAGCAATCCGCCATGCCAGTTCCACCATCAGACTACAAGACATAGACACAGTCAAGGTGGGCATCCCACTCATATGCACACAACGCTTTATGAAAACTAATTTACGAGTAGGTAGGAGTAGAATTCCCTACCAAAATCGTGTGTCCATAGCTCCTTAATTATGGAGATCGTATTTCGGTCAAAAGTGAAAAGGTTAAGGGGTGACTAGGCAGTTGCAAACTAGCGTTCCAACCAAGGTGACCTTGGTTCATGTGTTTGGTTTGTGTAGCGGCTACATGGATGTAAACCACGCACCAACACGTTCGATGGTTAGGAAAACGCGCTTCCCAACCAGGGGCGTTGAAGGTCTTGGATTATAATTGCTGTCTACACGGATTGAAACTAGCAAGGTCACCTTGGTTGGGACGTTGGTTTGCAATCATCTGGTCACTACTTTACTTCTAGGCAAGCGTATTCATGAGGTGGTAATGGTCAATCGCGAGGCTATTAATCACACTGATATTATAATAGAGAAAGTTTGTATCAATTGTGTGTGTGTGTTTGTTATTTCTTCACGCTTAAACAGCTGAACAGATCTGTATGAAAGGCACATCGGTAGATCATGTCCTGGTATAGGACATAAGATACTTTTTATCTCGGGAATAGATTACCTTGAGATAATTTTCGTCATTCACGCAATTGAAGCCGCTGGTAGAAGCAATTTGTAAATAAAAATTGTAGAAACGTCAAAGTTATGACCGAACCTTAATTGTTTAAAAAATATAGTGACCCTTATCCCCTTCGTCATAAAAAGCTGTCATCCATAAACACTCCATAAGTCACAGCAATCATTGTCATCTCTTTACAATAAAATGAACGAAACGGCTCTCCAAGCTAAAGAGCCTTTGAATTATAGACTCATAAAAGTTTATAGTAAAGAGAGTTACCGTTTAGCATATTATAATAATGATCTGTCAAGAGAAGCTTTCCTTCGAATCGTTTACCCTTTTCTTCATTTTGTTTTTGGAACAATAAAATGTGTGTCGTTTTTGTTTATAGTACGTTAAGAAGTCCCACAGGGTATTAATCTAGGTCCATATTTGCTTGCCACGATGCCGTTCTATTCATGGTATACGCAACATATCTTTTTCTTTCATACTTTTTTATTAGTCATTATTTAAGTAGTTATTCCTTTTCGAGCCATTATTGTAGGTTGAATAAGAATACGAACCTTCTTATTCTTTATTGCACACAAAAGCAAACAAATACAAAAAAAAAATGGTTAATGTGCAAAGGCGAGCTTAACTCAGAATTTAGGTTTTCTTACCGTAAACCGTGTCGAAGGCAACTAAGGAACAGGAGTGGGTTTTTAGTCAGTAAAAGTCTGACACTATCTCCCGCCACGCTCAAGAGCGGGGGATGTCATAAGATGATTTTCGCAAAGAAAAAAAAAATACTTATAACTTTTTAAATACCCTTACTGTATAATTCAATAAAAACACTTAACTAATTAAAACTATATATACACTAAAGGCAAAAACTACTAGCTAAATTATGGCTTCATAAAATTCCTCCACATCGCTGTCGACTGGAAGTGTGTCCAAAAGGCTGGCGGCATTGCCACGTTATATGGCAATGCTTAATCTCTGACCAAAGTAAAAGCCAGCCCTTGGGTTACTCCTTACTTAAATAAACTAAAAAAATATGTAAATAGCACATAATATTTTACAATACAACATATAACTGGAAGAACGCATACCCATATACACCGCAATTAGAAAATTAAAATACAATCATATTTTAATAAGTACTGAAATTTTAATTAAATGCACTTAGGTAGTACTTAAGTAGCAAATAATGTGGGCATCAACGCTGATAGCACATCGGTATTGGTATCAACCGCACACACAAACACGTTAGTGATGCAATCAAAATTTATCAAGGATATTTTCTTTCTTGATTATTTTAAGATAAAAAAGTAACTACTTCGAAAATAGCTGAAATGAATTCAGTAGCCGATTCTGAACATACTACTGTCATAAGGTCTTTAGTTACATATATATTGTCTATAAAAATAAAATCCTATAATTACATATTTATGGGTCATGTTGACTTGCAAACTGCACTGTACTGTAAATAATACTTCAAGGTTGCAGCAAATTAAAATGATTTCACCATTAACAAAATAATAATCTGGTATATCCATCAAGGGCGTTTCATCCACACACAAGAAAACGCCATAACATCCCACCGCCGTCGATCTCCTTTAAATGAGTTTTTTAAACCGCTTTGGTCATCAAGTAAGGTTTTAATTAAATAACTCAGGCTTGATCGTCATGTCCGACGATAAATCATTTTTGGACCTTCAATTGTTTATTTATAGTAAATACATCAGCTTCTTCCGACGACTTTACCCGCGTTGAAGTCGAAAATTGTTATATCCCATTGGAATATACTCCCGGGATAATAAATGTTCCGTGTCCTATTCAGGACATTTGTATGTAAATATAACAATTTACCTGCTGCAGTCTTCCCGTCAGATTATAATTTAGGTGTCATCAAGGCTAGAGTGAATAGCCTCTGAATAAACTATTGCGCCTCATCATCAACGATTGCATCACTGCTTACCATCAGGTAGGATCGCAGTCAAGCCCTAGTTTATAAAAATTAAAAAAAAAATGGACTAGTCATAGTCAATAATAGTTTATTGGTAAGGGATTCCTGCAAGTCAAATAAATACAGATGTATGATAGATGATAATACGTTACATTATTATACAATGTCAAATAATAAAATTATCAAACCAATAAAAGAAAATACAAGAAACAAATAAGTAGGAGTCAAATCATCACACATAAAACGTAATTAAATAACAAGAAAATTAACAATAAATTGCAGTCCAAATTAATATTCATGTCAAAGTTCAGATCATCTTAAATTCGTCAAAGGAATAAAAAACAAGAAACACACAACAACAGAGTGTAAAGTCCCACAAACCTCCATTGAAAATAGAGGATCCTCCGTCTAGACGGGTGTTGTGTCTGGTCTGGGCAATTGCTCGATATTTAATTTCGGACTGTATATGTTCTAATCGCACGGCAAACTGCAATACTGTGATGCAAGATTTTTAATTTTAGTTCCTATTAGGCATCAAATATACCCGAGTCCCTATCCAAAGCCGTTTAGACGTGAAGAGTTAGTCAACAGACAGACAGACAGAAATACTTTTTCATTTATAATAAAGTTGTAAAGTGAGAATTTTTGAAATGATACTCTGATGATTTTAATGGCCATATAAAAAGTGGATCAAGGGTATTATTTTATTATTTTCACTTTTAAAACTGACAATGGACCACTTTACTTTTCATGGAAGTAAACCGATATTAGGTTAGCCTATTATGCCGTACTGCTGGGTGAGACTGGCCCTCTCCCTTCTTCATACACGTCTCTCCTCAGCCGTTGCGGGCCAGTCCCTCCGGTAGTTATCAAGCTCATCTCTCCATCTTCGTCTTGATCTGCCTTGATGTCGCCTTGCGTTTAATGAGACTCATTAAGTGGCTCTTCTGCTCATCTGACATTGCATTCAAATCATCCAATGACTTCTCGCGCTCTTGGTAGAGCGCGAGGGCGTGTCAAACTTTTACTGACTAAAAGGCACTCTTTTGTTCCAGGGCCCCGGCGTTCACTTTCACATAACTCATGGCCTCAGTAGGCTTCGACCCTGCTGGGCCCCTACGGTTTTGCTGGCATCTCCTTGAGGTGCGCGCTGAACACTACGCGCTATAGACGACTCGGGCTCTATCCGGACGGTTACCGGACGGCCGGACGGCGAACTACCCATTGCTCGGCGGCCTAGCTCGTCTGAAATGCGGCAACGAAACAAAAGATTTTGTTCCTATTAAATGTTGGTACTTATTTAAAAAAATATCCAGTTGGTACCATCTATATTATATAAATATGCAGTTAGCCTTAATAACACTTTTATTAATTAAAAAGTGTGTAAAATGTATATTAGTGTTTGTAAAATAAAAGTGCTACAGCGTAACATGCTACCAAACTGGCTAAAATTACACAAGATATTTTTAATACTTACATTTAAGAATTACAAATTCACTACCCTTTTTAAAACTATATCAGAAATGGCGGTTACAAATTTTTATTAGTTTTGTTAATTACAAGACACGCCACCGCTGACATTTACGAGAAATTAAACTTAATTGTGAATATAATAAAGTTGATAATAGATGACCCATATTCGATGGTAATAACTGTATGTATATCTGCCACTTTATTGGAATAATTGTTCTACAAGCTGTGGACGTGATATTTTCTGGGAATATACTTGTTTTATTTATAAGAAATTTTCATTTTAATTGTTATAACAATTATTTTATTAATGGTAGGTAGGTATGTGTTAGTGTGATTCTAGATTTGATTCTGTTATTCCCAGGGTTGCGGAGTAATTAAAGCTTGCAAGTAAATTAATAACTTAGCTTGCACTTGATATAATGGGCTTCGTAAACGACCGGCTTTAATTAAGAACTGTGCTGTTGCAGTCTTATACATTCATCTTGAAAATTTTTGTGAAGTGAATTCGAAGTGAAATGTCATTTTTAACAAACTTCAAAAAGAAGGAGGTTCTATATTCGGCTGCATGTATTTTTTTTTATGTATGATCACCGATTTCTCGGTCAATTGTGGACCGATTTTGTTTTTTTTTTATTCTTTATTTAAATTATTTGGTTCCGAATTGGTCCCATAGAAATATTGTTATGATCTGATCATGAACTTCGAAGATATGGAACAGAACTCTTCGTAGGATCACAGCAGAACCGTCGTAGCAAGTAAAATTGCTTTGTTTATAAAATACGTGTAATCGATTACTGACTGAAAGAAGAGGGGAAATATATCGAACTGATCTGATGATGAAGCCTGAATAATTAATAATATAATTTATTTATTAAAAGACAAACTTTTAGTCCGCATTATTATGTTAGTATCAATTATTTCTACGTTAGTTCAGATGTTCAATAATATTACACTCTCTATTTGGTGTTCTTCACAAATAACATATTCCATTACTATTGTCATTATTTATTTTTAATTTTTATTCTAAAAAATTTAATTATGTCATTGAATAAAAATTAATAATAAATAAATTAATAGTTCACTTCCCTTACGTTTTCACACTAGGAGCCGCCTTTATTTTTCTTTTAGTATAATATCATCAAATGACAAAGGAAGCGTTTGGTCCTAGAACGCAAAGGGCAACTGAAAGAACATAGGTGTGGTTTTAGTCAGTAAAAGTCTGACACGCCGTCTCGCCCCACCCTAGCGCGGGAGGAGTTCCGCACCTCAAAAAAAAAAACATAATCTACTGTGATTGGGTCTGCAGGATTGTCCGAAAGAGTTTAATCCTCTTGGGTGATAATGATCCGCAGTCCTCGTTAGCGAAGGGTTCCTAACTAGCTTAGACATCTGTCAGTTTTAAAATCAGGGGATGATTATCCCTGCCTACCTCGCTAAGTCACAAGGGGATAATAGATAATATCTACATACGTGGGACACTCTATGGATAAAATATTTTTATTAAATCTTTTTCAAAGACTTCTCCACCAGCCTCTATACAAAGTTTCATGCGTCTGAACCACAAAGTCACCTGATACCTCTGCCACGGTCTTCTCGAACGCTGAACGCTAGCGTGTCTTCCGGCGATAAAAACTGTATCCTTTTCAGCAGATTTTTTTATTTTAGGAAATAAAAAACAGTCACACGGTGCCAGATCAGGACAGTAAGGAGGGTGTCCCAAGACTCTGACCGGTGTGGTGTCCAGAAAGTCCCTCGTTTTGAGCGCCAAGTACACGAGCGCGTTGTCATGGTGAAGCAGTACCCCGCGGAGCCTGGTGTTCGGTCGCCTGTTGCTCATTGCAGACAAAACTTCTGGCAGGCATTTTGTGGTATACCATTAGGCGTTGATGCTGTTTTGGTCTCGTAATGGAATTGAAGTCAGATACCTCGTCAAAGTGAAGAAACTAGCGATCAAAATATTCCCTGCGCTTCTCGATCGATTCCGTTTCGTTCGTTGGTTCGTTTTGAAACAGCCAAACTGCAGTAGCCAGTTGACTAACATGTCTTCTTATTTCTTCAGTTCATAAACTTAATTTCCAATTATAGCAGCTTTTTTTAGGAGGAATCTCATATAATAACTCCTCGCGCCCTACGTGGAGCGAGAGGGAGGGCCAGACTTTTACTGGCTAAATCTCACCTATGTTCCTTCATTTGCCCTTTTGCATTCTAGGGCCACCACAATATTCTGCGAGTTTAATAGTTTTGACAGACGAACAGCATAAACTTTAGTAAGTATAATGGATATTTGGCTATGGAACCCTAAAAACAGAAAAAAAACTACTTTTTCAATATACTTACTCGAAAGCCCGCTCTTATCTCTACCACTTTCAGGAACGCAAATTACAGTTTTCCGCACTTGTGCGAAAAAGTGCTCGCCCCCCGCCCCCCTAATTTATTGTATGTATCGTTACTTTAGTAACAGACTCCCACGAGTCGTGCGTCAACCCCTGTTTATTTATTTTGTATTGAAAAACGTCGATTGATACACGTGGAAATTTGTCCATAACACCATCACCTGTGGCTCGGGCGAATTTCACCTCATTTGTAGTGAGTTACAATCTTTCTCCACTTTTATCAAAATATACTATAATTCCTTAAGTTATTTTTAAAAGTAACCACCAAAACACGCAGACAGACACAATTACAAATCTATTATTCTTACTTATTCGTAGGTCAAGCGCAGTACAAAAAGAGTCTCATATATCATGGTATCCCACCGGAACGGGCAAACCACGGTCGCCACACACAAGCTTGCATTACCACCGGTGTCGCTTGACCCCCCATTACTAACAACTCTTAGTACAAAGATGGGAAATAGACGGATCAAATTATACTGGCTATTAAAGACATTACCCGAAATCTACCAGAATAACTTAAACCACCATGAAGTACAAATGTTAGAACAATGATGGGGACTAGAAAGGTCAGTTTATACTGGGTGACATATGCTCGAGTGTCTATGAAGGTTCATAAAGGAGGATGTAACGTGGTCATTTGTTTTTAATAGTGCCTCTAAGGTTTTTATTACACTTACGAAATTGAATTAAATAGGCGTAGTAGTTGTTTTAATAGTTTGTTTAGTAAGAACTGGCTTATCGAGATATCGGGTTACCCAGTTACTGGGCTATGGAGGTTAGATTATGTAAAATACTTATTTTTAACTGCATTTCATTACAATTGAAGCCGACTCTAACCACCATGCGGGCCCAGCACGGGCTGGTGGATGTCACACGTCTTCGAATTTTTGGTTCTAGAACAAAACGGTTTCTTCACGATGTTTTCCTTCACTGGTTTAAGAACAGTGAACAGTACCACTCAGCTCAACCATTTTGAAGGGAACCGAATGATTCAACACACACGCCATCACCCAAAGGGCAATGGAAAGCATTGGAATGGCCATCATCGCCGTGGTTGCTTACAATGGGCCTCGTCAGAAGGCTCAAAGTCACCCAAAGGGCAATGGAAAGGGCTATGCTCGGAGTTTCATTGCGTGATCGAATCAGACATGAAGAAATGAAGATATCCGCAGGAGAACCAAAGTTGCGGACATAGTACGAAGAATTGCCAAACTTAAGTGGCAACAGAGGGCCGTTGGGGCCGAAAGGTTCTGGAGTAGCGACCGCATACCGGAAGACGCAGTGTTGGAAGGCCCCTACAAGCTGGACCTGGTGAAGGTTGCGGGAATCCGAAGGATACGAGAAGCAAAGGACCGTTCGTTGTGGCTACATTTGAGGGAGGCCTATGTCCAGCAGTAGACGTCTATCGGCTGAAATGATGATGACACGCCATCATCAGTGGAACATTTGAATGAGCATGACAAACTCTCAACAGCCATGCTCATTAATCTAAATCTTGATAATTAATATTTAAATTATGCACTAATTGAAGTAGAAGTCTTCTGTCTAAATAATTACGTAGTATTAAGGAAGTTATAAATATTGTTAATTAAACATAATGTCCGTTGAATGCCTAGCGGGATTTCCGAGTTTAAATTTTTAGTTATTTTTTTGATCTATAAAAAAATCTGGGAACACAGAACTTGAAGAATACGGATGCTGAAACAATGTAATATTAAATATTATAGTTTTATTTTTAAATATTTCTGATATTTCAATTGCAAAATTAATTAGGTTTTTCTTTTGGTAAATTTAATGAGTACTTCAAATTAATTAGGTAAATGAAAATGATTCTGTTTGTTCCAAGATCTTAAAACTTCAAACACCTATGGATTTTAAGTTTAGGTAATTTAAATTAGAAACTCAATTATAAAATGAACACACCTTTTTTGAGATTTGGCCTTTTTGATAATAGTCAATTTAAAGAATTGGCCATTCAGAGAATTTATCATTTTGAGAATTAGGCCTTTCGCGCCTAAACAATTTATGCCACCATAATATTTTATTGCTTAGAGGCCTTAAACTATAGGAGATTAACCTTGAATAGTAGTTAAATTACTTTTTCATTAGATATAATGTCCCACTCAAAGTAGAAATTAGATTTCACTTATTAATAACACCAATAAATTCCAATCTCACGACACGAGAATCAAACCTAAAACTGACACACTCAAGAACCTCGACATTAAAGCTAGAACTACACTGCGCACACATGTGCCACACATGCCGATTTGGGCGCGTCGGTCTCCATACATTTTATATGGAAACTAGACTTGTAGAGCTACACTTGATCCACGCCACGCGACGTCGTTCTACATACAAATCTGCCACGCCTCCTATTCCTTTATTCTGGAAACGTGACTGAGCGTTGAGATGACGTCAGAATAAACGAATCGGAGGCGTGGCTTACTCGAGGCGATCGACGAAAAGAGAATCGAAACGTAACGCTTGTAACTTGGCTAGGGGGGCAGAACTATTTGATGATAAAAAAGGTATGAAAGGCACGCCAATGTTCGAAGGAGTTACCAGAGTTACTGAGTAACTGAAGGGACACTGTGAGTGTTAGTAAAACCCAACCTTACTTCATGCCAAAATTCAGGATTCTAGGTCAACGAAAAGTACCCTATGAATTTTGATTCCCTTGAGAGTGTCAAAACATACGTTTTTTGCTACATAAACGGCCGTAACTTTTTTTTCGTTCACTCAGAAGTTGGATTCTTTCACAGTTTCAAAGGACCGCAGACCTAAGTATATGGTTTTAATTTCAACTTAATACCTTTCCCGTTCCCGAGATAAAGGGTCTTGACAGACAGACAGACGGACAACAAAGTGATCCTAAAAGGGTTTCGTTTTTTTCCTTTTGATGTACGGAACCCTAAAAACTATCCGCACAAAAGAGCAATAAACCAATTTTCGAACTGAATCAAAAAACAAATAGATACTTAGAGGAATTACGACCAAGTTCCGTGATCCAAGTCTAAGCACTAAATGTTAGAACTTCAGAACTAAACACAATTTGTCATAGATATGCACTTGTATATAGACATTATATGACTCGATTTGGGACGAGAATAATTTGAGTCGAGCTTAGGTTGGCGGCAAGCCTTGTGACAATGTGTTGATGGGAATATTGGGTGGCGTGGCGTGAATGCTACCAGGGTCACCGACATATCCCGAATAATCGCTAAACTTAAGTAGAAGGTTCTGGAGTGGCGACCGCGTACCTACTCGAAGGTGCGAGAAGCCTAGGGAGGCCTACCTCCCGCAAGGTTAGCAATGGCATAGTGAGGGTCGCGGAAATCTGTTTTTTTTTTTTTGTATTTGCTATAATTATTTTTTTTATATATATCTTGACCATGGATACAAATTTCTTCAGTCGGAATAACAGAGGTTACATTTTTCTAAATAGTTTATTTGATTATCATTAGAACATGGCTCCACACATTCCAATGTCTTGTAGTACTTGACAGCAAATATATCAAGTCAACCTTCTCGGCAAACTTCACTACAATAAAATTCTCAGCTCCATTTTATCGCGCCTGTTTCAATGATTCCACATATGATCCACTAGCACATACACTTGAGTTATAAAACTACACTAATTTTACATCACAATATCCACCAGGAATCAATTAATTAAAACATCCACTGAACTTTACCTACTCTAAGAAATGCCGTCAAAAACTCTCTGACTTGCTATAATATCTTAAGTGTCACAAGCTCATGTTGCTTCATAAAAAAGAACTTTTTTTATTTTATTCCACAACTATCACACAATACCATCTAATCCCAAGCTAAGCAAAGCTTTTGTTATGAGTACTAGACAACTGATAAACATACATAAATATTTCTAAATACATACATATTAGAGATAAATTACACCCAGACACAGAACAAAATGATCGTGCTCATCACACAAACATTTGTCCTGGGTGGGCATCAAACCTACGACCTTCGGCATAGCAGTCAGGGCCACTAACCACAAGACCAACAGGGCAGTCACTTTATTAAACCAACTTAGCTCAATATGATCAACTCTAAAATAATTCAGCCAATTACGTGTATTTGCTCAGCTTGCGGCCACCCTAACGTAGAACAAACATACTAGGATCCTTGATATTTATTGGCATTGCTTCACATCCGCTGCTAAATTCTTATAATATACCCATTGAGGCTCTGAATCATCGATTGAGCAAGAATGACGGTGGTACTTATTAAGGGTAAGATATATTTCTAATTGTTGGGCGTTTCATTGATTGATTTTGAAATTTCTTTATTTTTGCATAAGCCTACCTTTTACCTTAGGACACATTTATTTAACCATAAACTATTATAGGTATTTTCTTAAACATCAAATGGTATATATAATATAACATTAAATGGATATCGATAACAAGTTGTATTTTTAACAACATTATTTCTATGGTCCCCAAACAAGGCCGCGCCTGAATTTTGACCCTGCTGGGCTCTCGCGCCGTCAACGACTCAGGCTCGATCCGGACGGTGAGCTACCCATTGCCAATCGTCTACCAACCTACGCCTACGGACGTAATAAGTAATGTATAAACTTAAATACCAAAAAGTCCTCGATGGCTTCGTATTATGCGCTCATCAATAACAAAATAATCACTTAAACATATCCTCGCCTTAACACCCCAGTACCTACAAACGAAATCTCGTCATATTTCAGTAAGCAGTAATGTCAGGTGCACCGTAATAGCGAGTACAGTGGCACCTTACAATTTTCTCCACAATTTGATCCGTCGCACTGATTACGTCCACAACAGTTGACGATTGTGTGATAACTGTGTTTAGAGTTCCGCATTCAGACGGCAAAACGGCGGGTAGCCATTTTCTTTTAGACAGTTTGATATTGTTGGAATGGAAAGAATGTTTCATGTGATGTATGGCATTGTAGATTTGTTCTCATGGGAGTATACAGTATAGACCTTTCAATCACAGTTTTTTTTTAAGGTGTGAAATCATCCAAATGACTTCTCGCGCTCTGGGTGAAGCGAGAGGGCGTATCAGACTTTTACTGATTAAAACCACACCTGTATCCTTCAATTACGCTTTGCGTTCTTGGGCTAGCGGGCATCGGCCCTGCTGGGCCCCTACGGTCTGCAGACATCTCTTTGAGGAGCGCGTGGATCACTACGCGTTGTTGACGACTAGGCTCGGTCCGGTTAATTACCGAACAGCTGGACGGCGAGCTACCCAGTGCTCAACGTCCGCAAGCCCGCGTCTACCGTGGCTGGTAGTCGGGGTCGGAATTACGGCGGCTAGGGCGTGAGGGCCTTCGTTCCCTCATGCGTGCAGCCTCCTCCTTCACTAGCATTACTGCTTTGCAGAAGGAGGTGACCGCCTGCCATTCCTCCTCGCCTCAGACCATAGCCCGAACCAGGGACCGACGAGAAAGGTCGCTGCCGCAAATTGCGTCCACGTTGATTCATATATTTCAATCACAGTTGGCATTACATAATTTATATTATAACTAACTGACCCAGCGGACTTCACTTCATTTTTCTCACCGTTTAAACCTTCCCTGGACTATCTCGAATATTTCAAGACCAAAATTATCCAAATCGGTCCAGCCGTTTTTGAGTTTTAATGAGACTAACGAATATATATAATTATAATTTTTTTGAAATAATAATTTTTTTTTTATATAGATGGTGAAAGTTTGTATGTGCGTATGCTTGTTACTCCTATACGTTCAAACGGCTGAACAGGTTGGGATGAAATTTATTGCACCTAAGTTTTCACAGATAATTTTGTACAGATTATAGTGCTTGTTCGTTGTTTTACTTAGCTTAGTTTTACTTAGCTCCATTAAAAAGGGGGGATTCTCAGACCAGACGGATTTTATGTCTGCTCCGGACAACTGCCTGATGCTAGGTTTCGGACTGTTGTATACTTTCTAACCGCGATGCAGGACTTAGAATTTTAGTTCTTCTATTTTGTTGCTACAGTTTTACTGATCAAGTGAGGAGTGATATGAAAGAAAAGGGAGTTAGTGATAGTGTGACGGGTGACAGGAAAGAATGGAAGAAAAAAATGTGTTGCGCCGACCCCAAATAATGATAAGGGCAGGAAGAATAAGAAGGAGTTTTACTGATAAAAGATCTGCAAATAACAGTCGGGAACAACGGGTTTACGTGCTCTGTGAGGCACAGAGGTGTCTCAACATGTAATTAATAGTCACCCATCCATGAATCGACCTCGGCAAGCCGTATGGCCACGGCGAATTTCTGAAAAGGAAGCCCGTGGTCCTAGAACGCAATGGGCAACTGGGCAAGGACATAGATGTGGTTTTAGTCAGTAAAAGTCGGTTACGCCCTCGCGCTCCGCCCCAGAGCGAGAGAAGTCATTGGATGATTTCCTAACTCAAAAAAAAAACTTCGATGACCGAAACTTGTTGATGTAACAAAGTAGATATTACATGCTTGTTACTTATTCCGTATAAATTATAAATCAAATATATCAGGTGAGATAATGTAATAGATAAGAATATTTATTCAGCACATTACCTAACATACTTTCACAGTCCTGCACTCCTGCGCACCCCATAGCGTCGCGTCGCGGTCTGCTTGCGCACGCGCACCGCTTTCGTAAGCCGATCCTGAAGATAACGCCTAGACAACACTTGCTACTGCTTTTTCTAAGCAGTAGGTATGTACTGGATGGTTAGAGCTGTTATATTGTTGTGTTAAAACAGAAGAAAATAGGGAAGTAAATACGAGTGTTCAAAACTATAACATTACTATGTTCCTTCGTTTCCTTGCATTCCAGGGCATCAGGTTTTCCTTTCGGTGGCTGGATCCCAGCGAGTCGGGGACGGGGTCCCGGTGGCTGGGGCGTGAGGGCCGTTCCCACGCTCGTGCAGCCGCCTCCTTTGCTAGCATTACTACTTCGCAGAAGGAGGCGACCGCCTGCCATTCCTCCTCGCTCCGGACCATGGCCTGTGCCAGGGACCGGCCCGTTAATGTATGTATGTGTGTGCATTATCATCATTATTTCAGCCATAAGACGTCCACTGCTGGACATAGGCCTCCCCCAAGCGTCGGCACAACGACCGATCCTGTGCGTCTCGCATCCATCGCATTTCCGCGACTCGCGATGTGTGTGTATGTATGTTTGTTAGTCCTTCGCGCTCAAACCGCTGAACGGATTTGGATGAAATTTGGCATAGTAATAGAACATAGCATAGTAATAGAACATAGCATAGTAATAGAACATAGCATAGTAATAGAACATAGCATAGTAATAGAACATGGCATAGTAATAGAATATAGCATAGTCGGCCTAATATTCCCACTGTTGGGACTCAGGCGTCCTCTCTCTAGGAGAGGGAATGGGTCGTAATCCACCACGCGGGCCCAGTGCGGGTTAATGAATGTCACATGTGTTCGAATTATTCGTTCTTGGACATGCCGGTTTCCTCAAGATGTTTTCCTTTACCGTTTTGAGAGCAGTGGTTATGAAATATATTACACAAAGAAATGCGCCTGTCTGGGTTTGAATCCGCGACCTGCAACTTGTAAGTCAGGGCTCCACTCGGCCACCACTGCTCACAAAGAAATTTATTTCTCAATACGAAAACACTATACAAAATTATTAAAAAAAAAATTGCAGCAGATAACCTAGATAGCTGTGTTGTCTATGGTCCTAGTGGTGCAACACAGTTATGCCAGAATAAACATGTTTTCTTTTAAGAGCAATGGTAATGAAGTAAATTACACAAAGTAATGCGCCTGCGCCTGCGCGGGTTCAAACCCAACCGGGTTTGAACCCGCGACCTACACTCCTCTCCACTCCTCCTACAGTCGTAAGTCGGGGCCGTTACCACTCGGCCACCACTGCTCTCATAATAGAACGTATTTGTAAAGATGTAGGAATAGAACATATTTGTTTCCCTAGGAGTATGTTCCCTTGGGATAATTTTCTGTTTTTTCAAAGACGCGACGAACATCGATTCTGTAATTTTAAGTTTAGATTTATATGAATAACAAGGTCCACTGAACGGTAAACTGATGCAGAACAAGATTTGAGTTACCTACGATTCGAACACAATATATTCGGACACAGTGTCCAAATCGACACATTTCATTTTCAATATTTTTATTGAAACTATTTAGTACAGTCAGATAAAAAAATGTCTTAAAATATAACTTTAATTTATTACCTGAAGTTGCCGTCTTAAATTTTGACTTAAATAGTTTTGGTAACGCTTTTTTCCTCATATATTTTAAAACTTTTTATCTGACTGTACTAACAGTGTGTGTGTCCGAATCGTCAGTGAAACAAATATTGAAATAACAATGTGTCAATTCGGACAGTGTCCGAATATACTGTGTCCAAATCGTCAGTAAGTCCAAGATTTTACCACCCGTAACTCATCATCTAACCAGCACCACCAACTGGGTTTCCTAGCGATCTAACCTGATCAAGATACTAGATACTTATTGTGTGATTCAATTTTAATTATTCAGACGATTAATTATTGTCCTTATAATTTTAATAAGTATAATGACAACATCATAAGGACATTCAATCAACAAGCAGTTGGCGCCAATCTACCTATAATATCTTCTGGAATTCTCAGATCATTATAAAAATGTATGTAACATATTTCTCATCAATATACGACCTTATCCGGCCAACATATTTCTGTGTAATATAAAAATCTAAGTAAATAATTATACCTAGTAAAATCCTTGATAAAGAATGCTTGAAGTCTGCCATTTTCCTTGAGGCAATAACTGAGAAATCATAGTTACATCAGGTCGCACGCATGCGCGAACACCACTCGTATACTTCATTCGCGATTTTATTTCCAACATGTAAACAAAGATGTGTTATTTGAAAAACAACTTTAACTTAAACGTACACAGTTCAATTTCCACTGCAACTTCTAAGAATATTATGACGTTTTTTAACAGCACTAGTCATTCTAAAATCAACTTAATTTACACTACACTAAAGTTGATAGTGCCAATGTTACTCAGTTCGAAATAAATACTTGAATAGACTATACTTACAAACAAGCGTTTGCACATACAACACACATACAAACGAACAACGTGTTCATTAAACAAGAATGTGATTTACAATACACGAACAATTAACGAATACCATTTCGCAAAAACTGATGAAAATATTTGATGGCATCACTGTGATATTGAACAAAAGAATAACATGCTCAAGGCTGTACAAATTGAAGAAGAATTAGGAAATATTCCCATCGTTTGAAATAGTTTGTAAAAACTAGAAATATATGTGGATTGCTAGGATTCTTCCAAAATTGTATATGCGCAATTTAAACTTTGAAACTGTCTCATCTAGTAGTAGCATGCGCAAGTACCGAGCATGATCTCTTTGGTTCAATTCTGGAATCGTGCAAAACATTTTGCATTTTACTAGGGTTTTTTTCGTCTGTAATCTTGATTTAAAGCATACAAAACAACAAAAAATAAGTTAAACTTAAATTATTTATATCAATTATCCAGTTAAGCAGCAATGGTGGTCTAATAGTAACGGCTCCGAGTTCTATGTCGTAGGTTCAAACTTAGATAGACGCTTTACTTATTGTTTTTAATTCCATCAACACTGCTCACAAAACGCTGAAGGATAGCATCGTAAAAAACCAGCATAAACCATAAAATCGATGACATGTGACATCCAACAAGCCGCATTGGGCCGCGTGAGGGATTACGGCCGACTTCTTCTCCAAGATAGGAATTGTTATAAATTAATATTGTTTTTTTTACAATCGACCTTTCGCGAAGCCTTTTGCGAAGCGAGTCTTTGCCTCCCACAGCCTGTGTCGTTGCAAACCTTTGAAATCCTCAGCCTTTCTCTACTATAATCATCATCATCATCATCATTTCAGCCGAAAGACGTCCACTGTTGGTCATAGGCCTCCCCAAGTGTCGCCATAACGACCGGTCCTGTGCGTCTCGCATCCATTAGATTCCCGTGACCCTCACCAGGTCATCGGCCCACCTTGTGGGAGGCCTTCCAACGCTGCTGGGCCCCTGCAGCTGCTGACATCTCCTTGAGGCGCGCGTGGAACAGTACGGGCTGTCGACTACTTGGGCTCGGTCCAGACGGCTACCGGACGGTCGGACGGCGAGCCACCCGTTGCTCGCCGTCCGCAAGCCCGCGCCTACGGTGGCTGGAAATGGGGATCGTAAGTTATCGTAGAAGGCTGCCTATATAACAACACGCTATGACCCACGGGAGTTCAGCAGTAACCAAAGACGTGGATGCAACCGCAGGGAACAGCTATGTATAATATTTATATATATATTTCTTCTGTACGTATGTTTGTCACCTAACTCCTCCCTAACAGCTTGACCGATTTGAAAGTAATTTTATGTGGGTATTTGAGGGGGTCTTGGGTGATAAGACAAGAAAAGACAAGACAGGACAAGACAAGACAGGACAAGATATTTATTTTACAAATATGGGTACAAAAAACGGTGACAAAAATATAATAAGCATCAGCCATATTTAACCAGAAGCCATGCAAAAGTAAAAACTACACTGGAGATTCTGAGTAAGGTGGTTTGGAAATACAATTGGACTCGGTAAGTGACGCTACAATCGGGTTCTTAATTTTTTATTTTCTGAGAAAATGCCAGCTTTCGGGCAGGAAAACGTCTGCCGTGACTGCTATAAGTATGAATGTAAAGATGGTGGCAATTGACGATAAAATATAATAATAATATTCCACAACTATCACACAACGCCGCCTAGTCCCAAACTAAGCAGAGCCTTGTGTTATGAGTGCTAGACAACTGATAAACATACTTAAATATATCTAAATACATACATATTATAGATAAATTACACCCAGACACAGAACAAATGATCACACAAACATTTGTCCTGGGTGGGAATCGAACTCACGACCTACGGCATAACAGTCAGGGCCACTAACCACTAGACCAACAGGCCAGTCAAAACACCCTATCTAACGATTTCGTAGTAAATGTATATCTCTATTAGTTTCCAAAGGTACTAACCATTGAATAACAGTACGCAAAGCTACGTAATTAGATACGTAACGTTGTCAGTTACATTTATCTTCACGGTATCCTACCGTGACGAGGTAAGCAGAACTACAAACGGTAACAACTCTTGAGTACCGCTAGACCAGTCAATAGAACTATAAAGATTTACTGTATATGCCTTTTTTTAAGGTGGAAAATCATCCAAAAACTCCCGCTGGAGGATGGCGAGAGCGAGAGGGAGTATCAGGTTTTTATTGACTAAAACTCCCCTGTGTTTCTTCAGTTGCGCTTTGCGTTCCAAAGCCACAGTAACTCTTTCAAACAATCCGGAAAAACCATATAATTGTTACGTATTTCCGTCATTTCATTTCAGCTTCTAGCTAGAATTTTACAGCTGAAAATGGTTTTCAAGAAAGTAAACCCACCATGCTAGGTCTCATTAGAACGCACATTACAATCGCGGAGCAAAAATCACACATTCACTTGTAGTAACCCATTCGCTTATTATTCGGATTCCGGCAGGGAGGGAACTTCACTCCTTAACTGTACGCACAATGAGTGTTCCCAAAACGTTTTGTGCGTGTGGGTTTTTTTTTCGGTGGTAAAATCATGATTATGACATTCCTTGCTCTTGGGCAGAGCGAGAGATAGTGTCAGACTTTTACTGACTAAAAACCAACTACTGTTCCTTCGTCGCCTTTCGTACCAGGGCCGAGTCTTCCTTTCAGAATTAGACCCTTGGCCCCAGTAGGCTTCGACCCTGCTGAGGCTTACAGTTGCTGACATTTTCTTGAGGCGCGCGTGGAACAGTACGCGCCGTCGACAACTTGGGCTCGGTCCGGACGGTTACCCACTGCTCGCCATCCACAAGCCCGCGCCTAGCTACGGTGCGTATGGGGTGGGATGTTCATCATGTACCGGTGGCGCAACGCCATACGTGTTGCGTTTCGATGACAAAACGGGCTTTGGGCACTTAAGAAAATATGTATACGTATCTCACAAAAACCACCCAACCAATCTGTTTAAATAAAAGTTAAAATCCAGACTCACTCAAATCCTTGGACCTAAAAGCTGAAATTTGCTAATGTAGATGTCGTGGCCAGGTCTTAGAATTGATCACTTCATTATATGGCCAACTAAAACTGGCCAGCCGTGGTAGCCAAGCTACAACCGTCTCGTTTCGATTCTCTTTTCGTTGATCGCCTTAAATCGGCCACGCTTCCTATTTCTTTGTTCTGACCACGTGACTGAGCGTTGAGATGACTTCAGAATAAAGGAATCGGAGGCGTGGCCTACTCGAAGCGATCGACGAAAAGAGAATCGAAACGAAACAGTTGTAACTTGGCTAGGGGGGCAGATCGTTCGTTAAAACGTTAACATTTGATGATAATGTCACTCCTCGTTTGTCCATATCATTGATGTAGGATTTCAATGATAATAGAAGGTCTAAAAAAAGCAGGCCAAATGAAGATTGAAATGTCATCAAACTTTAACGTTTAAAACGATCTGGCCAGTTTTACTTGGCTTGGAAGTGATAAATTTCTAAGATCTGGCCACGACATATACAAAGAATAAGAATTTATATTTTGAAATTCGAATCCTAAGGTGATGAAACACCATACCACACCACACCACCATACACCGCCCCACACTACGACAGTGTTGTCTTTTTTAACCCATTGGTTGACTGGTAGAGAATGCCTTGTGGCATTAAGTCCGCCTATGTACCACAACTGTACATAAAGTTTAAATCAACTTTGACTAGCCTGTTGGTCTAGTGGTTAGTGGCCCTGACGGTTACGCCGGAGGTCGTGATTTCGATTTCCACCCAGGACAAATGTTTGTTTGATGAGCACGATCTGCACGTTCTGTGTTTGGGCGTAATTTATCTATATATGTATGTATTTAGAAATATATAAGTAGGTATGTTTATTAGTTGTATAGTACCCATATCACAAGCTCTGCTTAGCGTGGGACTAGACAGCGTTGTGTTATAGTTGTGAAATATTATTATTAAATAAATAAATAAGTTTGTTTGGAAAAACCTACTTTCATACGAAGTCTAAAAATAAATAAACCGCTATCATAACAGCGTTTCATACAACGCCATTAAAAATAATTATTAAAAAATTAACATTATACGAGATCGCTTCAGTTCTCACAGAGTTTAATTGTTGTAAAAACATTTAAAAATCATAATTTACTTTAATTTAGTATAAAAACAGGAGTTTCATGACAAGCTGCGGACGCTCTCAGTCTTAAAACTTTATTAATCTCGCTGTATATGTGTATCACCACATTAAAGCCCTTTATAGTGTTTTTAGTTGACTTTTATGGAATAAATGTTCGAGATAGTCTTTCTCAGAAAGCGTACGTACATAGGTTGATAGGGCTGCGGAATTGTTTGAAAAAGTTACCGCGGCCCTGCAACGCAAATTTTAAATCAGTAAAAGTCTATTAAATGTATTTTTACATATTTTTTTTAGGTGTTAAAATCATCCAATGACATCTTGCGCTCTTGGGCGGTACGAGAGGGTGTGTCAGACTTTTACTGACTAAAAACCCACTTCCGTTCCTTGGTTGTTTTTCATACCAGGGCCGAGTTTTCCTGTCAGAAACCAACCCTTGGCTCCTGTAGGCTTCGAACCTGCTGGGCCCCTACGTTTGGCTGACATCTCCTTGATGCCCGCGTTAAACAGTACTCGCCGTCGGTTCGAACGGTGACCGGACGGTTGGACGGCGAGCTACCCATTGCTCGCCGTCCGCAAGCCCACACCTGTGGTGGCCGGAAACCGTGATCGGGATCCCGGTGGCTGGGGCGTGAGGGCCTCTCCCTCGCTCGTGCAAAGGCGGCTTCTTCCTTTGCTAGCATTACTGTCCACACAGTGGTGACATCCAGGCGTTACTTCCACACGAATTCGGTGCAGGAAATTCCCGAACGGACCATGCTCGGTGAGAACTTGCATCATGCGTAAGGTGAGGATGCCGTAAGATCTTTCCAGCCACTCCTCAAGGCACTGGGTTGTGACAGTCGCTATCGCCAATTTCACCATAAGATACCGCCGGAACACTGTCCGCCATGCCGCGAATTGTCACGGCAACAGAGTTTCGCCCCGGCGTTGGATCTCCACGCCCAAATCGTGGATGCGTGCAAGGACTGTTGCCTACAGATCCCATGGTGGCAGGCTGGCAAGGAGCTGTGCGGTATCCCCGTACCATCCAAATGGCCATGACCCTCTGTACATATATTGTTTAAGGCACAATGGGGTTGACGTATCCTTGTGGATAAAAACCCCAAAAAAATTAAGATTATAAAAAAGGCTGACACTCCCTATCTTTCCACCCAGAGTGGGAAGGGTAATTTAAAGATTTCCTACTAAAAAATCTAAGGCTTATATCGACGATTTTTGATCTATCTAGTTGGCCACACGGGATTTTTCATTAGAAATCCCGGGAAAATCCATATTAATATCTACATTTCGATGCAAGTACATGAATAACTGTACCTAATTCCGACCTCTGGTGATTAAGTAATCTAGATGTTCAAGTCGTAAAAATCGCGCGAAGCCTAGGCGGGTCGCCAATATAATACTAAACCGATTATGTTTTCAAAAACCATTGTCATAATTAAAAAATAAAATACCATCTTTTGTTTTTTAAAGACAACACAAACATAAATAATAAACTTTATTCGACTTCCAATTTAATGCAATTAATCGTAAAGCAGCTGTTTCCATTAAATTGAAACAAAAAGTCCAATTAAAGAAACAAAAGTGAGTGAATGATGCTCGAGCAAAATCATGCATCTGCTTTAACCCTTTCCCTTTAGCACGGGTGTGTTAACGGGTCGATAATGACCCAATTAAAGATGAAATGTTGCCATATGACGAACAATAGAACTAAATTAACTTTTTCTATTATAATTTGGCGTTAGGTTATAAATCTTTACTGGATGTGACATCTAAGTAAAGAAAGACAAAAGGAAAAAAGTATATTTGAGACTTGCGCAGGACAAACAACAATAAAATAAAAACAATGGACGGTCGGACGGCGAGCAATGGGTAGCTCGCCGATCGATCGTCCGTTAACCGTCCGGACCGAGCTCAAGTTGTCGACGCGCGCCTCAAGGAGATGTAGGTAAACCCTAGGGGCCCAGAAGGGTCGAAGCCTACTAGGGCCAAGGGTTTGCTTCTGAAAGGAAGACTCGGCCCTGGTCTGAAAGACAAAGAAGGAACAGGAGAGGGTTTCTAGTCAGTAAAAGTCTGAAACTGCCTCTAGCCATCTCGCTCCACACAGAGCTGAAAAAAATTAGGACTACTCCACGGACACTCCTATACAAACGAAGCAGGCCTTTCTCACTAATATAAAAATAAGTTAAGCAGGTAGATGCGCAAAAACTGACCTCGCGCAAAAACGCACCTAGATTTTAGCCTAGATCTCAGGATGAGCAATGGTCTTACACAACAACTACTTACATCACAGATCTAAGATTCACGATCATAAAAATGTCAAGCCTATTGCGCGAGCCTTCAACTCTCATCCTTTCCAAATTATAGCAGTTTGCGATTGTGAAAACAGGGCCGAGAAGTGAGCATCATTTATTTGATTTCTATTATCGTAATATATTATCCTGGTGAAGTACCTAATTAAATATATAGCAGTGTATTGCAGGAACCAAAAAACATGTTACTCGCGGTATCGATTTTTATTTACGGATGTCGGAAATCATCCAATGACCGCTCTAAGGTGGAATGAATAGCGTTTCAGACTTTAAGGGCCAACGCTGCGTTAAGTGAGCGTATTCGCGGGCGCCCGCGCGGGCACGCGACGCGTGACGTCGCGCGTTTTTTGTTACGTAGGAAAAGAGGCGCGGGGCGCGGCTCCCCGCGACCGAGCACTTTTGTATAGGACCGCGCGAGCGCCGCTTATCGCAGCGTCAGCCCTTACTGTCTAAAATCACACTTGTGTCCTTCAGATTGCCTTCATTTGTGCCCTTTGCTTTCCAGGACCACGGTAGGTATCTCTATATAAATTTCCCTTGGCCCTAGCGGACGTCGACCCTACTGGGCCCCTACCTACAGTTTGACATCTCTTTGAGACACGTGTGGAACACTACACGCCATCGACAACTCATGCTCGGTCCTTACCATACGGTCGGACTGTGAGCTACCAATTGCTTGTCGTCACTACCGATGGTGTTAAATTGCTTATTCAAATTCACCTTCTACATTTCTAATACAAACAAATATTATATCACGTGTGGCTGTTTCAGAAATATTATTGAATATTCAAAAAAAAAGAAAAGGAATAAGTAAAAGCGTGATTGACAAGGCAGAATACAAGAAAGAAACGTGTTTTTTATTTTTATTATTGACAGGTTTGTGCTTGACCTCTATATCACCTGATTGAGCACGCTTACCTAGAAGTAACCTATTCACTCTTGACTTTTAGACCCCCAGAAGGTTGTAGGTAACAGAAAACAGAAACTCCGGTAGGAAATTCCACTCCAAGTACTTGTACTATTTCTCATTCTGTGCCCTAAGTAACATTGGGTGACGGCAGTAAGTTGATGATAAAGTGTACCATTTTCAGAGCATATAAAACCTATCCAAACTGGAGTTTTGATAATATTTTCCATCAAACACTAATAAAGAAAAACAAAATATTTCTGACATAAAAACTGCCACATCTAGTAAACCTACATCTAATCAATTGACACCAAAAAGGGCGATAGGAAGTGCCCGTCGGAAATCGGAACCAAAGGGGTGCGGTAACAAGCGCACGTGCATGGCAAGAGCAAGTACATGCACCAATCTGGCGCATTATGTCTATGGTATAACGTGAGGGGGTACTTTGGAAAAGGGTGGAGGGACGAAAAAGTTACGTAATGAGTGATTATGGAGTTGTTTTGTTGGTTATTGAAGTCACGTGTTGTCGATAGGATTTGTGTTATTTTAAAACAGTAATGCTTTGGATTGTGGAGAGTTTTATTTTATGAAAGAGAATAGCTTCACATTAATGGAAATTGTTTTCTCTTTTCAACCGACTTCAAAAAAGAGGAGGTTCTCAATTCGGTTGTATTTTTTTATGTTTGTTACCTCAGAACTCCGCAGTTTATAGACTGATTTGCAATTTTCTTTACTTCAAAGGATATTCTTCCAGATTGGTCCCATTTTTTTTCAAAGTTCAGTAATTTCAGAACTGTGATCCTAAAATATTATAGGCAACCATATAGTGATTTTGGTTGCCAGGTTGGTTCCAGGGCAGAATGGAAGAAAAAAACATGTTGCGCCGACCCCAAATAACACGGGACAAGGGCAGGAAAATGATGATGATGATGATGATGATAGTGATTTTGGTATTTTCATCAAGAACTCAAGCATTGACAGTCAAAAAAGAACATTTGATGAAGTGGAACAGATGAAGAAGACCAGAAATGGCCAACGGCACTTCAACTAGTGAGTAATTTATTTATTGGGCTTCGTCATAGGACGTCATAGAGCTCATTGACGTCATTGGCTAAATAATAACAGCCGCACGGGCCGAACATTGAGGTTAAGCTACGCTGTCGAGGTCAATCCTTGGATTGGTGACCATCCATTGAGTTTCCTCCGTGACTTAGAAAGCACGTTAATCCATTGACCCGACGGTCATTTGCACATTTTTGTCAGTGGTTACGTATAGCCAAAAGCCAGAAAATCTGAAATTAGTCTTGACAAGGATTATCTTATTACCCAGTAACTGGGTTGTAGGGGTCAGATAGGCAGTAGCTTCATGTATAATACTAGTATTCAGATACTTTCTTTTTCGGTGGAAAAATCATCTTATGTGACATCCCCCGCTCGTGGACGGAGCGGGATATAGTGTCAGACTTTTACTGGCTAAAAACCCACTCTTGTTGTTTCGTTGACTTTCGTACAAGGGCCGGGTCTTCCTTTCAGAATCAGACCCTTGGCCCCAGTAGGCTTCGACCCTGCTGGCCCCCTACAGTTACTGACATCTCCTTTAGGCGCGCATGAAACAGTAAGCGCCGTCGACGACTTGGGCTTGGTCCTGACGGTTACCGGACGGTCGGACGGCGAGCCACCCATTGCTCGCCGTCCGCAAGCCCGCGCGTACGGTGGCATTCAACTACTTCCAATTAAACTGGAAGCCGACCCTAACGCAGTTGTGAAAAAGCTAGGCAGGCAGGCGTAGGACGTCACAACTGAATCTTCATTTCTCGTCACTGTCTGCATCGGTACTTATTTCCGGAATACAAATATTTTTGGACGGTTAATTTTTGTTTCCATGCTAGTGTAGACCAAAGACGCTTACAGCTCATTAACCTTTTCGTTTGACATTTTCCGCATTAATAATTGATAAAGCCCTCGATATTTCGCTAGAAAACATACCACACTAAAAAGCTTATACAAAGCGTTCAAGGGTCTGTTGGGGCTTCCATGCTTCAAAGTCAAAAGTTTTTATTTCACATATGCCTACATGGGCACTTAAAAAACGTCAGAAGCTAGTGCTTCGCAAGAGAACAGCCTCCCTGTGGTCTCGGGTGAAGAGTAGCACCAATACACTTCTGGGCGTGGTGTCGGACAAAGTGGACAGCCAAAGCCTGAGGCAGTGGTCGATCATGAATGTCCAAAATAATAACTATTTTAAATTTTACTAACATAGTTTAAGTATTCACCTACTAACATAATATGGACTTGTATCGCACAGAAAGACAATATGATGCTCTTACGAAACCAACTACCATTTTGCCAAGCTCTGTCGAAAAATTCTTCGAAACTACAATTTCTCAGATAAAATCTCACTCCTGTACCAACTTTCTTGAAGTTACGAACACATTTTTGCTCATAAAACTCGCATAATCAAGTATCTACTCGATATACTAACAAGATAGCATCGGAACCGTCAAAATGTTTTGTAGCAACAACATTTTATCTTCAATCTCCTGCATACTTAGTTAATAGAGGAAATCGCCAATTGCATGAAACAATGCTCCGTGGTCTACCCTGTTCACGATTGGTCCCAACATTGGCTTTACCTTCAATCTCACTCTAACTATACAACTTCTTTCAAGAGGGACAAAGATAGAGGATGTTTGAAGCCAATATTGGTAATGTATGTTGGTGATTCTCAAAGATCGTTGTCTTTAATGTACGTCTACTATTTTGTCGTTATTTAATGAATGTAAAAACAATGTTGCTATACAGAGAAATTGTTTCTGTTTGAATACATTGAAATGATACTAAATGCTTGATAAATTGCTGCGATTTATTTAAGTAGGTATGGAAGTTTTTTGTGTCTGTGGGAATCCTGGCTATGATTCCTTAGCTGTAGAGCTAAGTTTGTCTATGATCTTGTTCCTTTATATATGCGACTTTATTTTCTATTAACTTGGATTTTGTAAGCTTCGTATGTATCTGGAAAACCTAACTATCATTAGTCACCCAAAGAGGGAAGGACTAAGGAAGGAAAGGGCTATGCTTGGAGTTTTCTAGCGTGATCGCATCAGGAATGAAGATATCCGCAGAAGAACCAAGGTCGCCTACATAGTCTGAAGAATCGCCAAACTAAATTGTCAGTGAGCAGGGCATATTGCTCGTAGAGCAGGTGGTCGATGTAGCCGAAAGGTTCTGGAATAACGACCACGCACCGGAAGACGCAGCGTTGGAAGACTTCTCACAAGGTAGACCTATGACCTGGTAAGAGTCACGGAAAAGCGATGGACGCGAGACGCACAGGACCGTTCGTTATAGCGAAAAATGGGGGACGCCTATGTCCAGCAGTGGACGTCTTTCGATTGAAATGATGATAATTCTTGTACTTTTAACCCCTAGCGCGTATAGGGGCACAAAAAATTAAAAAAAAAACCTATTTCTGGATTGTTTTAGGAAAACGAAGATATGCAGACCAACATTTTCGGCCGAATACATTTCGTACACCCGTGTGTACAAAACGATAATTAAGCCTTTTTCAAGGTCACTCAAGTTGTACAAACGTATGTACAATCGGCCCTCGAGGGGAAGTAACTTCAGTATCTAACCTCAGACTCAATTTGTCAAAAACACCTCCAATTTACATTTTTACAAGTCTGACATTGAATTTCGCCGAGATGAGCACCTATCGCTTTAAAAAACAATTTTTATGTTTGAGAATAAATTGGCCTTCATATTCAATGCACCATTACTTTTCATTTAATTAGAATTATTTATTTATTTTACTAGTATTTCATAATAAATAATTATTGGAGCCTCCAATCAAGCAAAATAAAGCCTGTGTTAGAAAGACTCCTCTCTTCCATATCTTATCAAGTTACAATTGGGTTTTTTAAGGTAATAATAATAATAATAATAATAATAATTGTTTATTGTTCAAGAAGGTACAGATGGTGCGAAAAAGAACTTAAACTAGTAACAGCAAGATAGTTTACAAGTTTATGAACAATATTATATGATAGAGCAATATGCAGTACATGGTACATCTGTATACCTGTATCTTAAGAGACAGTTGATGGCCAAAAGGCTAAGTTCTTATATTACATATTTTATAAGTGAGGACACTGTCGATCTATCCATCCACAATTAAACAATTATCAGAAAATGATAAAAAAGAATAAAATTAAATAGTTAAATTGTTGATAGTCTTGTGAGTGTGTAATGTGTATGCATGTGTGTGCGTGTGTATGTGAGTGCGTGTGTAATGTGTATGCATGTGTGTGCGTGTGTATGTGAGTGCGTGTGTATATGTGTGTGCGTATGTGCATGAGCGTGCAAATGCTAGAAAAAGGTAAAGGTAAGAAATCATCCAATGACTTCTCCCGCAGAAGGCGTGTCAGACTTTTACTGACTAAAACCACACATATGTTCCCTCTTTGCCTAGCGTTCCAAGACCCCAGGTTTCCATTTCGGAAGTTAACTCATGGCCTCAGTAGGTTTAGGCCCTACTGGGCCCCTACGGTTTTGATGACATCTCTAGAGGTGCGTGTGAAATAGTACGCGCCGTCGACGACTCGGGCTCGGTCCGAACGGTTATCGGACGGCCGGACGGCGAGCTACGCATTGCTCGTTGTACGCAAGTCCACGCCTACGGTAAAATACAACTGGGTAGCTTTTTATTTTTAAGTTACACCAAAAGACAAGACTCGTAAAATCGAATAACTACATAAAATACTGAACTCATTAACTACATCAGAAATGGGTCAATAAATCTCTACACTGATCATACAGTGTTCTAAAAAAAAATAGCTAATACAAACGATATAAGCTAATTCAAGCTGATGCCCATAAAGAAAAACCAGCCGCCTTTTTTTTTAGCCGCCTTTATTGTCAAAAGTTTTTCGCAAAACATCATTTAACACAAATACCAAAATGGCGGATGGCGGCATCAAGATTAAGCGTTCGTTTGAAATAATACAATAATTGCGCATTATTAAGGCAATGATGAGTCGATTAGATCGCCATATTTATTCCTCGTGTTTATGCTCGTATCGTGAACTTGCTAGGGTTACCATTTAACTGGTTGGCTGATGTAAAATGGAAGTTTGAATTTGACATACGTGGTTGTGTTTGTATGGTCTTTGGCAACCAGTCCTAATTAGGTTCTATACACTTATGTTATTGGGGAGGACGAACCTCTATTTCCATTGTCGCTGATTTTTGATGGACTTAGCTGATGTGGTCGTCGTCTTTAAGGAGTGTAACTCCTTGAACATTTGTCGGAGTGAAATGCACACGTCTTCGTACTGCCCCCTGCGCCCGCATAAAGCCCCGCTGACCTTTAAAATCATGTTCTTTGCGAAAAATTGATTAATATTACATATACTATAAACTTTTTTTTTGTTAGGTAAAGCCGTTTGAAAGGAGTAGGGAAAACAAGCGAAAAATATCATGTTATTTTAACATTATTGTATTATAGTCATACGAAAAAATCATATGTTTATAATGTTATTATATATGAATGTATTTTATTTTTTCAAATCTATTACCTCTTCTAACGGGTGGGGTAATAAATTTGAAAAAAGGCTGCAGATAGTCTCTGTTTTATGGCACTAAATGGGAACTAGAGCCTCATGGCCCGGGCCTCACTGGCACGCCATGGTGGTGCTGCCAGTTCACACATTGCAGCATGCAACTCTGTTGTATGTACCTCACCTAACCTCTGTTCGTCATACAGATGGACATGAATCGACGCGATGTTTCGGCTCTACATCAGTATGAGTTAAGCTTTACGCCATTATAAAGGAACAAATCACCAATGCAGCATCATCATCAATACCTATGTATTTCTGTAATTCTAGTACGAAAAACTATGAAGATGAGTAATAATTCTCCAGATTGACATTTGATAACCCTACATCTGCTATTCATTGTCATTTATCTCGTTGAATATCTAATTTTTTCACTGACATTGAGTGTTGCCATATGTTTCTTTGTGTCAGTGCAGTTTTGCAACTGTTCCTATCATTATCTGTTACGTAAAATTAGCTGCACATCACTGTGATGTCTCTTCACTATTGTTGGTACGTTTGTAAGGAGTGTCTTTGAAACATTGACAAGGTCTTGTAACAATAATGAATTATACTGCCCTACAAAGCCGAAAAGCGATATCTCATAACATTTCAAATATTCTTTTTTAGGGTTCCAGAGCTGAAATTAAAACCATATACTCAGGTCTGCGGCCCCTTAAAGTTGTGAAAAAATAAAACTTCTGAGTTCACAAAAAAAAAATGATACGGCCGTTTATATTGCAAAAAACGTGTATTTCGACACTCTCAAGGGAATCAAAATTCATAGCTTGAAGCAAGGTCTCATAGCACAATAATAGGAAAAAATCTGAAACTGTAAATTTTTAGTTGGGTAAGTACGCCAAAAAAGTTAAAAACTTTTTTTGCGATTCGGAAAAATCTTCGTAACTAATTTCGGGAACTGAGCTGATTTCATAGGTAAGTTTGTACGGAACCCTCAGTTTGCGAGTCCGACTTGCACTTGCCCGTTTTTTTTTTGTATTGAAATGCCTAAAACTCGTACTTGATTAACGATATCTTTATTGGAATTTTGGAATATTGGACCTCTGCTATGAAACTTCTGTTTTTTTTTATATATATAATGTGCTTCACTTCGATCCCACCTGATAGTAAGCAGTGATGCAATCGTTGATGGTGAGGCGCACTAGTTTATTAAGAGCCTATTCACTCTAGCTTTTTTTTTTTTTAAGGTGGGAAATCATCCAAATGACTTCTCGCGCTCTGGGTGGAGCGCGAGGGCGTGTCAGACTTTTACTGACTATAACCACACCTGTATCCTTCAATTACCCTTTGCGTCCTAGGACTACGGGTTTCCCTTTCAGAAATTCTCCGCGGTCCTCCTCGCTCCGGACCATAGCCTGAACCAGGGCCCGTCGCGAAAGGTCGCTGCCGCCAATTGCCTCCACGAGGACACGGCGGTGCTCCGCCCAAGCGGGGCACACCTCCACTGTATGCTCCACCGTGTCCTCTGGGTGGTCCGCACAATGATGGCACCCTGGCGTTGCTTCCGCCTGAATCCGATGCAGGTACCTCCCGAACTTGCCATGTCCGGTGAGGACCTGCGTCATGCGGAAGGTGAGGACGCCGTGTTGCCGCTCCAGCCATTCCTCAAAGAGGGGACTTACCGCCATAATTGTAGCGTGCCCAATTCACTCTAGCCTGTGAACTAAATCAAAAACTTGATATGCGTTTTTCTCAATCTCGTAGCTGTATCTATGGGAGGACATGTTATTACTTATTACTTGTCTTGTCTGCGTTTACTTATGATCTATAGATCTGTATTCCATTAAAGTAGGTATACCGTTCTTCAAGAAACAGGATTTTTTCCTAGTTTGTAGAACAGTAGTATTATTTATGTGAAATATCCACTGCCATTTTTGGTCTTTCATCTCTGATGCTACTTATAGGCAATTTTTAACACAATATAATTATGATTACTTACTCGTACTACTTAATAAAATATCTCTATTTGTATAACCGTTCAAAATTAATCACAGTTCATTACCAATATTCAAAGACATAGCCCGAAGAATCGCCAAACTTAAGTGGCAGTGGGCAGGGAACATTGCTCGCAAAACAGATGGTCGATGGCGACGAAAGGTTCTGGAATGGCGACCACATACTAGAAGACGCAGTGTTGGATGGCCTCCCACAAGGTGGACCGATGACCTGGAGAGGGTCGCGGGAATCCGATGGATGCGAGACACACAGGACCGGTCATTATGGCGACGTTTGGGGGAGGCCTATGTCCAACAGTGGACGTCTTTCGGCTGAAATGATGATGATGACCTATATTCACATTCATCCAGGTTTGTTCTACGTGTAGGCTCCCAATTAGCTATCATGTTAACCGTCTCACAAATGTGCCCCTCACTTTGCCTTTCACTCTCTTGTTGAAGATTATACGAGGCATGCCTTTTAAGTTTTGTCGTTTGAAGAAAAAAACACAACTAGAACCTTATAGTACTTTTTATTGTTTTTCAAAATATTCACCACATAGCTTAATACACATTTGCTCAAACCAGATATTATAACATTTATTCCACTCTAAAGTGGGGTGTTCAAAATGGCTGACTTGACTTAAACACATTCGAATATAGAACAGTCCTAAATTCAAAATTATCGGGAAATATGGAAACGACAGAACTTAAAAGGCATGCCTAGTACTGTAAATTAAATCAAAATTTAAACTTAAACAATACATTTTATCAGACGCTACATTTCCAAATTAGTATACCTGTGCCATATTGTTTAATTGCCTCAATTTTTTTTTTTTCAGCATTTCAAACAGAAAAAAAAACAAATTCGTTTAATGATATTAAGTAAGTTAAAAGCTTATCAAATCTGATCTTGTCAAACTCATTAGGTTACGTGTGTATTACGAAACATATATTTGTAATGCTAATTAATTCCTGCTTCATTTTAAATTTTGATGCTTTTTTTAGAAAAAGATTTTTTTAGTCGTGTTGTTAAGCTTAAAATATTGTACAAAAACAAACACATGTTAGTAAAGTGCATACTGCAAAGATGTGAAGGAAATACGAAAATCGCAAACGATGATTCTCTGGCACCAAATACCACAACAATACACCACAAATATTATATAATACCTAAACCAAACAGCAGTGGTGGTCGAGTGGTAACGGCCCCGACTTACGAGTTGTAGGTCGGGGATTCAAACCCGACCAGGCGCATTATATTGTGTAATTTTCAATACATACCCGCTCCACCGCTTTTAGGTACGCAATTGACTGTTTTTCGCACTAGTGCAGAAAAATGCGCTTGGTCGCCCCCGCCACAATTTTATAACATTTACCGTATCAGGCTGGGCGCGCGTCTACCCCAACGAGTAGCACGTTAACCACCACGTGTCGTGTTAATCCACGTTTATTTATGTCTTCGTAAGTGTATTGAAAAACGTCGTTTGATACACGTGGAACGTCTCTGCAGCCCTGGGCTCCATAACACCCTCGCCAAGGCTCGGGTGAATACCGCCTCCGTCTCAATGACAAACTTTCTTCACTTAGGTATATCAAAATTCATCAAAACTATGAAAGAAAACATCGTGAGGAAACCGGCATGTCCTAGACCAGCGATGGCGAACCTATATTATTGTCACGTGACAATAAAATTCAGACAGACCTACAAAATTATTTAGCATCTATTTATTTTACAACAAGAAATCACATTGACTTTCACTTAGGGGCCGTTCAAGTATTACGTAAGCACTATTGGGGGGCGGAGGGGTCTTTGTTTTGCTTATTTTGGATGACATGGGGGGTAGGGGAGTCTAGATGATGATTACGTCATCGGTAGTTATTTACTTTTTTACACGAATGGCAACCCTCACATTATCTATGCTTGAAAACGAAACGCATTTTCGAGAATTCCCGCAAGTAATGCATACGTTTAGGCACTCGCTTTAGAACCGATTAGGGGAATTACCGCGCGCTATTCACTTGTCTAAATTTCCTCTGTCAGTGTATTGTTTTGTTTGGATACTATAGCGCGTAGACGTATTGTAAGCATAGCAAGCTATTTGAAACGACATATTTAAATAAGATGTCGTTTCAAATAGACAAATCCAAGTTATACCAAAAATTGTTTGAAAGTTTTAAAAAATCTCATACAAGTACGAAAGTACAAAATGTACAAAAGTTAGTTAACGAAGTGTGGCGAAATTATAAATTACAAGCAAAGTCCGACAAGGAACTAGATATTATTGTATCTAAGAGAATTGAAGAAGAATTGCAAGCGGTGACTAAGAATAAATCCAATCTACTACATTTTTTTTCCAAGGTGAGTGACGAAATCATTTTAGGTACTTATGAGTACTAGAAATATTAGAAATCGCCAAAAAGTTTCTCTTTACATTTTGTAACAATAATTTAAACGTTTTATGATTAGAAAATATTATGGCCTATCTCAAAGTATAGAGGTAATATTCATTATACAGATTTATTTTTTAAGATTGACTCCGTCAATTGGTTACAAAATACAGGGTGTTAGTTTTCTGTATGTGATGGGTTCGATTCCCGGCTTTAAAGATTATTATTAAAGCCATAGGGCTTTAAATAATCTTTAAATGCAGTTTTTTATCACATACTTTGTATTTATGTAGCTTAATAAGAGAATCTTTAACAGAACCCATAGAAAGTTTTTATTTTTAGGCAACGACTACCTGTAAACCTGCAGAAAAAACACAAATTATACAGCCAGCTTCAAATATCAAAAAACAGGAAGAAGATAAAATAAAACCCGGTAATGAATCACAACAGCAATGCGAAAATAATGATAATGCAGATAAACAGAGAGCAAAACCTTCTCAGGAAGCTATGAAAAATAAGATTGCTCTACTCGAAAAAAATCTGAATGCTTTGTATTCTGCCAGAGATACTATGCCAAGCCGTGCTGAAGTTGATAAACAGATCATTAAGTTGCGCGAGGAAATAAAAACATCAAAACAGTCTTTAAACAGGAAGATTCAAAACGCAGTTGCCCAGAAGAAACACAGGGATGGTATGAAAAGAAAGTTAGAAGATATTTGTCATGAAAATCCAGAAATAAAAAAAAGACTATCTCTGAGGGATTCAGTGGGACGCCCTAATCTTGAAAGCAATCAACCATCACTATTGAAAACAATTGCGGATATAGCTTTATTTGGGAGTGCAGCAGATGATAGAAGACGAACGGAATCTATTCGCAGCGTAAAAACTCTTGATGAACTCACAAATGAATTACGTAAAATAGGATTTGATATTAGTCGCAGTGGGACATATCTTCGTTTGATTCCCAGAAAATCTAATTCTGTAGAAGGACGAAGACATGTATCGACAGTCCCTGTTAAGCTCATTCGGGCTCAAACTGATCACCACAAGAGCCACTTAGATAGCAAGTTCGCTGAAACATCAATCCATTATTTAGAGAACATAGCATCCATACTTGGACCAGATCAAGTATTTTTCATATCTCAAGATGATAAAGCTCGAGTCCCTATTGGCGTAACTGCGGCAAATAAGCAAGCACCTCTTTTAATGCACATGGAATATAGAATCAAATTGCCTGACCACGATTGGGTAATCGCTGAACGTCATAAATTAATACCATCTGTTTATGCTGGTATCAAAATCACTTCCAGTATGCTAGGACAACCGCAAGCTGTTGGATATTCTGGACCAACATACATCGCTATTCGAAGTGGAAAGCATAGTTCATCTACTGCTCATACTCATGCTCAGGATTTCGAGACGCTTCTCGAACTTGAAGAGTTTCGACCATTAGCTAAAACTAACCATGGACTAGTAAAACCAGTGGTAATCATGACGGTTGATGGAGGGCCAGATGAAAATCCGCGTTATCAAAAAGTCATAGGGTTTGCTATACAACACTTTAAGCGACATGATCTCGATGCATTTTTTTTAGCTACCAATGCTCCTGGAAGAAGTGCGTATAACAGAGTAGAACGCAGAATGGCTCCTCTTAGTCGGGAACTGGCTGGTTTAATATTGCCTCATGACCATTTTGGGTCTCATTTGGATGAACGTGGCGTTACAATTGATGAACATTTAGAAAGATCTAATTTCGAATTTGCAGGAAATGTATTAGCTGAAGTATGGAGTTTAATGGAAATTGATGGCTATAATGTTACTGCAAAATATGTTGGAGCTGGTGAACAAGATGTTCCTGATTTCCCAGACATTAAATGGTATTCAGAACATGTGCGTGAAAGCCAATACTTGCTTCAAATTGTAAAATGTAGAAATACAGAATGCTGTCGTCCAAGAAGTGGCCTATTCAGATTACTAGACAACAGGTTTCTTCCACCACCTGTAAAAGTAAAACAAACAGTTGATGACTTGGTTTTGGATGAAGGAGGGCAATTTCTTGATCTTCCAGTCAATTTAGCTCTACGCTTAAGTGCTTCACTCAAAGATTTCCTCCAAATGCCCTACGATTATTTTTGTCCGACGGTAAAATTGAGGCTATCAAGTCGAACATGCAAAACGTGTGGTCTTTATCATGCTTCCGTCAAGTCACTAAATCGTCACATCGAGAAGATCCATAAAAAAAAAAACACGCACACTGATAAGAAAATTAGACCTGTAAGAGTCGCTGCTCGTCGTGCTAATGAACTGATGTGCATTATTCAAAATTTAGAGCACCATGATGTTGAATGGCTCGATGAGAACGACGTAGACATTCCAAAATCGGATGAAAGTGAGCAGATTCACAACACTGAGCAGCAATCTAATGTTATCGAAAACTTAGAATCATGGATTCGGGTTTCATGGACTGAAGACTGTTAATTTGAATTTAATATGTGTACCAAAAATTTAAAATAAGTTTGTTATGTTCATAAGATTATAATATTTTTGTCCCTTACTCTATGTTGAATACTGTATCAGTAAAATCTAATCTCTATCCTAAATCTATTCTTATTTTTGAAATTATAAATATAACATTATAATCATAAATAAAAAAAGATACATTTATAATTGAAAAATGTTTACGTAAGCATAGGGGGAAGGGGTAAGAGCTTTGCTTACTTTTGCTGACAAGGGGGATGGGGGGGTAAATAATTGTAATAAATCTGCTTACGTAATATTTGAACGGCCCCTTACATAAAGAATACTACTGCTTGTGAATTTCGGAATGCAAAAAAAAAAAGTGTAATAAAGTGTCTATCTAGTTTTGATTTTAATTTCAATAAAACACCAAAAAGAAAATTGGCGGCACGCTTTGGTTTCTTTTTTTTCATAATAGTTTATGGCACAGTCATCAATAAAGTTTCGCCATCCCTGTCCTAAACTAAGTAGAACATCCACCAACCTACAATGAAAACTACGAAGAAGAGAACTACTAGAGAAGTCTCTAGTCTACTAGAGAAGAGGCCAGAGTCAAAGCAGTGAGAACATTATAAGGCTGATTTATGCTATGGTATTATGCTACCTAAACCAAAACACTAACTGTAAATAAAACTAGTTAACAAACAAACCCAATCCGCCATATTTGTTTACATGTGACGTCATCAAACAATTGACTGTAGTGTTAACAAACAGTCGTTGATGACAATAAGATAACACGTCAATTCAATAGACTATTCAGATGTTTAATTTTATATGTCTACAGTTTGAGATGGGAAGAAAACAAAAGTGTTGTGCTCAGGCGATCTAAATAGCGATATAGGTCACCAACGTCCGGCATCGCTGATATAATCGCATCAGGAATGAAGATGCGATTATCCGCAGAAGAACCAAGGTCACTGACATAGCCCGAAGAATGGCCAAACTAAATTGTCGCGCAATGGGCATATTGCTCGTAGAATAGGTGGTCGATGGAGCCGAAAGGTTCTGGAATGGCGACCGCGTATCAGAAGACGCAGCGTTCAAATAGCCACAAGATGGACCGATGACCTGGTAAAAGCTGCAGGAAAGCGATGGATGCGAGACGCACAGGACCGTTCGTTATGGCGAAAAGTGGGGAACGCTTATGTCCAGTAGTGGACGTCTTTCGACTGAAATGAAGATACAATTCTTGTATTTTTAAGTAACTTCAGTATCTAACTCTAGCAATTCTTACAAGACGCTTTCCGGTCACCGTAGATGTAGGTTTGGGGACGGCGAGCTCGCACCACAAAAAAACAAGGCCCAGAAAGAAGTGAAAGAGTCAATGCGGCCCCGAAATGCAAAGGGCAACTAAAATCCACCCGTTTTCTGTGGGTTTTTCTCGGTAAACGTCTGATATTTCCCTCTCGCTCCACTCAGAACGGGAGGAGGTTTTTGAAGATTTCTCACCTTAGACCTAAACCAACGCTGAACGCACATTCATCTTCATTGCAAAAATGAAATTTACAAAACAAGTTATTATTAAAGAAATGACACATTATGGTTTTTTTTTCAGTTAAGGACACACAGGGGATTTCGTATACTAATTTGGTTCCATAAACGAGAACCACGATGAGTCAAAGTAAATGCCTTTTTACCGAAAATATCCCGCCAAACAAAATTCGCAATATCCGAGTGAATCATGTGATTGACATTCTTTCGGATGTAAGCGGCATCTTTCACATGCACATAAAAACTAAAAACATTAATCATGATCACATTACAAGCCAATAAACAACACTATACCCCAACTTACAAAAAGTCTTTAAAATACCCCTCTTTACTTCACCAACGCTAACTGAACCGGCGTGATGGATACGGCTCACTCCGTCTCGCAGAATGCAGACCTGTGTCCTCAGAGAGGGAACATTTTGAACTGCTTACGCTCATTCTCAACCAGATCATTTACAGTTTCTTAATTCAATTGTAAGTGGCCGTCCGGTAAATATCCGGACCGAATCCGAGTCGGCGATGGTGCGCAAGCGGTTCTCAAAGAGAAGTCAGCAAACCATGGGGGTCTAGCAGGTCTAATGCCGCAGGGAATTTCTGAAAAGGGAACCCACAGTCTTAGAACGCATAAGGCTACTGAAGGACACAGATGTGGGTTTAGTCAGTAAAATTCTGACACGCCCGAGCTCCAAACTAGAACGGGAGAAGTAATTAGATGATTATATCTCACCTCAAAACAAATATATACATTGGTAGTTGAAAACAAACAAGAGAAAAGTAAGTTCAGGCTTTAAGAAAATGAAACGGTTTAAAAGAACACCTGATGAACCACCTACAGGTAACCTCGTTAACGTTTACGATAGTCCCAATAAAAGTTTACAAACCCACATACATACAAATACATATCGATAGCATATTATGATTCGCACCTTTCATCACCATTAGTTGATCGTTCCGGCAACACTTTTAGATTTATTACCCGATTTAAAAGGGAAAGGAAGAGTTATGATTTAAACTGTTTGTGTGTATGGTGTCCTGCCTTCGGAAGGTGAGATTTTGATGGATGGAGTGTGACGATATATCGACTTGATTTGATTTCGCTTGATAGCTGTAATTTTTTTTCCTGTAGACATTTGTGTGGGATATAAAATGTGGACCGATTCTAAATATTTTATTTCACATATGTCTTGGGCACTTATCCAACGACTGAGGCCCTCTTAATGCGATCCATTTTACGACATAAACTGTACTGTTAAAGAGATGGAGCTATATGAGTGTGTAGATACGAATAGGTAACCATTTCAAAAGCGAACGATGTTCAGATACCTGATCGTACTTACGAAGGTTGAAGACAAATCGAATGCAGACATTTAGAAGGCAGTCAAAATTGAGGATATCTGCATTCTGGCACACATCACCATAGTTAATAATAGGAAACACCACACTGGGATCTGCCATTCCAGCCCCCCTAGCCAAGTTACAACCGTTTCGTTTCGATTCTCTTTTCGTCGATCGCCTCGAGTAGGCCACGCCTCCGATTCCTTTATTCTGACGTCATCTCAACGCTCAGTCACGTGGTCAAAACAAAGGAATAGGAGGCGTGGCCGACTCGAGGCAATCAACGAAAAAAGAATCGTAACAAAACGGTTGTAACTTGGCTAGGAGGGCTGGTCAGAGCGGCTGTTGGTGGCCCATTGAACGAGTGAGCCTGGATGAGTGCCAGCAGGCAAAAGTGGCGGGAAGTCGTACGGGTACCCTGACAGCTTCCGGAGAGCTACTTTCGTGATCACCACGACCACTCAACGAAAAGAGAATCGAAACAAAACGGTTGTAACTTGGCTAGAGGGGCTGTTCTATAAGGATCAACAGAACCTTCAGCAGAACTCCTCCCGTAAACCTAACAATTCAGACCCAACGCACAATTCCTTCCGCTTTATTCAAATGCCTACCTGCATACTCTACGATCATAAGTGTACATGTTATTATGTTGTTTTAAGTGTATGTGGTCATAAGTATATATTATGCGTCACTGTTGGATCGTGGGACCGAGCGAGACGTGACTGCTGGCTACCTCGTGTTAGGTAACCTTGCGAATAAATAGGTGATCAGCGGGGTTTTTTTAGATATGAAATAGGATAGAATTGTAGATTTTAGAGGCGATAATGATCGTGATTTAAGGGAAAGCACTGCATGGATGGCACAGATGGCGCAGTGGTTGAAAAATTGGCTGCTTCTCTGCGTGTCACGGGTTCAATTCCCGCCTAAAGATTTGTTGTTCCGGGTCTGAGTGTATTTGTGTATGTGAAATTATATTTTTGTGAAAACACCCACGATTTAGAAGTAATTCTTGAGGGACAAATTAAAAAAAATACCCGTTTAACTATCTCACTCTAGTTTCACAAAGAACTGTAGGTCCAAGCCAGGTCTTAAAATCGAAAACCATGACAGACCAGCTAGTTTAGCCGGACATTTGGTTTAAAATGTCGGACATCGTATCACAAGAGAATCCCGCTATAAAAATCTTATATCCTATTCTAGGAATTGATCTACCCATGTGCCAAATTTCATCGACATTCGTTCAGACTATTCAGACTTTTACTGACTAAAAACCCACTCCTGTTCCTTTGTTGCCTTTCATACCAGGGCCGAATACAAACATACATACCATTGCCTTCTTATTGGTGTGATTATCGACATGCCAAAATTATGTAAGTTTTCGAAAATCAATCTAACAATATGAGAAGACAAAGCAACATTGTATAGATCATTCCACTACTTCCTTCCACCATTTCTTTTTCGAAAAGACCACTATACTTATCTAGCTGAACGCATCAAAAAAATATTATTCAAACATTTTAGATAAATCAACAATCGGAAGCCCTCGCACGTGCCGAAATCGCAGTTTTCGAGGACATCCCTAACAAAACGAACAAACAGATAGTCAAGTACCACTCCTACTATCTACCTCTCTGTCACGTTTGAGAGCAGCCTGTATAGAAGCACCCTGTATATTTTAAAAGTACTCCGCCAATCTCAAGTGGTTTTAACAAGGTAACGGGTTCGAGTCAGTTTTTTAATAGTTTTAGCATTTTTAGCAAAGGAAGGCTTACTTAACCGCTTTAAAGTACCGACCGACGGATGTCGATTGGTACTTTACGTGGATTGATACTTTTAGATCCTGTGTCTGAAGTGGGTAGTTAGGTACTAGTTTAAATAAGTAAGTTTTAACGGTGAAAACGCCAGGATAGCTTGTGGCTGTGGGCTTGCAGACGACGAGCAGTGGGTAGCTCGATGTACAGCCGTCCGGTAACCGTCCGGACCGGGGGTCAAAGCCTACTGGGGCCATGAGTTGACTTTTGAAAGGGTTACTCGTGGTCCTGGGATGCAAAGGACAAATGTAGGAACATAGTTGAAGTTTTAGTCAGCACACACTCTGTCGCTCCGCCCTAGAGCGGGAGAAGTCTTTAAATGATTTCTTAAGAAAAGCTACCGCAAGCAGCTTAGCTCTCATGATAGTAGAATATTGTCTCAAGGGAACATACTCCCGAGAAAAAAATATCCTATGTGCTATTCCAGGACTTGAAAATTTCATCCAAATCGGTTCAGCCGTTCTAGCGTGAAGAAGTAACAAACATACACACAAACTTTCGCCTTTATAATAGGAGCGTGATACATTGATAGTGACGTCAATATATTAAAATTAAGTGTCAAAATGTCATCATGTGTCACTTAACTGGTGTCATTAAACTTAACTCAAGTACTTAGGTTAAACCAGGTGTGACTCACGATTGGTTACCGTTATCCTAGAGTGTTACTTTTATCTAGACTTTCAGCCTAAATGGCTGGTACTAAAAAATAAAATGGATATAATAGTGACGGCTATTCTAGTCCGTTAATTTGGTGTCAATGGACTTTTGACAATTTGACTATTGTACAGACCTTTGATTCTAAGTCTATGAAGCATAGAATAAGCATATCGACCCATTTTAAGAAAAAGATCTTAAGCGACAATTTGCATTTTTTTTGCTGGAATCTTCTTCCTAGCGTATCGATGATAAAAACTAGTTAAATTCCTTGCCTGGCCCAGTTTTCGGCCACGGCAATGCCGCCCGCTGATGCCGTCATTAGGTCCCTACGTGAACAGGTAACAGGGCACGTGATGCAGGATCGAAGGTGGGACATGGTCTGCGTAGAGACGCCGCACAAACACTGAAGATCGGAACCGTCCGAGAACCCCCATCTGTGGAGATTGTCTTTGCTGTGCCCAACTTGGGTGCGGAGTCTGTTTAGAGTTTTCCAGGTGGGCCATGGCAACTTGTGTTCAGGAGAGAGGCTCTCCGACGGCTCGACAAAATCATCAGAAGGTTTAAACTTCTTCCGCCAAAGGTCGCATCTGTCCGAGGTGGTGTTCCGCTTGCAACAAAACTTTTACGACTTTTAAGTCTCAGGAATGAGTTTTATCTTCTTCTTTAACATTTATAATAATTTATATATTATGGCTGAAGAGAAAAGAAAAATGAAATAAACCATATAATTTACAGGCCTGTCGGTCTAGTGGTCAGTGGCCCTGACTGCTATGCCGGAGGTCGTGAATTCGATTCCCACCCAGGACAAATGTTTGTGTGATGAGCACGATTATTTGTTCTATGTCTGGGTGTAATTTATCTAGAATATAAATGTATTTAGTATGCATATCAGTTGTCTAGTATTCAAACCACAAGCTCTGCTTAGTTTGGGATTAAATGTAGTTTAGCGGTGTGTGAAAGTTATGGAATCGTATTTGATGTGAAGAATAAAACGTGTTGCAGCCACTTCAAGTAATATGCTCCCATATTATATATACAGGAAAGATTAAGCTCTAAATAGACACTGTCTGTATACCTTCTAACTAGGAAAGTATTACTAAAAATCACATTAAAAAATAGCCTTCTCAACTGCACCAGATGCAGTTTAAAAGACACTGAACATATATATCCATTATCATTTCAACCGAAAGACGTCCACTGCTGGACATAGCCTTCCCCCACTCCACCAAGTGTCGCCACAACGAGCAGTCTATCTATAACGTATATGAAAATCAATTTGGGAACGCCTTAATCATGGCAGTATATGCAGGGTCTTCACCTTCCGCATGTCGCAGGTCACCGTTGTGTGAACCTCCTGGAAGACAAGGTGGAGCATACGGCAGAGGCGGGAGATATGATTGGAAAATTCACACCTTAAAAAAACAAAATCAATTAATTCTTGACAAGCAAGCCAATCAACATAAACCATTTCAAACCATACATTAAACGGTCACTCCACACTAGTACGAATTATAAAACAACTATATTTTCCATCATAATGAATCCAACATCCCGTTGCCAGCTATCAAGGACCTGCATCACACCGCATTGTTTCCATCTCATCGGACTATCATAATGATAATTGCTATATAAATCACTCGCATTAAAACCAAGGTTATCCGGTGTGCAGGGCTGTCACAATGGGTAATGGAAACCGTTTGTTTCTTCACGTTATTAAGGGCTTGAAGTTTGTGATGAATGCCTGGTGTATTTGGAACAGCCCTACGTTGAATATTAGATACCTTTGTTGACTAAGCAAGCCTTGAATTGTTCAATAAATCTCCCTTTGCACATTGTAATAAATTTATTTCAAGTGACAATAGACTGATTTTTTGGTACTTATGTCGTCCAGACCGAACTCAAGTCGTCGACGGCGCGTACTGTTTCACGCGCGCCTCAAGGAGATATCAGCAACTGTAGGGGCCCATCAGGGTCGAAGCTTACTGGGGCCAAGTGTTTGATTCTGAAAAGAAGACTCGGCCCTGGTACGAAAAGCAGCGAAGGAACAGGAGTGGGTTTTTAGTCAGTAAAAGTCTGATACTATCTCCCGCTCCGCCCAAGAGCGGGGGCTGTCATAAGATGATTTTTCCTCAGAACAAGAACAAAAAAATTCTAGGACATGCCGGTTCCCTCACTATGTTTTCCTTCACCGTTTTGAGAGCAGTGGTGATGAATTGAATTACACAAAGTAATGCGCCGCTAACAATTCGTAAGTCGGGGCCGTTACCACTCGGCCACCACTGCTCATTAAAATACAAATAAATTAAATTACATAAAATTGAAATACACACTACTATGCACGGAGTCTCCTTGCGTAATAACATCAAGACGGAAGATAACCTCAGAAGAACCAAGTTTCTCGACATAACCCGAAGAATCGCCAAACTTAAATAGCAGTGGGCAACCCACATTGCTCGCAGAATAGCTAGCCGTTGCGGTCAAAAGGTTCTGGAGTGGTGACCGCGTACCGGAAGACGCAGCGTTGGAAGGTCTCCAGAAAGTGGACCGATGACCTAGTGAGTGTTGGAATCCGATGGATGCGAGTGGCGAAACACTTAGGCCGGGCAGTAGATGTGTTAACAACGTAAGGATGGACACTCGCCGTGCGTTGGGTTGTCCGATGGTAAAAAGGTGATGGCTGAATCAAGTCGACATGTATTTATGTATTTATTATTTATTTAATACAGCAACATAGCCATTAATACTAAAATACGTTAATCCTTTCACTCAGTCTTCGCACAGAATCGCATGTAATTCCAGGCCACGCCTCCGGTTCCTTTGTTTTGACCACGTGACTGAGCGTTGAGATGACGTCAGAACAAAGCAATCGGAGGCGTGGCCTACTCGAGACGTTCGACGCAAATGAAACGGTCGTAACTTGGCTAGGGGCTGCGCACACTCTCAATAATGATGATGAGAACATATTGGACATTTTTTATAATCTCATAGACATCCCTGATATAAGCAAAAATAATTTTACACGACTCTTCGACACCCCTAAAGGCGCCACGCCACATAAACACAGTAAAGTCTTTATTGTGCGTAAATGCACAATTTGCATATTTAATCCAGCATGAGATGAGACCGGCCAGTATCCTTAGTGCAGCAAATTGTGATGCTGACACACTACGCTAATTATTGCGTCATTCTAGACTGTTCCACTAGTCTTGAAGTGACAAAGGGGATTAGTGATTGCATTTACTCGTGATTCGACGCGATCTGTGATGTGACTGAAAGACGTTGGGGTTAAGTAATAACAGATGCAAGAGCTACCGTGGCCCCGGAACGCAATGGGCAACTGATGGACACATGTAGGTTTTAGTCAGAAAAAGTCTGACACACCCAGTCACTCCATCGTAGATTGGAAGAAGTCAATTGATAATTACCCACCTCAAAAAATTTGTGTCGTTGAAAAAGTTATTTTTAAGTATGCGTGCTCCATCGTCGACCACATCGTAGCTTCCCATCAAGTGAGATAGTAGTCAAGCACTAGCAATGCAATGGGCAAGTGCGAGTCGGACTCGCACACTAAGGGTTCTGTACAAACTTACCTATGTAAATAGTTCAACTCCCGAATGGAGTCTCGAAGATTTTTCCGAATAGCAAAAAGTTTTTTTTTTTGACGCAGTTAACAACAAATTTACTGTTTTCAGATTTATTCCTATATTTGTGCTATAAGACCTTGCTTTATGCCAAATTTCAGGTTTCTGGCTCAACGGGAGTGTCGAAATACTACTCGTAAATACGTTACATACACATACATACACGACATAAACGACCGTATCTTTTTTTTTCGTTAACTTAGAAGTTTGATTTTTTCACAGCTGCAAGGAACTGCAGACCTAAGTATATGGTTTAAATCAACTTGATACCTCCACGCGTTCCCAACATAAAGGGTCTTGGCAGACAGACAGACAGACGGACGGACAACAAAGTGATTCTATAAGGGCTCCGTTTTTAACATTTTGAGGTACCCTAAAAAGCAAGAGTATTTTATAGATTAAAACCCACCTATGTGTTTTCAGTTGCCCTTTGCGTTCCTTGCCTGCTTTGTATTATGTACATCGAGCTGATGTCCGCAACTCCACGCCTGGTAGTTATAAGCATATATTATAGCTAATAAAATAGTGATGCCCAGCTGGATCAGGTAAGAGTGGAAGGTGATCCCAGTAAAGATGGGAGAAGGGAATGCAGATTCATTGCATCATTCTAGACTGTTTCAGTGAACTAAATGATAAATAATATTTATTTTGCAAATAGGTTTATAAAAACACTTATTTCCTCCATTATTTCGTCAGTTTAAACTAGATGAGGCCGGTATTTCCTAGCTGACTACCCTGAGAAGAAACACCGAAACAAACTTAGGGGTCAAAGTCTCTTTTAAACTCCATACAGCAAACTTGTAACAGTTAAATCGTATGAGAACCATACAAATTAGTGTGTGAGATGGTCTTTTGAGGAAAGAACCACACAGATTTGAGTGGACCTGTCCAGTCAGTGCAAGCATTTGTCAGTATTCGTATAGCTTAACTCAGAACTACTAAGGAGCTCAAGTAAGTTAATGTAATGACAATAGTGGGTAGTGATTTCATTGGCTGGTAATTTAAGGTGACGTCTGATGTGATTGGTGGTCAAGGTGAGAGGGCAAGGCTATGAGAAGATTTTATTGTTGAGGAATTGATTACTAGTTATTACTCTTTGCGGAATGACTTTTTACGACTTGTCATTCTACATCCTACAAGGATGTAGGAACAGTCAGAGGTCAAAAGTGCAGTGCAGTTGCGCTCTAGAAATGATAAGGTGTCTAAAATTTTTGTGTAGTAGAAGTTCAAAGGTTTACAACTAGTTTATTTAATATTTTACATTCTATTCTACATAATTAGGTAACTCATTCGATTAATCCCACAGGATGTACATACTTTTGTACACGCCATAGTTTTGGCGGTAAGTCTCCTCTTTGAGGAGTGGCTTGAAAGACGTCACGGCATCCTCGCCTTCCGCATGACGCAATTCCTCACTGGACATTGTAATTTCGGGAGGTTCCTGCGTCAGAATCATGTGGAAGAAACACCCGGGTGTCACCTTTGTGAGGACCGCCCTGAGGAAACGGCAGAGCACAGCGGAGGTGTGCCCCGTTTAAGTAGAGCACCGTCGTGTCCTCGTGGGGACGGTCGGTGGAAACGACCTCTTGCGCCGGGCCCTGGTACAGGCCATGGGACAGAGTGAAGAGAAATGGCAGGCAGTCGCCTTCTTCTGCGAATCAGTAATACTAGCGAAGAAGGCGGCTGCACGCTTGATGGAACGGACTTCTCACACATCAGTCACCGGGATCCCGACCTCGATTTTCAGCCAACGTAGGGGTGGGCTTGCGGAGGACAACTAATGGGTAGCTCGCTGTCCGGCCGTCCAGTTACCATCCGAACCGAGCCCGAGTCATCGACTGCGTGTGGTGTTCCACGCACGCCTAAAAAAGATGTCACCAAACCGTCACTGTAGGGCTAAAGCCTAAGCTTCCATATTTTCTTTCCATTCCACAGTTTCCATGTTCAATTGACTGTTCAAAAACCTGAATATTTGGTTACAGTACATTTTGATACAAGTAGAGAAACTCTGAAATTGCGACCGACAAGAAATTCTCCGATTTGTGAGGACTGCTTGGCGACTAGCCTGATACGATCAATGTAATAAATTGTGGTAGGGCGAGCTGACGCTCTTTTCCGCACTAGTGCAAAAAACAGTAAATTGCGTTCCAAAAAGCGGTAGCGGGTTTTCGAGTATGGTTGTTGAAAATAAATATATCGATGCAGATAAGTAATCGATTTCAGTACTTGTCTCTTCAATTATCAAATCCTAAGATTATTCGCCGACACGCAAAAACTGATTAAACCAAAAAAAAGGAACAAACCTACATTCTAAGTAATGTCGGTATAAAAATGTATATAAATATTTTATCCTCAGTCTCGCACTGTGTCGAATCGACATTACTATGTCTAATTCCAAATAGGTATGCGAATAACCTGTGGAGCTCAGATGTAGCAGATCTTGACGTATTTTATCATTTGGCTTTTGAAGTCTGCCCTTGATAATGCAAAAAGCAAAGAATGTGGCTCTATTTCTTTATATGTGAGAATATAAAAAAAAAGATATTAGGTGACCGATAATTAGAGAGAAATGGCATCCTTCTATGTGACCGTTATGGTCCAGAAGGAGGCCGCTGAGCGGGATCGTGAGAGGACCGATCCCACTCGTAGAAGGAGGCGTCAGAGGGCCAACCGCCTCGACGCCTAAAACGCTGAAACCCCACTTGCAACATTTAAGGTAGGCGGGACTCCGAAGTCACAGGCTCTCAAACTGGGGACTCTGTCCACCCGCCAACTGACTTCAGGAAAGATGGTGGCACAGTGATCACGTACTACCGTGCACAACGAGGCTAAGGGGAGACCTCTCACAGTCTCCTCGGGGATATGCCCTAACAGGCGTTGTACAGAGGGGGTTCCGGGGTGATCTTTTAAGAGGTCACGGGGCCCTCTTCCATGTGTTGATGGTGATCACCGGGGTGGTTTTAGTGAGGTAAAAATCCCACACTCCCTGGTCTTTTTCCCAAAAGTCAAGGCGCCTTTTGAAAGTTTCCCCACGAAAACAAAAAAAAGTAAATTTGCCTTATAACATTCCCACCGCCGGAACTCAGGCTTTCTCTTTAGAAGAGCGAATGAGCCGTAACCCTAATCCACCACGGGGGCCCAGTGTGAGTTGGTAAATGTCACATATCTTCGAATTTTTGGTTCTAGGGCATGCCGGTTTCGTCACGATGTTTTCCTTCGCCGGTTTTAGAACAGTGGTGATGAAATAAATTACTTAAAATAAAGCGACTGTTTATGTTTAACCCACAACCATATAATTCGTAAGTCGGGACTACTGCCACCCACTGGGCCACCATCTCCCGGGCAAAAGATAAAGACATTTCTAAAATCAAAGCAGAATATGTATAAAAAAGTTATAATTAAATGATTACTAAAATGGCAATAGGAAATAATGCCATCTAAAGAATTGTTTCGAGGGAAAAAAATCTTTAGATGGACTTCAAAGGCTGTTTTAATTATTCGCAACTTTATTCCTCGTGGATGTCACATGTCTTCGAATTTTTCTTTCTTGGACATGCCGGTTTCCTCACGAACCAACCCGCACTGGGCCCGCGTGATGGATTTCGGTCCATTCCCTCTCCTAGAGAGGAGGCCTGCGTCCCAGCAGTGGGAACATTATAAGGCCAACTATACTATACTATTATTCCTCGTGGGTATTGTGATGCAAAATTGGTGTAATTTTATATCTTAGATATATGTAGATTTTATTGACTACCTCAGCGAAGCTTGCCGAGAAGGCTGACTCAATCTATTTGCTGCCAAATACTGCAAAAACATTAGAATGTGTTACATTCGTATTGTGATGGACAACAAACTGACTGTATTAAAAAGTAAATACTTTCTAAACTTGACACTGGGTAAATGCACATACCGTGCGAACCCAAAACGAAAACCAAGATGGCAATAGATGGTTTAATAAGATAAAGATTCAAAGCATTTTATTTCAAATAAACCATTTACAGGCACTTTTGAAATGTCAAGAAGTTAATAAGTCAGAAAAAAATATGCTAATTGCAAATTCCAAAGCGTAGATCTCTATGCAAGCAGCGTTTATCATCTTTGGTACAGTCTCATATTCTCACCTTTTTTGGTCACGCATGCCACCGAGGGGAAGTGGCTATTAATCGACTTGTGGTTCAGGGAAAGATTGAGGGTACCAGGCCACGAGGAAGATCGCCTATGAGGTGGACTGACCAGATTAAAGCGGCAGTAAATGGCTTATCATCACTGCACGAATGGACGAGGAAGGCGGCCATCAGAGAGGAGTGGCGGCGTGTTGTGAAGCTTGCTACCAACACCTGAAGTGAAGATCACGACCACTCTGTCAAGATTGATATCGACAAGGAAGAGATCTCTATGGAGAAGAATGTGCGAGAAACTCCTTGGACACTCTTTTCAATCATGTTATGTATTACAAATATCTCTGTTACATGTGTTTTGTCGCTAATAAACTAACACTTGAAAATACCAAAGACGGTGTCGAAATAGACAGAAACATATAACTTAATGAATCATTAATTCCAAATGACGTACTCATTATAAACAAGGTAAATAATCCCATAATATCCACCTAACACTTTAATCTACAAATTAATCAGACGTCCAAAATTATAATTAGTCATTCCACATCTACACTTATTACCATGACCCTCGCTTGAAGACGTTAACCCTTATTAAGTATGCTGCAAACGTCATGACAATTACCATACCTAACTACTATAGATCCATGCGAAACCCAACTATATTTTAGGCTAAATACATGAGAAACGCTACTTTTCACTTCTCGTCACGTAATTCTAAGGTTGAAGAACGCGGAATTGGTGGTCAGGACGATACTAAGAAACAGTGTGGAATAATTTCCAAAAAATTATGTATGCAGCTTACTATTCCGCTGTTACCGTTGGTTAAGTGATATCTTATGAGCTTGCAGACTCTGTCTAGCAAGAATGTGGACGACTCAATGTAACCAGTTCAATGAAAGATAGGACAGTCTTCAAAAATGTTTAAGTATGGACTTGACTTTGAACGAACATTTTGCAAAACTGAGGCCTCCTCAGAACTCCTGAGAGCTCGACTTTCCAAATCCGTATGCTAATACAAAGATTACGGAAAATGACATCAGTTATCAAAATGCCATTGTAACCCTGAACGAGGCATTAACTGAGATACGACATTAAGGTTTTCATTCAAAATATGATTATCTCTCGTTCGTGACAACAGCGATTACTCAAGACAGAAATAATTCCTCAAATCATCAGAAATCATTGATCTGTCTGGCCGTCAGTACATTACTACAAAAAATGTTCCAATAAGAAACATTGCATAATACGATATCAATTTACACTAATCTTAGATCAAGGTTCGATGACGTCATCACACTATGTATAGAGATCGAATCAACGCGTGAAAAAAATACAGCAAATATATAAATAAAGTACAATTGTTTACGATTGTACATCGAAGATCTCCAGAAAAGCTGACTCATTCACCTTAACAATGTCAACGTCTCGGTTATTGACAATAAGCACTCACTTAAAAGGAAAAGAGTGCTCGAAAATCAACAAACACTAAACAAAACGCTCTCGGAATATCATAAACAAAATAATTGATACGAAAAATGAGGATGCCCGAAACATTTCTACTGAGGATACCGAGCATCCATTTATTTTAAACACAGTTATCATCTAGTATACTTCATTCAACACGAACCTACCTACACAAATACACGTAGCTGGCACAATTAATATGTTCACTGCTTATATCTCCACTATAAAACAAAATTTTACCGCTACTTAACTTAAACAACTCTTAAACAACAGAGAGAGGACTTAAAATCCTTCACCGACGACTCCAAATACGAATTTCAAATTGTTCTCTTGTGGCCAGCTTCTTCTGATGCTATCCCATACAATTTTAAACTTTAAATTCTAAAAGATTGAATCGATTTTCCTCCGTGTGGTAGGCAATGTAGATCTTGGTGGTGTTAATCTAAAATCGACTGTAAGTAAGAAGGGAAAGGCTGATAATGCAATGGATAACGGAGTAAGTTTTAATAATAACCCGTTTGTAGCCGCCGTGGGAACGAAGTCGGATATGCGATGTATAATCGTCTGTCGGAACAGAGTGGATGCAATAGTCCAATTTTGCAGCCTTTTACTTAGATTACGTTTGCGGCGGGTTTGAAAATAAAAACTCGTTTGTGCATCAGATGTATCAAGTTTTCGGTTAGTTTTTGGAAAATAGTATTATTCATGTTTATCGTTTAAAAAGAAAAGCATGCATAGAGCAAGTGAAACTACTGACAATTCAGAAAGTGTGATTAAATGAGAGACATTTTACTCACACATGCAGAATCTTACTCAAACAAAGTCGAACTCATGTTTGCTTTGACTGAGACTAAGGTGGTTCTAAAAAAGATGTACATATATACATATTATTTTTAGTTCTATTTAATCTAGAATTGACAAAACCGTGACGTGGTCTATAATCAAGTTTACAGCCTCAGGAAAGCAGAAAGAATATAACATTTTTGTGTTATTGGTTACCATCAATTTGATCTTTAGCTACACGAATTAAAATTCCAATGAGCCTTTGTTGCTCACAGCGATCTGTCATGAGTAATTTAAAATCAACATTACCTTCATCCTTGGAAGCATTCGGATGATCACTATTAATCATAGACCAGTTTTACTAAGTTGGTGTATTGTGTTAAGTAGATTTTTTGTCGTGAAAAACATTGTTTGATGGATTAATATATAATTTGTAATCGATTGCGGAAATCCTTTTTATAAAGGTCTATAATGTTAAAAACAAAATCAATTACTGTCCAGTCATGACCGCACCTTTTGTTTACGTTTTTATGGTATTTATTCTCGTCATCGTCATTTGATGTTTCTTGTTGTTCAATTTTGACTTTCAGTTTCGTATGTATTTCGTTTTTTGTGACCCTTTGTTCTAGTTTAACTTATCTGTTACGAATATCTATATCGTTATCGAAGATGCTCTATAATGATAATGATTTCTTTATGAGAAATATTCAAATACTCTACATAGACAATATAATTCTTTTTTTTTAAATCTGTCGACACTTTTACAAATCATAACAATAATTTCCCGTTACTAACAGCAATAATATTAATTAAATCTGTTTCTCTATTTCTGTTACCTTCGGTATCTCTTTACGGCATTGCTTCAAGGCTCCATGCATTTACTTTGTCAGAAATGAAATCCGAGAATGCGTTTCTATCTTTGTCGTCTGATATAATCAGAAGGACCCTAGATTTGGTTACAAAATGTACGTTAATAAACCCACCCACACATAGCTACCACGATTTAGGAGTAAAGTTACTTCGGTGTGATTTGATTTGCGATATGAGTAATCATTTATTAGATGAACTTACTTTTGAATATCATTATAATCATCGATAATAGTTTCATTATATTTGCAATTAATATCTCCAATTAAGTCTTATAAAAGTTCTTTGTTTTCAACATGACCCTTTTCCTTTATAGTCTTTCACGATTTCAGATGATAATCATTTGACTTACCTTGTGATTTATTGTGACCTAAATTCCTACAAACCCTCTTCTATTTTTTTTATACAGATTCAAAGATGCGGGTTTAACATTCAAGGATGTTGAAACTTTATCCTTAAGAGAAAAAAAAATACTGCGTTTGATTTGAAAAACTTGATTTGTTTGTTAGAATCCTAAGATAAATAGCTCTATATAAAGCTCAATGCCTTAAAACAAAAACTGCCCAGTTTAAAGTATCGCATTCTTATGCACAAAGTGTGTTTGTCTTAGCTCGACAAAAAAGGCTCACGTGAAGACGACTCTATTAAATCTCACACATAACAGCCGAGTAACACCACATTCGTATGTAAACAGGTGCTTAACAACTCTGAGTTTACTGACATCCGTAATAATACCAATAAATATATATATGATAACCATCGCATCTGTATCTCAACCATTACCACTTTTGTTCGTCCCGCCTTTCTTAACGCCCGCACAAAAGTGGCAATGGATAATGTCTAACTCGATATAGTCGATGCATTCTAAATCTAAGTCAGTGTGAATACCGTAGGCTATGCCTTGGTTGTGTGAGTGTAACTTGCGCAAGCTCTAGAGACGAGACGAGACTGAGTCACCGAAGCGTCTATTAGGGCCGGCGCACACTCTGTCACTAAGTACATAATTATATAGTTTGGATTAACTTTTTGCTGGTTTAGTGGCTTAAGGAGGGCTTAACTGGTTTTTGTGTGCAGTGGTTAGTACCTATTAATTATATTATGACAATCCAATTACATACGAGACAATATCTTAATCTATTTTGCGTTACTGGTCCAGAATCTATGTCATTTTCAGTTTTTCTTCTATCCTCTAAATTAATACCTTGAATTTAATATACAGCCATAAAAGTGGGTAGTATTTGTTTTTCCATACGTTTTACATCAAAAATATGTTGATATTAACAGTAATGGCTGCAGCAGTACTTAACATGAACGAGCACCAAGCGTATCACTATTCATCTTGTCATATCGTGTGAAATATGGCGATAATGTACTATTAGGACACAGAGTAATGTTGAAATGGAGTGATAGGTAAAATATCATCTTCCTGCCTTTATCCTATGTCACTCGGGATTCATGTAACACTTTTTCTTCTTCAATTTTGTCCTGTTGACCGTCACGTGTTAACTAACTATCGTTTCATAAAAAAGGTAGATAGTGGGAGTAGTGGTAGTTCAGTAGTAACGTCCCCAACTTATGAGTTGCACTCGGTGAGTTGAAATCCAGCCAACCGCTTTACTTCGTGTAATTTTTTTCACACTGCTCTCAAAACGGTGAAGGAAATTATCCACCACTATTAATATATTATATATTATAAAACAATATGCTAACAAAATGTTCCCTTTGTAACACACACACACACACAAACACATACACACACACTTCCCTTATCTTTAATAAATTACTTTATATATATATTTTTTATTTTCCAATGTAATGAAATTGAATCATGTAATTAACTTATAATTATTAATGTAATTAAATAATGCAACTGATTATAATTATTGTAATGTATTTTCGAGAATCAAATCGTCTTCTGTACGACAATTATTAATCTCAAATTTGGTTTTTGGGGGCCTGGTGACCTGACACACAGGTTTTGTAAAAAACTTAGTTCAGGCACCAGTCTTCCACAAATTGTTTTAGTATATTGTTGAATTAATTAATTTATCTGTAATTTGTGGAAGGAAAATAAATAAATTATTATTATTATTAATCAACACACAATGGGCCCGCGTGATGGCATATTCCGTCTCCTAGAAAGGACGCCCAAATCCCAGCAATGAGAACATTAGTTAATTTTGTTTATGTTAAGTAGGTAGGGCCTAGGCAAAGTATCAATCTATGACCAATTAATTGTGCCAATCCCATATATTTTGAACTTCTGACAATCGTAATCACATACACCATATCAAGCTGTCCCGACAACTTAATCAGCTTAACCTAAGACAGAGTTGGCTACATTCGTCATTTAAACTTTAATGATGCTAAGAAAACTATTTCACAGCCTTTTTCATAAAATTATTTTATGCTTAACTTAAAAAAGAATTGCACTGTTTTCAATGTCAGTTAATTTTATAGGCTCCATGTACTACTTTCTCTTAGTCTTAAAGTATTAGTTTCTCCTTATAAGTTAGTTGCTACCAGATATAACGAGTTGTGGAGATCTAAAACATACCCAATATGTAAGTTAACATCATATTTTATCATATTTTTTCATAATGTTTACATTTAAGGCTAATCGAATGAAGTAGTGTCTACTTTATGTGTACAATATAATCATGAGAGAGGTTTAACGCTGTTCTGACCATTCTTGTCTACTTGAAGTTGTCAAGGGATTTTTATGTGATTCATTGAAACAGTGAGAAAAACCTTCAATATTTTTTTAATCGCTCTTATTTCTATGCGTTATAACATTTCATTTATTTCAGGCATAATCCATAGATAAATAATAATAATAATAAAAGCCTTTATTCGCTGACCATATTACAGTTTGACTTATACTACTTAAATAAAATCAAAATTCTTAATCTAGTCCTACTTTTTGAAAATACATTTTTTTTTTTTTTTGCAACATTTTAGTCAGGTTGTCTTTTGACATAGGCCTCCCCCATTTCCTTCCAGTTATCTCTGTCACGAGCTATCCTCCTCCATCCTTTCGGCAGATCATCCTCCCATCTTTTGGTTTGACGTCCTTTCTGTCTTTTTCCGTTTCTAGGGTACCATTCCATTACGTCCTTCGTCCATTTTTTTCCACTGTTCGTCCTCATTATATGACCAGTCCAATTCCATTTGAGTTTCTTTATTTTCTGTATTACATCTGTTACCTTTGTTCTTTCCCTTATTTTTAGTGTTGTCCACCGGTCCCGTAGTGTTATGTTAAGCATGCTTCGTTCCATGCTGCGTTGACAAACTAAGAGGCTATTGTTGGTTTTACTCGTAGCTGGCCAAGTTTGGCATCCGTAGGTAAGAGATGGGAGGATACATATGTTATATAATTTTTTCTTGATAGACATTGGTATCGTTTCGTTTTTAACAATTTCTTTTAGTGACCAGTACCGCTTCCAAGTGTTGCTTATTCTTCTGTTTATTTCTTTGGAGTGTTGATCTTTTGTTGATATTAGTTGTCCCAAATATATATATTCATCTACATATTCAATGACTTCTTGTCCTATTTCGATGTTTTCTCGTGATCCATTCGTCATTATTTTAGTCTTCAATGGGTTCATAGATAGACCTGCTTTCTTGCTTTCGTAATCTAGTTGTTGTAACATAGTTTGTAGTATCTCTGGTCTCTCTGCGAATATCACTATGTCGTCAGCAAACCTTAGGTGATTCAAATTTGATCCGTTAATGTTAACTCCAAAATTCTCCCAGTCCAATTGTCTGAATATATTTTCTAACACTGCAGTAAAAAGTTTTGGAGAAAGTGGATCTCCTTGCCTGACGCCTCTCTGAACACTGAATTCTTCGCCTTGCTGTTCAAGTTGGACTGTTGCTGTGATATTTCTATATATTTCTTTTATGATTTGTATATATTTTCTTTCTACACCCTGGTTTACTAGAGTTTTCCAGATATAATTATGACTTAGAGAATCGAAAGCCTTGTTGTAATCGACGAATGCCATATAATAAAGTTGACCATATTCATTCATTTTTTCTATGATCTGCTTCACGACGTGAATGTGGTCAATGGTAGAATAGTCGGCGCGAAATCCAGCTTGTTCTCTAGGTTGGTTTTCATCTAGGTGTTTCGATATTCGCCCAAGTATTATTTTTGAAAAAACTTTGTATAGATTGGACATTAGACATATTGGTCTGTAGTTATTTATCTCGTTTTTGTCTCCTTTTTTATGTAGTAAGACAATAGTGGATTTTGTCCATTGAATAGGTATTTGTTCTGTAGTCATAATTTCATTAAATAGGTTCGTCACAAATTTGGATATCGCAGTTAGAGATTCTCTTAGTATTTCATTTGAGATTTTGTCGTCTCCAGGCGATTTCCCACTTTTTTGTGTTTTTATAGCTTTTATGACTTCTACTTCTAATATACCAGGTTCCTCTTCGTAGACCACTTTTCTTGTCTCTGTTTGTATTGATTCGTCCGTCGTTGTGTATAATTTTTTATAAAATTCCGTCGCCACTTTCGCTATTGATGGTCTCTTTATCGTTAGTTTCTCGTTTTTATTTCTATTTTTCGTTTTCATATTAGGTATCCATTGTGTGTATTCTCTTAGTTGTTTTAGACCTTTCTTGATTCCACCTGTTTTCTCTATTTGTTCTCTTAGTACTTCCAGTCTCTCTGCTTTCCTGTGTTTTCTTATTGATGTTTGTATTTTTTTGCTAATGATTGAGATGATTTGTTTGTTGTCTTTTCGGTTTTCTAACATTTTTTTTCTCTCTTCCATCAGATTTAGCGTTTCTTCTCCTAACTTATTTTTTTTCTCTTTTTTAGATCTCAATTTGTTTAAATTTATCAATCCTTTTTCCAAAAGATTATACTTTTCTTGCAGTGTTCTGGTTCCTTCAATTTGTTCTAATGTGTTTCCTAACTCGTTTAATACATTTTGAGGTATGGGCGTTGTTATTTTTGTATTTTTAGTTGCATAGATAATATGTTTTCTTGATTTTTCATTCCGGTATTGTATAACTCCATAGATACAAAAAATTAAATAATATAAAAAATAGACATTAAAATTACATAAATTATGTCAGTAGGTGTAATTTTTTTTTAATAATATAAACTAGCGCTTGACAGCGATCTCAACTGACGGTAAGCAGTGATGCAATCGTTGATGGTGAGGCGCACTAGTTTATTAAGAGCCTATTCACTCTAACCTTGAAGACTCCTAAATTATATAATCGGACGGGAAGACCGCAGCAGGCAAATTGTTCCAGTCCTTCAATGTACGCGGTATAAACGAAGAGGCGAAACGCTTAGTCCGAACCGTAAAGGTTTCACCAACGTTAAGTAAACCATCATCATCATTATCATTTCCGCCGAAAGACGTCCACTGCTGGACATAGGCCTCCCCCAAGGTCAACAATCAACGGTCCTGTGCGTCTCGCATTCATCGGACTCCCGCAATCGTTTTCGAGTCATCGGTCTACCTTGTAGGAGGCCTTCCAACGCTACGTCTTCTGGTACGTAGTCGCCATTCCAGAACCTTTCGGCCGCAACAGCCATCAGTTCTGCGAGCAATGTGCCCTGCCCATTGCCACTTAAGTTTGGCGATTCTTCGTGCTATATCGGTAACCTTGGTTCTCCTGCGGATATCCTCATTCCTGGTTCGATCACGCAAGGAAACTCCGAGCATAGTCCTTTCCATTACCCTATGGGTGACTTTAAGCCTTCTGATGAGGCCCATTGTAAGCGAGCCATATGTCATCACTGGCAACACGCGCTGGTCATAGACTTTCGTCTTGACACACTATGATATATTGAATTGTGGTATTGGTTATTCAAGTAAAGCATAAATACAATTAAATTAAATATAAATGATAATAATAATACACACAATATTAGACATACACAATATTTATGATGTTTGAACACAACTTTGACAGGTTACAAAAACAGTTTTGAAAGTGCAATTTAGCTTCACTTGTATTTTTTTTTGACTGACCGACATTCTGACAATTCAAAAGTGCCTGTAATTGGTCTATTTGAAATAAACGTTTCTGATTTCTGATTTCTGACAACTTTTTTCAGGTTTCACTGGTCCAAACCTAATTATTTTAAGGGCAAATTAAATTATCCCCAAGTGTGACCCAACCCTTAAAAAGCATTGCCAGCGCTGAACTCGGCGACGACCTCGAAAATTTAACTAAAAAACAAACACTGGAACTTTGAACTTTACACATTTTTTGCTTGGAACCAGTTTAGACGCTAAATTAAATCACTTCCATGTCCTTTGTTCATTTAGATCCAGCAATTGCAACTACACACATTATGTCGTATTTACATAGTGATTAGTACAACAAACACGTATGTCTTTGTTCAGTTAATTCATTTAAAACCTGAGAATTACTTGCCGAAAATACTTAATAATGGTCTTTTTTTGCCTGCAGTCTTAGAAATATTTTTTGATAGGTGATTTTATTCTGAAGATATTTATTTGTCTTTCTGCAGGTGTTTTTTTAGGGTTCCGTACCTCAAAAGGGAAAAAACGGAACCCTTATAATAATATGATTATTATGTTGTCCGTCTGTCTGTCTGTTAAGACCCTTTATCTCGAGGACGCGTGGAGGTATCGAGTATTAAAACCATATACTCAAGTCTACGGTCCCTTGAAGCTGTGAAAAAATCAAACTTGTGAGTTAACGAAAACAAAGATACGGCCGTTTATATCCCTAAAAACATTTATTTCGACACTCTCAAGGGAATCAAAATTTATACGGTACTTCCCGTTGACCTAGAACCCTGAAATTTGGTATGAAGCAAGGTCTCATAACACAAGTATAGGAAAAAACTGAAAACTGTAAATTTGTAGTTAAGTCACAAAAAAAAACTTTTTGGGATTCGGAAAAATCTTCGTTAATCAATTCGGGAATTGAACTGTTTTCATAGATAAGTTTGTACTGAACCCTCAGTGCGCGAGTCCGACTCGCACTTGCCCGGATTTTTTTCAAGGTGGAAAATCTTCCAATTACTTTTTTCAGTTTCAAATCACCATCATATTCAATTCAGTCGAAAGACGTCCACTGTTGGACATAGACTCCCTCAAGGATCGCCATAATGACCGGCCCTGTGCGTCTCGCGTCTCTCACCAGGTCATCGGTCAACCTTGTGATCCGGAGGCTTTCCAACGCTGCGTCCTCTGGTACGTGGTCGCCACTCCAGAACCTTTAGTCCCCATCAACTACCTGTTCTGCGAGCAATGTGCTTTGCCCAAAAGTGGGCAAATTTTATCAATATTAAACTAAGCTGAGAAAGATAAACAAACTAAATATCTTGACTTGGCTCGCGAGGTTGTCTACATGTGGGAAGTGGATAGAGCAATCATTGTGCCGATAGTCGTAACCTGTCGTAACGGCCAATGGCTTAATAGCTAAGAGCCTCGAACAACATCTAAGGAGGCTCTCGTTAGGCAGCTAGATCAAGGGGACCTGATCCAGAAAGTAGTACTCCTGGACACAGCGCGTATTGTTAGGAGTTTCCTCTCTCAGGAGCCCTGACCACCGATAGTTTTTATACGTTAATATAGAAAAATATAAATGTAAAAAATTATTTAAAAAAATTACTTTTTTAAAATTTTAATGTTCATTCGGAAAGGCTCCCATTTCACTACATATTATTAATAAAAGTTTACTTCCGTACGAGTATATTTACTGTTTATTTAGGTAAAAAAATAATTATAAGACATAATCCCCAAATAATCACACTATTACACTAACACCCGTATTTATAAACAAGTAAAAGTAATTACTTATGTAACAATTTGTATTCTATAGTTAAGAAATTGCTCCAAGTTAAGGGCCTATTACACTACTTGATATTCAGACAGTCTTAGTCGATGTCGCGTAGTGTAATAAGGGTTAGACCGGTCTTACTCGGAACAAAAAATAAGACAGTCTGAATATAAAAACCCTACGCTAATTACAACTAACTAAAATCAAACGATGGATGCGAGACGCACAGGACCGTTCTTTGTGGTGACACTTGGGGGAGGCCTATGTCCAGCAGTGGACGTCTTTCGGCTGAAATGATGATGATGATGATGAAAATCAAACTAAAATATGGCGTCAAAAAGCTCTCCCAGATCATCATGGTAATGTGCCCTTTTTATTTTTTTTATTATACTTTAAATTTAGCATTTAATTATTCGTGTAAATAAATAAAATTGTCTCACTTTTATTTATATATGAAGCCATTTAGTTTTGGCAGGCGGTCGCCTCCTTCTGCGAAGCAGTAATGCTAGCAAAGGAGGCGGCAGCATGTGCGAGGCAATGGTCCTCGCGCCCTACTTGCCGGGATTCCGATCCTGATTTCCAGCCACCCTAGGCGGGCTTGCATTGGGTAGCTCGCTGTCCGACCGTCCAGTAACCGTCCGGACCGAGCCCAAGCCGTCGACGGCGCGTAGTGTTCCACGCGCGCCTCATGGAGATGTCAGCAACCGTAGGGGCCCAGCAGGGTCGAAGCCTACTGGGGCAATGGGTGATGCGAAAGAGATCCCCGGGGCCCTGGAACGAGGACAAAGACGGAACAGGAGTGACACGTCCTCCCGCCCCGCCCAAGGGCAGGAGATGTCAATGGATGATTTCCCATCCAAAAGAAAAAAAAAATACATTAAAATCTTAGACAATAAAAACGTACTCTAGTTTGAACAAAAATAACACCCAATAAAAACATAACATGTACTTACTGATACCTGTGTTAGCTCCATAAAGCGCCCTCAGACAGCACATTATTCTTTTATTTTACGACAAACGTTACGCATGCACATACACCGGCCGTCTGAAACGCCCCCGTGTGAAACGATTCAGTACATTTAACAGATCACTGCAATAATTTATGCTAAATATCACACTTTATTTGCGAGATTTTTCAGAATCGAATAAAAATGCTTTTGAGCTTAATAATTTTATTTTGCGAGAAATAAATTGGTCTGTTTATTATTTTGTGTCTGATTTTATGTAAATATGTACCTAATTATAATTTTATTTTTGAATTTGTACGAATTGTACTTTAAAAAATAAAACATTTTACGCTACCTAAAATAGTCGGTAGGTATATTATACCTAATTTATTGTTTTAGTTTTAAAATAATTAGTTGTTTTGTTATTTTTGTTAGGACTTGTTCATGTACGTTTTGTGTTTTTTTTTTTGGATTTTTATTTTTAAGTTCTTTATATTGGTTAAAAGTGGTCTGAAATAAAGGTTTTTATTATTATTATTATATTTCAGCGAACATCTTGATAAGTATACGAAGAAAGGTGGACGGGACGAGGCCGCGTGGTAGATCATCGATGCGACGGACTGACCAGGGCCTCCAGTCTGCTATAGTGTCAGAATGGTCTATTATTGATTTCATAATTGTTGATTTTGACAAGTTTGGTAATCTACTAATATAATAGCGTCATTATGACTTTCCAATGAAAGAAATGGCATAGAATGGTAATCTCGTACATAAAAATGACAAATGAATGTCTGACATATGCGGTAATCTGCTACAATTTTGACAGTTCTTTAAATAAATAATAAATAAATAATATTCCACAACTTATCACACAACGCCGTCTAGTCCCAAGCTAAGCAGAGCTTATGTTATGGGTACTAGACAACTGATAAACCTACTTATATATTTCTAAATACATACATATATAGATAAATTACACCCTAACACAGAACAAATGATCGTGCTCATCATACAAACATTTGTCCTGGGTGGGAATCGAACACATGACTTCCGGCGTAGCAGTTAGGGCTTCTAACCACTAGACCAACAGGCCAGTCAAAGTCTTTTGATCATTATTTCCTACCTTTAGAACGTCATTGTGCAGTCATTGCTTTTTATTTGTTACGAGACAAGCTCAATATTATCATTCTATCACAACTCTATTACGAGACCATTGACCGATCAGTGATCGATCATTATGAATTAGCAGATTACGAGCTATTAGCAAAATGACAATGGGGTCGTGCTGGAATGACGAATTTACAAAAATAGCAGACTTGGGCCCCTGATCAAAGTGGCTGCTGGAAGCCCATTGAACGAGTGAGCCCTGAACAGTGTCTGCAGGCAAAAGTGGCGGGAAGTCGTGCGGCGTATCCTGACAGCTTCTGGAGTGACCTTCGTGATCACCACGACCACTCTAGCAAGAGTGAAACAACCAAGAAGAAAGTATATTTCAGCCGTTGCTGAAATGACACAAGTATTTTTAATACATATTTGAATGGACTAGCTTCTGCCAGCGGTTTCGCTCAAGTATTTTTAGGTGGAAAAAATTCAATAACTTCTCCCACTCTAGGATGGAGCGAGAGGGCCTGTCAGACTTTTACTTACTAAAACCACACCTATATCCTTCAGTTGCCCTTTGCGCTCTTGAACAAGGGTTTTTTAGCCCTAGCTGGCTGACCTCTTTGAAGCGCGCGTGGAACACACTACACTTCGTAGCGGCTTCCCTCACTTGAAGGTAGAACTGCAGTAATGCTAGCAAAGGATGCGGCCGCACGCGCGAAAGAACGGCCCTCACGCCCCAGCCGCCGGGATCCCGATCGCGATTTCCAGCCACCATAGGCGCAGGCTTGCGGACGGCGAGCAATGGGTAGCTCGCCGTCCGACCGTCCGGTAACTATCCGGACCGAGCCCAAGTTGTCGACGGCGCGTAGTGTTCCACGTGCGCCTCAAGGAGATACCGTTTAGATATATAGATAGAGCAAAACCGTAGGGGCCCAGTGGGGTCGAAGCCTACTGGGGCCATGGGTGATGCGAAAGAGAACCCCGGGGCCCTGGATCGAAGACAAAGAGGGAAGAGGAGTGGGTTTTTAGTCAGCAAAAGTAGGAGACTGTCTCACGCTCCACCCAAGAGCGGGGGCTGTCATTGGATGACATTCCCAACGAAAAAAAAAACGTGAATTTAGAAAATTATCTCAAGGAACATACCTACTCTCGGGTAAAAAGTATCCTATGGTACTATTTCAGATATGGTTTCATCATCATCATTTTCAGCCGATAGACGTCCACTGCTGGACAAAGGCCTCCCCAAATGTCGCCACAACGAACGGTCTTGTGCGTCTCGCATCCATCGAATTCCCGCAACCTTCACCAGGTCATCGGTCCACCTTGTGGGGCCTTCCAGAACTGCGTCTTCCGGTACGCGGACGCCACTCCAGAACCTTTCGGCCCCAGCGGCTATTCGTTCTGCGAGCAATGTGCCCTGCCCATTGCCACTTAAGTTTGGCGATTCTTCGAGCTATGTCGGCAACCTTGGTTCTCCTGCGGATATCTTCATTTCTGATTCGATCACGCAAGGAAACTCCGAGCATAGCCCATTCCATTGCCTTTTGGGTGACTTTGAGGCTTCTGATGAGGCACAAGGATATGGTTTACACGTATACAAAATTTAATCCAAATACGTTCAACCGTTCGAGCGTAACGAAGTAACAAACATACAAACTCAATCACCAACTTTGGCCTTTATTATATTAGTGTGATTAATGTGATGCTAGTAAATTATCCGACTTAATATTTTAGTAAGACCAAGGGAGTTACCATGACGTTTAAAGTAAGATTGTTTTATTCCTATTCCATTGTGGGTAAGAGATGGCGCTAGACAACCTGTATAGCTCTGTCTCTTACCCACACTGAAATAGGAATGAAACAATCTTACTTTGAACGTCATGGAACAGGGGCAAGTGTTAGAACAGACGGATCAGAAATATAAAATAAATATTGCAATAACTGTCTAGGAGACGTCGACCTACTTTTTATGAAAATCTAATCACCTGTCAATTGCACGTACGGAATATAAAATTACACAGACTGTAATACATACCTCTTGTAGTGGAACATAAAAAATATTCTAAATCAGTACTTTTTTTAAGGTGTGAAATCATCCAATGAATTCTCGCGCTCTAAGGCGGAGCGAGATGGCGTGTCAGACTTTAACTGACTAAAACCACACCTATGTTCTTTCTTTGCCATGTGTGCAGAACCCCGGGTTTCCCTCTCAGAAGTCAACCCATAGCCCCAGTAGACTTCGGCCCTGCTGAACCCCTACGGTTTTGCTGGCATCAATAGGGGCGCGTGTGAAACATTACGCGCCATTAACGACTCGAACACGGTCTGGACCGTTACCGGACGACCGCACGGCGAGCTACCCATTGCTCGTCGTCCGCAAGCCCACGCCTACGGTGGACTGAAATCAATACTACCACAATAGTTTTTGCAAATCACTTGACATCGATTAACACGGTGTCTCACTCAACAAGTTTAGGAGAGCAGTCTCGGAGATAATTATGAGCTTGTACAAGCTTTTTAATTATATGTTAATTATATACATTTCTATGCTATATATTCCATCCTCATTTTTTTTCTAATGATCTATATTTCTCTACTTTTTATTTTTTATAATTATGAATGTGTTTTATTTTCCATTTTGTATATTAAATTTTTGTGGAATCTTTTTACTATGATAATATTATTAATGTTGTAAAACCTAATATAGTGTAAGCTGTGCATACCTATAATAGGCATGCATACCAGTGTCTAGATTATAATATTATTTTTTACAATATTCCTGTATGTAATGCTGTTGGTGTGCCAATAAATAATTAAAAAAAAAACTGAAAAAATACTAATTCCGTAATTAGTATTTTTTTTTTTTTTGAAGTTACGAAGTCATTAAATTACTTGTACTGCTCTGGGCGGAACAAAAAGGAGTGTCAATCTTTGTGACGACACTTGGGGGAGGCATATATGCAGCAATGGACGTCTTTCGGCTGAAATGATGATGAACAAATGCAACAATATGCCACAAATCTTAAATTTTATACCGTCAATTTCTTTTCAATTTTTTGTCGGGCCTGGAACAACTTGCCTGCTGCGGTCTTCCCGTCCGATTATAATTTAGGTGTCTTCAAGTCTAGAGTGAATAGGCTCTTAATAAACTAGTGCGCTTGACCATCAACGATTGCATCACTACTTACCATCAGGTGGGATCGCAGTCAAGCACTTTTTTTTTATAACATTAAAAAAAAATACTAAGAAGCCGCATCAAGGTAACGGTCCAAACTAAACATGCAAAGTACATACATTATGTATGCAAGTACATACTAATTCTGATAAATCAGAGTAGGTGAGGTATCAGCTTACTAATATGCTTAGTATTCTATCCAGGACACAGTGGGAGCTAACTGTGGGAAATACGATCACCGTAATAATATACATACCTACATTGAAAATGTTAGCTTGTCTGTTTTTTTTTAGTTCATATAAACTAGCGCTTGACTGCGATCCCACGTGCTGGCAAGCAGTGATGCAATCTTTGATGGTGAGTCGCACTATTTTATTAAGAGCCCAAAAAACATTTCAGCCGTATAATTATGAGTTATGTTACTCAAAATGCTATAAACATCGTATTGAAGTATTTTTATCATGTAATATGACTTAGAGCCCCTTATCTTTATACAACTTCTAGTCATATACAAACATCGTATAAACTTCTATACGACTATTTTATATAACTGATACACAATTTTCAGCAGTATAACCGGTGCTGTCGTCTTAGTAACATCTATACGACTTTTACACCGTCGTTAATCGTATTTGAGTCGCAAAAACTACTATTAAGTTATAATCGTGTAAAAGTGATAAATTGCACTCTTATACAATTTTCAGTCAATATGAACACTTTTATACTACTCTTAAATGACTAGATGACTTAATAGTGTATAAAAATTTTCAACATTACAACCACAGCCAGGACAAATCAATTGCACTTATTTATTAAGAGCCTTGAGCCTTAAACTATAATCGGAAGGGAAGACCGCAGCAAGCAAATTGTTCCAGTCCTTCGATATACGGGGTATAAAAGACGAGGCGAAACGCTTAGTCCAGACCGTAGCGGTTTCAACAGCAATGCCTACTTGTAACTTGCACGACGTCGCTTTTCGGCTGAAATGATGATAATTATGTTGCTACTGGTTAATTCGGGACAAGAGTTTCTTAATAGGCTCCTAACATATTTGTTTTTTTTTTCAGTCCCTGAGGAAACAAAACATTACGAGGCTACCGGCACGTCCTAGGACCAAAATTTCCCAAAACATATAACATACACCAACTCGCATCGACCTTTTTTCCATCTCCTAAATAGGAGGCCTGAGTTCTAACAGATTATAAAGCTAAATTATTTTTATACTTAGGAAACTACTAGAAATGCTCACTATTTCAACCAATTGAAGAATCATTTTTATAAATATTCCATTTAAGACTAACTTATATGCTGCTTGCAATTTTCCACGTAATAAAATAATTTTTCAAAACATAATTCTTTTGCATTAATACGCGAACGGAATCGCGGTAAAACTATAGCTAGCAATAAAAGTAATTAACAGATCATGATTTAGATATCCTCACGACCAAGCGCCGGGGTACCAACATAACTCTAGCATTATTATTTAATTAGCCCAGTGATGCTCAACTTACTGAGGAATCAATCAGTACCACACCACACATCATACGACTAGAGCAATACAATACACAACCACACTACACACACATCACATCACAACCACATCACACTACACCACAACGACCACACCGCCCACATACCACACACATTGACCATAACATCACTTTCTATCAGGCGTGATAGTGTTCAAGAGCGATCCTATCAATAATAATAAAAAACTGGACAAGTGCGAGTCGGACTCGCGCGCTGAGGGTTCCGTACATACTTACCTTTGTAAATAATTTAAATAAAAATAGTTGTAATATAATTGAAAATAGTTTATAACTTAAATAATTCGTAAAAATTCAATTCTCGAATGAAGTTTTAAGACTTTTTAGAACTTCAAAAAGTTTTTTTTTTTACGTAGCAACAAATTTACTGTTTTCAGATTTATTCCCTTACCTGTGCTATAAGACCTTACTTTATGCCAAATTTCAGGATTCTGGGTCAACGGGAAGTTGTAACTACCTACCCTAGGTACCCCTATGAATTTTGATTCTCTTAAGAGTGTCTTTAGCGATATAAACGGCCGTATCTTTTTTTCCGTTAACTTAGAAGTTTGATTTTTTCACAACTTCAAGGGACCGCAGACTTGTGTAAATGGTTTTAATTTCAACTCGATACCTCCTCGCGTTCCCGAGATAAAAGGTCTATGACAGACAGACAGACGGACAACAGTGATCCTATAAGGGTGCCGTTTTTTCCGTTTGAGGTACGGAATCCAATAAAACTTATTTATTTATAAATACTTTATTGTACAGCAAGTTAATAATCCACATAATATAAATCTGAAATATTAAAGTATAGGCGCCTTCCGGCTGTCCGGTAGCTGACCCGACCGAGCCCAAGTCGTCCGCAGCGCGTAGTGTTCCACGCGCTCCTTAAAGTAACAACAACTAGCAACTGAAGGACACAAAAAGTGTGACAAAATAAAAGGTGTGGTTTTAGTCAGTAAAAGTCTGACACGCCTTCTCACTCCACCCTAGAGCGAGAGAAGTCATTAGATGATTTCCAACCTTAAAAAAATACGCTTAAAACTTTACACCCTTTTTTCCATCAATTGTGCACTTTCGTTAAAGTAATTGCTAAAAAAAATGCATATTTCTTCATATTTTTTCCCCTGCGTGAGCGCCAATTCTTCGGAATCCATAATCTAATTATTGGAACAACGTGTCATCAATATTTATCGATAAACGAAAGACAAGTGGGGTTACTATGACGTTCAAAGTAAGATTGTTTCGTTCTTATTTCAGTGTGGGTAAGAGACAGAGCTATACAGGTTGTCTAGCGCCATCTCTTACCCACACTGGAAATAAGAATGAAACAATCATTACTTTAAACGTCATGGTACCGGTCAAGATTGAGCATCGCTGTAAGGAGTCCATACCGGTTACATTTGGCGTTAGACATTCCTAACTTTATGATTGGATTTTAAAAACACCATCCGGTATTTAACAGTACGCAATCGACGTAATATTTCAAAGTATTCGTTTCTATAACATATCAAACAATTTTAAATGGCTTTAATAACAGAATTATATATCGTTGAAATTAAAACCGACTGAGATAATTTTATTACATTTTTCTGACAATTTTCTTCCTTGAAACATGATGTTAGCATTTGATTCTCACGCAATTATAATAACTAGTGTCTGCCCTCGGTATCGCTCGCAAGCAGGTCTCTCCATACAAACTTTGGACCCCTGTTTCATCCCCTTAGGTGGTGATTTTTTTTAAATCCTCTCTTAATGCTCGCCTACTTCATAAAAGAAAACCATGTGCAAAATTTCACACTCCTAGTCCCAGTAGTTTCGGCTGTGCGTTGATATGTCAGTCAGTCAGTTTCGCCTTTTATATATACAGATTAATTGAAAGTCCTATTGCAATCCTATAAATGGATACTGTGTGTGTTTTTTACAAGTTGCATCGAATTCCTAGAAATAGTCATTATTGTAGCATACAGCAAAGTAGACACCAATGGAGGATGACAGTAAACTACAGAATTCGTTCACCGCCCAATTTATCGAAAGTTAATTTTAAAAATCATAGTATAGATACCTGCACGGATCTTGAGCGCTGACTTCTACAGTTCTACTTGCGCAGAAGCACGCAGTAGTGAAACTTCGGGTCTCTTTAGTGGTATGAAGAGAAATGCACGGGGACCGGACGTGCAATCCTTGTACAGTGATTGGCTCGCCGATATTGTACGATGCGCAAAGCAATCCCCGCTCTTTCGCCGAGCGCTCAAGATTCGTGCCGCTATCTGTAATGAATAAAACCAAAACAAAACGTAGAATTCGTTTTGATTTGGTTTTATACAGTTCACTAACTCAGCGGTTTCTTTCGCGTCTTTGGTTACTACTCCGCCCTTTTTAGTCGAAGCGTGATGTTATACAGCCTATAACATTCCTCGATAAATGGGCTATACAACACAATTTTTTTTTTCAATTTGTAGCAGTGGTTCCTGAGATTAGCATTCAAACAAACAGACTCTTCAGCTTTATAATATTAGCATAGACTGGTAATAAATGATATAGAATACTCGCATTTACATACAGAATACCTACATACATATAAGTCTCGTGGTGTTTCTTAAATAATTCCTCCAACTAAAAACCCACTCCTGTTCCTTCGTTACCTTTCGTACCAGGGCCGAGTCTTCCTTTCAGAATCAGACCCTTGGCCCCAGTAGGCTTCGACCCTGCTGGGCCCCTACAGTTGCAAACAACTCCTTGAGGCGCGCGTGGAACAGCACGCACCGTCGACGACTTGGGCTCGGTCCGGACTGTTACCGAACAAAAAATTCCTCCGAAATGTCTTGAACTGTTTTTTAGATTTTTTTAGTGTATTTGGTAAATTTGAAAATATGGCTATTTTTTATCCCCCTACCCCACCCCTATTTTATTTTTTTGATAATTTATATGGCAGAACCATGTTCGTCGAGTCAGCTAGTATTAGTATTGACTTGTAATCTTTATAGGTATATATATAATCGAAATACCACTATGATAATGATAAATGATATTTATTTTGTAAATAGGTTTAAAAAAACACTTTTACACATCATTTTTTTTTTTCCTAATTTTTAAACTAGATGAGGCCGGTGTTTCCTAGCTAACTACCCTGAGAAGAAACACCGAAACAAAGTCAGGGGTCAAAGTCTCTTTTAAAGTCCATACAGTAAATATGTAATGGTCAAATCACATGAGAACCATGCAGATTTGTCTGAAATGGTCTTTTGAAGAAAGAACCTTACAAATTTGAGTGGACCTGTCCAGTCAGTGCAAGCATTTGTCAGTATTCGTAAAGTCAGGACTCAGGACTATTCACTCACTGATTAATCACGAAATCTCAGAAACTATAACACCTACAAACTTAAAATTTGGCAGGTAGGTTCCTTATAGGGTGTAGACATCCGCTAAGAATTTTGCGAAACTCCACCCCTAAGAGGGTAAAACGGATGTTGAACGTTTGTATGGAAATCTGGAAATCTATTTTCACGCAGGCGAAGCCACTGACAGAACCTAGTACATATAAACCACTTGTTTTTAATTAGTACAAATACTTAAAAGGCTTATTAGAAAAGGTTTTGTTATTATTTAAGTAAAGTCTCAATAAATAATATTCATAACAGCAAAATTATTAGCGTTTGTTTATATCCCAAAATGTCACTCAATTAATGGAAACATTGTACAGGCTATCGATTATGAATGAAAAACAATGGAAAAACACTGCGCGTAGTATTTTCTAGCAGCAATTGTTATGAATAATTGATTCAATTATGAATTTACCAGTTATGACAAATTTTCGTGGACAATTTTGGGATTTCGTTTTTCTTACTTTTGACTACATAAATATGATTAGTAACGGCTACAGATCTCTATCTGCCCTTTTTTGTACTAATTAAAAACTAGGGGTGTATAGAATACGATATCGAGCAGTGGTGGCCGAGTGGTAACGGCCCCGACTTACGAGTTGTAGGTCGCGGGTTCAAACCCAACCAGGCGCATTACTTTGTGTAATTTATTTCATCACCACTGCTCTCAAAACGGTGAAGGAAAACATCGTGAGAAAACCGGCATGCCCTAGAACCAAAAATTCGAAGACATGTGACATCCACCAACCCGCACTGAGCCCGCGTGGTGGATTATGGCCCATTCCCTCTCCTAGAGAGGAGGCCTGAGTCCCAACAGTGGGAACATTATAAGGCCAACTATGTTCTGCTATGCTATAAGTATAGAATACTCTCATTTGCAGCTTGATGCCATAAGGCACAAAGCCGAAAATCTCCACCGACTGTATATTTCCAGTTCTACATCATTATCATACAAATTGGTCACATAATGTGTTTCCGAACATTAACACAGAACAAAACATTAACCTCTATGTAAACATGGCCGGTTCCCATCGATCTATGTAATCAAGAGACTTTAGACCTAATTAAATTATTTATTCTTAATTTTACTAATAAAATCCTAATTTAGAATTGATATAAGTTTTTTTTAAGGTGAGAATATCATCCAATGAACTGTGGACTAAAACCACACTTATGTTCCTTCTTTGCCTAGCGTTTCAGGACCCCGGCTTTCCCTTTCGGAAGTCTACTTATAGTCCCAGTAGACTTCGGCCCTGGCCCTACGGTTTTGCTAACATCTCTTTGAGGCGCGCGCAGAACACTACGCACCATCGCCGACTTGGGCTCTGTCCGGACGGTTACCGGACGGCCGGACGGCGAGCTACCTATTACTCGTCGTCCACCAGCCCACGCCTACGGTGGCTGGAAAACGGGATTGGGGTCCCGGCAGCTGGGGCGTGAGAACGTCCGTTCCCTCATTCCTTTACCCTGCCATTTCTCCTCGCGTTGAACCAGGCCTCATTGGTCTAGCGGCCGCGATAGCTAGTTTTGAAATTGAGGTCCTTGGTTCAATTCCCGGGTCGGACAATGTGGTATTGGATTTTCCCTTATAGGATTTTTTTCAGAAGCAGCACGGAGGGAAAATTGTAACTGTTTGTAGTAATATTGGCTTGTCACTAAGTATGAACTTAAAGATACTTACATACATACATAAGCAACCCTATAAATGTTCCTACTGCTGGGACTCAGGCCTCCTCTAGGAGAGCAGACGGGCCAAACGCGAGCTCAGTGTGAGTTAGTTAGTTAATATAACTGTGTACTATTAATTTACCAAATTCGACTCAGCTTAATTATAAATGAACACAGACATGTCTTTGTTCGGGGCCCTGGAACAATGGCAAAGAAGGAACAGAAGTGGTTTTTAGTCCGTAAAAGTCTGACACGCCCTCGCGCTCCGCCCAATAGCGGAGGATGTCATTAGATGATTTTTCCACGTAAAAAAAGACATGACTTTGTTATTAATCTAAAACAAAAAAAAAAATAGGTAAAATGTTACCTACATTTACGTTATTAAGATAAAGGGTAATGCACAAACAAAATAAAAAAAAGTTTGCAATAAATTTCTCTAATAAACTACTTTTTAGTTACAACAATGAAGAACATTTTACCGGCATGTTTTGTTCATCATTCAATCCCTCAAAGATCTATTGAAGCATGAAATTGTCATAATGCCATACTATACAATATGGCACTGGACTAACAAAACTCGCCCTTTTACAGCCATATATACGACAAGAGTGGGCACACCTTTATGCGTACACGCATTACGAACTAAGTCAGGTGCCAAGTGTTCCTTACAAGTACAACATAACCGTGTAACACCAAACTATTACTCACTTAATTTTAAACCTTATATCAAAACAATAAGGTGTAATTTCGCCAAAAGCAGTCTTTGAAATAATTCCGCGATTATTTACCAAACAATTAAAGTAAGAAAAGCCTTACAAAAAGCGGGTTTCTTAAGACGTTTCGTTCATACATATTATGTTAAAATTTTTAGTTAACGCGGCATCTGGCTCCCAAGAAACGATAATTCGCGAAATGATCTCCTCGCTCGACTCGTGCGCAGCTGCCGAACCCAGAACATTTGGTACGTGCCGTGAGGAAAAAACTTCTTAGTGTCATGGCTGACTATAATTAAAAAAAAGGTTGGTGCATAGAAAAAATTTAAAAACAAAAAAGTTTTATTAACTTATAAGATGTTTAAGGTTTGGTTAAGATTGCAGCTGTTTCGTATTCCATTAGTTTCTGCTTGCTGCTCTAAAGAAGTAAAACTAACCGACTAACAGAATGTAGGTTTTTAAGATAATTCAAAAATCTCTACATAATAAAAGCACATTCTGAAAGAAGTAGGTACGTTCAGAATCCGAAACTGAAACGATTTCAGCTATTTTTAAAACGGTAATTATCAAGAATTTAAAAAAAAAAACCATCTTGTTTAATTTATTTTTTTAAACTATCACACATCGCCGTCTAGAGAGCCCTAACCACCAGTAGCTTGGACCCTGTTCCCAACATCGGCGGACAACAGACATAAGCTAAGCAGAGCTTGTATTAAGAGTACTAGACAACTGATGAACATACTTATATATTTCTAAATACATACATACATATTATAGATAAATTACACTCAGACACAGTACAAATTATCGTACTCATGACACAAACATTTACCCTAGGTATCGAACCCACGACCTCTGGCATAGCAGTCACGGTCACTTAACACTAGACAAACAGGCCAGTCAAAATACATATCACGTATTTATAAGTGCGTGAGTAGGTATCAATACTGCAGTGCTTAACTAATTTCTTATAAAAACACTTGCTAAGTGCATTTCAGTGCCTAAATTATGATTGTAGCATTATTCCAGTTACATGTTGTATACTATATCTATACTAATATTATCAAGCTGAAGAGTTTGTTTGTTTATTTTAACGTGCTAATGTAGCACTAAAAAATTATTTCAGTGTTGGATTGTCCATTTATCTGTAGGAAAGCTATAGGTTTTATAACTAAGCGGAGCAGGTACCAAAGAGGTGGATGAAACTGCGGGGTACCTAATATGAATAAAATCAGAAATCAGAAACGTTAATTTCAAATAGACCTTTTGAATTGTCAAAATGTCTGTCAGTCAAAAAATGAAGCTAAATTGCACGTTCCAAAGCGTAGATCTTTATGGAGAAGAACGTACAAGAAACTCTATGGTCACTCTTTTAAATCATATCATGAGTTACATAGATCTTGGTTACATATTTCTTGTCGCTTCTATTAAGTGACCACATTATAGATAAGTAATAATATATTTTTTTTTAATAGTTATAAAATAGAATTAAGACACTGGCAACTAAGAGATGACCAGTCTCAACTGACGGCACCCGTTCACGAGCATAGCGCTTGCATCAGCCCCACTCAGCTGGACCATTTTGTAGGGAACTGAATGACCCAATAACACGTCCCGCCATCAGCGCGACATTTGAGTGACAACTAAAACTAAAGTGAAAACTAAAACCATTTATTTGGTAAGTATATCAGCCGAGCCTTTTCCTAACTGTGTTAGGGTCAGCTTTCAGTCTAACCTGATGCAACTAAATACCAGTATTTACTCCACCACCCAGTAATTGGATAACGTGACACCTCTTGACCAGACTGTTGTTAGATTTTCTGGTTTCCAACTAACCGTAACAAATGTCAAAGATCTACAAAAGTCTGGAGAGGCATGCAGGAATCTCGGTATATTAAGATGGTCACCCATCCCCAGGCAAACCTCGATAAAATTAGCTTAACCTTGGATATTGTTCCTTGCTGCTGTTTTTACTTTAGCCACGAGCTCTCTCATTTGATTAGGTAATCAATATGCACAAAAATTGCACAAGAATAACTTAAACTTGTGATTTGCATCAATCGAAATCTTATCTAAAGATCTTATCACAATCAGATAGATATACTTACTTGTTAACATAAAACTTTAATTTGTATTTGTTTGTGTCGTTCCAGCTTTTGCATTCACAAGGCCGGAAAAAATAAAAACAATTAAGTATAACATAAGTTCTCAAGTATCTTAACCGGAAGATACTAGAAGTGACCCAACATGTCCATGAGAAAGCATCTGCTCAAACATCTTTTACCTGGCCATCTTTCTTTAAAATGCATATGCCTCAAGAAAAAAAATCACATAATGATACAAACGTTACTTCAAAACTGTGTGAAACACAGCTGCCTACCTCAAGTCTTCACTATTATACAGGCCGAATTTTTAAAACAATCTAATTTAAACTTTAAATTGTATGATCCAAAGTTCAAATTCATCTGCGTACGCGTTTGTTTTGGCAACATCTTCGGGTCTTTTCGGTAGCTTTCGTGTTTCTTCGGACGCGTGGCTATAACGAAAGCGCCCGAGGGAAATGTCGACTGGAAACTTAATTCGGACCCGTTATTTATTTAAAAACGTGTGTTTAGTCCACAATCATTGTCATTGAGGCTCACAGACGCAAATCGGAGGCGATAAAGTCGTTTTTAATGGCAGTTTCCGGCGAGCTGTCTCGACTTCACTGGTTCATAAATTAATACCTACTGTTTACGACAGCCAACTAACTTTTCGTGAGGCGTATGGTGGGAATACGTACTTTTATAATGCTCGTGTTTCATTGATTCAAGTTTCACATATCGCAAATTTTCTTTTTTATTTAGTTAATCGTTTTAGTTGGGCTTGTTAAGAGACGGTCTGGCAGTTAATCTTTTAACTTTACTTACGGTTTTCATTTAATATGTGCGAACTGTAGATATGTTTTTCTTGGCAATCGTTATAAACTATCCAGTCATCATGCAATGTTTATAAAAATACCACCGACCAAAAATCTTAATCAATATTCAAGTGGTCTTCTATCCTCTATTGGAGCAGCTAATTTAAAACATCTACTTACGTTTAAATTTAAAAATACATTGTAATCTCAGTGCTTAGGAGGTTCTTGAGATACAAAGAGCCAAACACTTGGATCTTTTGAGCGCATCACAAGAGCATCTTAAAAAAGATATAAAGAAAAAACTGCCTGATGGACTCCAAAGCAAAAGGTGTAGTGTTGTTTTTTTTTTCGCCAAACATCTTCAAGGTCCCATTCGGTACATCTGCCGCACCTCGGAAGAGCATTATTTTTAAAAAGCACATCTGCATAAAGAATTGATAGCAAAAAGTTGACCTACAAAACTTAGGAAACTTGTGACCTTTTCGTTTTTAAAGTTTTAGAGGTATTACCAATTTATCTATGTATACCATTTCTTTCGAAAATAGCCCTTATGTCTTTGCGTTAAAGGTGTGAAACAATCGATTTTGTAATAATTTATGTTGGTGATTACAAAAAAGTGCCAATTTCCGTTCTGTTTCAACATCCGTTCTTAAAAATCGTCAGCCACTGATTAGTGTCGCATGCGCATTGTTTTTTTGCGATTTTTTACTGTTTTCTACTAGGATTGTGAACCATTTATCAAATTACTGACAGACAGCTGACGTTACAGCGTGTTTTAAATACTGTTGGCATATTTTTAGTAAATTCCACATTTTTTCGCATTGTTTTTTGTAAAAAATCTTGTGGACTAGAAATAAATGCCGCAGCTTTTGCGACTCCTGCGCCTTATTATGCATTTTAATTAAAAAAGTATTTTTTATTTTTATTAGCTCAACATTTAACAAGGCATTGTAGACGAACACTATTCTTTAATTAAACGTCTAGATTCCATTATCACTTGACAAAACAACTTTTTGCTGCTCCATCCTTATTTAATCTCACCTCCAAATTTATTTGTCCGCCATCTTTTTTTTTGTTTCACTGATCTCTAACAGTAAACTGAGTCACGGAAGTAAAACCTGCATGCTGCATCCGCCTTCCGAATTTCTTGCATATGTAGGTAGATACTGTACGGTGATATTTTCCCATGGAATCAATGGTTATATTAGATGAAACCTGCACCTTGTGATGCTGAACTTGTCACTGCACCTTGCGTCCGCGTATGTTTGGGATTTGTCCTTTATAATGGGGTTGGTGTAAGAGCACACATAGACGAGTGTTAGAAGACGGGTTAAAAAAAAATTAGTATAGATCAGGGGAATTCGACGCACGATCACTAATTATATCAATTAAAACAAAAACAATTTAATAATAAGAACAAACAAGCGAGCGAGCTCAAGTGGTAGGTGTGCATTATATATAAAAAATACTATTTAAAATACAATTAAATTTAATTATACTTCGTATTAGAGTATGTACTTAAAACAGCACAAACAACTGTGAGTACTTAAAACAGCAAAATACATAAATATGCTATACTTATTAACAAATTAATAAAAGCAATGGAAAATATCATAACGTAAACAAATATTGCTTCAACTACAGCGGGAGTTATTGATTTCCCACTTCGAAAAATAATACTTTAATTACAATCAATTATCAGTTAATTCAGGTTTTAACTGTAACTATTCAGAAACTGTAACTGAACTCCCCAAAAACAAATGTCTTTTTTTCCCGTTATTTTCTAAAGTCCGTAACATCTTCTAAATTAGACCACAAAATCTCACAGATCAGACGATCAGCAGATGTCTTAAACCCGTTAGGTGCTTTTGTGATTACACCCCGGGATTTCATGATCACGTTACGTTATGGACGATACCGGCGCATGCGCATCTGTTCGGTACGTTTTACTTCTAAGACAACTGTCTAACGTGGTCTTTGTAAAAGCGAAATTGGTTCAGGTTGCCAGGTTGAAAACTACAGTCATTTTCTATCTATATATATAAAAACGAAATATATTACCTACTGAATACTTAATATATAATACTGAATACTGAAAAAATACTCACTGATTAATCCGGATGCCTGGCAACGCAACACGCGAGCGAAGCTGGTGGCAACAGCGAATCTTAGTTTTTTTTTAAATTGATTAAACTAGTGCTTGACTGCGATACCATCTGATAGTAAGCAGTGATGCAATCGTTGATGGTGAGGCGTACTAGTTTATTAAGAGCCTATTCACTCTAGCCTTGAAGACACCCAAATTATAATCGGACGGGAAGACCGCAACGGCAAATTGTTCCAGTTATTATCAGTTCTGAATGTGAGGTTTTTGGTAAGTATTGTGTTCAAGTAGAAACCTTTTTTACAGCAATAATAACTGAGAAAAATGCTATTTCCAGGATATTATATTGGTAAGAAAAATATGTATAATAAAGTTATTATTAGTTATTAAGTGAATATTTGCTATTATTACCTACAGTATTTACCTATCAAGCGTTTCGAAAACAATATAGCTCAAAAATTTTCTGGCGGGATTTTTTCGAGAAAGTTGAGTGTTTGTTTTAAGCATTCTGTACTGTGATACTGTGATGTAAAATTGAGTTCTGTATCTACACAAATAGACAATACGTGGAATCATTATTTTTTTATTCTTGATAGGTTCGCGCTTGACCGCTATCTCACCTGATGGAAAGCGACGATGCGGTTGACGATGGAGCGCGCTTCTTACCTAGAAGTAACTTCACTCTTGACTTAAAGATTCCCGGGTTGTAGTCATCAGGAAAGACATCATTTATATACATAGTTAACTAAACGTAAACAATCTTAATATGTCTTTTTATTTAAAAAAACAACGTATAAAAGACATACAAAGATTATTTAAATTTAGTTAATTACCAAACATCGGTGTAGGTAAATAACAAATTCTAAACATATTTAGATACATTTTTTAGTCAACTTTTAGATGAAAGACATGCCAAGATTGTTTACATTAAGTTAATTACCTAAACAGATGGAGTATAAATAGATACGATCTCGGTAAAATGGCGCTGAAAGTTTTATTGTAGCTTTGACTACTTTAGCGAAGTTTGCAAGATCTTGCTGACTTAATAGATTTGTTGCCAAATACTGAAGGAACACAGGTGGGTTTTGGTCAGTAACAGTCTGACACTCCTTTTCGCTCCACCCAGAGCGAAAGAAATTATTCGATGGTACGTCCAAATATTAAAACAGCTAATGCTAAAAACTGAACTAAACAAGGTCAGTAGACATATTACTCTAGTAATTTCGCCATGAAACAAGCCACAAACCCAATTACCAAGAATATTGCTAAAAATATTTCGATACCTAGAATTAATTACTTAACTAAATAACACTACTTAATGGTAATTAATTTCTGTACATCAAGCTCATCTTTATGACTATATTACTCAACACTCACTTAACACATCCAATCTCTTAGAAAACGAATATAAAAATATTTTGCAACAATTTTAGTTCTGGAAGCACATATAAACTTTGAGAATGGACTGAGCATGAGAAATACCCTCACCAAACTAACCACTTTCTAGAACGGGAGAAAGCAGTAGTCAAAGTCAAAGTCAAAAGTTTTTATTTCACATAGGCCTACCGTGCACTAGCTTCTGACGTTTTATAAGTGCCATACTTATAAAACGTCAGAAGCTAGTGCACGGTTCCAAATTGGTCGTTTCCTATGGAGAAGATCCGGCAAGAAACTCCATGGTTACTCTTTTAAAAAAGTGATTGTTTACAATATTTTCATATTACAGTATTAATAGACAATAAGTAAGAACGGTGTAGACCAGTCGATATTGTACCCAAAAGCACAATAAAAATAATCATATTAAAAAAAAGTGAATCGTAATAGGAAGTAACCTAAGAATTCGCGAAGTCTACAGTGTTCTCACATTCACATAACAAAAATAAAGAGTCTATATAAAAAAAAAAAACAAGAAAAATAAATAAGTGTAAGAAGAAAAAAAAAATGTATATATTACAACAAATGTGGAGCAGTTAATAGATAGATGTACACAATATTATGAGTTACCAGGGGGCCACATGTGCAGAAGCAGTCATTGCCAAACAAGCGTGTCTTCGACATAGTTTTTAACCTTGTAATAGTAGTTTTAGTTAGGACACGCTTAATATGGGTTTTGAATTTGCCCTCGCTAAGTTCAGTCACCACCTTTGGTAGCTTGTTATAAAATCGTATGCTGTTTACTAAAAATGACTTGGTGGTCTTAGCTAATCTCCATTTGGGTAATACAATTTCGTGTTTACTACGCGTATTTGTGTTATGAAAATCGCTTCTAATTTTGAAAAGTCCTAGGTTTTTACGAACGTACAAAATACTTTCCAAGATATAAAGAGAAGGCAGAGTAAGTATATCGATTTCTTTGAATTTATTTCTGAGGGACTCGCGAGGACCCATTTTATAAATAGCCCGGATTGCTCTCTTTTGCAATATGAAAATTGAGTCTACATCAGCTTCAGATCCCCACAGTAAAATGCCATAAGACTTAATACTGTGGAAATAAGCATAGTAAACTAACCTAGCTGTGGCTACATCTGTCAATTGCCTTATTTTTCTTACTGCATATGCGGCTGAGCTTAATCTACCTGAAAGAGTTCGTAAGTAGCTACTCTTCTATCTCTTTTCTCAGTAGCTCACTGCTGTACATAGACATCATACTGTTATCCAGCTACTACCGTTCAACCTGTGAAGATTGACTCCGGCTTGTATATGTTCTGTAAAAAATTTACAATGATAAAGGTGACATTACAAGCCGGTAAAAGAAGCCAAATAAACTTGTATATAATGAGTTGTCATTTTCTAGAAGTTTACTTGGTGCCGTACAGGACTCATGATTGTGCTATCTCCCTCGCACTTTCCTGTCTGTTTGCAATTCATACCTGAGACTAACCGAAGTGAAATTTTATCAGCAATAACGATTGTCTTTATCCAGTAGTTCGTGATATACTTACCAAGCGTTTCTTTGACACTGCTGTAAACTACCGAAACCGCTCAAATCACATCGGCCACCTGATACGAATCTGCTCGCATCATTCTGCTGTCACTCTTGACGGCGCTATTACCGACTCATCAAAAAATTATCTTACCGATTGTCAGAAACTCTAAAATGTACGGAACTGACATGCCCTACCGAAATGTCAAATAACTTCTCCTGCTCTGTGTGGAACGAGAGACAGTGTCAGATTTTTACTGACTAAAACTCACCTGTGTTCCCTCAGTTGCCCTTTGCTTTCCAGAGCCACGGTAACTCTTTCGAAAAATTCCACTGCTCTAGAAGGCATCGGCACTAGCGAGCCCCATCAATGACACTGACATCTCTTTGAGTCGCATGTGGAACACAGCGCGCTGTCGAGCCGGGCCTGGTTCATACCGGACGGCGAGCTACCCATCGTGTACCGTCCGCAAGCCTGCAACTACAACACCCCGGCCTGCCTACCTGGTGGTCGGGAATCGCCCTGCGACTCCCGCGATGCCTAGGGCGTCTATTTTCCTTTATTTTGACATTCAGAGGGAAAGCTCAGTCGATTCTCTACGTCTATACTATATAAAAAACTTCCAAACATTAAATAAATGTAGGTAAATAGACTGCACATAAAAAACAGTTTAATCGACATCTAATTACCTTTTTATTATTCGTTGTGATTGGACAATGTCGAACAGCTGTTTTTAGATGTCGCAACACTAGTTTAATGTGGATTGTTTTTTTTTTATTAGTAACACTGAATCTAATTAATTAATGGGCGGAAAACGTATTTGCATTTGGAACTGGTCATTGGTTTTTTTTTTTTGTTTATCTTGTGCCTAAGCTAGTTTAGTTTGAAATTGAAGAGAAATATAGATTTTAATTAAGTTTTAACAGGTGGAAACAAATGTTTAAGTTAGTTAATATCATTAGCGATTTTTAATGCGTCTTTCTTCAGTTAAACCAGACCATTTTCTTTGAAGTGAAAGATGAAAATCATCCTATGACTTCTTCCACTCTAGGGCGGAGTGAGAGGACATGTCAGACTTTTACTGACTGAAACCCACTCCTATGAGCCTTGCGTCCCAGGCCGCTGGGGTTCCCTTTCGGACAACCCATGGCCTCAGTAGGCTTCGGTCGTGCTGGGCCCCTACGACGTCTAAGGGCTTGGGACGTGCATTGATGGTCAGGATTTTGCTTTTTACTTTTACTGAAAACTGATGCAAAATCAGTGCACATTCAAATCTTATCCACCCTATGCGAACAGCCACATAGTACCCTTAACAACGGCCATGTGTACTTGCAACATAAAACTTCGTTTTTTACTATTTAAACGAATAAATTATTTTCAGACGTATCTCAGTACATCTGTCGAAGCGAGTCTTTTATCTTTGCAAAAAGATAGGTTCCTTTAAAACAAGAGTATTGCTCTTTGATTTATAAACGTAAGCGAGAACAAGGTGTGTAAGTACTTGTAGCGGATTATCTATATCTGTTTATGGCGATCTTTTATGGGGTGCATCTGTTTCAATAATAATAATAAGTGCTTTATATTTTTGTTTTAGACAATTTAACAATAATAAATACTGTTGCGTCAAAAAGCTGCTGCTGATTAGCTTGCAAACTAGGAAGGAATCAAGCTAGGCACCCCAAAAAAAGGGCGATTCAATAACACCTTGCTCGACGTGGCGACGTGAGAATCTCCGGTAATATAATTAATTGAAAATGGATAAAGCAGACTATTTCAATTTTATTCCGTATTCCAACTATATGGATGAAGTACCGACTAATTCAACGATTTATAACTCGATACCTGTTTTTAAACATCAACTTTATACCCGTTTACGCATTGACAGTACCGTTTTACGCATTTTTGTCCCAGCAAAATAATAGAGCGCATAAAAAGTTATATCGATCTTTAAAAATAAAATGGTCGTAATAAAATCGTTAATGTTCACTAGGTTAAAATATTATTATTTTTTAAGAGGACTGCATGACCCGTGGTCACTCTCGGACTGCATACAAAAGGAAGAGATACGCAATAACACAATGCTTGCAAATTATTAACCATTTTGTCATTTTTACAAAAAACTACAGATCTATATATACAGCCCTATTTTTAATTTAGTACAAAAAAAGTAAGTTGGGCTCTATCTGTACCCGTTACTGATCATATTTATGTAGTCAAAAGTAAAAAAAAAAAAAATGTTCATGAAAATTTGTCATAACCGGTAAATTCATAATTGAATCATTTATGCATAACAATTGCTACTAGAAAATACTACGCGCAGTGTTTTTTCTTTCATAATCAATAGCCTGTACCATATTTCCATAAATTGAGTGCCATTTTGGGTTATAAACAAACGCTAATAACTTTTCTGTTTATGAATATTATTTATTGAGACATTACTTAAATAATAGCAAGACCTTTTTTAATAAGCCCTTTAATTATTTGTACTAATTAAAAACTAGTGGTGTATATATATAAATGAATAGCTGTTCGTTAGTCTCGAGAACGGCTGGACCGATTTGGCTAATTGTGCGTGATAGTCCAGGGAAGGTTTAAACGGTGAGAAAAAATGGAAAAAACCACGAAAAAATAAAATCCGAAAACAATGCCATCTCTAATTAAAATGTCATTATAAAATGAATTATGGTGTTCTGGTAATGCTAGTAGATGGCGTTATCCTTACTATTAGGCGGTACGAAGATCGCTGTGGTCAGCTAGTTTGATTATAAAATTAAAACACTATAACGGTAAAACGTTGCTTGTAGAATAATCTGACTAACAATCAGAATAAAAAAAAAAAATTAACTAGACAACATTTGGTCCACAATATATGTTAGTAACTCTTATATCTACGTTAGTTCATCATCAAATATAAATAATATCATGATAATATAATGATTTACATATAATATAATGATTGCATGTAGATTAGTCCGGTTTTTAATTGATAAAAGTAATTTTAAGAGGCATCTTTTTTTATTCATCTTACTAAATTATCTGTATTATGTTTTGAATACATTATCTGGAAGAATAACATATATTTTTCTGATTCTGTTTACTGCAGTGGATCATATGCTTTCGCGCATTAATTTTTTTTTTAATTGTTATAAACTAGTGCTTGACTGAGATCCCACCCGATGGTGAGCAGTGATGCAATCGCTGATGGTGAGGCGCACTAATTTATTAAGAGCCTATTCACCTTAACCTTGAACACTTAAATTATAATCGGACGGGAAAACCACAAAACCTGCGATTAAGTCTTGTAGTCCTCTTAAATGAATGTGTTTTCGAATTGTGCTGTCAACGCGACACAAGGAATGAATTTCACAAAGCTATCGTGAAACATCGCAGACAGTTGCAATTTGTTCTCGAAGAGATTATAATCTAAATGTCTATAAATAAATGAAAGTACCGAAACACGCGTTATTGTAGAATTATTTTTGTTAAGTTGAATAAAAGTAATTCTTATAGGACCATAATTTTTAAACACTTTTGTGTTCCTGAACGAAAATTATCGATTATTACAAGTATGTATCAAAGACAGAAACTTATAAAAGCTGTTGCTGCTACTGGCTGCTTTTTAAAATTAATATTATGATGAGGTTTTTTTGTAGCGGTGGAAATCATCCAATGCCTTGAGCGGGAGAGCGTGTCAGACTTTTACCACACCTGTGTCCTTCAGTTGCCTTTGCGTTCTAGGACTACGGGTTTCCTTTTCAGAAATTCCCCGCGGTCCTAACTAGCGGGTATCGGCCCTGCTAGGCTCTTGCGGTTTGCTGGCATCTCCTTGAGACGCGTGGTAACGGTATAACAGTACGCGCCGTCGACGACTTGGGCTCGATCCGGACGGTTACCGGACAATCGGACGGCGAGCTACCTATTGCTTGCCGTCCACAAGCCCGTGCCCACGGTGGCCGTAAATCGAGATCGGGATCCCGACGGCGCATGTACGTGCGGCCTCCTCCTTTGCTAACATTACTGCTTCGCAGAAGGAGGCGATCGCCTTGCCTGCCACTTCTCCTGACCCCAAGCTAGTTGGGAAAAGACTAGAGAGATGATGACGTGGGCGAAGCCGCTGATAGCAGCTAGTAAGCAATAAAACAAAGACATGAAATAAAAATATCAGTAATTAAGAACAACCACAAACCCGGTTTTAATAACACAATTATAAAGCTAAGTATCATGACAAACAAAACGTCCAAAACTATCTTAATTTAATTTTACAGTAATTAAAAATAACTCCTTCTTTGTTTATTTTTCGAAAGCAACATAAACACACTTAAACGCCAGATTAAAAACATAATTTAATGCTCTGGCTACATTATCGGGATTCGGTGAATATTCGAGTTACCTATCGCGACAAATTTGGCCAAGTAGTTCGTTGATTCGCAAAGTATTCGGGTGAACACGAATGCTCTTGTCGATACTTACAAGTCGGTTAAAATACGTAACTATATGTTGGCCACTCTGAAGTTGTCGTTTCGAACTATTGCGTATATAAATACTCATAAGTAAATTACGCAATACGCATTCGCCATATGATTCTTAAAAAGAATTACTGCGCAGCTCACTGTCCGAAGTTAGGACCTGTCAAAATATTTCGGCCGTAATGTACACAGCCGCATAGAAATGCGCTTGCTATATGCTATTGTTGCAGTGTTATTTACAATAATGGTTATTGTAAATAACACTGCAACAATAGCATATAGGCACCTACTGTAGAAATTAAGTAAAAATTATTACTGTAAATAAAAACCAGCTGAAAAATTATTTCCCCGTACAAACATAGTCCCACCCATAGGAGAGAAAGGAGATGCATGACAGAAAGACAGTATGAGGAATGAAAGTGCGAGTGAATTCGCGCGATAATGTAGCCATAGCATTAGAGTAGTTTAATGTTATAATTATGCATGCTGGGTTAATTTTTTAACCTACAAACAAATTTTAACGGTTAGCTGGTCATTCAGTTTAATGAAATTGCTCACAGTAACTGTGTGACGCTTTTTAATTTCGTGATTCATCTGAAAGGAACTGTCGCAATCATTATGTCAAGTGAGAAATAACTAGTTTTTATTTTATGTGGTGTGATCTCAACCAGTGACTTCTCCTACTGTAGGGTGGTGTCGAAGAGTGTGTTAAACTTTTACTGACCTGCGGTGTCCTTCAGTTGCCCTTTGCGTTCTAGGACCATGGGTTTTCTTTTCAGAAAATCCCCACGGCTCTAGCGGGCATAGGCCTTGCTGGGCCCCTACGGTTTGCTTACATCTCTTTGAGGAGCGCGTGGAGCACTAACCGCCGTTGATGACTCGAGTGATGAGAACATAACTAAGTTAGGCCCTCATCTTGAAAGAAATATCTGAAATCAGAAAATGTAAACAATCAGTACCTGAATAAAAATATATTAAAATTTAATAACGAAAGGTTATCTGCAACAAAAAATATAGTAGTTCAGAAACCTTACTACCTGGGGCTTCGCATTTTTACCAGATTGTCTAAAAAAAAACAATTTCCATCTACTAATCTAGATATCTGAGAGCAGTTGTGGCCGAGAGGTAACGGCCCTGACTTACGAGTTGTAGGTCGCGGGTTCAAACCCAACCAGGCGCATTACTGTGAGTAATTTATTTCATCACCACTGCTATCACAAAACCGGTGAAGAAAAACATCGTGAGGAAACCGGCATTTCCTAGAACCAAAAATCGAAGACAAGTGGCATTCACCAATCCGCACGGGGCCCGCGTGATGGATTACGGCCCACTCCCTCTCCTAGAGAGAGGAGACCTGAGTCCCAGCAATTAAAAGCATTAAAAGTCTGATTATGCTAATCTAGATAAAAATCAGTCTGGTGGCACAAATGCGAAGGCACCTTCGCATTTATTAAAAGTTTTGCCAAGGACTTCTACAAAGTCTTCCGAACACAACCTTCATTTACAAAGCTCGAACACACCTTACCCTTTTATTATACGAATTACTACAAAAATATCTAAACGATTTTGATAATTAAACTTTTTGAAAACCGAACGCCCGAATTTAGGGCTTGTCAATCTACACCTTTAGATCGGCAGGTGATCAGAATTCCTTTTTTAAAGTTTTTTTTTTAATTAAACCCATCATGGCGTCATGTGTCTCGACGCAATCGGTTGACAGTAATGTCTATACACATCAATATAGAGCAATCTTTAAATAAATCGAAGAATAAAGAATTAATGTTATTTAACTCAATATTTTATGTTAATTCCGTATCTTTTATTTGATCTCTCGGTTCGGTAAAGATTAAAATTCTTCAGTTAAGAAATTAATTTTATTTAAATGTTTAATGTGAATATCTTTATAATTCGGTTTTTAATTTAACTGTAATTAATTACTGTATGTATAATTTGGAAAAAGTTTTATTTAACACAGTTTATTAATGTTAACCTAAACCACTATTCTACTTTAAATGTTAAGTTTCCCAGACATTAGTTTTCTTAGGTTAATTACTTTGTTATAGTAATTAAAGGCTTCACAATAACTGCGCATACGCACTGTCCTGCCAAGATAATCTGGCGCCGATGACATAAAAGTGTCACTTAACTAACAACGGAAAACATGCAGAAGGTTCACTCTTTAAACGCACATAACAAGCATTTATATTTAGCAATGCAAATAATATAACTTTGCATATTCAAAGTTCAAAGATATTTTCAACTATGTAGCTAATTTTCGAGAATTTACAAGTCTACGAAGGTAAGTTATTCGCGCACTTAATTCAACCATAATCATTTTTTTTTTAAACCATTTATTTATTATTTCTGCCTGACCTGACTGGCCTGTTGGTCTAGTGGTTAGTGGCCCTTACTGCTATGCCGGAGGTCGTGGGTTCGATTCCCACCCAAGACAAATGTTTGTGTGATGAGCACCATCATTTGTTCTGTGTCTGGGTGTTATTTATCTATATATGTATGTATTTAGAAGTATATAAGTATGTTTATCAGTTGTCTAGTACCCATAACACAAGCTCGGCTTAGCTTGGGACTAGACGGCGTTGTGTGATAGTTGTGGAATATTATTATTATTATTTCATACCAATATTCTGAGTCAAACTCATCATCATCATTGCAATTGATAGATTTTCATGATTCACACAGTCGTCCTGTATATCCACATAGGCGTCGCCCGAGCGGCAGCACCTCAAATGGTCTTTTGCAACTCGCATCCATTCTTGGGAAATCATAGTGTCAGATAATTACTGACTAAAAGTTAAACGAAACCCGGGCCCTGGGACGAAGGCAACGAAGGAACAGGAGTAGGTTTTTAGTCAGTAAAAGTCCGACACTATCTCCCGCTCCGCCCAAGAGCGGGATTTGTCATAAGATGATTTTCCCACCTAAAAAAAGTATCCTTGAGACGCCCTTCGCGTTTCAGGGCTAATACTATAAAAAAATTCTAACATCAGCCTGGCTGGACCTTTACGGTTTTGCTGACCTCCTCCTTTTGAAGGAGGGTGCCGAGCTCATTGATTGCTCATCTTACGCAAGCCTGCACCTATGGTGGAAGGTGGCCGGTCGGCCGTTCCCTCGTGGTTGCGGCATCCTCCTTCGCTAGCATCACTACTTCGCAGAAGGAAGCGACCTCTTCCCATTACCTCTCTCTCAGGACCAAGGCCTGCACTTGTGCGAGGGGTCACCGCTGCTGCTGCGACCTCACTAGGTCATCGGATCATCTAGTTGGAAGCCTCCGACGTTTCGTCTTTCAATCAAGAAATCCGACTATGGGGCGAGAGATACGTAAGTAACTCTTGGTTTTGCGGCAGCCCAGCCAAGTAGACCTTCTGCTCAGTATGTGAACCAATGTTCAACACAAACATTTTGTTTTTCATCTGTACGACAACACAACATATGCAAAACGAAGCACGTGGCGTTGCTCGCCTGGTGGTTTACATATGACGCATATCTGCAACCTTTTTGTGATTGCCTTATTAAATAATTAACAAAAGATGAATTTAATTGGCCTCATCAGAAGACTTAAAATCACCCAAAGGGCAATGGAAAGGGCTATGCTCGGAGTTTCCTTGCACACGACGAATTCCCAAACACTTTCGTACCTATATTATTAGTCACGAATGCGTCAGATCAGTGCAATCTCTTTCAACTTGCAGTTCATGTACTAATTTATGTTTGGCTTTAATTAAAGCAATTATGAGTCATGTTATGTCAAAGGTCTTATTGAATTTAATATTTATGATAGGTTTCTTTTTGATTACCATCATCATCTTCTATTCTCCTTAGATCTCCAGTCTCCTCAGTTTTGTAATGATGTACATAAGTTTAGCAAGAATAAGGCAATTCATTGGTTAATTAAAGGTAATATCTAATAAAGAAAATTAAGAGGAAATTATATTTCAGTAAATCTAAGAATTCCTTTCCGTTTCCTTGCGTGATCGAATCAGGAATGAGGATATCCGCAGGAGAACCAAGATTACCGACATAGCACGAAGAATCGCCAAACTAAAGTGGCAATGGGCAGGGCACATTGCTCGCAGAACAGATGGCCGATGGATGCGAGACGCACAGAACCGTTCATTGTGGCGCCACTTGGGGGAGGCCTATGTCCAGCAGTGGACGTCTTTCGGCTGAAATGATGATGATGAATTTAATATTTATTGTTCATAAGTGGACGATTTTTTTACAAAGAAAGGTAATTGAGCATTTTCAATCATCATAATTTCAGCCGAAGGACGTCCACTGTTGGACATAGGTCTCTCCCAAGTGTCGCCACAACAAACGGTTCGCGACCCCCAGGTCATCGGTCAAGAAAAATGATAGAAAGCAAACGTCCAATATTTTGATCCCCTCACAGTCCACCAGCAACATTGACGAGATCCTCTATTCATTTATTTATTTCTTTATTTAAACATATAATATCATCATTATCATCTTCTTGCCCTTGTCCCGTGTTATTTGTGGTCGGTGCAACACGTTTCTTCATCCATTCGGTCCTGTCACCCGTTACGCTATCATTAGCTGCCATTTCTTTCATATCACTCCACAGTACAGGACCAAAATACTTATATTCTAAAATCTTAAAGACTAAAAACAAACAGAGATGATACCTGCCAGTTTTTTTTTTAGGTGAGAAAATCATCTTAAAATCCCACTCCTGTTCCTTCTTTGCCTTCGTCCCAGGGCCCCGGGTTTGCGGAATGGTTCAAAAGATTTACCGCTATCCTGGAACGCAAAGGGCAACTGCCCAACCTAGCCAAGTTACGACCGAATCGAAACGATACGGTCGTAACTTGGATAGGGGGGCTGTAGGATTTTAGTCTGTAGAAATATGACAGTACCCCTCGCCCCACCGAGAGCAAGAGTTATTTAGTTTTCCACCAAAACCAAAAAATAATAATAATAGGGTTGCAAAATTTATAGCAGTGCAGATAAATCATCAACTTCCTGTCCTTGTCCCGTGTTATTTGTGGTCGGCTCAACACGTTACTTCTTCCATTCTGTCCTGGCACCCGTTACGCTATCATTAGCTCCCTTTTCTTTCATATCACTTCTCACACAATCCATCCATTTTTTCTTTGACCCTCCCTCTCCATCTTTCATATGTATATTCATAACACTTTTAGTTACTTCCGTTATAGCAATGCAGACAAATGTCGGTGTATAGTCAACGTAAGTCTTCTGTGATCTCATGTGATAGGCATCAGCTAGCAAAGCTGCAGCAAAAAGCTAGTTTAATCGTAATTTATCAAACTATACACCACAATTTTTTTAATAGTAGCTACAAAAACTTTAAGGACTTATTAGAAAAGGTCTTGTTATTATTTAAGTAAAATCTCAATAAATATTATTCATAAACAGAAAAGTTATTAGCGTTTCTTTATATCCTTAAATATCACTCATAGCATAGTATAGCATAGTCGGCCTTTTAATGTTCCCACTGTTGGGACTCAGGCCTCCTCTCTAGGAGAGGGAATGGGCCGTAATCCACCACGCGGGCCCAGTGCGGGTTGGTGGATGTCACGTGTCTTTGAATTTTTGGTTCTAGGACATGCCGGTTTCCTCACGATGTTTTCCTTCACCGTTTTGAGAGCAGTGGTGATGAAATAAATTACACAAAGTAATGCGCCTGGCTGGGTTTGAACCCGCGATCTACAACTCGTAAGTCGGGGCCGTTACCACTCGGCCACCACTGCTCTCCCAAATATCACTCAATTTATGGAAATATTGTACAGGCTATTGATTATGAATGAATAAATGAGAAATTGTTATAAATGTTGATTCTATTATGAATTTACCAATTGTGAATAAACTCCGTGGTAAATATGATCAGTAACGGGTACGGATAGAGCCTCATTATTCTTTTTTGGACTAATTAAAAAATAGGGTTGTATAAAGGAGAAAATTAGTGAGTGTCGACTTCTTCACGCTTGAACGGCCGAACGAATTTCAATGAAACTTTCGTACACGGTTAGACCATGTCCTAGAATAGCACAGAGGCTACCTTTTATCCCGAGAATATGTAAAGCCACTGGCAGCAGTAATTAGATAATAATTCTTCTTCATAACCAGTCTTAATTTTCATAATTAACTTAGTACTCTAATACATATTATTAATAGCGACGTCAAAACTCGATTCGCTCGTTCCAGTTAGCATTTTAAATATAAAAAATAAACCAACAGCCATGTCAAACGATTAATTACTAATCATCCTTAAAAGTAAATACGCTACAATGTTGCAAGCAGGGCCGGTGTAAAGAGCAAAGTAAATTATGTATAAAGGGTTATCAAGAATTTAAGCAATTTGCAACACATTGCTTGTAATCACACTAATACTTTTTAATATTATTTATAGGCTCATGCATGACCACTATCTCATCGTAAGCGATCACGTAGCCGACGATGGAACACGCTTGCCTAGAAGTGACCTATTCAGTTATTCACTCTTAAGTTAAAGAGCTCCAGATTGTAGCTATCAGGAAACACAGACTCCGGCTAGGAATTCCACTCTTTAGCTGTACGCATAATAAATAATAATGACCTTATAGCCAAAAGCTTAATGAAAATCAAATCAAATCAAAAATATTTTTATTTCACATAAGCCTACATGGGCACTTATAAAATGTCAGAAGCTAGTGCACGGTTCCAAATTGGTCGTTTCCTATGGAGAAGAACCGGAAAGAAACTCCATGGTTACTCTTTTAAAAAAAGTGGTTGTTTACAATATTTTCATATTGCAGTATTAATAGTTATTGTGTAAGAACAGTTTAGACCAGTCAATATTGTACCCAAAAGCGCAATAAAAATAATCATAATAATATTTTTTTAAAGTGAGTCGTATTAGGAAGTAATCTAAGAATCTTCGACGACCATCTGTCGAAGCTGTCGTTGCGCGATTGGTTCAAGGGCCTGATACAGAAGGCAGTACTGTCCTACACAGTCCTCGATACGGCTCGCATTGTGAGGAGGTTCCTGTCTCTAGAGCCCTAACCACCGGTAGCTTGGACCCTGTTCCCGAGACCGGCGGACAACAGTCCCAAACTAAGCAGAACTTGTGTTATGAGTACTAGACAACTGATAAACATACTTATATATTTCTAAATACATACATATTATAGATAAATTACACCTAGACACAGAACAAATGATCGTGCTCATCACGCAAACATTTGTCCTTGGTGGGAATCGAAGCCACGACGTCCAGCATAGCTGTCAGGGCCACTAACCACTAGTCCAAAAGGCCAGGCCTTTTGGTGTAGTGGTTAGTAGGTTAGGCGAATAATAATAAAAGTGTTCTATATTCATTTATTGAAACTGCATATTTGCATTTATTGCATAGTGTTTTATAGATGTTGCATAATGGCTATTAAAACTAAATACAATTAAGTATGTTCTCTGCTAGGGCACAACACATTTGGTTTTAAAATGAAAATTAGGCAAATTATAACAAATTTTAGAATTATAACAAATAAAAAGTCAAAACCCCCCAATCAAAAATATCAATCAATCCCAAAAAAAAAACAGTCAATCAATGCCAAAGGCATTAAGTCCGCCTTTGTACTTTTGTGTTGCATGAAGTTTTAATAAATAAATAAATAAAAACTTTGCCAATTACATCATTTACTTTTAAAAGGTCAATACACTAAAATCATGATGATTCAATTAAAAGAATTATATAAAAATTGAAAATACGTCTTAAAAGTATAGCAAAAATAAATTAAAAATTGCAAAATTAAAACGTTTTGTGCGGCTGGGCCGTGAGGAAATCTGTATCCCCGAGCGTGCGGCCGCCATAAGCTCCTGACCTCAATAGATGACATCCAATTGACGGTACTGTTGACGCAGTGGTTAGACGACTGACTACTGCGCAGTGTGTCGCAGGTACGATTCCCACGGAACAAATATTTGTATGGCCTACAGGTAGTTGTTCAGGGTCTTGGTGTCTTGTGTATGTGAGTTTACATATTTTACATATTTGTGTACGCACACACTATGCATGAGTAATTCCTAGTTTGTTGAACTACGTTATTTTTTTTAAATTTCATCAATCAATCCAGCCACATTACAAGCACCTTTAAACTAGATTTCCCTATGAAACCAATCTGTGAGTTACTCAAAGATTGGCGTAACTGATGTCCACAGTAACAATGATAGTCCCGCATAATCTTAACACTAACCGTAAAAGCATCATAAACCAATAGCGAATAATTTATTTACCATTCACATTTTCAAACTAAACGTCTCCATCAAAGAAAAACGCACAAAACATAACAAAAAAAGCCAACAAACTAACAATATGCGTGTTTACTAATCAGGCTAATTCACCAGCATCTGGCTAGCAGTTGGAGCAGCAAGATAAATTCCAGCTATTTGTTTATCTATCCCAACGCAACGCAAATAACTTATTTATTCTAATTAAAAACCTATTGAATAATGACTAGCAATTTATCTTGCAAATTGTGCCTTAATTTTAAACGCTGGAATAATTATATGCCTCTATAATGCAGGATAATAGTGTGGATACTAATTTAATATTGCAATTTATCTATATATATATCTCCATATTAACTTTAGGCCCCCGTTTCATCCCCTTAGGGGGTGAACTTTGGAAAAACCTTTTCTTAGTGCTCGCCTACGTCATAAAAGGAAGCCTTGTGCAAAATTTCACACTCATAGGCCCGTAGTTTTGGCTGTGCGTTGATATGTCAATCGTTGTATATAATTATTGTTATTTTTAAAGGTACCTGAATTGGCAAAGAATTATCATTCAAAGAGTCTTCTTGTCCATCCTTTTTTTAGAGTTCCGTAACCAAAAGGTAAAAATAGGACCTAATTGCTAAGACTCCACTGTCTGTCTATCACCGGGCTGTATCTAGCTAGACAGTTCACAAGTGAAGTATTTTTCTTACCATTGTACCATTATATTTAGGCCTGCAATATGTAATGAACAGTGATTTTACACTAGATACTGTATAGATATAGATACATCCACTGAATGCTGACCTTCAGTGGATTTATTATCAATAATATAATAATATGGAGTCTGTAAAGTCTAAACTCTTAGTTAAGTCGATGGTGAATTAAATTCGCTCATTTGGAATGAAATAAACATAACTGCAAATTGATAATTTCTGTAAATACATAGTCTGTAATTAGGTCAGTTGCGCATTTTTCTGAAATTATCTCACTGTCATTCTAATTGAACGGTATATGAAATGGTGTATTGTATTATAAGTTACTTAAATATGAACAGAATGTAAATTCCAAAATTTTCCGCATATCAACGCTCTCTCCACAGATTACCTATTCGAGCTGTCTGATTGTACACAATGTCTACACAACAAACAAACATAAATTAAATCTAACCATCACACATCTTCGTACAGGGTCAGCGAAATTCCAGCTCAATCGGGTCAACGACTAGGCAACGACGTCCATCGCTCTTCTCACACATCCGACCCCTATCAACGTCCTAACTAATGTGGCGATGTACACCATACTTTACCATCGAACGTGGGCCAAGATAAGACCCCAGATAAAACCTGAACCAACATGGCTAAATGGCTATATAAAATTAAAACCACAGAACAGACATACTAATAAAATCTATTAATAGTAGAGATACAGGACAGACATGCAATTCTACAATTGATATACAATAATTCGACCTTTAATAGGTTTATTTACATAAAAATTCCCGTTGACATTATAAAAGTGAACTAATGGTACATATGGTCAAAAGCCTTCCATAAAGGCCAGGGTACAACAAGTCCCGCCAGGCATATAATTGAATTATATTGTAGTTTTGTTTTCAATTTTAGATTTTCAATGATGCTGGTTTCAGCATCTGTGGCTATGTCAGCTGTTGCTATGTTGTATGTATTTGCATTCTGGACTGTTGACCTATAACTGGTTTTTAGACCTTGCGTTCTGTTGCTGAACACTATACAGTTTACACGGATCCTACGAATAGGCGGAGATAACGCAACGACCACTAACTAGTATTAATTAAAAATACATCTGTGGAAAACTAATAATTTAACTTACATTGAATTACAGTGTAGATACCAATAAAAGAAACCAAATTTATAGAATATATTAAATTGAAACATCAAGTGACATAGAATTGGGCACGCCATAATTACGGCGATAAGTCCCCTCTTTGAGGAGTGGCTGGAAAGACCTCACGGCGTCCTTACCTACCGCATGACGCAGATCCTCACCGGACATGGTAAGTTCGGGAGGTTCCTGCACCGGATTCGTGCAGAAGAGACGCCCGGGTGCCACCATTGTGTGGACCGCCCGGAGGACACGGTGGAGCATACGGTAAAGGTGTGCCCCGCTTGGGCAGAGTACCGCCGTGTCCTCGTGGGGGCGATCGGCGGCAGCGATCTCTCGCGCCGGGCCTTGGTACAGGCCATGGTCCGGAGCGAGGAGGAGTGGCAGGCGATTTCCTCCTTCTGCGAAGCAGTAATGCTAGCAAAGGAGGCGGACGATCGCGTGAGGCAACAGACCTCACGCCCCAACCGCCGCTGGGATTCCGATCCTGATTTCCGGCCACCGTAGGCGCGGGCTTGCGGACGGCGAGCAATGGGTGGCTCGCCTTCCGATCGTCCGGTGACGGCGCGTAGTGTTCCACGCGCGCCAAGGAGATGTCAGCAACTGTAGGGGCCCAGCAGGGTCGAAGCCTACTGGGGCCAAGGGTCTGCTTCTAAAAGGAAGACTCAGTCCTCGTATGGAAGGCAACGAAGTAACAGGAGTGGGTTTTTAGTCAGTAAAAGTCTCGGTGTGTCAGACACCCTCTCGCTCGGCCCAAGAGCGGGGGATGTGTTTGGATGATTTTCCCACCGAAAAAAAAAGTGCATTTAATTAAAATATCCGTAATAATTTCAGCTAAGTAAATAAATTTAAAATTAAAATATTTAATTACAACTCCAAAAGTTAATTGAATTACAAGTTTTAGAAGCCTTTCAATCGGTGGGTTAACCCTCATTTGCGCCTGCTCAGGTAAGCGTCCAGATGTCAGAATATTATAAATCTCTCGGCCCATTGTCTACGGGCCTTTTTTTAACTACTACTGGACACATGGCTAAAGATTCTGATGGTAATAAGCAGATGGCCGTGAAATATGCTGGCAAGTCGTAGTTTTTATAACACTGACCACCTTTCAACTGGGGTTTTTTTTAGTTTTTAGTTGTAAGTGTTAAACAATTGGAGGGTTTGATTTCGTTATTGAAGGAGGGGATAGGGATTCAGTGTGGCTTTGCTGTTATAAATGTCTATAGGTAATTATATTGCAAATTGTGGTTTTCTACCAATATTCAGTCGTTACCTTTCCTTCAATATTTACTAGATGTCCTCCGGTTACTGCATCGCTACCATATATCATAGCGTGAGGTTATAAGAGTTATAGCCTATACGAGTATCATAAACTTGGCTATCCCATAAACAAAGATTTTTTCCAATCCTACTGGTAGTTGGTGGTGGTTTAGATATAATCCTATTATATATATATTTTTATTACAGACAACATAGTCCACACAACAAAAATACCACAATAAGAACAATTCAGGATGTTAGTGCAATTTTTAGCTTATAAACTATGTTAGTACGTATACACTACTAAAGATAATGTGCTTTAAATAAGATGCTTCACTAAGGGGCTCTCATCATGTCTTTCAGCAATCACTTTCAAGAGGCTGTTGCTACGGCCAAGCAATCTGGCGAGAAGAGACGCACATTTTTTGCGCATGACAGCTGAGATCATTAATAAGCTTCATTACAATATGAAATTAGTTTATTTCAAGTTGTTACTACGATAATTTCTCACCATTCTCCCGGACTATTGGATCAAACATAATTAAAAATTAAATAAATTCTATTTATCTTTTCATAAAGGAACTAACTAAAACCTTCTTAATAACAAAATTGCTTAAACAATCATCTCAAATAAATAAGAAATTCTTCACACGACAATCAAACCTCGTACATATGTCCAACAAATCGAAACCAACCATAAAGATAGGACCGAGTTAATAAACAGTATTCGATTAAACAATCTTTTATCTAAAAATCGAATGATTCCTAAATCTGAATGGATTACATATTAAACATGAATGTAATCACATAAAGTATACATTAGCCATTTTGAATTTGAAATAACAAATTTTATAATAACGAACCCAGACTCAATTGGAGAAAGTTCATTATTCATTGCATCTACAAAAGAAATATGGCCTTTTCTTTTAGTTTTCTCAATCCAAAATAAACTTTAAAGTCATGGTATAAAGTTGATAATATTGTACATCCCAACTTCTATTTTTACTTCATATATAACTACTCCCACGTGCTTCTTCATTTCAACTATAAATAGTAAGTATTTCATCGTAGAGGCCGACATACAAGATAATCTAAGTTGGATTATATTATGTTAATTGCATTCCGAATCAAAGCTACAGTTTATAAACTTAACTCGTTTCTAGCCGGCGACTATTTGGCTGGTAAGACAATGGGGCACTAACTTAATCGATATAATTGGTTAGATGCTAATACTCTAAATGCAGGTCTATTTACTTTAGAAACCAATAAAGATTAACTAGATAGGTAGGTTGTTTCAGATCATGTTCAAGTCGTAAAAATCGATGAGAAGGTTAGTCATGTTGATGAAGTAGTTAATAAAAGATGAACCAAGATGTATCTACAAGAACCAATTGCATTCAATTAACTCAATGTAAGCCTAAGGCGGATTCGAGAGATGTTTTTACAAATGCAAGCAAACCGAACTATCAAAGGTAATAAGCCGATGATTAATGATAGTGAGTCAACTAACAAGAATATTATTCGCATTAACTTCAACTTCAATAACATCTTAGATGAAGTGCTAACAATTTTGGAGAAGTAATCTTACATCTAATAAGCAAATAATATCGGGTTGAAGATTACACAAATTGGTAACTTAACATAAGTAAATGGAGCAAGCTTAACACTTGCAATATCGTAATGTAAATTTCGGACCTTCGATTCGTGAAAACGCAGAAGGCTACTCTAAGTTAATATCGTCCTTAGTCCCAGTCTCACAAACAAGAGCTCCCGTTCAAATGCTTCACCAAATTAAATGCTGAGCATAAAGCACATTCGAATTTGTTACAATTCCCCGGAGCCTTGGACACGACAAATCTAACAGGTAACCAAACGCTCATTACCGACCTTCCAATTGAATCTGACACTGTACGTGCAGTCGCCATGATTAGAAATGTTATACAGGACACAAAACAAGCAAATGTTTTTTTGAAATTAATACAATAAAATAATTATAAAAAACGAGAAGAAACAGATTGGTAGATGTAGTGACGTATGAGGGATATGTCCAGCACGGGAAGTCTTACAGCTGAATGATAATGATGATGATGATGATGATGGCATTTTTAGGAAATTTAGTTTGACATACTGAGAATTGAACGCTTCTGCCAGCGGCCTAACCCACGTCTCTTTGTCACTCTATGATAAAACAGCAATCTATTGGTTAGATTTTTAAAATCGAGACAAATTTTCAAAATCGGTCCAGTATAAACAAAAATAGAAATCTTTCTTCTTTATAATATTAGTATAGATACCGCTTAATTCAAAATACTGAAAATACAATTACTTATTCAAATTCAATATACGTAACTCCAAAAGATAAAATCATTCATTCACTTCAAGCTGAAATACATTCACGAATTCATCCTTTTTCCAGAACGAGCAACATTTTTGCACAAAAACCGAAGCGTAGTTTCAACAACACCCAAAAACTCGTCACATTCGAAAATCCAGCGGCCATTTTACCTAAACGCAACATTTCAAATACCAGGACGATCTCCCAAAATTACTGGCGAACCTAACAGCGCTCTGTTTACTAAAACAACACATAAATAAACCGAAAGCCACAGCTAGGTCAGGTGAAGGTAGTTCTTGCGGAATTCGATCCCCCCTCCCTCTCAGTAACCATTCACCCCCCTCGCGCCTGCTAACTGTACTCGGGTTGAGATGATCCTTATTTGAAAGTCGCGGTTAAAGGTTTTAGAGAGAGGATGGGATAAATATTCTGCAACTTTTGTGTTTAAATTTATTGGAGAATATCTTTATTACTTTTTTTTATCATTTTCTTTGTTAAGAACTTTACTTAATAATCCTTAAGAATTTCTAAATTGAATATCTCAAGTAGTTTTGTATCATCATCATTATCTTCCTGCACTTGTCCCGTGTTATTTGGAGTCGGTGCAATACGTTTTTTTCTTCCATTCTGCCCTGTCATTCGTCATGCTATGCACTAACTTCCTTCAATCAGTTTTGTATAAAGAGAAACAAAAATAGACAATTAATTAAATATAGTAAGCCAAGAACCTAAACCTTCAACGTATTAATGTCAGATGAATTCCATTCAAATCAACCTCTGTATTCCAATAATACAATAAACTTCTAAATTTCAAATCAACACAATCTCATAGTTAAACGACTTAATTACCACTAACTAATATTACTCTATCAACCAGAATAACTTACAATACATGGAACAAAATATATCTAGCGGTTAACGTAATGCAGCGCAAGCGCACGGGAGCGCGGCGCTGCGCGGGAGTGCCGCCGTGACCCGATGTGAGGACCCGATCGGCCTTAAAGGTCGCATTGAATAGTATTGGAATGCTTTTGACTATTTAAGTACCAAAGACAACTGTTTTCAAGTTCTGTTGTGTGGGTATGCTGAGCTACGGAATGAAGGATGGCTTTCAAATTCTTGTGAAATATGCAATCGCGCAGTTTCGTGAAGTTTTGTTTGTATTATTGGGCTTAAAGAGCGTTGAACTATCGTGATTTGCTACTGTTTTATGATGTGTTAGTGCATTGTTTGTCTCCGGTCTGTGTCCTATCATTAAACAAAAGAAAAACAGTTTTAATAATAGCCATTATTATCTATCAATAGGCCTATTGAAAAATATGGCAATGATTATATCACCCGCTCGATGATACACGGATTATTCTGATTCTTAGATTTCATCATTTCAGCCGAAAGACGTCCATTGTTGGACATAGGCCTCCCCCAAGCGTCGCCACAACGACCGATCATATGCGTCTCGCATCCACCGCACTCCCGCGACTCTCACCAGGTCGTCGCGTCGGTCCACTTTGTGGGAGGCCTTCGAAAGCTGCGATTTCCGGTGCACCGTCGCCACTCTAGAACCTTTCGGCCCCATCGACCATCCGATCTACGATCAATGTGCCCTGCCCACTGCCACTTTAGTTTGGCGATTCTGCGGGCTATATCAGCGATCTTGGTTCTCCTGCGGATATTTATGCGATCACGCAAAGAAACGGAACAGGAATTCTTAGATTTATTGAAATATAATTTCCTCTTAATTTTCTTTATTAGATATGACCTTTAATTAACCAACGAATTGCTTTATTCTTGATAAACTTATGTACATCATTACAAAACTGAGGAGACTGATGATCTAAGGAGTAAGAAGATGATGATGGTAATCAAAGATAACCTATCATAAATATTAAATTCAATAAGACCTTTGACATAACATGACTCATAATTGCTTTAATTAAAGCCAAACATAAATTAGTACATGAACTGCAAGTTGAAAGAGATTGCACTGATCTGACGCATTCGTGACTAATAATATAGGTACGAAAGTGTTTGGGAGGTTATTACCCAATCACGCATAAACTACATAACTAATATCTCAATTTACAGACGTATTAGAAGGTTACGAATTTAATATAGCTGTGGGCAGGATCATGCTATTAGGAAAGGAAGATAATGATGATTCAGAACAAATGAAAGGATGCCTGTTCAGCTATAAATTAAGTTCCTATCGTTTTATTTAACCTTCATGCAACACAAAGTACAACAACGTAAGGGTGGATACTCCCCATACGTCGGGTTGTCCGATGGTATAAATGAGATGGTGGAATCAGGTCATCAATTCCCGCGCCCACTCTCTAAAATGCATCCTGTAAAACACCGAAAAGCTGTCTACCCTACGCCTGTGCTCAAGGCTTTGAAAATTGGATTTAACCAAATCTGGATCACCAATTAGCCTCTTCGCACGCCTTTCCACCGAGTACAAAGCTGCGAAGTGGCATTTTGCAGCACCAGCCCATATGTGGCTGCTGTACTCCACACACGATCGGCCTGTGCTTTGTATAACATTAAAAGCTGTCCCGGTTTGAAGAACCGCCGGACATTTGCAAGAACGCCGAGTTTCCTAGCAGCTAAATTCTAAGCTAACTAAATTCTTTGTAATGTTTCTTTTTGTATAGTAGTAAATATTATACAAAAAGCATACATCCGATTGGTTCATAATAGAAAGATAAGCTAACTACAAATGAAGCCGTAGATATCGATACCAGAAGTATGAATTAACGTAAGGCACATTTTTATGTTTTACATAAAATAGGTTTATATCAATCCGCACTGGGCCCGCGTGGTGGATTCCGGCCCATTCGCTCTCCTAGAGAGGAGGCCTGAGTCCCAACAGTGGGAACATTAAAAGGCTGATTATGCTATGTGCTATACTTATGCAATCATCGTAAGGAACATTTTTACATTTTTGGTAAAAGCCCATTACGATAATTCATCCTTTTGGTATTGATATATCTACATATATACTCGTATATAAGCGAAATACCACTCACTGATTAATCACGAAATCTCAGAAAATATAACACCTACAAACTTAAAATTTGGCTTGTAGGTTTCATGTAGGGTGTAAACATCCGCTAAAAACGGATTTTACAAAACTCCACCCTTAAGGGGATAAAACGGGGGTTAAATTTTGTATGGAGAAACCTATTTTTACGCGATCGAAGCCGCTGACGGAAACTAAATCTAGAAAAGCAACCTTTCTAAGCCATTTCTCAATATATTATTGACTCTTACATTGTAAAAGGACTCAAATATACAAAGCCAAATAACTGGATAAAAACAGTGCTCCCTATCAGATGATTATGTAAAGGTCATAGCGGGGCGTGTAGGGAAGCGAACCCGCTACCGTAGCTATCTGCGACTAGTAACGAGTCGTGTGTCACGAGGGCGTTAACCATCGTGGTTATAACGGAAACGAGAGATCCGAAGGTCTTGGTCCCGTTGGAACCAAAATTATGGGTGAAGATGTGGACAAAGTTTAAGCGGGGTTAGGAGTTACACTAGACTATACTGAAGAATGTATAGTCCTTAGTTTTTCAGAAGATAGACCAATTGTCTAGCTTCACACTATATCACATCACATAATATTTTACCCCCGAGTTTGTTTCGGTGTTTCTTCTTAGGGTAGTCTAGTCAGCTAGAAAACTCCGGCCCCATCTTGTTTAAATTGACGTGTAAAAATGTTCTTCTAAAAGCCTATTTGCAAAATAAATATAATTTATAAAAAGACGAAAACTTTTCGTTTCAGGCTCAAATGGATTTGGATGTTTGGTACGCCTTTAGACCGTGGCCTGGAACAGCACATAATTATAACACTTTTATCCTGGCAGTATGTTCTCTTGCGATAAACACACGCGAAGTTAGTCATTCATACGTTATACTGATACTGAATCTACTGAATCAAAACTACACAGCCACAGAGAAACTATTGGAAGTTTTAGTATGATTGTAGGTTTAGTTTATAAGTTGTTATTCTGTAATTTCTGTCTAGACGCACCCGTAGTGATAGTCTTGTAAGTGATGACCCGGGTTTTATAAACCTAGCTCGAACAAGTCGCTAATTATACATAATTCTAGGTTAATAAAGTCAATTTTCCTTTAGTTTTTAATACTGATAAGTTAATTATAGTTATTCCTTGGGCACTAGCATAATTATTTGTTTAAGATTTACTTGTGGCTGTTACATGTAACTATTTTGTGTAAACGATGAAATAAAGAAAAGAATTTAAAAATATAAAACGATCATTAAACAATAAATGTTATCTGTATAATGCTTAAAAAAAAGGGACAGAGATAGGACATTATTATCCGTCCGCGTCGCTGCTAATCGGAAAAGTGAGAAAATCTGGCATTTCGTCATATTGCATGGCAATGTTGAGTGTTTTGGCCAACCCTTTGACGTTATCAGAGGGTTGGCCAAAAAATCCAATGAAGAGGACCGCTTGGCAAATATTGTTTTGAGCTTTTTATTTTCAAATATAGAATGTTTTATCTAAGGTTCGCGTTAACATTATTTAAAAAAAAAAAACAATAACAAACACAATAGCAGGTTTCGGCTAATTACTTCCATATGTCTTAAGCCCATACAAGAACAAACCTGCAAAACACCAACTCAATTCAACAAGTTGAACAATAAAACATCTGCAAGAATCTTTAAAAGACAATATAACAAGTGCGCTTCTTTGAAAAAGGCTAAAATTCCACTATTTAGTGGTAACAGGTAATGCACGTGCGAACTTTTTATGTGCAAACAATGGATAAAATTACTTAGCACATCTGGTCTTGATAAGCCTTGGTCTGAAAACATCTGGACTGATTCTTTAGTCTTTGGCAAGTTAGGACTGGTTATAAGATTTTATATAGGGCCCGTTTAAATAATGGTCCAAAAAATGTAATATAGGGTGGCCCGTTTAAATAATGGTCCAAAAAAATTTATATAGTGTGGCCCGTTTAAATAATGGTCCAAATTTTTTGAAGTGAAAACTTCTTTAGCGGCGTTGAGCACTTTTTCTGTAATGGGTATAAAATCTTAAACTCGCGTCAGGACACGTGACCTGATCGAAAACGCGTAAGACGGATTTCGGAGAGATAAACTTTTTAATGTAAAATAATTGTAATAGTTTTAAAGTGTTAAATTTTTAATGTAATATAAATTGTCATGTTTGTGTACGATAGCGCAATAAATGAATATTGTATTCTACCACATAAATGATAGTACTTTTATACTGATAAAGCAATTGGTGCAAAATTATTCCCTAACCATTCCAAAATATCAAACATGCTCAACGTTAATAATCAAGTTTTCACTTCTGCCGGCACTCCCGGAGTGCAACCCGTCTTTTTTTTTAGTAAAAGCACATCATCAATAGTAAAATAATAAATGATTCCCATCCTCATAAATCCAGTTATTTCTCCTATTCTTTATCTGTCCATGCAGTAAGGTTGTGGAACTCACTTCCGCCTAGCATTCGAGATTTAAAATCGATCTCACTCTTTAAAAATAGAGTAAAAGAGCACTATCTCTCCTCTCAACTGTGATAGTTATATAATATATATGTGTATATAATGTAATTTTTTTTTCGTGATTTTCGTAAACTCCTAATCTATATATATAAAAGGGGAAACTGACTGACTGACATATCAACGCACAGCCGAAACTACTAGGATTAGAAGCTTGAAATTTTGCACAAGGTTTCCTTTTATGACGTAGGCGAGCACTAAGAAAGGATTTTCCAAAATTCGCTCCCTAAGGGGATGAAACGGGGATCCAAAGTTTGCATGAAGAAACCTACGTTTACGCGAGCGAAACCGCGGGTAGAAGCTAGTCTGTTCATAAAACCGCTCTTGTACTCAAACTATTCTACTGAATCAAATATAATTTGGTACAGACTGACGTAGTGCAGTTATTTCACTATTGTACTATTTTTTTTTTGTTAGGCTGGCGTTTGACCTCTATCTCACCTGCCCCCCTAGCCAAGTTACAATCATATCGTTCGCGCTGAACGCTTCGAGTAGGCCACGCCTCCGAAACCTTTGTTCTGACGTCATCTCAATGCTCAGTCACGTGGTCCGAACAAAGGAATTGGAGGCATGGCCTACTCGAAGCGTTTGGCGTGAACGATACGATTATAACATGGCTAGGGGGGCTGATGTTAAGCGAAAGTGAGGCCGACTAGGGAGCACGGTTGCCTAGAAGTAACTTATTCACTCTTGACGTAAATACCCCTAGGTCGTATAGCTACCCGGAAACACAGACTCTGGTAGAGAATTCCACTCCATTAGCAGTACGCATAATGAATGTGTTCCCAAAACGCTTTGTACGTATGGATGTTAAGTCCACCATGTACCGATGGCGCAACGCCGTACGACGCGTCTAGTGGTCCAATGATGGAACGTACTTGGCGGTATTAAATTGTGCAATTCCAATGCCCACTCCCCAAAATGTAAACGATAGAAAACCGACGGGCAATAGATTTTAAAGAACTAATATTTTTTCTGAACGATTTCTTACGACACCATCTAGCTAAAAATAATTTTTTGGACCACTTTAAACAGGCCATCCAGTATGTACTGTGTAGCGTTAGCATTTCAGTGCTGTCAGGCAAAAAGTTTTTTTTTTTAGGTTGTTTCTTTTAATGATCCTTATGTTTATGTTCTTAATTGATCATGACATGACATAGCACTCATGTAAGTAAGTAGCTACCAATATATTATACTTGGAAACGCCATCTTTACGCAGTATAAAACAACGTTTTCTGCGTCTGTCTGTATATCTGCTAATTTCACGTTAGGAATAACCTGGTAGGATACCAGGTAATAAACTGGCAAATTATAACAGACTAATTGGTTGTCGGATGGGCGTTGGGGCCGAAAGGTTCTGGAATGGCGACCACGTACCGTAAGACGTAGCGTTGGAAGGCATCCTACATGGTGGACCGATGACGTGGTAACGGTTGCGGGTGTCCGATGGATGCGAGACACACAGGACCGTTCATTGTGGCGACACTTGAGGGAAGCTTATGTCTAGTAGTTGACGTCTTTCGGCTAAAATGATGATGATGATGAATTGGTTGTAAGTTTAACGTATTTACTTTAACAGTTTAGCTGCATTTCAACCGTGGATCAGTTTTGATGTAATTCTTTCGTAATTTTCAGTTAAAAAGTTATAAAGTGTTTTATCTGTATGATCATTTGAAGCAGAAACAATATCGTTGATGAATAGTTCTTATTCATAATGATGTATCCTCTATTAATCTAAGCAGGCTGTTTTACAAGATGTGGTTTTCAAGATAAAAATCTGACCCTTTGATCTTTATTTGCGGAAAGAAACATGACTAATCAACATCTCTTTGCCGAGTTGATAACCGTGAACATGAATGCATACCTGCATCAATTGATATTGGTTTACATCATCGGTACCATCATCATGGATTCATGATCTAGGATTCAATGATTCATTGTGAATACCATAGAGCACAAAGATGCCTCGAGCGGCCATTGTTTTAAAATAATTTAATTAATTAATTTTTTAGACTTCAAGAAAGGCGAAGTTCCCAATTCGTTGAAATGTTTTTTTTAATAGATATTCCCCGATGACTCGATAAGTTTTCCTAGGTGGTTTAATGTTCAGGATCGAAATAATGGGATCCTGGAGAAATCTAAGTAATTCTTTAAATTTTATTAGCACACCTGTGTAATGGTTAAAGGACATTGCTCGTCGTCCATACATAGCTCGCCTAAGATCCAACAGGGACGTGTATTTACTCTTTGGGTTTTAGATAATGTATATATTCGATTAAACCTAAATTAAAACAACGGACACTTTTGACAATTCTGAAAAAATCAAAACACTTTCGGATTTTGAGGTTATAATTACGTCAATAAAAACATTCGGTATGTAGCAATAACTTAACATTTATTACTGAATGACATTACTACCAAATGTCAAATGTTGGCATCTGTCAATTCGTCAATTTTCAGTATCGATATTATTGCTCGTTTCAAACAGCGCTTTAATCGAGTTTTTTCATAAGGCTTATTATGGTTCCGCGACATCACAGCGGACTGTTTGTAACTAAAAATCATTATCGCATACCAAGTGTTGACAATACTGACGCTTGTTTGTGTCAAAGTCTTATTAAGAGTGCTGTTACAAAGACTTGGCTGAGCTATAATACCTTTGCCTATTAAAAACCTCAAATTGAAAGAGAATACTTTTTAAAATGGTTTCGAAATTAAAAAGTGTCCGTTCTATTAAAATGTAAGTAATGTATATTATTAAAAGAACTAGTAATTATAGTAAATATTTCATGCGTGTTGGTTCATAGGCCATTTTTTACAATGTCCTTTATAGATACTTGCACACGATTTAGGTTTAGATGAGGGGTACCGTAGCACAGCTGTGTACGTGTACACCATCAACAGAACCCAGAATCCTGAAATTTGGCATGAAGCAAGGTCTCATAACACAAGTAAAAGAAAAAATCTGAAAGATAAAAAATAAATCTGAAAGCTGCTAAAGCTAAATTTGTAGTTACGTCACAAAAAAAAGAACTTTTTTTTGCGATTCGGACAAATCTTCGTAACTCAATTCGGGAATTGAACTGTTTTCATAGCTAATTTTATACGAAACCCTCATAGTCCGTGAGTCTGACTCGCACTTGCCCGGTTTTTTATAGTGAAGTCGGTTGTATTTCTTAATTTTTTTTTTACTATTTTTTTTTGGTTATCGGTATACATGATAATATTAGTTTGAATTAGTAATGTTTTGTCGCTACCGGTAAAACATTCCATGGTCTATGGCGAAGACGTCATATAATGAAGCAAATCCAATAATACCCTCTGCATAAACAAATTACCTATAATAATGGCTATTATTTTATGGCTAATAATAAAATATAAACTAGAAGTAATTGAGTCATTATTATTGAGTCTTAAATACGTTATGCTCTTCTTGGTTTTATGTTTATAAGATTTATTTCGATATGGCATGATCTTAAATGTTTATAGAGATTGGTAATACTAGGACCAGTGACTGAATTTTTTTTTAATTCTTTATAAGTTCGCGTTTGATTTCACCTGATGGAAAGCGACGATGCAGTCGACGATGGAGCGCGCTTACCTAGAAGTAACCTATTCACTCTTGACTTAAAGATTCCCGGGTTGTAGCCATCAGGAAACACAGATTCCGGCAAGTTTTGTGGAAATCGGTTTGCCGTTATATAAGCATGCTATAGAGATGGGTGCGACATGGGTGGGTGGGTTATGGGTGTTCCCCACTCCTTCCCAACATATTTGTCGTGAGAATTTTTTTGTTTATTATTTATTTAAACTTCATGCACAGTAATGGTACATAGGCGGACTTAATGCAACAAGGTATTCTCTACCAGTCAACCTTTGGGTTAAAAAAAACAACACTGGTAGAAAAAAATAATAAGAAATAAGTTATTTATAATAATGAAATATATATACTAAAATTACAAACTAATAAATACTATGAAAAATATCAAATCATTAAGAGAACTTAATTATAATTCTGACGAAGACCGAACTAAGGTTGAGAGGACTTCAAGTAGTAGTTCCGAATTTTACGCTTGAAAAAAAATTTACTTTCAGCTTTCAATTTTTGAGTATCATATGTATATATGTATATCTAAATGAACATAAGAGTAGATGATGACCCCCTAATATGAAAAATAGGCTTTTTTTGAAATGGGAATTTGTCAAATAACTCCTTCCTCCCTTGATGAAGCCAGAGGGCTGACACTCCCTCTTCCTTTTACTGACTAAAACACACCTGTGTTCCTTCAGTTACCCTTTGCGTTCCAGGGCAACGGAGAAAGGGGAGAACAAATACATAATAATAAGGGCAAGTAAAGAGATTAAACAAAATGGCTAATATTATAATTATATTAAGATTATTATTTTGATTTTTTTCTGATTATTATTAGATATAAGTTTTTACGTTTTATATTGTAGATAAGTTAATTTTAAGATCGCGCTATCGCATCCGATATCTACCTGTATTAACAGTTGTAAGGACTAAAATAAATAAATTAAATCTTTATTTCAAAACTTTAATATTATATTTACCACAGATTGTAATAACAATATGCTTATAAACAACTCATCATCTTTATCATCATCATTTCAGCCGAAAGACGTCCACTGATGGACATAGGCCTTCCCCAAGCGTCGCCACAACGACCGATTCTGTGCGTTACGCATCCACCGCATTCCCGCGCAACTAAAGTGGCAGTGGGCAGGGCATATTGGTCGTAGAACGGATGGTCGATGGGGCCGAAAGGTTCTAGATTGGCGACCGCGCACCGGAAAACGCAGCGTTGGAAAGCCTCCCACAAGGTGGTCCGACGACCTGGTGAGAGTCGCGGGGATAAACAACAAAATTTATCAAAAAACTAAACTATTACCTACTACAAAAACTCTAAATATCATAAAAATGTCAAAAAATTCCTCGTCATCGCTGTCGACTAGAAGTATGCCCAAAAGACTTCTTGTATTTCCACGTTGTATAGCAATGCTTAATCTCTGACCGAGGTAAAAGCCAGCCCTTGGATCAAGCGAAGCGTCAACTAGGCATTTGGATAAATCTTTTAATAGTTTACGAGCACTCGGACCCCACAGCCAAGAAAATAAGAAGAAATTGCTAATAGGTACCGTATTTACTTTATTAATAAAATTATTAATGTTTTTATTCATTAAAAGTACATTGACATGTTCTTGGTATTTAAGAGCGGATATCTTAATAACTTGATTAGCTCAATGACCGCATTAGAGTCCAGTGAAGTCAAAACAGTAAAAAATGATGTTTTAATTCATCAAAAATAATAAAAACAAGGATAATTTTTGGTGTTCTGATTTATAGACCAAGCTCGGACGAAAATTAATCACCATTATCATCATTTCAGTCGAAGACGTCCACTCTTGGACATAGAACACCTCTAAGTGTAGCCGCAACGGTTGGTCCTGTGCGTCTCGCATCCTTCAGATTCCCGCAACCCTCACCCGCTTTTCAGTGCACCTTGTAGGAGGCCTTCCAACGCTGCGTCTTTCCGTACGTTCAGCCCAATCGACCATGCACTTTAAATTAATCTACTGCACAATAAATATTTATTTATGTATTACTTCTAATATAGAGACGTCGAAAGGTCAATCAAAGAATTTCGGAACATACCGGAGCTTCTCACATCATTGAGGTCATATTTTCACCAATCGGAAACCTCACCTTCGGAAGAGCTTAACATAACTACAAGTAAAAAGGTCTTGGTTGCAACTCATTGGGGATCCGCAAGTGTTTGACGTAGCGAAAAAGTATAATGGTGCGTGTACATGTGGGCCCAGCCTCGGCCAATCGCCATTGTTTAAACGGAGTTTCTCCTTTTATACAATGGCTAGGGATAGCGATTTACCGAGGCTGGGCCGACGTGTAAACGAGGCATAAAGTAGGTAGGTAGGTCCAGACCGAGCCCGACTCGTCGACGGCTCGTAGTGTTCCATGCGTGCCTCAAAGAGATGTCAGCAAAACGGTAGGCAAAGTTTACAGGGTCCATGGGGTTACTTCCGAAAGGGAAACCCATAGTACTAGAACGCAAAGAGTAAAGAAGGAACATAGGTGTGGTTTTAGTCAGTAAAAGTCTGACACGCCCTCTCGCTCTGCCCTAGAATGAGAAAAGTGATTAGCTGATTTCCCCACCATAATAAAAACCCACGATTGTTTTTATACGATATTATGTATGCTTCTTTATTTTGAAATTTTGTTTGTGTATGTGTAATAAGCTTGTGTAAATGTAATATGTTTGTGTAAATGTATTTTGTTTCTGCATGTGTACTTTGTTTCTGTATGTGTAATGTTTTATGGACTCTTGATGGTCCGAAATAAAAATTTATTTTTATTATTTATCTACTGGACCATTATCATCAAGTCCTACATGCTCTTGACCGTTTCTTTCATCTTCATGACCCGAAAAATATTTCACAACAAATTATAATAATGTCTCATCTCAAATATTCGCAGGTTCAGTCTGAACTCGTGACTCACCACAGTTTCCCATACATCGTGAGACGACCGTCATGAATCACACTTAGATAAAAATATTAACTATATTCAATTGTAAATGTCGGCGATCATGAGTTTCTTGTGTGGATTTTTTCATAATATTTAGTGCTTATTGCTTTGAGTTTATCTAGTTAAGCCACATCAGTAATGATTAGGAAGTATGGTTCATATTTTTTATTAATACTGATGGATTCCAAATGCTTATATCCGGGATCGTTTAATCCGCGAAATCGTATCCTTTTGATAAGTTATATATATAAGTAACAAATATATAAACATAACTAACTGTATAATGATGGAAAACAACTGAAATCTCTTGGATTTTCTCAGGGTTCAACTTTCGGTCCACTTCTAATCTATTAACTTATCATTGCTCCGGATACCAAGCAGCAGAATTGTTTAATAGGCTACCAACTGATTTAAAATTATTAAAATAAAGCCCTCATTTATTTAAAAACAAATTAAAAACCTTCTTGTTGGAAAAATGTTCAATCAGATTTCATGTCAAATTATATAAACTTTTGACATTATATCCGACATTTGAAATTAGATTTATTTGTAGACATATGTTTAATGATTTGACTCCATATTTTACATTATTTAATTTAAATTTTATAAATTGTTTTGCTTAAATGTGACAGTTGTAATATTCAACACAATGTTTATTGTTATGAATGAATAAATAACAAATATTTCAAATTACATGTACATTGGCTGGGGCCCTTTTAAAAAATAAAGGAACATGCAGCAAAAAAGGAAAATCAGATGACCGCACTTGAATAGCAAGGAATTCTTGATACAGATTCATATCATAAAATTAATCCCGATGCGGTTTCGAAACATATAAGCCAAACAGCAGACAGACATGATTTTAAAATCATGAGTGAGACTTAGAGCTTATTAATAATAATAAAATTCCACAACGCAATCTAGCCTAAGGGCTAGTTAAGACTAAGGCAGACCTTATGCCATTAGTACTAGAAAACTGATAAACATACTTATATATTTCTAAATACATTACATATTATATATAAATTACATCCACACACAGAACAAATAATCATGCTCATCACACAAACATTTGTCTTGGGTGGGAATCGAACTCACGACCTCCGGCATAGCAGTCAGGGCAACTAACCACTAGACCTGTTGTTCTAGTGGTTAGTGGCCCACACAGCTACGTGCCAGTCTGTAATGTGAGTAAGGTCCTACATTCTAAGCTTTAAGACTCTTTCGAAGTTATAACACTTCACGATCGTCATTGCAAAACAGGTATTAGCTTAATCCTATAAAGTAAATTCCTAAGAGCTCATCGGTAATTCTAACGCGGTGGCTGAACCTGTTTTTAACGCAACACTATTTAAATATCAGTCGGTTTCGTGTATACAAATGTCAACTGTTCTGTTAATAGAGTTACAGGAGTATAGGTTATGTAGTTCTAGTATCTGTAAGCTTGCAATCCTATTGCGTAGCTGTTTGAGCTAATTGCTAATCTGCGATTATTTCTAGTTCATGCAATAGACTTTGAATGATGAGTTATCAATGCTAATTTATTATAAATGGTAAATGATAAATGATATTTATTTCGCAAATAAGTTTAAAAAAAAACACTTTTACAAGTCATTTTTTTTTTGTCGTCATTTTAAACTAGATGAGGCCGGTGTTTCCTAGCTGACTACCCTGAGAAGAAACGCCGAAACAAACTCAGGGGTCAAAGTCTCTTTTAAAGTCCATACAGTAAATATGTAGTGGTCAAATCACATGAGAATCATGCAGATTTGTCTGAGATAGTCTTTTGAAGATATATGGTTCTTCCATACAGATTTGAGTGGACCTGTCCAGTCAGTGCAAGTATTGGTCAGTATTCGCAAAGCTCAACTCAAAACTACTAAGGAGCTCAATGACTTGACGAAAAATACCAAGGAAAGGACATTTGGGTACGCCGCAGAAAATACTCAAGTTGCTAGACATACGTTAAAATGACTGAAAAGGAAAAAAAGCAATCAACATAGTCCTCACGTTTACAATAATAAAAAGGAAATATATAGTTTACAAAATGTAATACTTAGTAAAGTAAATATTTATGTCAAAAATTAATTGAAATAAGAATGACAAATTGCAAAATAAAAATAATTACAACGACAAACTGTAAAAAAAAATTAGACAACAGTGTTGTAGTGCGTACTGGAGCAGTTCAATCCCAAGCCTTTTCGGCCTCTAATTAGCTATATAAATTCAAACATCGTTGTAATAGAAACATGAAAAATGTCGTGATGGCCCAATGGTTAAGTACCAAAGTGATTTTTTCAATTCTTATGTACTTTTCTAAGTTTATCATTGCCATTACTAACACCACGTGCTTTGCAAAGCACGTAAAGCTGTTGTCATTCGTAAATCTTTGGCAGTGGTTACAGGACGCAGACGCTAGAAAGCCTGACCATTAGGTAGTCTATCCAAGGAGTACCGTGTTACCCAGCAGGTGGGTTATGGAGATCTGATAGGCAGTCGCTCCATGTAAAACACTCGCATTCAGCAGCATCCAGTTTGACCGGAAACCGACCCCAAGCTAGTTTTTTTTTTATTGTTATAAACTAGTGCTTCTTAATTCTTAATTCTTTATTGTACACAAAACATACATAATACACGGTGATGCATATACAGTTTATGTACAAAGGCGAGCTTAACTCAACAATGAGTTTTCTTCCAGCAAACCTTTGAGTTACAGAGAGAGAACACATTCGAGGGTAGGATCCAGTGCACAATATAAACCTTACATAACTAAATCTAATATATAAATGTATATGTAATTATTATACAAAAGAATGCGATCCCACTTAGCAAAGGTAAATAGTGATGCAATAGTTGATGGTGAGGCGCACTAGTTTATTAAGAGCCTTGAAGACACCTAAATTATAATCGGACGGGAAGACCGCAGCATGCAAGTTGTTCCAATCCCTTAATGGACGCGGTATAAACGACGAGGCGAAACTCTTGGTCCGGACCGTAGAGGTTGAGAAAAAGAAGGCTAAATAGATGATGTTATAATAAAGAAAATCCCAAAAGTTTTTTGTGTACTAAATATGGTTCCGGTTCTGCGCAATAACAAGTCCTACCTATCATGATCAAAGAGTTTTTTAATAAACGTCTTCTAAATATAATTAACCGTTACGTCTTAATTGAGTAATCTTCTTCCGTACTGATCCATACTTTCGTATTCATCGTTTTTGCGATTTGTGGGACGTGGGATTTTGTATCGTCCTTCACTTAAATATTCATTTCACCCATATTCTAAATAGGTAAAATTGATTGTTTGCTTTTATTTGTAAAAAATATTTTTTATAATATAATTTTTAATATGATTTTAAAAAGTGTCCATGGATTTTCTTGCATTAAGTTCTTCTCCAAAGAGATCTTATATGTTTATATATATATTTTTGACTGACCGACATTTTGACAATTCAAAAGTGCTAAATTGATCTATTTGAAATAAACGTTTCTGATTTCTAAAATTATCGCTTATCGCCACATAATTATCCCATAAAATGCATTGATTTTGTGGGATAGGTCAAGCGAAGGAAGCAACAATTTGACTTTTTTTTTGTTTTAAATATCGCAGTATATATTTTTTTTATTATTGATGTGCTTAGATAGGAGCCTTTTTGGCCTCGCACAAGTCTTTTTTATTACATATTTAATTTCTTTTTAACGTTGAATTTTTAACTTTAAGTTTCTATTATATAGTTTAGTTAACATTGTTTATTTTATTATTGTTTGTCCTGTGCGAGTCGCAGATAAATGTTTTTTTTTTCTATATTTAAACGAAAAAAATATGGTTAATGCGTTTCTTGCACAGGCAGGTCAGTACTTCGACTAACTATTTTGTGCCTGGAATTTCAAGGTTCGAAAGCATTACCATAGCCCTGGTACGCCAAGGGCCACTGAAAGAACACAGGTGGATTTTAGTTAGTAAAAGTCTAACTGGCGGGACCACCCATGACCCAGAATGTATGGATTCATTTGTTTGTTTCCCACCTAAAAAAGAACAAGTTAAAGGGCTATTAAAAAGGACATTCCCACACCATATAACAAAGTCGGTTACTAGATGAATCACTATGCCTTCCCATGACACCACAAAACGCTAATGACTCATCATTGGCACAGAATGCTGTGAAAACGTGAACCAACACGTTACCGAATAACTGTTGATAAAAGACTAGATTCACTTGAGCCACAATCTAGGCAGATTGGAACCTGATTGAGGAGGCATAGGAATGTCTAGATAGCTAGATTGATACTGTCGTAAATCATGTATCCGTCTTGTATTTTTATTTGCTGTTATGTGATATAAATCAGTTTGAGCAACCGTTTTAGTAGTTGCTTTGCTTTCGTGGGTAAAATTGGTGATTTTATTATTTACGTGTCAAAAACGGACGAACATTCGGTTTTGGTTATGGCCCAAAAAAAAATATTTTGGAATCAGAATGTCTTTATTGTCGGCATAGGCTATATAATAATATATTTCAATAATTTATCTAATCTAATTTATTTAATCTATTTATTATTATGTAACAATTTAATTTAATTCAATAATATTTTTACTCAAAAACCCGCTTTTTACCCACCGCTTTTAGGCACGCATTAGACCGTTTTCCGCAATAGTGCATAAAAATGCGTTTGCTCCCCCGCCACAATTTTATTACATTTATGGTATCAGGCTTGGCGCGCGTTGACCCCCACGAGTCTGCGAGAATCGCAAAATAAAATAAAAGACGTGACATAACAACAAATTTACAGTTTTCAGATTTATTCCTATAATTGTGCTATCAGACCTTGCTTTATGCCAAATTTCAGGATTCTGGGTCAACGGGTCAACAGCCTATGAATTTTGATTTCCTCGAGCGTGTCCAAATGTACTTTTTTTCTCGTTAACTTACAAGTTTGATTTTTTTACAGCTTCAAGAGTCCGCAGACTTGCAGAATACTAGGAAATGTAGAAGGAGGTAAGAAAGGCCTTTAGCCTTTAGTAGGACAGCACAGGCTAAGAATATATTTTTTTTTTAATGCCAACTAGCCTGATGATAAGCAGTAATGCAATCGTTCAAATTCAAATTCAAATTCAAAGCATTTATTTCAAATAAACCATTTACAGGCACTTTTGAAATGTCAAGAAGTCAGTCAGTCAGAAAAAATGATGCTAATTGCACATTCCAAAGCGTAGATCTCTATGGAGAAGAATGTGCAAGAAACTCCATGGACACTCTTTTCAATCGTGTTTTGCAATTACAAATATGTCTGTTACATGTTTCTTGTCGCTATCATGTGAGAACAATGTCAATAAAGTAAAAATAAAAACTAAATATAGATATTAAAATAGCAACTGGCAGCTAAGAGATGACCAGTCTCAACTGACAGCGCCCGTTCACGGACCTGACGCGAATATTAGCACCACTCAGCTCAACCATTTTAAAGGGAACCGAATGATCCAACACACGCGCCACCATCAGTGAGCATGACAAACTCTCAACTGCCATGCTCATTTATGTCAAACAGGACCAATAATAACCTAAAAACCATAAAATAGCTCCATGGTACTCACATTTACAAACTTTGAAAAAAAATGCTTCTACATTATACAATACTAAATACAATAATAATTAACAACAATAATATTTTACAGATTACAGTTTCAAAACTAATCAATTTGTACACCCCGGTGGTAGTGGAGCTGGACCAGCATTGAGCCAAGCATTTTTATTTTGAATATAATCCTCCAACTTATAATATGCGTTGATGGTGAAACGCACTAGTTTATTAAGAGCCTATTCACCCTAGCCTTGAAGACACCTAAATTATAAAAACGGGCCGGAAAGACCTCAGCAGGGAAATAATACTACGATTAACCTCAACTACATCAAACTTTAGAGTTACTTCAACTAAAACTATTCAAACACATACATTTACCTTTTATAATAATAGAAATCGTAATTTTATCATCTAAATCTGGCATTTTATTACTCCGGCCATTATGTCTGCTAATATTGAAGTTATAATCCTAAATACTCGCTATGAAGCATATTAATTCACATTTTCAACATATAAATTTTATGTGACATCTATATTTGGCACACAGTCACCTGTACCGTCGGCTTAGCATGCGATTATGGACTAGGGTTGGCACTGAGCCCTACTAGACTTTTATGTGTGAAAAAATAGTTTAGTGTCGGATTATATTTGAAATAGGGTTGCGACCATACTTAATCGAATTTTAAAATAGTTTAAATTTAAAACTATTCCTGAAAAAAAATGCTTTTATTGATACAACACTAATTCTTTCTTTAATTATATATAGTTAAATAGATAAATTTGAATTTTGAAAATTTAATACTAATTATAATATATAATATATCGGATATAGAGTCGGATATATTTAAAAGGAAATATTTAAAAATGTAAATAAGATAAATAATGGGTATAAAATCAATACCTATTGACAGAAAACATAGTAAAATAGACATGTCGAATCAGTTAGATTTCTTTATTACACAATACAACCTCAAAATCTACATGTCCTTGCGTAAACATTTTAAAATCTGGTTGAGCTAGCATTATATATAATGTAAAAACCAATAAAAAAATCAAAAGGTTAAAAAGATAAGCAGTCACGCGTAAATCTAATAATTATACCATTTGCTGATAAGATTAGATAGAGAAACACAATTACTACTAAATTCTACAAAATCCGGCTAAATTAAAGCATGTTTTAGTAATACTTTTAAATAATTTATGCGCTAAGCTAGAATGTGATTAAGTCAAAAAAATCCTAGATAGTATTAATTATATATTATATAATTTATTGTTTTATCTCAGGACCTAGACCTTTGGAAGGCGTACGAGGAGACGAAGCCAACTCCAAGAAACCTCTTAGGCACTTTTCGTGGATTGTGGTGCCAATCAACGATTATCCCTGTACGCGCTATGCTAGTGCACTCAAGGACAACCCACGGTTGGTAGGAAATTATTGCGACATATGGAAAACAAATATATACGACTATAGTTTTGGGAGGCTTAAGTGGACTGATTACCAGGAGGAAGATTATACATTGATAAAAAATACAGGGGGTGACTTGCGCATTCAATAAATTATTATTCTAGCTAACCTACACTGGTCCTTTGCTAGGGAAATGCCTCCTTCTATTTCTTCATTGTTCTCGGCTTTGAGCTCTTCTTGACAATTCCTAAGGAAGATATCTAAGTTGTCCCGCTATTTTCATTGTGGCCGGCCGCGACCCATCGGGCATTTTCATGGCACCAATTTTTGTAATATTTGTCACCTGTACTTAAATTTTTACAGAATGTCACTGGAAATTTCATAGTAATACCTCAGAGTCTAGAAGTAAATAGAATATACCCCGCGGTTGCACTCACATTTTTAGTTCTGCTCTGCTCTAGTGACTTTTAGCGTAATGTTATATAAACTTTAGCCTTCCTCAATAAATGGGATATCCAATACAAAAAAAAATATATTAAAAACCAACCAGTAGATTCCAAGATTAGCGCGTCCAAAAAAAAACCACTCTGAAGAGTGTGTTTTTGGATAGAGTTGGCTTTTTAATATGAATAAAATAATAGTATAAATAGTACTTAAACAAACAGAAAAAATCTGAGCACTGACTTCACCTAATAGACTCCTACTTTACATATATTCCATAATTAATTTTATTTTTATTTAATTTAAATTTAGACATTTTATCTGTATTTTGATTGGTATCTATGTAATGTTTATTTGTATTTGTTTATGTACATTTTGTTATTAACATAATTTTAAGTGCCTACTTTCTAACACAAAATATAGAACTTGTATCTGAAAAAATAAATAAATATACAGAAAATAAGAAACAAAATACTGAGTAGTGACAACCCTATACCGTCTTTACAATATATCTTGGGCACACTTTCCAATGAAGATGGGTTACTACTTTCTGAGGCGTACATTCCATACCTGTTGCCTATTCGGCACGGGCTGGTATATGATATACGAAGATGCTAATGTTGCTTTTAAAATTATTTTCCGCAGTGGAATATTGTTGGCAAAATATATTTGCGTTATAGCTATTTACAGTTAACTGATTTCTGTCGCCTGTCTAGATAACAACAAAATTTTACAAGACATCGTCTTCCTTACCTTGATCCATGGTATTTTGGGTCAGCGCTACAAGTTTTTTTCTCTCCATTCTGTCTTGTCAATAGTCACGTTATCACTGGAATACCTTTCCTTTCATATCACTCCTCACGCTCTTTTCTTTGGCTTCCCTCTCCCTCCCCCTCTCCATTCAAAACTTTGAACGGAGTTTAGAGTAATGCTTATTTAACTAATTTTATTAATTTTGTACACGCTGTGGAACAGTAATAGATGAAAATACATCTTCTGTATGAATAAAAGGGGAAGTTCGAACTCAGTCACTGACTCATCAACGCTTAGCCTAAACCCTGGACCTAGAAAGCTGAAATTTCGCACAGAGGTGCCTTTTATGATATATACAAAGAACAAGAATTGGATTTTTCATAATTAACCCTGAGGGAATGAAACGGGGATCTAAAGAATTCAAGAATCGAAATGGACAATGCCGCTGGCTGAAGTTGGTTTTAAATACATATGAGTACAACGGAACTGCTTATTCCTATAGAAATTTCTTTCTGTAAATATTTGTGTAAAAACTGCAGAAGAAGAGTATATTAAGTGTTGAAACTAAGTATTTATAAATACTTATATGACTACAGCTGACCCGGCAAACATTGTTCTATCGTATATATTTTAAATTATATTCAGAAATCAAAAATCAGAAACTTTATTTCAAATAGACCAATAACAAGCACTTTTGAATTGTCAAAATGTCGGTCAGTCAAAAAAAAAACGTGAATCTAAGCTGCACGTTCCAAAGCGTAGATGGAGTCTATGGAGAAAAACGTGCAAGAAACTCCATGCCTTTTCGGAGGAGTTCGATAATAAACACACGAGAATAAAGAAACAAAAAAACACAAGTTTTTTTTAAGTATGTCTGTTTTCTTAAAGTAACATGGCTGACTCACACGTCAATTACCCACCTTCAAAGCAGCTTTGCAACAAGCTCAACATACCGTATCCACTCCTGCGCAGCTCAGCATGTAAGTGAATAACTATCCCCGCACCCGAGGCCACTGGGTCGCGGCTAGAGGTCGTACAGACAGACAGACACACTGCTTAATGCCACCAGGATGTGCTTAATAAGATTCTACAGTGTATCTAAACTAATATAATAGTGGAAGAGCTTTTTTAGTTCTGTTTAGGTAGACTGGAACTACCAGCTGGTTTGGAAAAAATCTGTATGGCTTCATGACGAATAGTATAAGCTCACGCTACGGCCCATGAAAACGAAACAGTAACCAAAAATGCAGGTGAAACCCTTAATTTAATAAATAAATATTGTACTTATAAGTTATAAATCAATTCATTATTTTACGTAATTAGTAAGTAATTTGATTTGCCTTCGTGTGAAACACGTAGACTGTATTTAATTGACAAAAAACTGCTACAATACGATATTTTTCAAAATTATTTGCTAAACATCAAAATGTCAGTCCGCCATATTTGACAAGTGAAGAAAAATACACTATACCTATTATTATAAGTACAAATGTACACATTAGCAGGGTCGTAGCCTACTGGGGCCATGGGTGATGCGAAAGAGATCCCCGAGGCCCTGGAACAACGGCAAAGAAGGAAAAATCTGACACGCCCTCACGCTCCGCCCAAGAGCGAGGGATGTCATTAGATGATTTTCCCACACGGGAAAAAAAAATTACACATTATATATAAGTACTTGAAGTAATTGATTGGTTCAGAGACTTGTTTTATTCGACTTAAATTTGGATTTTAGAAAGATGTGTGTTATTTTAAATGTAGACAAATACATTTTGCTTTTGCAATATAAGCCTTCAAGGAGAGAAAATGATGGAAACTTAATGTAACGGAAATTAAAATTTTATGGAGAAAAACATACAGGGCGCCATCATTTAGAAAACCTCATGGGTGCTCGTGCTCATTTGATGACTCGAAAAAGTGGCGAAGTGTGAGAAGAGAAATGCACACTGATCGACCGACAAATAAATAAATGTCCTACTTACATACTGCGTACTTAATTACTAATTATGTTTCATAAAAACATAAAATAACACCACTATTTATTATCAAGAAATATTATAATTTACACGTAACCTAAAAGGCGATTACTGATCTGTTTCTCGATGTCTGTTCTCAGGGGTGCTCGGTACCCACTGTTTATTTCTCAAAGGTGCTCGAACCCCGAGCACCCAAGGATTCGGCGCCCCTGAAAACATATACTACACAACCACCTTAATGGTGACCCATCTTTTGGAGCACGAGCCGAGCTCAAATTCGTATAGTGTCGCTCGTATTCGGCTACTCTAGAGTCGGTCCTCACTACACGAATTCCTCAATTTAAAATAATAAAAAAATATTTTAAAACGAATGTTTCAGTAAACTCATTTGAGTAATGATTAATAAGTGACTAAGTCCTAACAGTATTTGCTAAATAAAATCTGTGTGAACTTCAAACCTCTCAAGTTTTTGTTGAATCTCAAGTTGTGGTTAGTTAGAAGATTGTTAGTGATAGAAAAAATGTGCATCGTCATTTTTTTCTCTTCATAAGTAGGTACATGAAAGTTAGGAACAAAAACTTAGGCAGGTCAGAGAGCCCGGCTGTCGTCGACATCGCGTAGTATTCCACGCGCGCTTCAAAGAGATGTCAGCAAAACCCAAGGGACCCAGCAGAGCCAATGCCCGCATGGGCCGCAAAGCCGCGGGGAAATTCTGAAGAGGAAACCCGTGAGCTAGTAAGTGAGGGAACAGAAGTAATTTTTAGTCAGCAACAGTCTGACATGTCCTTTCGCTCCAACCTGGAGCAAGAAAAGTCGATGATTCTGCGACCCTAGAAAGAGATTTATATACTTTATATATAATCTAGGGTTTACTATCTAGGGGAAGGGGGGGGGGGCGCCTGTGACCGAAAAGTTGAAAGGGAAACGTTTGTCTTGGTATGGTAATGTGAAGAGAAGGGATGAAACGCATGTTGCTAAAAGAGCTATGAGTTTACATGTATCCACATGGAGAGCGAGAGGGAGGCCAAATAAAAGATGGGTAGATTGTGTGAAAGTGATATGAAAGAAAAGGGAGTCAATGATAGCGTGACGGGTGACAGGACAGAATGAAAGATAAAAACGTGTTGTGCCGACCCCAAATAAACGGGACCAGGGCAGGAAGATGATGATATATAATCTAGGGCTATAGCAGAAGAAACATTTCGGAACGAATTGTCATTTGGTAATTGTTTATTTAAACTCGTTGATCGTAGCTTTGTCATATTTAGAAGACTAGAATCGAATAAACTTTATCGTACACCAAAACAGTAAGAATAAACAATCATACATCTAATATATATAAGATCCTCTGAGACACGAAAAAAAATGATTTCTTATTTGTAAAGATACTTCAAAAATGTCTGATCAAAAATACGAAAATATTCTACACAAATACTGCAATTAGAATAAAATTAATTATTAATAAATGAGCCTACGCAAGTTCTGACAAGATCATTTATTTTAAGCTTAATCTAAGGTAAATCTAGATTAAAGTGGTTTTATGTTATCTCTTAAATTTTTCAATAAATTATAATAATATTCGTCAAACTTCCGCCTTTGACGTTAATATTTAAATCAACATTTTATAGCAGCCTATAAAATTATTGCTAAGTATAAAATATTCTAATAAATACTTGATGATTGGCGGGTCACGCTTGACCATTAAACTTATTATATCTAGTGGTCATGCACGATGTCATTATCTTTAATTCTAGATTTTACTCAGAAAAGCATTGTAGGATTATTCTGTTAGGTTAAATCTAGACACTAAAATCAGCGTGGATCTGCCCCCCTAGCCAAGTTACGATCGTTTCGTTTGCGTCGAATGCCTCGAGTAGTCCACGCCTCCGATTCTTTTGTTCTGACGTCATCTCAACGCTCAGTCACGTGGTCAGAACAAAGGAATAGGAGGCGTGGCCTACTCGAGGCGTTCGACGCAAACGAAACGATCGTAACAGCTAGGGGGGCTGGTCCGGGTAGAATTATTCGGTATCAGCTTTCACACGATGGAATCTACTTTATGAAAAAATTGATAAAACCGCAAGTCTTTTTTAAATCTGTCTTAATTCTAACGTCAGTTTCAGAAAGCTACTACTTCCTTTATTGAATAAAAAAATTCGGTATATAGTGGACATCCCACTCATACGCACAAATCGTTTTGGGAACACATTCATTCTGCGTAGGTACAGCTAAGGAGTGGAATTCTCTGCCGGACCTTGTGTTTCCTTATAGCTACAACCTAGGGGTCTTTAAGTCAAGAGTGCTCCATCGTCGATCACATCGTCCCTTATCGTCAGGTGAGATAGTGGTCAAAGGCAAACCTATAAATAATAATAAAAAAAACCAACGTCGATGACCAGTCTTTTATTTATTATAGTTCTTAAGATCCGAACATTGTAAATAATCCTCATTGAAAGGGGTCTGCTGCAACGCTCCTGTGGTACTCCAGAGACCCTACCACAAGCTCTTAACGCTAAACATTTGACAACCTAAACTGAACTGTTAAAGGAATGGAGTTATATAGTGTGCTCGCACGCCTTACATTTTAACAAATGGTAAGACCCCTGATATCCATAAACGATGGTGTCTACCATCCAGAGGGCCACCTACTTGTTTGTGGTAAACACCTAACTATTTTTTATGCCATAGTATAGGTATTTACTCATCCCATATTTAGCAACAAACATTTAAAAACATTGTAAACAAATAAACAAAATTAAACAGTAACAAATTAAAATACACAACCGGCAGATTCAAAGTCAAAACTGTGCACGAGACCTGCGCAGGAGCAGGCGCTACCCACATCAAGTTAATGGCATCTTGCTAAAATTAACATCATTAATTGGCTACGGATCGACTCGAGAATAATCGTTATCAATAAAAATCGAAGACCACACGCTTTGGCACTTATTAAATTAACTTTTATGTTGTTTTTGTGTGTTTTTAGTAATAAGATGGAAACTTTAAGTTACTGGATGAACACTGCATTATCTAATTCTACTAATGGCTGTGAAGCCCTTATCACGCCTCAACGCCTGAACTTATTTGGATGAAAATTGTCATACGTGTCATGATCATCATCATTATTTCAGTCGAAAGGTTGGTTGGACATAGGCCTACCCCAAGTGACGCCATAACAACCGATCCCGCGCACAGAAACATCATTGAATATTTACTTCTTTGTCGACAGGATGAAGTTAATCTCATTTCTAGTTCCACCATAAGGACTTTACCAGGCTTTACTACTTCTTATGTTCACGCTTTTTGAAAAAGGAGTTCATCACGTAAAGATTGTCAGTAAAAATCGCTTTTAGCGATAAGACGACCCTTTGTGGCACCCTATTAATTTTAAGCTTCCACTGAAATTATATTTTTGGTGTACTATAAAGAATATATCTATCTATCTATCTATCATGTAGGGGCTGACGGGTAGATACTTACGATACACGGGTACTTGTTACATAGGTATATTAATGGACTGTTTACAAATATTACATAAGGCACTTGGGGCATCCCGACTTGGACAGATTAGGTTAGAAGAGGATGGCGGAGTCAAGTGAGCGAGCGAAAAAAGCGAACACAGACCCCGCCATCCCCTTCATAGTTATTTTTTAAACTACCCATAAAAGCATTTTTAGTGCATAATTAGTATTTTTGGTGGAACAAAGGTACATTTTGTAGTAGAAAACCGGAATAAATTGAAGAACATTTAAATACTACCCTTTTTATTCCAGTAGTAAGTTCCTTTAGAAGGTTTCCGGCTTTCTCAAAAACACATAATATGCGTGGGTAATAATTACATTCATATTATGTTTATCGATCATATTATGATATAACTAAACCAACACAAGTTGACAATATTGAAAAGTGGCCAAGAATTATCTTTATAATATGATTCGATGACCTAAGGCAAGGCCGTAGGGAAAAGCTACCGGCAACTTGATTATAACAAATGTCAAATGCAAATATGACAGCCAGTGTCAAGATTAGAAAGTACCTATTTAGTTTTAGATACAGAATACAGTCACATAGTTTTCAATTAAAACGCGGATGCAGTGTATTCTTATGTTTTTGCTGCATTTAGCAGAAAATGTCAGCAAATATTCAATAGTCAACATCATCACCATAATTTCAGTCGAAAAACGTCCACTGTTGGACATAAGCCTCCCCCAAGTGTCAATCAATCGGCTTCCCACAACCCTCCAAGTCATCGGCCCACCTTGTAGGAGGCCTTCCAACGCTACGTCTTCCGGTACGTGGTACACCACTATTCACCTCTTATTCTCAGTTCCTAGTTCCATATTCCACATATTGTCCAGTCGTGCTTGAGATATAAAAGTGCACCAATATTACATCACAATATCCACAAGGAATCAAAACAGCCACTGAACTTAACTCGGAAAAAAATCGGCCAAAAACCTCGATATCGCTTTATTCTTTTAATCTATGGACCATAAATAATGCCATCATTTTATAAAATCAACGGTTAAAGTGTTAAGCTTTGTGATGCTCAGAAAAGTTTAAAGCTATTAATTCTATTGTGATATGACAATAAAATCGAATAAACCGGTTTTGTGTCAACCACTCACTAACAAATAATATTATCATCTCTATTAGCATGATTACGCATTCTGATTTTTATGATGATGCACAATGACCATAAACAGCCTTACTTTCATTTTTTAAGTCATATTAAAATAACTTTGAAGCGTGGGCGATAAAATACTAAGGATATCTAGCAATGTATTCTCGTCAATACCACAGATGTAACACTTAGATAATTTCTCGATTCAACTCACAATACTCAAATACTTTAGTACTGTTACATTCAATTTAACCATTCAGCCACTAAACCCAAGGACATATGAAAATACATTCCGAAATTCCAATCACTGCTGTACTCACATAAATACTCGATTACATATACTAGTAATCTTTTACATAGGTACATATACCATCTGTCATCAGAAAAGTTCAATTTTAGCGCTTATTCCCTATAACGAAAGGTCTAAATTGATATTATAGGTGATTGTTTTACATAGCGCAATATGTCGACCGCCGATTTGGATCCTGTAGCTAATATATTAGCGGTCACAAAATCACCTGTTGCCACTACACACCTGTTCAATACAATCACATCTGACTCTACTCGGCAAGCTAAAGTAGGCCTTATAATTGAGTCTGTAAGCTCTAAGATATATTTCCAACTTTAAATATTTTTTCCCCGTCGATATCTGGCCAAAATTAAGAAAAAAGTCTCGTTAAAAAACATCTTTGGACAGTTTTGAGATTGATAAAAAATTTGTTTCTGATCGCGTTCGAAAATTTCGAGAATATCAGCCGCGGCACATTGACATTGGCAGATTGCAAGTGCCGTTGCCATTAAAAAGTTATCGAAGTTTTTGGCGGGACATATTTTTGGCGGCAAGCGGTGACAATGTTGGTAAAAATACGCAATGTGTTTTTCACGTCATTTATGTCTGGTTTTTTATGAATTTAAGGTTTTTTTTTTTTTATGGCAATTGAGCCGATTGCGACTATTCTGCCAGTGAATTTAAGGTTCTTTGGGAGATAAGTTTATCTGGCAATTCCCACCTTATCGAGACATTAGCTCAATTTATTTTGAAACTTTTTAAGATAGTTAAATAATAAAAGTAATATTTAATAACTTATGAAGGAGAAATTACACTTTTTAATTTAACAAGACTTTTTTGCTTCCTCTTGTACCTAACTATCACTCTTAAATGTTCATCGCGTCGTATTTAGTTACAGATCACAACCATCGTTGTGTGTATTTTCATTTTATTTTTAAAAAAGATCTAAAAAGGATCTTTCGAAGTTTCGATTTTTATTTGCAATTTTTTTACAGCAAAGCCGTGAATGTTTTTAATAAAATTGACACATTCCCACTGACATCAAAGTCTCTTACAGGTCTCTGCCAGGCCCGGAGAGCTGATTTTCAATTTTGTAATTAAAAAAATAATAATAATAAAACTAGACTATCAAATAATTGATCTAAGTATTTTCAATTTGTTTTGTGATGTACTAAATTTTCGAAATCGAAACAAATAATTTTTATTCGAGAAAATTATTAATTATTGTGTTTCTAATATATTAATATCATTAAAATAAGGATGTACCTTTCCAAATTTTTCTCTGGACTTCAATTCACTAATTTGATCATTTGAAGTAGACTTTAAAAGTGTCAAGATTCAGATAACACAAACAACACACGGACACCGGACACTATAGAAGAACTCAATGGCTCATAAAACAGCGGCTCAATCAATTATCTCAGCCCATAGCATCGACGGTAATTATACAAGAACTTTTCCCGTATCCGTCCGGGGCTCATCCTTATTTCTGCGCACTCCCATATAGGCACAGCTTTCACTTTAGCCATAGAGCATTTGAATCTCTCTAGAATTTCTATTTTAGAATGTACCTAGGTATCTACATACATCAAACCTGTTAGAACATTGCTTAGTATAGAAAATAAAATGTCAAAGGTATTTGTAGCCAAGTGAAGATCAGACTTTATAAGTAAAACATGAATTCGATTTACAAATCATGTTTTGAATTAGTGCTTTTCCGTACATTGTTATTCTATTTCGCCTTTTGAAGGTACTATGTGCATATGTGACATTATGCACTCTTTTGTTCCGCACAAGCGACTTTATGGTTCGTAAAGTAAAAGGTTGTAATAAAACGAGAACTTTAATAGCTCTGTAACTGATTTCGTAACTTGTCTTATTGTTAATTAATTCTAGTAACTGTTTTGTACCTTTGAGTGAATTTTATAGACACCGACTAACTCGAGTCGTGACTAAGGACCTTTTATTTTAAATTAATGATTGCTTATTCCATCTTCGTTAATACTCATACAATATCAGTCACTTCCAACTATTATTATGACCTTTCTCAAAACTGTCTTTAATTGCGTTTTCACTGCACTCCTGGGACCGTACTATATGACGTGTTTTTTTTTTCGTTTGGGAAAATGATCTTATCCTATCTATCTATGTCATATAGGACAAATCACGCTCTTGGGCGGAGCAGGAGGGTGTCAGACTTTTACAGACTAAAAACCCACTCCTGTTCCTTCTTTGGCTTCATCCCGGGGCCCCGGGCTTCGCTTTCACACTACCGAGCGAGCGAAAAAGAAGGATGGAGCTATACACCGTATATAGATCCATTCCCTTAATAGCTCAAAATTTGCTTGCCCACCATTTATGCGAAGAGACTGCCTCCTAAGGTGACAAACATCCAAACTTTTACACTTATAATATTAATAATTTTTATTGAGTTACAGAAATATTTCCTCTTCAAACTTAAATATAAACTAAACTAAATATTTATACTAAACCTCACTATGTACATAGGCTTAATACAAATACACTCAGGCGTCGAAGTACTCCTCCACATCGCTGTCATCCGGAAATGTGCCCAGAAGACTGGCAGCATTGCCACGTTGAATGGCAATGCTAATTCTTTAGGCAAAGAACGAGCCAGCCCTCTGGTCACGCAAAGCGTAGATCAGTCGGTGTGAAATTTCCTTGAAAAAATGCGCACTCGGACCCTATGACCGAAGGGTTTCGACCTCAAACGGCTCAAAACTGTAATTAAATTTGTGCCTTTTGAGGCACGCTTCTGAGCAGCCGCAGCGGCAGCGCCGGCATAGCCCGCCGAACTAGGAACATGGGATGGTGCAAGGGTGTCGACATAAGTTGCGCCCCGCACCAGAGGCCTACCCACATTCCACGGCACCAATTAATAATTAAGATTTAGACATAGAATTCATTTAAATACCGTCTCTATATAGTCTGTAGGTAACTTAGATCAGCTACCACTTTTATCTAAAATCGTTACCGCATGGATTCCTAATTAATTGTTCAACAGATTAGGTTGAAGTTGATAAAGTAAATATGTATATTTTTCGTTCAATGTTATTTATTTTTTTATAACTTATGACGTCATCTGTTCAAACTCAAATCATAAATTTCTTGCCAAAGCTACTTTAGGACTGTCAGTCTTGGGCACGCCACAACAGCATCGAAAAATTCCATCTTTAAGGAATGTTAGAGAGGTTTCACTGCGTCCTCACTTTCTAGGTTCTCACTGGGCACGGTTGTTTCGGGAGGTTCCTGTTTCGGATTCGGCGAACAGAAACGATCGGGTATTATAATTATGCAAATCGCCCGGAGGACACATTGGAACTTACAATGGAGGTCTACCCCGCTTGGGCGAACCACCACTGTATCCTTATGGAGAATTCGGCGGCGGAGACAAGTCCTGGTCCATGCCATGTTACGGATCCAGAGATTATGCGATGCAACAGACTTCTTTGCGTCTGGAAGACACGGTGGGGCATATGATGGAAGTCTGATCCACTTGGTCACAAGTTTTAGCTTTCGCTATTGTAGGTATAGTTTAATTCAAAACTTGTTTGTAGCTTGTCCTACAATGCGATTTTGGGGGATATAAAGTCTTATATTGACAATCACAGGTATAATAGTTTACTTACAGTGTATAGGATCTATTCTTCTAGATTCATCATCATCATCATTTCAACCGAATGACGCTGAAATGATGATGATGATGATGAACTATTGGACAAGGGCCTTCCCCAAGCGTCTCCACAACCACCGATCCTGTGCGTCTCGCATCCACCTTCCATCTCTAGATTGCCTGGAAGAAATCGCCGAGTGCAATAAGGCCGCCAATTGTGTTTTTTTTATTTTTATAAATTTTAATCTTGGTGAACAATAAAGTAAGTATATATAAATAAACAAATAAGATTTATCATGGAATCTTATAAACAAATGATTTTTCCTCTTGTATTATCTATTACAGATATATTAACAAAAATATCACAGCACCATTTTAATTATGTTATCTCGTCTAAAATGAAACGACATTTTATCACGGCTATAAAACAAAGTAAAGCAATAAATTTGATCCGGTATTAAGTATCAATCGGGCACAATCTAGTTTTTTAGTTGACGAAGACAAACGGTTGCAATAACTTAGGTTTTATTAGTACAACATAGAGCTTTATAGTGCCAACAAATAAAGTTGAATTCAAACGTAACTTTGTGTAGGTATATTATTTCGTCACTACGGCTCTAAATGATAAAGGAACAATAGTGTTATTCTGCACAAATCGAGCCTTTTCAAAAACGAAATCTAAAAAGAGATAAAAGGGTTTGGACCGACAGATAGGCGGACGGACAACAAAGTGATCCTATAAGGGTTCCGTTCCTTTTGAGGTACGGAACCCTAAAAATCATCCTAAGCGACATTTCAAGTTTTTTGCAGGTTTTTTTTTCATTAGAACAGTGCCAATCAATGTATTATCATAAATACTTTTATATTCAGAAAGAAAAAAAACATCCGCTGCAAAAAACGCAAAAATTCAAAACTGAAGAAAGAGGGAGGGTAATCACAGAATTACAGCCCCCATCTCAGAAAGTGGAGGTGTGTGACCATTACAGGCTGAGTAATTAGCTGATTATGCAATGTTTTCTTTCATGAGCGCCGGCAGGACTGTTTTCATGGAGTTACATATTCAGCACCTCTTCTTATATATGATAGGTTTTTTTGCACATACATATATGTATATAAAGATAAAATAACTAACGTTATACTAGATAGAATTAACTTTGTCTATTTATGCAGAAAAAAATGGGGACCAAATGCGACGAACGTTAAAGCGAGCTCCCATGTTTTAATACTTGCCATGGTTAAACAAGGTTCTCTTATAATTAAAATATGAATATAAATTTATCTTATTATTATGCTAATAAATAATAGTATAATCTATTATAATATGACCTAATTTTTTTTATTGTTATTGATAGGCTCGCTTTTGACCACTATCTCACCTGATGGTAAGCGATGATGTGGCCGACGATGGAGCACGCTTGCCTAGAAGTAACCTATTCACTCTTGACTTAAATACCACTAGGTTGTAGCTTTCAGGTTAATAATATTAATCCTAAAACGCTCGCATCAAAATCAAATAAATAAAAACGATACGCTCATAAAAAATAAATAATCAATACAGATCAAACCATTTTCCAAATGTAAGTATGTCAAATGCGACGATTCTACAATCAATTATTGCAATAATTAATTTTATCGTCTCCGCCTCACCCACGTAACAGCACGATTTCGCTTTTAATGCAATTAGCGACGTGTCACAATATTTAGAAAAATATTAGTCTCATCCTAAACACCTAGTATTAATCATATGTCCACATTTGGCGTTTGATATTAAAAAAAAAAACACATTAATTTCTATTTCGCGCGATTTAAGTTGGTATGGTGAGTGATGGCGTAAGTTTTTTTAGGTGAGATTCATCCAATGTTTTCTTCCGCTTTAAGGTGGATAGAGTGTCAGTCTTTCACTGGCTAAAACTCACCTGTAAGGTTCACAGTGGCCGTTTCTTGCTATGGTAAATCTTTCGAACATTCCCGCAGTAGCATGAGTGAGATCTTGGTTCATTTTCTGGATGTGTCAAAGTTATTGGGTTTTCCATCTTGAATATCTAACAGCTTGAAGTCTAGATAAGTGCCCTGATGGCGGGTGGCTTGTCACTCTTTTATATAGTACTTCAAAATAAGTGGCGTAGATAAATAAGGGTGGCCGTCTAAGAAAAATCTTCTTTTTTTTTTCGCAGCAACCTTACAGTATTTCGTTTATTGAATACTTGTATCTGCAGGTACACAAGAGGTACTAAATTTACTTATACAGTACGCTTGGCTACATATATTGGTTAGCAGTACACCTGCAGTTCTGACATCAGGATCGCGGGTGTACCTAATTTTTAGAATATCATTTTACTGGAGTAGGTACACAGATTTTCAAGAGAGGTACGTAAAGGTATACAGAAAGTATCAAATAACTGTAAAAAATAAGTAAAAAATTTAGGCAAATTTGGAAATTACACCCGCCATTCTGATGCACACGGGAAATCAACAATTGATTGATTTCCCATCTTAAAAAAAAATACTATACGGGCATTGTTTTTAACTGTGTTTAAGGATCATTACTGTTAGTTCTTAATGACATAAACTTTCTACTACTGAGCTCAAGTTTTAACTTTTATTAGATGCAATGATAATAAAGGTATGTTAAGTAAGTCGCTTCAAAGGCGATGCAACTTAATGCCTCCAAATATTTTGACGATATCTGTCCATCTCTTTGATGGTTAGCTTACTATCCATATAATTTTACTTCATCATAGTTTTATCATTTCTACAATTATTTTTAATTATCTTCTAGGATTTATAGAAAACTATGCAATCTTTAAATCTAATAGAAAGTTTGTATCTTAATTCGTTAATTTTGTATATAATATGTTGTATTTTTTTTATTATTGATAGGCTCGCTCTTGACCACTATCTTACCTGATACATAGCTCGCTTGCCTAGAAGTAACCTATTCACTCTTGACTTAAAGATAGCGGCAGGGAAATCCTCTGCTTAGCTGTACGTACAATAAATGTGTTCCCAAAAAGTTTTGTATATGAAGGTGGGATGTCCACCGTGTAAAGGTGGTGCAACGCCGCACGTCTAGTAGTCCGATGATGGAACGGACTGGGCGTAATTAAATTAAGCAATTCCAATGCACACTCCCTGAAATTTAAACGATAGAAAACCAACAGGCTAGCAACTCGACCTCGATGCTCAAAACTTTGAAGGTAGAACTACACTGCGTACACGTGTGGCACACACGCCGATCTGGGTGCGTCAATCTCCATACATTTTATATGGCAACTAGACTTGTAGAGCTACACTTGATCCACGCCACGTGACGTCGTTCTATGTACAAATCAGGCGTGCTACACGTATGCGTCGGTCTAATGTAATTTCCCGCACCCTAGGAGTGGTGGTGGAGCGGAGGGAGTATCAAACTTTTACTGACTAAAACTCACCTGTGTTCCTTCAGTTGCCCTTTGAGTTATAATAATATTATTTATTTGCCAAAAAAATTACAACAATTTTTTACATATATATGTCCGCACCACATAAGTAAATAAATACATACACATTATAGTAGCATCTGTAACCTAACTAGGCAAAGCCTGTATTTTGGCTATGACAGCAATTCCCCCGAATAGCTATTTTTACCTTTATTAAACACAGTAATCAAAATCAATATTCAGCAAAATTTCAATTTTTTTTTTTTATAATAAAAACACTGCCTTTTTGTGTGATATGAAAATGTATGGGAATGAAGTGTAAGAGAGTTGTGTATGTGTATGTAACTCGGTTAAAAAGTGAGAATACAGTAGCCAGAGCTACTTCATCAAAACATCGGTAATTAAAAAAAAAAATCATCTTGTTTTTTTTGTCAGTGGCCAATATCACCCATACCTACTATACTATGAACGCAACCGTCGTCGGCCAGAACAAAGATATGCCTAATTAGTGATTTGGTTGCCTAACATTAATCAGCCGACCTCCACTCATACATTCACCACCCTACGCAAAATTAACTAAGATTATTTCATGATCATTTCTGATCAATTGTTTCATTAGGTCAAACGATGACTAAATTAATTATTGTGATAAATCATTTCACTTTCATATTATCTAAACTAATACCTACTAATAAAACTGATAAAATTGTTTGGCTGTTTGTAAAAGGCAGTTTCTGCAAGTATTGTAGATCTGTACTGTAACTGTGTCTGTGTGTATTCTACAAAAATCTCACCGTGAAAATTTAGGTGAAGTGAGTGATAAGTGAGTGAGAAGTGAGTAACAAGTGAGCGAAAAGTTGATGAGAAATGAGTGAGAAGTTAGCAAAAAGTGAGCGGTAAGTGAGCTAGAAGTAAGCGAGAAATAAGCAAGAAATGAGTGAAGTTTGACACTCCGTCTCGTTCCACCCAGAATAGGAAGTCATTAGCTTTGATTATTTCGCCATTTTCACGAGTAAATTAAATAAGAAAATCCATACGTTAGTTAATGTTACTAGAGCAGTGATGGCCGAGTAGTAACGGCATGTCCTTGGAACAAAAATTCAAAGACACAATATGACATCCACCAACCCGCACTGGACCCGCATGGTGGATTACGGCCCGTTCCTCTCCTAGAGAGGAGGGCTGAGTCCCAGCAGTGGGAATATTATAAGGCTGATTATGCTTATGTTTTATGTTACTTACTAAACTAAGAAGACCAGGGGCCCCGGCTTTTAGAATTCCTCATGGGTGCTCATGCTCATTTGATGACTCGAAAAATTGGCAAAGAAAAATGCACACTGATCGACCGACAAATGTCTTACATACTGCGTACTTAATTACTGTTTGATAAAAATATAAAATGAAACCATTATATAAAAATGAAACTAGTTTTCATTAACAAGAAATATTATAATTTATACGTAACCTAAAAGGCGATTACTGATCTGTTTCTTGATGTCTATTCTCAGAGGTGCTAGGCACCCACTGTTTATTTCTCATGGGTGTTAGAGCCCCCGAGCACCCACGGAGTCGGCGCCCCTGAGAAGACCTATTATGATATTGAATGAAATACACCTCTTTTCATATTTTAATACTGATGTTTAATATTCATAAAACATTATACTCGTCAATATCAGCGGATAACAGGAAAACGCCATTAGCAATAACATCAAACACAGCTTAGAAAATACTTTCACCATCTCAGTCATCTCTACGGATTACCGTCTTTTACTATTAACGTAGATTATCATTAATAATGCGAATTTCACACCCACAAATTATAAACTGACTAATCTTTTCACGTGATTTTCCCTCCTGCCTGAACCTTGCATTTTATGAACATAACATGGCATGGGCGGCAGTCGCCGCCTCACGCTACTGCCGCCGAGACCCCGTCCCCTACGGGGGCTACGGTGGCTGGTAGTCACCAGCCACCGTAGTCGTAGGCTTGCGGACGACGAGCATGGGTAGCTCACCGTCCGTGGATAACCGAAACCGAGTCGTCGACGGCGTGTGTGCGCCTCAAAGAGATGTCAGCAAAACCGTAGTGGTTTAGCAGGGCGGAACCCTACTAAAGATGTAAAAAAATAAAAGGCCAGTTTTGACATCATTCAAATAATACTTAAATACACAAAAAGAATACTCGCAATATATTCCATCGTATTATTTAACGCGCCAAAAAATTGTTTGTATTTTTGTAAAATACTTAGTTATTATTTTGTTGTTTTTTTCAGTTTCGTTCCAAGTTGTCCCGGAAAGCAGAGGGCAACTGTAGGGCACAGGTAAGTTTTAGTCAGTAAAAGTCTGACACGCCCTCTCGCTTCACCCTAGACAGGGAGAAGTCATTGCATAATTAACCACTTCAAAAAAAAAAACAGGGCTCTATATTCATCTCACCCATTTTTTGTATTAATTTATTCTTCCATATTTAACAATGATATGCCTCGTAAGCGTTCATTAACACTTAACACCATATCTCCTCTAAAAAAACTAGCCTAATATAAACCAAATGAACCGGCTCTAAACTTAAGAATGCGTAGAATTAAATAAATTAAGTTGTGTCAGAGTTGTCCGTCATAAACGCAATAACGATACAATTATAAACAATCTCACGAAAGTCGGGCCAGCCCAATAAAAATAACAACGGTTATCAATTACATATCGACCGACTCATAAATACTTATTTCAGGGACCTTTGTTTTGGTAGAAAAACCCTTTGAGCGTTAAAGAACGAGAGAGAAGCAATCTGTGTGGTTCTTTCCTCAAAAGACCACTTCAAACACTAATCTGCATGGTTCTCATATGATTTGACCTTCCCTCATCAGCCTTTAGTAGCGCCCCCTAGCCAAGTTACAACCGTTTCGTTTCGATTCTCTTTTCGTTGATCGCCTCGAGTCGGCCACGCCTCCTATTCCTTTGTTCTGACCACGTGACTGAGCGTTGAGATGACGTCATAACAATGGAATCGGAGGCGTGGCCGAGTCGAGACGATTGACGAAAAGAGAATAGAAACGAAACAGTTGTAACTTGGCTAGGAGGGCAGATATATAGAGAAAAACCCTATAGGTGTTAAAAATCGAGAGAGAAGCAATCTGTGTGATTCTTTCCTTAAAAGACTATCTCAGACACTAATCTACATGGTTCTCATATTATTAAAATTTGATCAATATAGGTTTGCTATATGGACTTTAAATGAGACTTTGACCTCCGAGTTTATTTCGGTGTTTCTTCTCAGGGTAGGCAACTAGGAAAAACCAGCCTCAACTATTTTAAAATGATGTATAAAAGTGTTTTTTATAAAACTTACTTACAAAATAAATATCGTGTGAAGAAGACACACACTCACAAATTTTCGCTTTTATAATATTAGTGCGGGGAGTAAATATGAAAGAAGTCTTACCGTGACGGCTGACGGGATAGACTGGGAGATAAAAAGGTGTGGCGACTACCCCAAGTAAAATGGGACAATGCCAGGAAGAAGAAGAACTCTATCCGGATTATTATTATTTTTTTAAGGTTGGAAATCATCCAATGACTTACCCAGCTCTAGGGCAGAGCAAGAGGGCATGTCACTGTTCTACTGACTTAAACCACACCTATATTCCTTCTTTGCCCTTGCGTTCCAAGACCACGGGTTTCCCTAGAAAGAAAGAAAAAGAATTTATTTGGTTCAGCACAAGGCACAAACACAATATAGGATAAACACGAAACAAAAAAAAAAATAAAATAAAAAAAAGAAGTAACAAAAAATGTATTTGTGTGCCTCACGGCTGCACCAAAATAGGTCCAGTTCAGCATGAATGTCAGACAACTAGTGCCTGACCCTATCAGAATCAACACATGGCTCCAGTAAGCTTCGGCCCTGCTGGGCTGCTACGGTTCTGCTGACATCTCTTTAAGGCGCACGTGGAACAACTGGAAACCAACCAATCAACCGCTTGCTGTTTTTAAAACACTATTTTTTTTAATATCTGCGGAATCTATCCCCCAATTCCCAGCCTCAACTTAACCCAGACCGGTTCTTCAATGGTAACAATAAAGTGGTCATTTACACTGGTCGATTATTATATGTACGCCGCACGTTCCAATTAGAGCTTTATTAATAATAGTTAAAATGCGTGTCTTTACGATCTGTCTGTCTGTGGGTCTGTAGCACGCGAACATATCGGCTCATATACGGAATTACGCCGTGACGATTGATTGTGGAACACACGGTAGGATTTTTTGGACGTGTATTTTATTTTAGTAGCCTTATTGTGAGAACTTAAAATCTCCTCGCGGTTGTCGACCGAGTGTCTTCGCAAGACTGTGCAATACTTTGGTCACATCGCAAGGACAGACGGTGGCAATTTTGAAAGGCTCATCGTGAACGGAGAAATAGATGAGAACAGGCCTTCTGGTCTGGCGCAGCCCAATACTTTGGTCTGACCAGATCCGCACCGCTTTTGACTCTACGGTACACAATTTTATTTGATATTTTTTATTTTATTTATTAAATTAGGTTCACCAACGACTGTAAGCACTGAATATAGCAACATAACACTATAAAATTAAACTTCAGCGCAATAATCACTTACAGGTAAACACCACATGCATGAAACAATAAATAATAGATTAAGCTACAGTAAAAAATCATTCAAAAAAATTTCATTAAATTAATTAAAAATTCCAAAAAAAAAACAACTAAAATTCATAAAAAGTTTTAAAAATGCATATTCACAAACAATCATAGAACATATTAAAAAGTATAAGACATTCATAAGCACTATTAAATTCATTAAAAAAAAAAAATATCATACAAAAATCATATTTTTGCATGCACAGTGCCCTTCACCCTGCCAAAGACAGAAGCGGAGGAGAAGCAGAGAAAGACGGAAGAATATCATACAAGTGAAAGTGAAGAAGCAGCATCGAGGAATACGACGCAAGGAGGAAATTTTATTTAGCTGAAAATGTCTGAGCCTAGACCTTCTATAATAAAAAGGTCAAATGACATTAGTTTACCCTAAGGTAAACTAATGTCAGTTGACTATTATAGAATCTACTGTAAGTTCAACAGATAAATAAGAGATCTAAATGTTGGAGTACACTCACTTTTTCCTTCTATCATCTCTTCCGAGTCGATTTATAAAATTTTGTCCGATTAAAATTTAGCCATCTGGATTGCTCTCCTTCCTCCTTCAAAGAGATGTCTTTGAAAATAAACTGATATAAAAAAATTCAATCAACAGAATAAAACAGTTTTTTTTTTTAAAGAAAGAAAATCGGTTTATTTACGCGAAATGACGCAATCTTAAAACTAGCTAACAAACATAATCAATAGATAGGGAAGATATGCGTCACATCCGCGCAAAATGGCCGAACGCTCAGCATAAAGCTGCGGCCTTACGCATAATGCGATAAGCTCTCAGCGCTGGATTTCAGCGTGGGCCGGTGGCGGTGGTTTTAATCTACTTGTCAAATCGTGATCACACTTGAACTGCTCCAAAAATAATCACCTCGTGTGTGCCACACCCACCAAAGTCACAGATCTTACGCCATCGAACCGTAGCGATCGCTAACAACCGCCGATTCGTCTCAACGAGTAAAATATATGCCATATAACAACAAGGCACGATCAAATCTATTACATTATGTGTTAACACTTAGATAATAACGTTATTTCATACTATATTATTGCGTGGCTTATATATACTCGTACATATATATAAGCCACGTGCAATATGGGGCGAATTAATTGCCATTTTTTAAGGCAATTACGAATTTAAGCCCCTTGCCGGGGCTACGTGATTGTTCGAAAGACTCACTGCGGTCCTGGAACGCAAAAGGCAACTGAAGGAACACAGGTGGGTTTTACTTGATTTAAGTCTAACACTCCTTCTCGCTCCACCTAGAGCGGAAGAAGTTAGTTATTTGGTTTTCCATTGCATCCCACTTTACGCAATACCGTGTCCTCGTGGGCCCGGCGATCGGCGGCAACGATCTCTCGCGCCGGGCCTTGGTACAGGCCATGGTCCGGAGCGAGGAGGAGTAGCCACTCCTCCTCGTCTCCGCGTGCGAAGCAGTAATGCTAGCAAAGAAGACGGCACTACGTACGAGAGAACAGCCCTCACGCACCAGCCGCCGGGATCCCGATCCCGTTTTTCAGCCACTGTAGGCGCGCACTTACGGACGGCGAGCAATAGGTAGCTTGCCGTCCGACAGTCCGGTAACCATCCGGACAAAGCCCAAGTCATCGATGAGCGTACACTACGCGTCGTTGATGACTTGGGCTCGGTCCACGCGCACCTCCAAGGGCGGGAGATATCATTGGATGATTCCACCTGGGTTTAGCTAAACGGAGTGTTAGATTTTTACTAACTAAAACCCACTATGTACCGACAGTTGCCTGGAGATAGTTTCGGACAATCTCGAAACCTGACAAAGTTTTACCTAAATAGACACTAACATCTAACTATGGATATGGGCCCAAACACAAAACTGCATTGTGACGTCACATCGTAAAAATCTACGAGCTCATACGATGCGTCGCAAGAACTTGCGAATTGATTCGCATCGCAAATTCTGTAGAAACCTTTTTTTATTTATATAAACTATTACTTGACTGCGATACCACCTGAAGGTAAGCAGTAATCCAGTCGTTGATGGTGAAGCGCACTAGTTTATTTAGAGCCTATTCACTCTAGTCTTGAAGACACCTAAATTATAATCGGACAGGAACACAGCAACAGGCAAATTGTTCCAATACTTCAATGTAGGTACTCGGTACAAACGACGAGGCGAAACGCTTAGTCCGTTCCGTAGAAGTGTCAACAAAGCCACGTAAGGGTGGACAGTTACACACCTAAACACCGCTTTGCCGCACGAAATCGCATCGCAGCAAATCACATCGTAGGTTTCTGCGATGCGGGGTCGCATGGCATCGCATCGCATCGCAGTTTTGTGCGGTTGTCCTAAATGTAAAATATTACCCATAGTGAAACTTTAACTCACTAATATTCCATAGATGCAAAAGTCTATAATCTTTGCCGACACATTCCTCGATACGCTAGTTCAAATTATGAGTATTAAACTTTTTTTAAAAAGAACAAAGGAAGTCGTTGGCATTTTACTGACTGGTACCTCCTGATTTTTATTTGGTGTTAATTTTATAACAGAGATAACGATATATTTTGGATAAGTTAATATGTTGAGGTAAAAGATCTAAATTCGTATTTGCATACATGTTTTTTATCTCCGTTTGTTTTTTGTTTTTTTTTTTTTGTAAATTAAGATCGAGGTAATCGGAAAATCACTAGTTTTTTTGTACCATTTTTAGTCAGGTTGAAGGTTTTCGACTTTTTTAGTTATTAATAAGCTTGTAGAGCATTATATAGATAAGTTTAAGCTAGAAAAAATCTGCCTCGGCCAGGTCATGTTGTAATGCTTTTTTTGAGGGGGACAATCATTCACTCTATTTGAAAATTATTCACTCTAGGGTGGATCCTGCGTCAGGCGGAAGGAGAAGTTGCCGTGTTGACTCTCCAGCCACTCCTCAAAGAGGGAAATTACCGACATAATTGTGGTGTGCCCATATGTTATGATGCTGGAAGGTCTGTAAGGAACATCTTTCTGTAATGGCAACACCATACTTTGGTATACCTTATTTTTCTTCCCTTTCACTCCGTAACATGGCCTGGATCAGGGCCAGACGCCTGACGTTTCGCTTCCCTCCACAAGTATTACTTTCACCATCATCATCATCATTTCAGCCTAAAGACGTCCACTGTTGGACAAAGGCCTCCCGTAAGCGTCTCCACAACGACCGATCCTGTGCATCTCGCATCCACCGCATTCCCGCGACTTTCACCAGGTCGTCGGTCCACCTTATGGGAGGCCTTCCAACGCTGCGTTTTCCGGTGCGCGGTCTCCACTCTAGAACCTTTGGGCCCCATCGACCATCCGTTCTACGATCAATGTGCCCTGCAGGATTACTTTGGATGCTGAAAAACAAAAGTCCAAATTGCAGAACAATACATATTTGTTACCTAGGGGCGCATGGGTAGTGATATAAATAGTGATAAACGATAGTGAATTATAATTATAAGTAAGTAACTTATAGATCGGACTAGCGAAAAATAATCTAGTCCGTGTCTCGCGACGGTCGACATGCAAAGGGCGAGAGACCCTAAGGGTTAGCGTCCCAAATTGTAGCCTCATGTTGCCAATTAACGGTTTAAGTATCAATTTACTTTGAACATAGATAGAATAAGAAAACTAAAAACACTTAACTAATTAAAATTACATATACACAATAACTCCTACCTAAAATATGGCGTCAAAAAATTCCTCCACATCGCTGTCGACTGAAAGTGTGCCCAAAAGACTGGTGGCATTGCCATGTTGTATGGCAATGCTTAATCTCTGACCGAGGTAAAAGGTGTCAACTAGCCGTTTGGATAATTCTATAAAAAGCACATGCAAGCAGCTAATTAATTAAGTTAAATATGTTTACTTAAATTTTTGGAACACTAAATCAAAAGTGTGTTCCTACAATATGTGACGCCACAGTGGATTATCATCAAATAACGTCTCCCTCTCTGAATAAAGCGAGAGGGAGTGTCAGTCTTTTGCTAAGTAAAACCCACGTATGTTTCTTCAATTGCTCTTTGCGTTCCAAGGTTTACTATTGATAGGCTCGCGCTTGAGTCACGTGCCCCCTTAGCCAAGTTACAACAGTTTCTGCCACGAGGCCACGCCTCCGATTCCTTTATTCTGATGTCATCTCAACGCTCAGTCACATGTTCAGAACAAAGGAATAGCAGGCGTGGCCGACTCGAGACGATCAACGAAAAGAGAATCGAAACGAAACGCTTATAACTTGGCTGGGGTGGCTGATGGAAAGCGACGATGTGGTTGACAATGATTGTACGTATGGACAAGCTGTCCACCATGTACCGGTGATATAAGGCCGTAAGTCTAATGGTCCGATGATAGAACGAATTTGTCGGAATTAAACTGTGCAATTCCCATGCACACTCCCCAAAATGTAAACGATAGAAAGCCGACAGGCTAGCAACTCGGCGCCGAAGCTCAAGACTTTGAAGCTTCGATCTTCTTGGCATGTTTTTTTTTATTATATAAATCTATATATATATAAAAAGCATCATAAAGAATGAAGATATCTGCAGGAGAACCAAGGTCGCCAAAATAGCCCGAAGAATCGCCAAACTAAAGTGGCAGTGGGCAGGGCACATTGCTCGTAGAATCGATGGTCGATGGGGCCGAAAGGTTCTAGAGTGGCGACCGCGCACCAGAAAACACAGCGATGGAAGGCCTCTCACAAGGTGGACCGACGACCCGGTGAGAGTCGCGGGAGTGCGGTGGATGCGAGACGCACAGGATTGGTCGTTGTGGCGACGCTTGGGGGAGACCTATGTCCAACAGTGGACGTCTTTCGGCTGAAATGATGATGATGATATAAAAAGCTGACTGACTAACATATCAACGCACAGCCGAAACTACAGGGCCTAAGAGCGTGAAAGAAGAGGCAATTTACCAAAATTCACCCCTCAAAAGAACGAATGGGTCGAAAGTTTGTATGGAGAAACAACATTCACGCGCTGACAGACGATAGTATATAGTATAATAAACCAGCTTGACTACGATCCCACCTGATGGTTAGTAGTGATGCAATCTCTTCTCTTGGCTCTTTCAAACAAATTGGGTCATTCAGTTCCCTTCAAAATGGTTGAGCTGAGTGGGGCTGATGCACGCGTCATTCTCGTGAACGGGTGCCGTCAGTTGAGACTGGTCATGTCTTAGTTGCCATTGGCTTAATTTAATTTCTATTTTTTAATTCGTTTTTTTTTTTTAAATATTATTACTTATCTACATAGTGCTCACATATTAGAAGCGACAAGAAATATGTAACCAAGATTTATGTAACTCATAATATGATTTAAAAGAGTGTCCATGGAGTTTCTTGCACGTTCTTCTCCATAAAGATCTACGCTTTGGAACGTGCAATTTCGCTTGCCGGAGTCTGCTTTTTCCTGACAGCTACAACTTAGGGGTCTTTAAGTCAAGAGTGAATAGGCTACTTCTAGGCAAGCGTGCTCCATCGTCGACCACATCATCGCTTACCATCAGGTGAGATAGCGGTCAAACGCGAGCCTATCATTAACAATAAAAAAAGCTTCACTTGTTTTATTTTTTTGACTGGCCGACATTTTGACAATTCAAAAGTGCCTGTAATTGGTATATTTGAAATAAACGTTTCTGATTTCTGACAATTTCGCAGCCTGACAGAAAAATAGACATTATAGGCTTCACTTCAACTTGTAAGTGTTGAAGCAGCTGCGTTTTTGTACTAATAAAGAGACGTATGCAATACTCACGTTAAGCAGGACATTTAAAAACCAATATGATAATGAATAAAAATCCACTTAGACAAAAACTGAATGACCTTTAGAAATGACAAATGTAAAGTAATAAATAATAACATCGGCCGATACAATGTTTTTCCCAGTATCGCTACTAAGTCAGTCGCCTTATGTGTCGACTTGTCATATATTGATAAATACTGAATATTAACAAACAAGACTGGAATGTGAGATCTTACAAAACACTCTGTTAGTTGTACCATAAGTAATGAACCGAGCCCACCAGTGAACAGTGCCGTAAACAGGCCGATGCCGGCGGTGCCCAGGCACAAGGCGCAGACCCTGATGGGGCGCGGAAATGATCAAACCAAGAACAAACAAAGTTTTGTATCATCCATTTCATCAAAAGGAGGTACTGTTACCAATTCCCTCTCGCTCCGTACCATAGCCTGAACTAGATCCGGCCGCTCAGGTCGCCCCCGTTGATCACCTCTACAGTCAGAGGACACGGTGGGACTCTACCCAAGAGAGGAAGAAAAGAGGCAGTAAGAGGGGCGGTTTCAGAAACTGGACCGGGCGTATAAAAAAGCTAGTTACGGCACTACCAGTGACCAGTCTTCAACTAATCCTGTTTAGGAAATTTGTTATAGCTTATCTCATTTGTACCTACCAATTTGTCTACTAATAGATCTAAACGCTTTAAAACCACTTCTAAATACCGATAGGCCAAACCCAAAACTAACAGAAGACAAAAATATTGTAGTCATAAAGATGCATCTCCTCATCACACTAAAGCCTCAAATATAATAGGGGACCGAATGTCCCCCGACATGACGCAAAACGCTCAATATATATTACGCTGCAACGTTGCCCAGCGTCCCGCAACTTGACTCCCAGCTTTTTACAACGCATTCACATATCTTGGAATAGCAGAAAACATAGGCTACTATTTATCTTGGGAGTAATATTGATATTTTTTGAGATTCAAGCAGGCGAAGCCGCTGGCAGAAGCTAGCTATCACAAAAACAAATAAAAAAAAAACCATATCATCATTTTTCAACAACAGTTAAAACAACGAATAAAACGTATCTAATTAAAACAAAACACCAACTAGAAACGATAAAAACAAGCCTAAAATATCACAACTTAATCCATACCAATAAACTCGAAACACTATTACTTTCCCTCGATATTTGCAGCGGTATAAACAGCTTCTCGAATAGAAATGATCGTTCAACCTGTAGCCAACAAGTCTGGCCGGCCCAAAGAATGCTCCAAGCTCTTGTTGAACTATCAAATTATGTTAATAACAAACTATACATCAAACAATTGCATAACAAAACCTCCTAACTAGTCGGCCATTAATTAAAACGTATAACTATCAAAGTTAAGTAGAAATTCGAGCCGAGCCGCTACTTTTAAATTATCGGAAAATCGACGTCATAGCAAATTGGATTCTGAGACATTTATCAGAAAAATCTGTAATAACATCTCTTGATAAATCGGCTGTTTACATTCCAACGTATCTCTGGTCAATCACCCAAACGAAAACCAACTCTAATCTTTCAATTTAAAGTTGAAATCTTATTGTACAACTTTTGAAAATTCCAAAGACGATCACTGGTCTCTGTATACATCAGTTCTACGAGGAGATATGTAGAATTATGAAACGTTTAGATCTTTAATGACATTTTAATTAAGGAGAATTTTGTGATTTTATATTTTTATACAAACTGTCAGATTACTGTCAAATGATATGTACAGATAGGTGATACAAATGTTTATATTTATATCATGTGACTGTGATTTATAAAAGTGGATTTAATAATAGGAAAATTCGTGACATATTCTTGGATTAATTAATAAAAATAATTGATGAATGCTTAAATAATAGGCGTCCATTACACGACAGGTTTTGCTGTCAGTTTTGCCACTGTCAAATATTTGGAATGACGGAAAACCTACCGTGTAATGCGATGATTGACGTTTGCATGACGAAAACAGTATGGCGATAAAATTCCGTCATTCAAACATCATTCATGATTGATGGTTTTGATTGACGCTTGCATGACCGTGTGACGCCTTAAGGTTGACACACTTAAAAAAACTTCTAGCAAACTCAAAAAAAAAAACTTTTTTTTAATATAAATAATGAATTTTTTCAACAAAATAGTTACCGAACCTCCAAATTACTACCTTCTGAACGATTGAAATCTAAATCCAATTACAACTTACCATCTCTCGTCCAAACCCAAGTGCGTCCAATAAACGTAGCGCCGTATCTTCCAACCATATCTAAATAATTTCAATGCCTTGCCATCCAACCGGGATGACCTTAGGGTCGGACTTTCTACAGCCTCCGACGCAACGTCATGCGACGTGTCAAGCCGTAATTAATGGGTAAAGGAGCCCTAAGAAAGCTGCTCGGTCGGATTTAGGCTAGAGACAAGTCTGAGCGGAAAAACGCGGCGAAACGCAAGCGGTTTTTTGCTCGATTGAATGCATCTATTGCTATCGTGTATTTGATTATTTCCCAACTAGCTTCTGCCAGCGCCTTCGCCCGCGTGATTGTAGGTTTCTCCAAACAAACTTGGACCCCGCAACATCACCTTAGGGACTGAATTTAAGAAAATCCTTTCTTAGTGCTCGCCTACGTCATAAAAGGAAACCTTGTGCAAAATTTCACGCTCCTAGTCATAGTAGTTTCGGCTGCGTGTTGATGTCAGTCAGTCAGTTTCTCCTTATATATATATATACTTAGATAATTCTGATTTAAGCATTTAAAGTTGATTATGTATTTCTCAAAGGGTTGCCTACACTAATATAGTCTGAAAACTGTAAAAATTTGGCATTTAAGTACAATTTGAGACCAATTCAAAAACCCGCCCAAGATGAACAGGAGTAGAAAGGTAAAAATTTGATGATACTAGAAAATAATTAACTCTTAAATACTGGATGTAGGCAAGAAGTAATTTATTTATCACGACAAAAATAATAACAAGTAACAGAAGGAACAACAAAGACATACAAATTAAAACACAATAAAAATTATAATATTTTATGCCTTGGTTGTCTGCAAGATTATTGTAAAGTGTCACTGCGGCCCTGGAACGCAAATGGTAACTGAAAGATTACGAGTGAGATTTAGTCAGTAAAAATCTGAGACATCCCTCTCACTCTACCCAGAGCGAGAGAAGTTATTTGATGATTTTACTACCAAAAATAAAAGCTTTGTATCTTTGGAAGGCATGACCAACTGACTGACTGGGTTGACTGTAAGAAAAGGTGCAGACCAGAGACAACGAAAATTTAGTTACGGGCAGCAAGAAAATTAACTCTTTGATGGCTCATGTAAGTAAAAGACTAACCCCAAATTAATTGGGAGAATTAGCTGACACTGTAGCTCGTTAACATCTTCCAGTAATACTAGGTCAATTAACCAACACCTGCGACGTTGACACAATTTGGGAATACTAACAAAGATGACATGGTACTTCACATTGGAACAGCCGCTCAGCATATATCGAGCGCAAGTTCGATCGTATATGGAGTACTGCTGTCATCTTTGGGATAGAACTGCCAAATACCAGCTTGTTGAAAACCACAAAACTCTAAATTCTTGAGCATCGACGCTACATTGCTAGCCTGACGGTTTTCTACCGTTTACATTTTGGAGAGTGTCGGAATTGGACAATTTGATTCCACTAAGCTCGGACTATCAGACGTACAATGATGACGTGCCAATGCTATTTGGTGGACAACCCACCCATACGCACAAAACGTTATGGGAACACATTCATTGTGCATACCTACAGCTAAGGAGTGAAATGCCCTGCTGGAGTCTGTGGTATAACATCCGGATCTTTAAGACAAGAATGAATAGGTTACTTATAGGCAAGCGTACTTCATCGTCGATCACATCATTACTTACCATCAGGTGAGACAATGGTCAAACCCGAGACTATTAATACTTTAAAAAAATAACAAGCTCTCATCGATGGGAACGAAAGGTTCTGGAGTGGCGACCACGTACCGACGCAGCGTTGGAATCCGATGAATTCGAGACGCACAGGACTGGCCGTTATGGCGACACTTGGGAGAGGCCCATGTTTAACAGTGGACGTCTTTCAGCTGAAATGATGATGAAGATGATGGTGATCAATCGACGGTATTCCGCTAAGATTTGCACATAGCCTTAGACTACAGGTACCAAATCTCCCGGTTTAATTATGATAATTTGACAGATGGCAAGTTCACAAATTAAATAATACATTGCAGCTTGTAAAGTGTGCGTTGTAATTAATGTGTTCTGTGTTTTGTTATGTCATGAACTGGTGGGGGGTTAATGTATGGGTGTCCAGGCTTTTTTTTAATTTCTTTGAGCTGTTATATATTATTGTTTTTGTGCGAGTAGGTAGTTAATTTTATTTTGAAATTGTTACCTCTTTTTTGAAGTGTATGGTTTGCTACTATGTCTCACTTTGCACCCAAGTAAACGTCCTCTTCCTTTTTCATCTTTGTGTAGTATGTAGGCTATTTCTCTACAATCGTATCATCAACCATTCGCAGTCCATATATAACCATGTGCTCTTTCAAGTTCTGCCACAATATTTAGTTCTTTGTCATCTACATCTGGGCCAGGCTGGCCCGAAACTTCTTTACGCCCCTTTTGGAGACCTAGCCAATATGCCGAAAAAAAAAATACCCTTCAATCATTAGTTATAATCACGATTTTACATCAAAAACTGGCGAATACCTTTCCAATAACCAACATTAATGTGAAAATAAAATCAACACAACCTTGCAACAGCTCAATTCCATTCATTTATGCTAAGTAATTGTCAATGTCTCTACAATTTAAATTATCAAAAGGAACAGTTGAAAAGTAATGTTTTATCCCGTAATCGTCGCCATTAGGCTGAATGCCTAGGCATTTAACTAATAATAGGCGCTTATCTTGTCCAGATGCACGCCATCTTAACGTGTTCCCGCCATTTTTAGTGTCAAAATGATTAGTTTTAAATAAAACACCTGTTTCACGGTGGGAAGCTTTATCGGGACGGCGATATCTGCGAAACCCACTAATGGATATAAAACTTTATTTATTTATCTGTGAATAAAATTTGATAACTGAAATAATAATTCGTAAAGGTTATATGAAGGAATAAGAAGTTCGTGTTTTCAATTAGCGCGAGTACTTAATCGGTATCTTGTAGATAGTGTGCTTATACATCTTTTTAATTTTAATTGTCATTGTTCTGGTAATTGAACAAATAACAAGCTTCTGTTTTTATAGTACTTATCTACTTACATGTTGGTGTGGAAACCGTAACTAAAATAAATTCTGACAAACTAACGATACATACAAGATGGAATTAATTTTTAAATCTTGAATTCTTCACCAACGATAGCCAGCTGTGACGATAATATTATATGTATTTATCGAATAATTGAAACAAAAATGACAAAACAAAAAAAAATAAAGATGATCGAAGAAATACGATTAATTGTGATATGACCGCTTATAGGTGCCCCCTTATTCACAAGCATATATAAAATACGGTACATAACAGCATACTTAAATGAAAGAAAAAACATCACTGATGAACAGATTCTAAATTTAAATTCTCCACAGAAAAATTTGAACAAAGAACCTGCTCACCAATATTTAAACTAATCATAGGGTTTCTTTTTTATAAAGACGGCCTAAAAATAAAATAAACAGAAATGAACAAAGTAAAAATTTCTTTATTAACCCCATTAGACATGTCACAGTTGTGACATCCACCAACACGCACTGGGCCCGCATTGTGGATTACGGCCCGTTCCCCTAAAGGGGGGCCCCGAGTCCCATTTGGATAATTATAAGGCTGATTATACCATTTTATAATTTGTTTCTGCATGTGCAATTTGTTGTGTAGGGTAATTGTAATTATATCATGTATTGATTTATTTTATGGACTCTAATGATCCAAAATAAAATTTATTATTATTATATTAATATACCCCACTGAAATGGAAGTAAGATTAGGAGACGGGAATAAAGAAAAACTTATTTCACCTTCAATCAAGACATTAACCTTTTCACCAGCTTGTTATCATTTTAAGAACATAAAACAGTTGCATGCTTCATTATAACATCGTAGCGCATTTCCCATGGAGACAATACTGACTCATATAATGGTGAAAGAAAATTTTAATCAGAACATCAGTTCCTGTATCAGTATACTTCGATAAACATACCGATTTCGCCTTAACAAGAAACCTGTAATTTTACATAGTTATTCGATAGCAGAATTGGTAATCGACTCCGATTTTTTATTATTATTTATTTGTGTGAAAAAGTCATCATCATCATCATCATTTCAGCCGAAAGAGGTCCGCTGTTGGACATAGGCCTCCCCCAAATGTCGCCATAATGACGGGTCCTGTGCGTCTCGCATCCATCGGACTCCCGCGACCCTCACCAGGTCATCGGTCCACCTTGTCAAAAAGTACATATATCCAAATCCCAAATAGGAAAATATTTCAAATTCGTTCAAAATTAAGTAAGTTAGAAATCGTTCAAATTTGGTGGAAGGGGAAACTTAATAAATTAGTGCGCCACACCATCAACGATTGCATCACTGCTTACCATCAGGTGGGATCAAAATCAAGCACTGGTTTATAACAATAATAACTTTTTTTGAAATTTCTAATTGAAAATTTAAGAAAAACATAGTCAATCGACTGTTTGAAATACCACAATTTGCGGGCAAAAATAATACGATTATTATTATGATCACACACAAACCATGTATTAAGTAATGCTTGTTTCTGATACAATATCCATATTTTATAACCGAAGCCAGATATACAACGCTCATTGATGAATTACTAAATGCTTTACTGTCTCCTACTCGTATTGACCAAAGAACGTGTATGGACTATCATAAGGAGAACATGGACCTTTAGGAATCACAATATTTCTGTACAGACAGATTAATGAGTTGGTGCCATTTTTTTCTAATCAGGTCGGGTTGACATTTCGTAGTAAGAAAGTAAACTATTCAATTGATTGCCAAGCGACCTCTTTCGAAACTTAAAAGTTTGTGGCATATTAAGATCATACTCTTATTCGGTTTTCAAAGAAGAATGTCATACTGTCAAATCGAAGAATTATTATGGTATGCAAAACAAGAAATTTTTAAATTTTAATTTATTTACGAACTGTGAACGAAAGAAGTTTAGTCAGAATCCAGTTCTTCAATTTTGCTTATCTCTGAGTTCTTCAATTTTGCCCAATTTCTTGCGATTTGACAGTATGACATGACGTCACAACATGACAATCGATCCTATTCTTATTTGGAACGCATTGCACCTTCTGGTTTTTCATGTATGATATGATTAATTTTGATAATAGGAACAAAAACACATTCCAGCTCTAAGCCTACTGTGCTTAGAGCTTATTATTTACTGCTATCCCTATTGTATCTGCTAATTAAAGTACCAATTAATTTGAAGGCTCTTTTAATTCCTTTAAAAAACTAGCACCTATAAGTTTTTTATTAAAGTTAAAGAATTTTAATCGTAACTTCCCATAAACCAGCTCCATTCAAACCGGAGCAGTCTATAGTCTATAACATTTTGACAATACTTTTTCGTATCATTCTTTTTCGCTTTGGCAACCCTACATATATAACGACCTCTGCCCTGTCGCGTCGTAAACGCATCTTTACAGTAATGAAACGCTATCAAGTCCAGTGTTGCCACTCTTAAGTAGCCACACCTAACGCGTTAAACCGCTTACACACCAGTGGCGTAACTCAGATTCTGTATCTTATATGAATACGCAACCGTTTACAATTAATATAGCTGCTAGTTGGCTATACCAAACCTATTTCCCCATTGGTAGTCCTACATAATGAAAATGCTACATAATTGTTTTAAAAACAAGTTATGGAAATCTAATTATAGGTACAGTGAGGGAAAGAGAGTCCTATACAGTCTCCTCAGGGATGACAGGCGTTCCTAGGTACAGAAGGGATTAGGCGGGATCGAAGCCTACTGGGGCCATGGGTTGTGCGAAAGAGAACTCCGGGGTCCTGGAAAGAAAGCAAAGAAAAAACATAGGAGTGGTTTCGCCCAAAGAATTAGCATTGCCATTCAACGTGGCAATGTTACTGAGGTAAAAATCCTACACTTCCTGGTCTTTCCCAAAAGGTGCCTTTTGAAGGTTTCCTCCCTAGTATGAAATCCAAAGATATCGGCTAATAGCTTAACAAATTACACTTTTTACCCTACTACGCGGCCCAAAAGAGAGTTATGTTTTTACCAGCCCATACATGTGTGTATGTTTCGACTGGCCTGTTGATCTAGTGGTTAGTGGCCCTGATTGCTATGCCGGAGGTCGTGGTTTCGATTCCCACCCAGGATAAATGTTTGTGTGATCAGCACGATCATTTGTTCTGTGTCTGATTGTAATTTATCTATAATATGTATGTATTTGGAAATATATAAGTATGTTTATCAGTTGTTTGGTAGTCATAACACAAGCTCTGTTTAGCTTGAGACTGGACGGCATTGTGTGACAGTTGTGGAATATTACACGTTGGTTCATCTATGGCGCTTTAGGGACCAAACTCATAAAAAATAAAAAATAAATTTAAGTCTAAAATTTCAAAAGAATGTCCCCATTACACCCATTCTTGACCACTTACGAATGTTTTAGCTGTAAAGTGGTGCAATACACTTCCCCACCTTCAAACTATAGAATCACAGTAGGTATGCTAGATGTTGATGACTGATTCCGTAATCAGTTAGCTTGACAAAAGAATGCACACGTGAACTTGATAATGATAAGAAAACCCCAGAAAAGTGAAAAGAGATCAAAATGAATGTTCAGCTGATGAATCATCGGTAAATAAATATCAGATTTAATACCTATACAAATCTTTTTTTGCTCTCACTCTCTGGGTGGCGCGAAGAGTCTCAGAACTTTACTAATTAAAACCCACCTGTCCGGGCTTCCACGGGTAGGTGAAAGCGAAGCCCGCCCCGGGATGAAGGCAAAGAGGGAACAGGAGTGGGTTTTTAGTCAGTAAAAGTCTGACACTATCTCTCGCTCCACCCAAGAGCGAGATTTGTCATTAGATGATTTTCCCACCTTAAAAAAAAACCTGTCCGGGCTTCTTCATCTTCTTCAGATCCTTCAGCTTCCCTTTGCAATGTCCACTGCAACTGTTTCAAAAAATCCCGCAGTCCTGGCAGACCTATATATACCTAAAACAAAACTAAAGACTCCTGCAACATAAGAAACAATAAACACAACCGTAATCTTGGACATCGCGGTTGGCGCAGTGGTTGAAGGATTGGCTGCTGCGCTGCATGTCGCGCAATCGATTCCCGCACGGAACAAAATTAAATATTTGTATGGCCTACAAATCGGTTTTCTGGGTCTAAGTGCCTTGTGTATGTGAGTTTCACGATACAAGAGATTGTTAGTGTGATTCAGATAAAAAAATAATTAAATAATCTTTCGATCTTATCTCAACATTTAAAAAGACAATACTAAAGGGCAGCCAACAATTCGAATGAAGATATCCGCAAGAGAACCATAGTTACTGACATAGCCCTTAAGAATCACCAACCTTCAATGGCAGTCGGCGAGATTTGCTTGTGAGGATGATAAATATGGCCGAAAGATTCTGTAGTACAACCGCGTACCAGAAGATGCAGCGTTGGAACGCCTTCCACAAGATGGACCTTGTGAGAATCGCGGGAATCCGACGGATGCGAGACGCACAGGACCGGTCGTTGTTTGTGGCGACATTTCAGGGAGACCTATGTCAAGCTTATGTTCAAGCTAACGTCATCCGGCTGAAATGATGATAATAAAAAAAGCATTCTTTTATCGCCAAATTTATCTCGCATTCGCAGCAAAACATTAAAATCCACGTAGTCAATAAATGATTCATGAATCAATAAAATATCTTTTGATGTTCCTAGTCGTAACATTTATAATGCATTCTCTATACAGCTTCTATAAATTTTGTATCATGTGAATAGCAAGCAGGTTAGACGTTGAATGTGGACAAATTAGAAAATTAAAAAAGATAAAATCTCCCGTCTGTAGGATCCTATCCGGTGCATAAATGAAACCGTTTGCTTCTAATAACTAAAATGACATTTCGAAAGAAGTAAACATTAGTTTTAATAGCTGGTTGGTTATAAAGATTCTCACGGGTGATCGCTGGATCTTGCGATTTTTAATTCACCTTTTACGTCATCGTATGGCAAGGTTTGTTCTTGTCTATGCATTGTGAGAATGGCCGTCAATCGGAATAATAGTGCTTGGCAAACTTTTAGTAATGGTCGCTTATTTTTCTTTTTTTTCATTTAGCGCTTTTTTTTATTTTGAGAGCAGTTTAAAGTGTGTGTAGTCTATGCTAATTTAATTTTGTCGTTTAAGTATATGGGTCTTGATGCAACAGATGAATCGTATGTTTTTCCCTACGGAATTTAATTGTAGATAGATTTCTAATCCGAAACCTATCCAGAAATTAATTTCTAAATGCCATGTTTGAAACATGTCAAACATATACACAAGCTAGAAAATTATCTTGTTGACATTGTATCCTTGGCATTTAGAAAGCACCAACCCTAAAAGTCATAGAAAACGAACAGGTCCTTCTAAATGACCCCAAGATGCGCCGTCGCCGCTCAAATACACATAATTTTCAAATTACCGTATCGAATACACGTTCATATTTCGAAGCCGTAATTATTCAATATAGTAACATTTAACACTACCAGTGAGTGAAGCAATGGTGAACGCCTTATACAAATTCACTAATTACTCGGCAGACGAACAGAAATCTATGTTCACTAGTTATGCAGGGATACAATTGGAACGCTATTTCCTAATTTAAGTTGTAAACTTAAATTAACTTTTTTCTAATTTTTGTTTTCAAATTGTATAAATATTGTTTTTTATTTATTTATTTACATCAAATGATGTACTTGTGTATTTAATGGTTGGGCATACGTTTGACAACTTCAATCTCAATTGATGGAAAGAAATGATGTGGTCGACATCGGGGGACACATGCCTAGAAGTAAACTGTTTACTCATGACCTGAAGGTACCTACCCGACCTAGGTAGCCGCTATCTCGAAATAGAGACTTCGGCATCACCGTAATTATCCATGGATAGAAATTCCTACATTCATTTTATACCACAAACAACTAACCTAAATAGGTGACACTAAAAAAAAACGCCGAATTTTATTACATAAACACTTTCCATCGACAATTTATCGAAATTATAGTGTTTTACGATCGATTGAAATGAAAACACGAGTAATCATTAGCTCGTCTATGGTAACGGTGGCGGGAAAACATCTGACGGCGGCCATGATGAGTTCCAAATGATATTTTATGCGATAATCAAATGAGTTTATCAAGAATTAACATAAATAGTACCGCAGTATATGCAAGTGAATGCTTCTTGTGTAACATTGCATTCTTGAGCCAGACTATGCGTAAGCGCTGAAACCGAGGTAATCGCGTACTTTCGCGGCGAATCGTAAACTTGAATCGATTTCGTGATATTTGTAGCATCGATATTGTTTTTTTATTAACATGTTTTTGGGATTATTTTTTTTGGGTTTTCCCACAGTTAATGTTGTGGTCAAGACCTAGGTGTTTGTTGTTATTTTTATCACTAAAAGGCTTGCGTAAAAATTATGCAAACGTCGCAATAACCCTGAAAATTTCAAAATAACTTTTTCACTCTGTTTAACCCGGCCCTGATTTCATGAGAGCAGTGGTGGCCGAGAGGTAATGGACCCGACTTACGAGTTGTAGGTCACGGGTTCAAAACCAGGCAGGTACATTAGCTAGAACCAAATTTCGAAGACGTGTGACATCCACCAACTTGCACTGGGCCCGCGTGGTGGATTTAGGCCCCAGGCCTGAGTCCCAACAATGGGAACATTATAAGTCTGATTATGCTCATCATAATTATTACTTATTTATTTATTAATTTATGTATTATCTTTACAGGGTAACCTAATGCTATAGTGTATTTATTGTTTCTTTTCTGCTAATCTATATAATAACATACATATATTATTCAATTTATTTTATATTATATGTAATACCAACACATAGTGTGTTTTGTTTAAATATATGTTAATCAATTAATCTATAGTTTCTATCATTTCTAGCAATAAGTAGGTATATAGTTCAATTTCGACTTCGATCAGTAGCTCTCAGACATTTTTTTTATTAAAATAAAAACAAGACAGACGACAGACATTTTACGGTAAGATACCAATCTTTTTGTAGCAACCAGCAGATATAACATTAATTAATTAGGAACAACTGAACTAATTGAAATTCAGCAAAGAAATTGATTAGCTACATACTTATTCGACTCATGCGCACATAGATAAAATCGAAGTATTCTTAAGCAAAAACTTCTTGATCTCAATTAGCTAATTAATAGTTTTAATAAGCGATACTTCATTGTTTATTTTTAAAGATAATAATCTAGAATTAGATAACAAAAATTGAAAACTGTACTGTAGTTGCAAAACATACATTATTATCATAGTAGAAAAATTCGCAAATTCCTACACTCAAATATGTTTGTCATGGGAAGACTTTCGACTAACATTACCACGCTTACAATTAATATAGATAATTTTAAATTACTGTTTTCACTCCGAACGTATCCGTCATAAAATTCACTCATCAACTTCGTCGAATCAATTCATACGTCAGATGAAAACCAACTAAACAACTCAAAAATATTCAAAACCCAACCTTAGTATTAATGATTTAAGGTCTACATAAAGTTACTATGTAAGTTTGTAAGAATGTCACAATAGTGATGTGACGTATAGAAATGTCAAAGACACAATGAAGCAATGAAATTGTCCACGCACGGACATTCCTCTCATAGTGTCAATATTGTTGTCTATTGTTCGGTGTCAATTAGGTAATTGAATTGAAATATGCCATTTAAGTAAGGCTTTGATCAACACGATACGTGTTTATCCGTATAGAGATTGTTAACGATATTGATATTGTGTATTGCGATTTTATTGTTCTTGGCAGTTATTATTGTAATTTTAGTTTTGGGGTATAGTAAAGAGTATCTAGATCTATCCATCTACATAAAGCTGGCTTATTTTACGTATTGTACCTAATTAATATTGTATGATGTAGTTAACTGTTGGGTTGAGACAAAATAAAATTTTGTATTCATATTTGGTACAACTACTATTTTATACATTAGACTTTCGAAATATGTATAACATTTAAAGTTTAAAACTCTATTTTAGCCTGAAAACTTGTTAAACTCTGGAATTATAGTAAGGGTTTGTTACGTTCAGTTAGAAAACCGACTCTAATTTGCAAAAATAAAATTATCAAGTTTTTTGAGGCCGCAAATTTTTTACATGTAATTTACTTTTTCAGCATATGGACTCCAGCCAACCAAAAATATAAAGAAAAAGACAATTCCAGCAAAAAAAAAAACTCAACAGACGTCGAGAAAAAATAAACAGACTCCCTTATCTTTCACAGATAAAAGATAAAGGCAAACATCTAGGAAGTTCTTTCAATTAAAAATCCTTCAATCAATCAGCAATACATTACATTACTCAAGAAGTACACTGCCTATGTTTTAATTGCACTACCCACTTTGCATCGCTATCAGCACCTTGACCTACAGTTGTCGGTTACTTTGATTCGTTATCAATTAAGAACAATGATTTTAATTTTGCATCTAAAAAATGGTAGGCTGTTCCGTATCATTTGAGTTTTATAGAAAAAAAGTGTTGAAGATATTTCTTAAGCATGTAAGCATATAGCGATGCGGTCAGTGCCTCGATCTAACTGAAACATTGGATTCGACTAAGGGCGGAATTCACCAATAAAACTAATCGCGTTTTAACGTTTGGCTCGCATAATTGCGTTTAGCCGCTGTCACTAGTGTCACTTGTCTGTATTTTTCTTTTGTTGTATTTTTACAAGTGACACTAGTGCCAATTCCGCCCCAAAGCGTTTGATAGCATTGCGTATAACCTAACATTAAACTAGTTGGTAGCTGGCAAGAACGACACGGAGTACTATATAAGAGTTTAAGATCTTGGAGGCTCTTACTTAAGTACTTGCCATCTTTCAGGTAGATGTCATAAGCGCCGTTGTTTTGTTTCTACTGAATTTTATAACTGATTCTTTCCGTTCAGTCAGTAACGTAAGTTCAAGCTTTGTTTTAGATCTTAGATTTTTGAGCTGCGTTTTCACTCCCAAAACAAGAAACTTAAGTTCAAGTTTGGAAAATTAAAAAATGCTCTCACTCAAAATTATTAGATTAATTAAACTTTAGCAAAACATGTTTCTGAAAAACTGTCAAAGCGTTGATAACTTAGTAGCCATTATTTCGCGCGCTTTTAAAGGTCACTGTTAGCCGCCCAGAGACAATTTTCACTAAGCAAAGACCACAAAATAGGTCATCCAACTCACTAAAAAGTTTACAAATATTCCTGCATAACTCAAAAACTCTTTTCTATGTCAGGGTCTGAAACGAGCGTGTTGGGCGTGGTTAAACGTAGGTGTGGTGCGTCGGTGATTCTTTGTTTAAGCACCACTAATGTTATTGTTCTCTGACACGCTATATTATTGACAATGAGCTTTATTCAAATAGGTGATAATCAATGGGAGGGTTAATTAATTCTAATTCCGATATCTTTGATTCAACATTGAATCTTTGTTTGTCGAGTTTGACATATGAAATTAAAGAAGCGTGGTTATCTCAAAACATTGAAATCATCTACTTATCTCCTGATGCAAATTTTATTAGACGAAGGAAACGGTTAATAACCGGAGGATTAGTATCGTTAATTTTATATTTTTATCTTAGATCGCTTTGCAGATAATTATTGTTTTGATCTATATTTCCGATCGCATTTAAAGTTGATTGAATAATAAGCAATACGAAGCAACCTGTTCCTTTTAAATTATGGTTTACGAGTTAAGCACAGTTATAAGAGAGAGTATCTCCTCAATGACAAAAAAAAAATTAGGTACCTACGATTAAATCCTACACACCCTGGTCTTTTCCCCAAAAACCTGGCGCCTTTTGAAGGATTCCCCCGGAAAACAAAAAAAAATGGTACCTACGATTAACATGGAATTATTAACCTTCGGGCAAATTAAAAAAATTATCAAAATAAATTGAAGAAAAAAGAATTACTAGGTAATTCTACGTCAGGCACTTAAAATAATAATTTATTATACTTAAATAGATTCATCATAAAATTATAAGCCCAGCTCGAGTAACTCACAATGCCTACGCGCACGTCGACTTCTTTCAGCGAAATTATTTTACGATCTAGCAAGCTATGAATCATTAACATACAGTACGTCTGCAATATTATTTTATTAAACCAGCTATTGAAAAATTTGTGGAACTTTAGAAATAGGTACTGATTTTGTAACTATTTCACACGCTCTATTTAAAAGTTGTGTTATGTTATATGTATAATATGTTGCGGGACAACGACAGACGGCAATGGAAAGAACTAGGAGGGATTTTCTAATAGGCACACTGAAGTTAGAGATATTTTATAAAACGTCATACATTTGAAAAAAAAAGTACAATGTAAAAATATCAGCAAAAAAAAAATCTAATACCACAGAAAAAAGTATAAAAATACCAAACATACAAAGTAAAACATCAACAACTAACAAAAAAAAGAGAGAAAAAGAAATGTAAAAAAAATGTAAAAAAAATAAGTATATATTTTAAATGTATTATTTTTAAGTTTAGATTCTGTGATTTCATAGAGCACCTTCGGTAAATAATGGCTATTTTATATTTTTATTATTTAAAAGTTATAGAGAAGTAGATACTAAATTAGCAATTAAATTTAATTAAAGTTTACAAATGTAGGTACATGTACTAGTTATTTGGACGACCCTGTTTCCAGGTAATGGCAGGGTCTAGACATTAATTAGGCTTGTGACTAATTAGGACAATTTCCTCTGGGACTGCCTTCATGTGTTTTCGTCTGTGACCTCAGTGTTTATTGACAATACACATGTAGAATAGAGAAGTTTTAATACTCAAAACAACACGATCAACTCCTTGTAGGAGGCCTTCCAACGCTACGTCTTCCGGTACGTGGTCGCCATTCCAGAACCTTTCGGCCTCAACGGCCATCCGATTTGAAGATTTACTACCGAAAAAAAAATAGTCTATAATAGTTTTCAAAATTATAAAAAAAAAACTGGTTACGCGCGTTAAAAGAAGCTCGACTGAAATGGTCTGTAATCCCGAAGACTGACGAGCCGGGAAAATACACCGCGAGTCGCGTTTTTACCAAATTTTCCTGCCGGAAAAAGGAACACATTGCTCATCTCTAGCTACAGCAAATTCAAAGCAAATGTCAAATAGATAATCTTAGACAGATTATTTCGACACCCGCATCAAACAAGGCAGTATCTCGGATTACAGTCCAAACAAAATTCAAACCTAGCACTATTACATAGCATAGCTATTGCATATCTATTTATGTGTACATTTATTTACTGTTAAATATGTATGTATTATAGGATTTATTTTAGATAATAATTAGTCTATTTAATTGTTCTCTATATTATTTAATACACACTGCGTCAACATCTCTTATTCAACTCTCCTGTCGCAGGTCTGCTGGAAGAAATTTAGTTAGAAATAAGCAGAACCTTTGTACTCTTTTATCTGTATTTGTTCTTTTCTATTTTAAGTGTTTGTGTGTACATAAATAAATAAATAAATAATAAATAAATATTATTTTTTGGTTCATATAAAAAATATTACTTAGTGTCTGCCAGCTGCTTCGCCCGCGTGAAAATAGGTTTTCCATACAAACTTTGGACCCTCGTTTCATCCCCTTACGGGGTGAATTTTGAAAAATCCTCTCTTAGTGCTCGCCTACGTTATAAAAGAAAGCCTTTTGCAGAATTTCACGCTCCTAGTCCCAGTAGTTTCGGCTGTGCGTTGATATGTCAGTCAGTCAGTTTTTCCTTTTATAAATCTAAATGTTACAACCTTGTTCGTTGTGGGTGTCGAATTTTTATCATACATGGGATTAGGTCAAAAGGTAAAAATTTTATAGTTACCGAACCCTTTCTGCAAAACCCTAAAACTTCTAATTCCCTCTTGCTCAAGAGTTAAAACCTTGTGACAAAAACAATAAAGTTAGTTACAAAATAATTTCATAGACAATGTAGCACACACAATAGCGCGCTAAAACCTCGGTACCAACATACAGACAAAATTCCACATGCTTTATGACATGTGCACAAGATAAGCCGCTAATTATTCCTTTCTCAGGTCTATTAAGACTTTTAATTAATATAATTGACTAATACGGACGATGAGTGCCGTAAAACGTACCTACTATTAATTGTTAGATTTAATCTGCCAAGCTACACTAGCAGTGAGATAAACCCGGAATTAAAGCTAGTGTTAACGTTCTGAAAGTGAAGAAGTTTTAATTTGGTTGTTTGTTTTTTTTTATTGTGAAGAGTTTACATATGGTCTATGTTTTATTTTTTAAATTTTATTTATTTTCCAGGAGTAACAGATTTACTAATTACTAAACCTATTCAATCAACATTAATTTTTAAATCGACACCTATAGGCGGTTCTAATAAGACAAATTTAATTAATTGATATTTTAGTGATGACGATGACGTGAAAATTTGTATGATGTAGGTAAGTAAGTGCAAATAAACGAATTTCCATGAAATCTCACACCTGTCTGTGGGATTCTTAGCACTCCAATAAACAATTCAAAATTCAATTATGGAATGCACCCACTGTGGCTAGGCGTGTTTTTTTTTTGAGCAGAGAAATCATCCTTTTTTTTTTTTTTAAATGCCCTTTGCATTCTAGGATTCTACGGTTTTCCTTTCAGAAATTCCCCGGGACACTAATGAGCATCGGCTCTGCTGGGCCCCTACGGTTTGGCTTACATCTCTTTGAGGCACGCGCAGTACCGCAAGGCCGGACGGCAAGCTACCCATCGCTCGTCGTCCGCAAGCCCGTACCTAATTTTATTTCTTCTTGAACCATGATGACAGAGACTGCGGTCTCCACGACACAGAGATTCCTAATGTGGAGACCAGTGAATTATTTGATGTAAAAGTATATTTTTCCAGAAAAATAAAACATTATTATTATTACCTACGGTAGCCAAGGATCAAGATGGATGGATTGTGTGAAAAGTAATATGAAAGAAAAGGGAGTTAGTGATAGCGTGACGAGTGACAGGACAGAATGGAAGAAAAAAACTGTTGCGCCGACCCCAAATAAAACGGGACAAGGGCAGGAAGATGATGATGATGATGATGGCCAAGGATCGCCCTGCGACACCCAACGCTGCCGATCGCCAGCACGAGGACACGGCGGTGCTCCCCCACCTCCACCTCCACTGTATCGTGCCCAAGCTGTACCGTGTACAGGTACAAGTTACAACACTGTACTTAAGGGCCTATTACACTACGCGATATTCAGCACACGATATTCAGACTGTCTTAATTTTTGTTCCGAGTAAGACCGGTCTAACCCTTAAGGGCCTATTACACTATGCGTTATTCAGACAGTCTTAATCGATGTCGCGTAGTGTAATAAGGGTTAGACCGGTCTTACTCGGAACAAAAAATAAGACAGTCTGAATATCGTGTGCTGAATATCGCGTAGTGTAATAGGCCCTTTATTACTCTACGCGACATCGACTAAGACTGTCTGAATATCGAGTAGTGTAATATGCTCTTTACGCTGGTTTTTGTACCAACCTATTGTTACGGAAAACAAGTAAATAAAAAAGTTTAAAAGAAACTACGTCGTCAAGGTAAAACCGCTATAGAATTATAGAAATATTCATAGGTACCATTCCCAGATGATCATGTCGGTATAATTTTAAATTAGTAATTACAATTAGAGTAATTGACTACAATGGCCGACTGACTAAATACAATACGGCTTAGTGGTAGGTAAAGGCGTGGCTTCAACGACCAAAACTAGGGTATTACCAGTATTACTCGTAGTTCTACGAAATGCGATTAATAAATTAGTTGTTACCTCTTTTTTTCGGAAGTAAAAATACTAAGTAATAATACTAAGTAAAATACTAAGTAATAATACTTACTATATTTTTTTAAGCGTTATTTTTTTTTATAAATATGTCATTTTGTTTCGTAATTTGCTACGAACATGTTTTTTTTCTTTTTTTAGGTGGGAAATCATCCAATGACTTCTCGCGCTCTAGGGCGGAGCGCGATGGTGTATTAGACTTTTACTAACTAAAACCCACTCCTGTGTTCCTTCTTTGCCTTGCGTTCCAGGGCCCCGGGTTTCCCTTTCGGAAGCAAATCCATGGTCTCAGTAGGTTGCAACCCAGCCGAACCCTTATAGTTTTGCTGATATCTTTGAGGTGCTCGAGGAACACTACGCGCCGTCAACGAATCGGGCTCAGTACGACAGCCGGACTGCGAGCTACACATTGGTCGTCGTCCTTAAACCCACGCCTGCGAGGGCTGGAAATCGGTGCCGACATCCCGGCGGCGGCTGGGGCGTGAGGAATTTTAGTAGCATATGACATTGTTTGTCTTCGTAATACGGCCATAAAACGTAGGTACTTACCTGATTTTCGATTTTTTTTATACGGTTTGACATGTCGTTTCTTAAAAATATAACAACCGTTTTCAACTAGTTATTACGTTATAAGATTTAACTGAGCAATTTCTATTTACTTATAGCCCTTCTTGGTATTTATAACGCATTTATTTGATATTAAATAATTAAAACTGCACAATGTTTGAATCTATCCTTAATTGATCAATCAAAAAAAACACTTTGATTCTCACAGATAAAATTAGAGTCATTTAAAAACTAAACAAAAAAATATTGACATAAGAACTATCAATTCAATTTATCAAAAAATTAAACTCGTAAAAAAGCTAACGAGACAAATTAAAATAATGACTTTACTTGTTCATTGCTACCGGCGTTTATCACTCCGGGGAACGATTGAACGAATGGTTTTTAATATTTCTTTAATATAAATCATTCATTCAGCCCTTGGGCTTCTCCACGAATATGCTTATCATTCTCTTATCGGTTCATGCAGCTGCCAATAATTGTGGAGATTTACAAAAATTTGCATCAGTAAAATGGAACGTTATCACGCCATTTGCCTTGCGCCTGTTCTTTTTTTAAACTTGTTATATAAAAAAGATGTTTGGTTTCCCACTTTCATAATTTTTGGAGTTCCGAACCTCAAAAGGAAAAACTAAACTCTTATAGGATCACTTTGTGGTCCGTCTGTCGGTCTGTCTGTCTGTCTGTCGAGACCCTTTATCTCGTAAACGCCTAGAGGTATCGAATTGAAATTTAAACCATTTACTCAGGTCTGCAGTCCCTTGAAACTGTAAAAAAATCAAACTTCTAAGTAAACGAAAAAAAAATATAGTGAATTTTATGTTGTAAAAAACGTACATTTCGACTCTCTAATAGGAAATCTAAGAATAAATCTGAAAACAGAAAATTTGTTTTTAAGTCAATAAAAAAATAAAAATAGAATGTAATAAAATATAATGTATGTAAAAAAAATCTCGTAGTCTCCATTAGGGAATTGAACTATTCACGTAGGTAAGTTAAAACCGACAGTGCGCTAATCCGACTCACACTTGCCTAGTTTTTTTTTTTTTTTAATTAATGAGTAGTCAAAAGTAATTTTGAGCAGCTCGATTTTTTTTGGGATGGTGTGTGGAGCAAGAGGACGTGTCAGAATTTTACAGACTGAAATCTACCTGTTCTTCAGTTGCCCTATGCGTTCTAGAGCCAGGGTATCTCGTTCAAACGTTCCCGCGTCCCAGGCGGGCATCGGGCCTATTACCCTCCCTACGGTTTTGCAGACATCTGTACGAGCCGCACGTGGGACACTACATGCCGCCGTCTCAGGCTTGGTCCTTACTAGACGGCTGGACGGTGACCTACCTATTGCTCGTAGTTTGGAAACCCACACCTACAATGTCCGAAACTGGTGACTTCTGGCGCCTGAAGCGTCTGTAAAGGTAACGATGTCCTCCTTCTATCCTATTATTAAGTTTGCGCTTACCTTCCATACGTATTTGTTGTCCTCCTTTAGGTACATAATAAAATAGGTACCCACGAATTTGCACCAAATGTTTTTATTTAAGAAGTATATTTACAATATATCAATTACCTTCAACGCTAGTACTTATTTGTTTCACATCACACTTCACTATATACAAACACATATATTATCTTATAACTATTTATCACACTTAACACATTTCTCTAATTATCAACATTCTATTATGATGTATTCTATTATTTAAATACGCATCACCGCTATATATTACACTGTAAAACTGTTTTGCGTCCGTTACGTCATAACCTCAGGTTCAGTTGAAAACCAGCGTCAGGCACTAGTTGTCTGGCAATCATGCTGAACTGGACATATTTTGGCGCAGCCGTGAGGCACACAATTATACATATATTTAATTTTTATTGGTTTTTTTTTTTTGTTTGGTTTTGTGTTTATATATATTGTTCGTGTGCCTTGCGTTGTGACAAAATAAATACATTTTTTTTCTTTCTTTCTTACCTTCGCTTCTGATGACATCCGGGCGTTTCTGCCGTCTGAACTCGAAACCTCTTGAACTGGTCATGTCGTTTGAGGACTTGCGTCAAGCGGAAGGTGTGGACGCCGTGGAACCCCATGCCCAAGTGCAGCTGGCATTTGACAATTCAATCAAAAATCCGTTCGTTTCTGAGTAGTAGGTGCTGTAGGAAGGTACTAACACTACGGTGTTTTCTATACCAATTGTAGCCTGAAGTTTGAGAAGGATTTGTGATACTTAGTCTCGTAACCTTTCTAGCACAATATACCTTATTCAAATACTTAAGTGAACTTGTTGCAATCTCCTAGTAGGCAAATTAATGTAACTTGTAGTTCTAATAAAAACCATTTTGGAGTACCTATTTTTAGGGGCCGTCATAAAAATGGTACAGAAGAAACATTGTAATTTATTACCCTTAAAGTGTACCTACACTAAGTAGATTTCTATCTATTTAAAAACATCGTTATGTACCTGAACTAAAATACCTACCTATGTGCCGGTCTTCTAAATAAATCATAAATATTTTCGGCAATAAGCGAAGTAGGAAAGTTATTTAATTTATTATTGCTATCCTCTCAAAAAAAAAGGAGAAATATAGGTATATAAAATATTTTTTTTATTTAATCTGAGTTGCTATCAAAAAAAATAAAGCCACTTATAGGTAGACCGCTTGAGCATTATAAATTGTTTTGACGAGACGTGTAGTCTTTAAATAATAAAAAAAAGAAACTGCATAGCAGTCTATTCATCTCCCAAGTTTTTACACAGGGGCACGTGTTCGCATACAGTACATGGCTGTTTTCCGTGTATTTTCTGGTCGGGTGCGCGCGGGCTACGGGGAGAACGCGGGCGCGCGGGGCCGCCGGCGGCAGATGCGCCGCGCAACGCCATCTCTCGGCGCCCGCCGCGCTACGCGCCAGGTGCGCGCTGCCCGCACCGCGGCCGCCACCCGCCCTTCAGTCCGCTGTCACGCGCCGCCGCGACAACACGTTATTAAGGCTCTGTACGCCACTACACGCGACGCGCGCGTTTCGAACGTAGTGAACGATCCCGCGACCGGTTCGCTGTAGCCCATGAGCGACCAGTGACATCTCGATTCTTGTGCTGTGTGACTTGCAGTGAAACGCTCAGTGCATACATGTGCAAGTGATGGATTACTGCGGATCTACCTTCGAGTGCTGACGACCGGGTACGGTCCCGACGTATGCCCCGGCGCCGCTAGCCCGGACGCGCCAGCATGCGCGCCCCCGCGGTGCTCATCGCCCTGCTAGGGTTTCTACCCCAGGTACTGATATCGACACCGAAAACCGCGAATCCCTGTTTGTTTACGTTTCGCATCGGCGTAATCCCATCGAAAACTCGTGGTTCACATCGTTTCTCATAAACAAGTCAGCGATGCAAACCGGCGGGTGTAGGTGCGAGTCTCGATCGCTGTGCACTAGGCGATAGTTTCCCACGAGCGTGGCGAGCCGGCCTAGCAGATCGTCCTGGATAGTGCTCGGGAGCGAGGGTGTAGTGTAGGTTAGTCTCGTAGTCGTGACCGGCCGCGGCCCGGCCCGCCGACTCCTCCGCGCCTGTGTGTGTCCGATACGTTTACCGAGCAAACATAGGTACATAGTTATAAAGAAAGTTCAGGTTTTAATACGACCGGCGCGCGGGGTCAGCTAGGTCGCGAGCCTCTTCGTTTTAAAATTAGATGCATTCCGAGGCTTCGTGGTGGATTCTCGTCTTCGAGTCCGGACGAGACGTATTCGCGACGATCTGTATGCACCGACGACAGGAATAACTCTTCCAGACGACTCAAGGCGCGCGATATTTCGGGCAGGGTTAGTAGTTCGGTCTAGTTTACACGACGGAACCCTTCGCTTGTTTATTGACCGTCGCTAATCGCCGGTAAATAGGCGCCGAAAGCTGTAAAACTGGACATACATAAACAATGCGCTCTAAGATGAAAGATCTAAGAAAATTGACACAAGGTGGCAGACTGTAAATATATGGAGTAATATGAGGTCATCGCCCTCTGTACCGGTCAAGGTTACTGGTCCTACGCCAAGGGTTGCCGTGTCCAGCTCGAGACTTGTGAACTTCACAGTTCATGAAACTTTCGTGCTTTTTATCGTATCACTTTATATTCGATATTAAGTAGCCTTGCTTATCGATAAAAGTAGACTTAATTAGCTTCGTTATTTGCCTCATTAACGTCTAGAGGAATCGCATCAATCAATCGAGTGTAGCCTTTCAAGTCCAATGGGCGGAGATACTCGATGTTTATTTATGTACGGAGAACATCTACGAGTACATTTTGAGCAAGCCCAAGAAAAGCTCATCGCATGATTCACCCCAACCATTGGTATACGCCCGAGTCGATGTCGATAGTCTTCTTAATCGATATAGATCGCCAACTAACCTTTTCCCCGCATTTTTAGTGTCGCACCTAGTTAAAGTAAAAGCCAATTTCGAAGCGCTACCGAAATGTCAACAACAGCCCGATAATAATAAGAAAAAATCGATATTTGTCTCGGCTGACTTTTTGTTCTCCCGCATCGTTTACCGGTCTCCGAGGGTAATTTACAACGAGGGAACTATTCCCCAATGCGTGCGTGTGCGCACACCGAACGAATAGTGATCAATGTGTTCGCAAAATGTACCGTTAATATCACAAACACATGCACTTTGTTACATGCGAATATTAATAAAACTTGTCCAGACAACCGGTGTGTCGGGAATTGATCCTCAACTCCGGCTGATCCGTGTGATTTTTGTGCACTTTTTCTCGTCAATTGCTGTTTTGTTTTTCTGCTGGACCAATCGGGTTTAATTAAATAGTGTGGGTCCGCTTCAATCCAACGTAATGGTGTAGCTATCTATTTATTTATAGTCCGTGCGTGTGTGTGCGTGCGAGTGAGTTTTCAAGGCGCTATAATACATTATGAATGAAGTCGCGTTGTTTCATAAAAAAACGGTATTTTGCGCACCACCGCTCGGGACTGGTTTGTCTTGCCTCTGGTCCTGTCTACGTGACGACGATCGTGCATTGATGTAATTGTCCCACCGATCAGTCAACTCGATTCTTTATGCTCGCACATCCGTAGGAATCGATGTCCGGATTTTTCTTTTTTCCCCCACGTGCAAGACGGTAGCTAATTCAGCTGCATTATTCTTTCTTTGATCGCGTTCGAAACTCGAATCGCGTGATCATTCAGCCGCCTTTTTGATCGGAAACGGCATCGGAAACACGTCTGCCCGAAAACCGCAACGTAATAATTTCCAATTTCAAATAAGTAAGTAATTCACTGAAGGTTGCTCGGTTCGATTCGTGATCGCGTTTATCCCTGAGAAATTATTCGGATAGGCTGTTTGATAGTTAATCGATCGTATCCTTATTTCCATGTATGGGTATAATGAGTGAGTAGATATTTTTTAATGCTATTGCATTAAAAAATATACGTAGTACGACATTGTTGCAGGTTGCATTCTAAAACGTATTCTTGATTACGCTTGGCGTCTACCTGTCGCAAATCTAGGACATAGCATGTCATAGCTCGTATGGAACGTTACTTGTGCGTGTATGATTGCGTTACGATTTGTGATATAATCGATTTAATATAGTTTTAGGTGTGTATCTGTCTATGTGTGGAGTGGAGCACTTGTCTATGCTTTAGGGTTGCCAAGTTAAAGTTGTAAAAATGTCACTTACTTAAAAATAACTTAACACAAACATTAATAAAATCTCGTTTGTTAATTATAAAGGAAGTTATGAGTTTGAAACTGGTAGCCCCGGTAATATTACCCGAGCAGGTGCAGTCATTAATGGCAACTCTTAACACACCAACATCTGCTTTTTTCACAATCTACTCAACTCGGGCACACGAATTCTAATTGCCGGCCTGACATGTTGATTTAAAGTTCATTTCTGACTCGTGAGTCGGTTATCAGAGTAAACCGACCATTTTGATGGTCATTTTTACTGCTTTATCGTCATATTAAACTAGATTTTACTGTTATGTGGCTACTTAAAAAGTTACAAAGCTTGATATATTTTACTTACGTGAGAAAAGGAAATGTAGAATTTAATTTCATATGACATTTAAAGCCTAGCCAGGAAAAACCAACTGCTTGTTAATTAAAGTATTTGTATTACAAAATTGCTAGACTGTAATTTCAATACGTCTAGATGTTCTTGTGACGTAAAGTTTACTACCTACAGTTGGGCAACCAGTGTTAATTTTATGTAGAAACAATTTAGTTAACAAATACTCGCTACTTACATGTTTTCACTTCCATTTCTCAACAATTTTGTAGGTAAATGCCATTTGGATAAAATCCACCTGCTGCTCTAAACTCTCATTTACGAAAAATCACACAGAATTCTAACAAAAGCACAATAATAAATTAATCGTCATATGTCATGTTAGTAGCAATAACTATTTAAGTATGTGAAACTCCTCAACGGTAGGTTTTTAACCCTGTTATAATTTCGTCCATTGTCCAAAACGGTTTTTGTTCTATGAGAACCGACTCAATTATAAGAGCCTTCATACGAAATCGTATAATCGCCGGTTTTTAACAGCTTAACTATGTGAAATTCTAAGTTTTCGTCTCATTGTGATGAGTATGTAATGACCGATTCTCCGGCGCGTGCGTCACTTTAAATCACCATATGCGATCTAATTTAATCTTTCTAATAAGCTTTTGTATGACAAAACTGTCCAAATCAAAATATGCCATAACATAATTGGCTACTTTCGAACAGCCACTCATTACAGCCATATAGGGCCATTAAAATTATAAGTTTTTGTGTTTCAATCCCGACCGGACACTTAATTGATTCCCAGTGACATTCGTTAAAAACAATCATGGCTGCCAGGACCATTGATCTGATTACGCAATGTAACCAAACTGGATGCTCGGGGAAGTCAATATTATGTATTATTTATAAACAGGCGCAATGCTTAGCTTTCTTGTGTGAAATTATCAAAGGATTCTGCTGAATGATGTGCTCCACGATAAACCATGACCATAAATGTATTTGTAAATAAGTAAATAATTCAACCCTATTTCGGAATGAGTGCGCAACGTCTATGGTAGGGCGCTCGTTCGTTTTCAAATTTCGAAATTTATCGGATCCCGCGTAATTCAGCTGGTAACCTTCTAATTTAAGGTTCTATTGTTTAGTGTTGCCAGTGCAAATTATTAAACTCCGAATTGGGTAAATGTGTCAGCAATGCCGCCTGTTAGTATCATGGTGTAGGTTGCACAAGCACAATGCTTCAGGCATAGCGAAGTGATGAGTCGGGTCTTCTAGTAAACGTGGGTTGAAAGTTAAGGCCATAAGTTGACAGTTATGAATACTCACTTACATTTGAAACTGCGAATAAGTTATTACTCGGTGTGTGGGCGTCAATTAAGAAATAATTAAACGCGTAATGAGAATAGGATTACTTGCTCGTTATTTAGTAACTGCATCTAAATCTTCTTATGTACCTACTTACTTGAAAGTGGTAACCAAACGGAACTGTGGTCGACTGTATTATACCGTTTCATAACGTTGCAGGGAATTACGATGTGCAATGGATGATCGCAGTTACATAGAAAATAATTCCATGCCTTCCTCTGCATCGCATCATATATTACCTATCCTGAATTGATAATTCTAACCTGCAGCATATTTCAGTACTTAATAATAATAACTTGACCATTTGGCATGTCTGCTACCTACGGTTTAAATTTTACACAGTTTATTTGAAAGTGATTCACTTCTATCTAGAACTCAATGTCAGTAATTATTTCGGTAGCTGAACAAAAAAGGTTAAACTTTAAAGAATTTTAATAAGTTCCGTATTCAATCTCCTCATCGAGAGGTTCACACGTATAATCCCAATAACAATTCAAGCAAGAAGATCTGGTTTACGATATAAGAGAGTACACGACTCGATCATAGCGCTCAGTATACCAACGCACGAAATCTCAATTCGCTTGTGCAACACGCTTAAATAACCGCAAAATACCTTATTATGCGCTTTCCATATACGTTCCAGGCAATCTACGGGGCCTATTACGTTCCACGCTCATGATTCTCCGTTAATTTCAAATTCCAGACTTCGAGATCGTAAGTTTCTTTTGTGTCCGTACAGCTGCCAGCAAATCGACACAAAGGAGATGGCAACATTTGTCGCGCGACTAAATATCGAGACGTTTTATAAAAGACGCCGTTTAATTTCTTCTAAAGACGTTCCTTGAAACGGAACGCCCTTTGTAAGCTCACCCGACGTCCCCCTCGACACAATACCAACATTGAAACCAAGTTCTGTGAAAAGTCAGGTCAGAAAACCAATTAGTAATAGCGTTCATTCATCAGCTGCTAGAGGACAAATATAATAGTTTTTTCCATTTGTAATTAAGTCGATCTCGCGCCGCCATTCTATTTTAGGACCGAACATCTTTATAGCATGTGTAGAACGTACGCTAAAAAACCTAAATGAAAAAATAAATCATACTCGATGATTCCAAAATTAAATTCAAAATTGCGAATTGATGCACTGGCCACATCGTCGCGCTATTAAAAGACTCTGTTTTGGTGTTTATTTTAACACATTTCGCGTGTGTATAACGGGAGAGATGAAAAACATTCCCCTGTGTTTCATTATTTGTGTTATTTTTAGACTACGTTCAACCTGCTTGGACGAGTGTTTACTCTTGCCTTACTTACATACAATAGCGTTCACATTATTACTCTGTATTATATCTCCCAATAAGTGCCTTGATATAATATATTTCGACTTAAAACCGAATGGTAGGTAAGCCGCATCCGCTTAGTAAGTGTTCAATAAATCATTTTGACACAGTAATTTTGTTTGGAAAATATGTCTAGATCGTGATTCTGACGCAATTAAAATAAGAAAGAATTAATGTAACTCAATATGTTAGCTGAAATGTTATTACGAGATTAACGATTAGGTATTCAAATCAACTTGGATGCTCTTGATGCTTCGCTCATGCAATTATTGTTTCAGTACTTTCTTTTTAACATGGTTGAAAAAATACTTGATGTTCACGACCTTAACGTTGAATGCATTAACATGTTTAATAAATTAGATGTTATTAATTAATTGATTACTGACACACATTTCAGTTTTTTAGGTAAATAAGTTACACCGCGGACCCCTATATGGTTGCGTTTATTTATTAAACAAACGTGTTAAGAACACAATTCTAAATATAAAATCGAATTAACTTTTTAAAAGTCAAATAAAACCAGCGACAAAACGTCGATAAAGCTTAGCGCCTTTTAAAATATAGTCTAAACAACATCAATCAGGCAGTCAGCGCGTCAAATCCGCCCGAAGATATAATAAAACATAACTTATTCGGTAGTCCGGTAAGTATTATTTAATTGTTGGTTGGTTGGCAGCCCCGGGCGAGCCGACGACCGCTCGCTTCCCGCTCGGATTTAGTATAACACACTTTTTTATTTACCGTAATTCACATACTTATTGACGTGAACAACTTATCATAATTTATATTCTGTGTTTTTAAATTTAATACGTAAAGCAGTAAGCCACAATTCATCAAATTCTCAGCTACCATAACTCGTTTATTATAAACAATTGATAGACAAAAAAGGGGATGTTTAGAGTGGTGCGTATCTTTTTTTAACGCATTTTTTTGGTTCCGCTCCTACCTGACAACCACGTGGATGTGTGACTTGAGTGGTGTTCCATCCTCTTTACTCCTAGGTTAAAAGACAGAGAGGTCGATACGTTTCGCGCGGTCGGATACACATAGATGATTTTTAACCCCTGTCGCAGGCGCAGGAAGTTGGTTGAAATCTGGTGTATTTTTTTACCTCAGTGTTGTTTAAACGGGGGCTGATTTTTGACATGGTTAGACACACCGTCTGCATAAGATAAGGCACAACTGAATGGTTCATTGTTCTGTCTCTCGCTGTAATCTTTTGACAATGTATATTGAAGGTCATATTCGTGGGAAACTAATTAGGAAAGCTGACTTTAGTCATAATCCATTTGCTATGCAAAAACTTTTGAATGACACAGGGCCGAATTTAAACCAATATGATTTATTTATCAATTTTAATTCACGTTGTCGCCTTTTTAGGATCAGGATCATTAATAATTATATCGAGGCGTATCAACAAACAATATTTCCCTATATTTATTTGCTTAATGTTTAAAAAATGTCTAAGTTCATAAGCATTTCTAAGTCATTAACAACTTTTATTAATGATTCAAAACACGTCATGATTTCACGAGAGCCATACTAAACTTTTATGAACCTAATTTATTATTGTAGTATAGTCAAGTAAATAAATAATCAATTAGAACGAAAGCGCCGGAAATGATTCTTTTTTTAAAACCTTTTTTATTCCATAAAGTTTATGTCTGCGCGCGCGCAACATAGTATTAGTCGCCGGTAATGATTTGCCAAGACATGGCCGCCATAATTTAATACGAACCACTTCCTTCCGATGCCTTATAAAACAGGATAGGCTTTTTGACTTAACTTTTATAACCTGTGCATAAATTAACAGTGATATTTCGGCTTTTTCTTTATAACTTTTTATACTTGCTTTAACTTTATTCATGATATAATTTTCCCGTATCTTGTAATATGTGAAAATAAATGTTTGCCAGTACATAAATTATTAAGTACGTTATAAAATAATAAGCAGTTGTGCTAAAACTGCTAGCATTATGCTGGGCCCCTAATGCAGGAGTCTTAAAACTTGTTGACCCTACGTGCACTGCAAATGGGACCAACTGCATACTTCCATTAATATAAGGGTTGTGCACCCTGGAGGGCAACAAAAACCAGTTATTATTATTCATACACTACAAAAAACCAAGGGGAATTCAAGTCGTCTCGTTGACGACTACTTATCTATCATCGCACATTAAAATATCCAAGTTCTTAATAAAAATCGGTAGTCTTAAACTAAAATCGTTTAAAACAAAGCGGGGGGCGCCATTATTTGACAGTTCGATTAACAAAAAAATGTATTGTTACATCACTAACGTTCGAAATTCGATTCATAGGGGTGTCACCGTGTTCACCCCACACGCGTTGTTACTTGCAACCCCATTTTTGAGCGACCTACATAAACTGTGTCCAGTAAAACCGTTAATGTCTCAACGGGATCGATCGCGAGGACAGTTGTGCAAATAGTTTGTTTGAGGATTACATCTTTGGGGCGATGAAAACTGTTTGTGTTGTCACACTGAATCTGATATATTGACTCACCTAATCTGCCTTCTTTTCTGACACTAGTAACTACAATGTTTGTTTTCTCTTTCCAGGTGCTGACGTCTGGTTCCTTCGAACTTAGGATAAAAAGTTTTACGAACTCATTGGGTAGGTTAAGTAGTGGGCAGTGCTGTGATGGTTCCTCAAATAGTGACGCGCCGTGTTTGGCGCCGTGCAGGACTAAATTCCGAGTGTGCCTCAAGATATATCAAGCTAACATCGACACGACGTCACCGTGTACATTCGGTGATATCACAACGCCTGTGTTGGGCGGCAACTCATTGGATGTGCCCAACCTCCACGTGGAAGGATTTAGCAATCCCATCGTATTCCCCTTCGACTTCACATGGCCGGTGAGTGTCTTAAAATAAGTCTTAGTACTCGTAGCTCGTATTGACGTTTCGTAAACAACACTTCATTAATTTTGTAGGCAACAGTAAAATCAATACGTCGTAAAATAAGCATTAAGTAGCAGCCCTACATCAATAAATCAACGCGTTTTGGATGTTACCAACGTTCAAATTCCAATAATCCACGAGGAGACCGCAGGCCATCTCATTCGCCGTAAATAATAGTAAAAAAGAAATTAAGGGATTCTTTATTCAAATTTGACAGAAGCGATGACGATAAGAATACTTGATGGTTTAACGAGCAGCCGCGTGGGAGGATCACAGCGTTCAATGGTTCATTTTTAATTAATTATGAAGTCGCTCTCTGTACAGGCAGTCATATGTTATTAGACGTAGTCGGTTAGCCTTCGTCGTGGCTGCGTTCTCATCTTCACCGGCGATTAGAGCGCAGAGGCCGGCCGGGATCGTGATTCGATATTGTAATTACATGTTATTTATTTACAGATCGCGCTTAGATCTATCTCGATTCCAAGGATAACGGACGTCTTAATTGGACCTTAGTTACGGTTATTTCGCTCGGCGTCAATTGTCTACGGTTTACTCAGGCCGCGTGTGGACCTAGAGGTTTCGAGTGCTATTTGTATTTTATTTAGCGGCCCGCTTCAAATGTCGTACCGTCTCGTAATGTTTGAGCAAACAATCGAACTCAGACCGGCCGCTTGCACAAGCTCGGACCATCTGGAGAAAACGTGACATTTGGTAACTAAACGAAGCTGCAGGTAAAGCCAACTGAGCATAGACGAAATTTAAAACTTTTTTCGGATAGTGGATGTGCGTCCGGTAACTGCCGCTATCATTCCAAATGAATTGGCGCTAAATTGAAACTTCCTGTTTAAATTCACATAGAGATCTCTATTGCGAGGCATGTGTTGACATGCGATCAATTGAGCGAAAGCGGCCCGCAGAATGGTTTAATCTATCAAATTTCAAAAGTGACAGGCTAAGCTAGCCGGTGACGTCGCCGATTCTACGCCATATCTTATTCAGTTGGACGTTGTGAAGTCACACATATGCCGCGATTCCATATGTCGCTAAAATGGTTAAATCCCTGTGCCCTGAGGATATGCGGCATACGCCTCGCCGCTTACCGATACGGTTCCAGTTGGATGCGTCTCATTTAAATAATACAACCTGCCCCTAGCATTATTACTTAAAACTGACTTGGATTTTTTCTCACAATGAGGTCATCGTCGGCCAGAGAAGTGCCTGTTTTACGAGGCATATCGCGCGCACGAATAAATATGTACCGCGTAATGTGTTAGTATATGGTACGTTCCGCGCGCTGGCTCCGTGACCGGCCCGGCAGGTGAGCGGCGCGTCGACCACCGTCGCCGAGACGCGCACGCTCGATTTTACAATTTGACATTTAATTTACTCATCGAATTCTCGATGGCCAGCATCACAATATTTTGAAACCTGAACCAGCCATCGCGCTGCCACTAACGGGTCTGCTGTAATACAACCCCGCTGAAGTAATCTTAAACGCAACTGCATCCGAACTTTATCTGATCCCTTGTGAAATAAATCGGTACTAGACCCGTAAGGAGATTTGACCCGCACGATAATAGGTCACGAGCATATTAATATTACTGACAAAATCGAACAGTGAAATTACAAGTAAACCGGCGCGCGCGTTAACGACGCATAGAAACGATTTATCATGCAGCGTTTAGAGAAAGAGATGGCTCACTCCGAAAAGAAACCTCATTTGTATGCAGTCGCTCGGCGGCGGCTGGATTTCATTTATTTCACTCTCATACAATTTGTGTTTGTATATCACAAGTTTTATATTGTAATGTGCACTTCGAGGCCCGTTAGGCAGTCCGGATGTCAAAGAGGTGAGGACCGGATTATGAGCGAGTCTTCGCACGTACGAGAGCGGGCTAATACCTCGCTCACACCGCTGATAGGAGGAAAGGTCAACGATACTTGCCCTTAATGCCAGGGGTGTACACCCCACAGCATGAACGGGCCCATTCACCAGCGCTCCGTACAACCGTTATCCGCTGCCGTTTTAATGCGAAAAAATGTTGAGCTTATGCAATTGTGCATTTTACACCTGCTTAGCGGAGAGAGCGCGAAATGTCAAAGTGTACTTCCGCGCATGCGCGGCGCAGGCGCCCGGTGTGCGCTCAGCATTACGCTGCGCTGGCCGTGAACTATACTTTTTATGGATCCAAGATCCGTGTTGCGTGATGTTACTCATAGAAGGCATTGTGTTTTATCTTAATAAATTTGTCCATCATCTATTGTTACGCAGTTCAATAAATTCGATAGTTAATCTCTATTGTTGTCTAACAGCTGCTAATATTAAACGTTTGTTTGTAGAGGCTATAGGAAGTGCAATGTGAAATATTTCTTCGCTGTCATCTGATCCATAATTCAAAAATATTCCGCAAGTCACCTTCCCACGGGGCGGGGATTGTGTAGACCCCCTACTATTAGTAATCTTGCAAAAAGTTACGTCGAATAGAACGGTAAAAATAAAATATCAACTCAACGGAATTACTTGAAAAATTAATTAGTATCAGTTAGCCATCTTAAAAATAGCGCATTTAATTTATTTTAATAGAAACTTTACATGCATAGCGGTTACAAATAGCGACGAATATCTAAAATTAAAATACGTATTTGAAGGCTAAAAAATTAACCCTATATTGCTGCGAGACCTCGGCCCTGCATTCTTTAATTAGCTAAGTTATCTATTCCGTTACACCTTGAATAAAAATAACGAGTTTCTTTTAGTTTCGTGATAAGGAATGTTAGTAACTAGTTACAGGTAAGCTGTAAGCGAAGGAAATAATAAATTAGAATTGTTTTTAGGACATAGGTGCTGAATATTTTGCGATCATTTGCGTTTTGTTAATTTGCGTGTGAGTCGATTATTTTTATTGAATACATGCTTGTAGTTTTAGCTATTTATTATTTTATGTATTCTAGAATATTCTACGTGAATAGAGTAAAAATTTACTTATTCTTATGTTGCTTCAATATTTTTTAACCCTCATCAATCATGGCCCATCAATTTTGTCATCCTTATACATAATATAAAACAATGTTCCTCATCGCCTTTGTTAGTCTGTTTGTGATAAACTCAAAAACTACTTATTAGATTCATGTGGTTTTCACCTATAGACAGTGTGAAGAAGTTTAGATGCATGCTTATCAAAGGTGGGCTTCTAACATACAATAACCTTTTTCGAAGTTTCCATTTTCAAATTTAAAAGCCAGTTTCACTATGCAAAAAAAAGAGGAAAATGACAATTCCAATCTATAGAGGAACCAATTAATAACCAATAATGATGATATTCTGACGGTCATTGATAACACTAATAACAGGCCATGTGTTCGTCTCATGTTCCGGAAGTCATTTCCATATGTAGCCCAGAAATGATAGTCCAGTGTATTTGTTACCGTGAGAGTTGACTCACTGACTTTACTTAATTAAGGTTAATTAAAACACCAACTTAAACTTCCATATTCACGTTTTGAAAGCAACTTTAACGCAACGGAGTGAAAAGTTCCCTTCTGTGAGTTCTCTTTTGTAAGTCATTAAGTAGAATTTAACTAAACAAATACTACTCGTAACAATGTTCCCGAACTATTCAAAAGACGTAAAAGCTCCTGATTAATGTATTTGTGTCGTTAAGTGAAGAAACACGCGTCTTATTGTGGAACAAGTGGACTAAGCAACAGCGTAACTAATTCTAGAGATTGTTACTTATTTTGCATGTTTCGTAAAATAGTTTCACGCTCCAAATAACGCCGTTTAAATGAAAGTATGAAAATTCTTCTGTTAAGTACCTACATGGTCACAATTCATGCGTGTATGTTGGTACTACTTATTAAGTTGGCAATTAAGGGTTATGGTATTTTTTTTACAGAATATACAGGTGTGCCATTCTCAGAAATTAACGTTTTAGTGACGTCACGTTCGATTCGAATTTCAAAACAATAGTACGGTAACGCACGCGGCGTCGGTCGAATGCCGTTCTTAATCCATTGTCGCGTGTGAACTCAGCCGCTTTTTGCGCTTGATAGCGGCTTACACATTAGAAAGTAATTAACGATACACTGCGCGTCGCTTAAAAACTCACACTTCGACCAAATTTGTGGCTCAAATCGTCTGTAATTACGTTAGAATCGTAATCGGTTACGCGGCCCGCATTATTATTCGCTCGACGACCGCTTATATAAGTTTCCACTTCGAAAAACGTAAAACCTTCGCACGCATCATCGACTTATTACTACATAATGTAACGCGATATATCGTCCGACGCTTTATAAACCCATAGTTGGAGTAACTTCCGTCTACCGAGTTTTTTATCGTGGAGAGAGCTCTTAATAATTTCCTTTATTTCAATCCGCTGGCGTCGGGATCCTCTTAAAATACTTACCCCTACATCCGCTTCTTTTAATAAAGTCTACCGAAGCTATGGAATGCCTCATTGGATGTTGTTCCCTCTTCGACAGCGTCTTTTATCTCTCTCCTTTCCGACGAGCGGCAATTAAACGTTAAACAAAAAAGCATCGCGAAAGATATTCCACGTAAAAGTAGTGAGCGAGCAGTATGAGCGGTGTGCGGCCATTACAATACCACTTGTAACGCGATTTCATAAGTTTCAAATTTAAACAATCGGAGCGTGGATAATTAGTCAGGTTGCATCGTTCGCAGCCAGTGCACAGCTATTCAGCAACTATTAATTAACCGGTCTCTTCTAGCTGATCCGCCTAAATAAACTTACGCGTTACCGAACATCACTATTCTGTCGTCGTAATTAAAAAGGGCACAACTAACTTTGTTTTTTTTTTCAAAATTGAGTTTTCAAATATTCGGAATCATTTTTTTTTTCTGTTTCGATATATGTATTAAAAATAAATGTTAGTTGTCCCCTTGACAGTAATATTTTAGTGCTAAAATAACAATGCGCCTCATCATGACTTTAGAAGTAGCTAGTAAATAATGATTAGTCATAAGGAGATAAAGGAATAAGCTCATCAGAGTGAATAGACAATAAAATTTAACCAGCCTTGTTATTACTCCTCTCGCTGCGAGCGCTAAGAAAACACTCCTTTTTCAAATGGACGCTCGTTTACGGTCAAATTCTGACACTTTAACTGCGTCTCTATAACATTTACGGCTACTAATAAAATTGTTCAAAGCGCCCGATTTATTATGGTAGCCAAAAAGTAATTTGCGTGCCGGTATTTTTTCTTAGTGTCGAATATGTATGCGGATTAAATAGTTGATCGAGTGATGACAATCAGAAGTCATAGCACCTGTGTGTAAATAGCGCGTTCTAAAAAAAATCTGCGTCCGTTTCCGATGCGTTCAGTTTATTGGTTACTGGCGGCGAGTGCACGAGAGAGTTCTCACGTACTGACAGGGCGAGCAGCCCTCAAATCTGCAATGATGAAATTCCTCGCGTTCCTGACTTTATTCATCACACGCGCGCAGTTTCTAGGAATTGTGAGTCGCAGTGCGAGCGACGAGCGGCTCACATGCTCCACTCGTATCCGTAACCTGGCGAATAAATCGTCGCCATTATTTAGTATGGGAGGAGCGCCGGTACTTACGTACCTACGTACATACTTCAACGAATTTATGGACGTGTCAAAGGCCGATCATAGGCTGGGAACCTCCGCGAGCGAAATGCGCAAATTAGAATGACCGAATGTTTTGAATTTGTCAGAAATCTACACTAGACCCCGATTACATCTGCTCTATTGAAGATTCAAAGAGGAAGTTTTCTCAGAACGGGCCACAGTTAGTCAATGTTCACACGGTTACGGATCGATCACTTTTGGCACTTGTAATACTTTATTTCCATACGATTACCGTGTTTAGAATATAAACTTTTATATTAAAGGCAATATTACTCATCGATGTCTTCTAGTTTTACTGCTGGCGTATGCAAAGTGGATTATGAAAAAAATGAGATTATATCAATATACGGATCATGTCGAAACTTGTATAAGGAGGCTGTGCGCGTCATTCTCGAATAAAATCCGGATGAACCGATCAGTAGATTGTTTGTTTTTAGTGCGGTTTCGGTTTCAACGCCGTACCCTTCTCAGGGCCTTATCAGATCAGCGTAGAGAGCGGGCCCGAGCGTGGATGTTTCACAAAATTTGTTAACTTGCTTCTTTATTTTTTAATTCTTATGCTTCATTCAAATCGTTCCGTTGTTTATGGCCGACATTTTCATTTTTGGAATTCTTCAGCGGCGGGCCGAGGTACCGCCCGTCGCCGAATGCCGGTGATGCCATGTGAAAATTAAGGGTACCCTTTTTCACTTCGGCCCCGATTCAAAGTCCCGAATTCCTCCTGCGAGTGTCTTTTTTCGCGATGATTGTAATTGAGGGCAATAAATTGTTAATGTCTGACTTATTCCGTGTGTCTCATACGGAGTGGACCGGTCGTTAGCGGTAAAAAAAAGTAGTTACGTTCAGCTTAATGTTTCCTAGCTGCGTTTCGTAAAATAATCGTCACAGATATAAAGTATAACATTTCGTTTGAATTACGACTGGCTTTTCAACTTTTTAATGTTTCTCGGTAAAGCGGGCTCGAGTAATTAATCCTTCCATAATGTACTAAACAGTCGGTTAATTTTTTCGTGTGGTCACATCAGTGTTTACTTTCTCGGTTTTGGTGGGCAACACTGGAACTTTATTATAGCATCAATTTAATGGTTATTATTTATGATTGGCGTGTGAAAATGTTTAACGCTTTTAATTGGTTGAACATTTTATGTCGTACCTGAATATAAAAGATTAGTTAATTGACGCGTCGTGAAGGAAATTAAGATATCTCATAAGCTTTTTTGCAGTTTGCATCGATAATGTGGTCCGTGAGATATTTTCTTCTTTATAAAGTTGTAAAACTTGTAAACGAGGCATACATAGCCACATGTGTGTTTTATAAAATAAAAAAACTGGCAGTGCGTTATTGTAATAAATAGTATATGAATGTCTCGAGACATAATTTCGACTGTTAAAACACTAAAATGTTTACGAATTCACACGTTAAGTATGAAGTCATAAATCTAGCGTTCAGTTTTTTGGAACTGTTCCAAAGTCTTATAACATTAAAAATCATATTTCTTTTATGAAAAAGGAACTGTATTACAACACTAACTGAATACCTATTCTGGTATTTTCCACTTAATTTAAAGCATACCATTTTCGAATGCAAACAAAGGATTTCTCTCGTTAAACAATTTATTTGGAACTTGGTAGGTTCACATGAGCCACGAGGTCGCAGTTGCTTTGAGAACGTCTCGCTTTTGTCTATATGCGCCTGCGCAGACGTGCCTCTACACCAACAGGGATTAACCGACCAACTTAGAAAGTACGTCTAAGTGGTAGAATAGCTGTAGGGAAGTGACCACGGTATTTTATAGTGCAATAGAGAGCCTCGGTACATAGCTCAGTCACTTGACTTTACCACGAAACTGCTTAACATTCTAACAGAATGCATGTGCACTCCATGTCGCCAATAAACTCTCGACCTGATTTTTTTGTTAGTGAATATTTGTACAGGAAGTCTCCCGTTCACACGGTGCATATTACATTTATTACACAATCCTTGCGAACATTTTATTATTCAAGAAAACCCTCCTGATTCGGTATTAAAGTTATGATTCATCAGGTCAACGCACCGTACATTCGTCGCTGCCAAAATAGAAGGAGATAAAGTTAATTAAAAGCATTAATAAATAAATGCGCTCGAAACGCTTTTAATAATAAAACAAGTTACGCGTTCCATATTTATCGGACAGACTCGAATTTGCATATCTTTTTTAATTTGACGGATTGTACGGGCAACTCTTCGGATCTGTCTACATATCGAATCGACAACTCTCGATTTACGAATCGATTCAGTCAATTACCGAATAAGAAACCTTATTGCGGGGCGCTAACAATCGATTGCGAGACGCTGACTGAACCATAACTTTGTCGTGTTACAAGTGAAAAAAAAAACCTGTCCAAAGCGATGTTACCACACTGGCAAAGTGTGAAATATGAAATCACGACTCTTCCACTTGCCCGGGTGTTTGTGTTCCAAATATTTTCTCGTGTCGAAACGATACTCGAAAGCGAACTACGGTAATGTCTTTTTTTAATGTTTTATATAAATACTTCCGATATTGTACACTATTGACCGAAACCAATGGTAGGATGACCTTGTTCCATTTTATTGAAGCGGTACCTAACACAGTTTACACTGAGAACGGCCGATGAGAAACCCGAAGTTTCTTTCAAACGTTTTTGTTAATCTTTAAGCAATAATAAGCTGCAACCAAAACTAACAAACAAGAGATACATCTGTTGCCATTTTGGAACGGCTTCATTTCACTTAAACAATAAACAGAACAATAGAGGCCGAAACACGTGGCGAGCCCCAAACAGAGGTCCTTTTCGCTGGACACCTGATTATACCTTTTGTTCTTCAAAAATCCCAAACACATGGCGCTAACAAATAAGAAGCACAAAAGTTTAGCTCCGTTCCCACGTATCCTTTCGATGGATTCCTTAATTAATAACGAAATAACGTCGAAACGAGCTCCGATATGGAAGTAGCCTCTTTAGGCACCCCCATAAAACGATCATCAAATAATTCCCCAGCATTCATACCACGGTATCAGTCTATTCGTCCGATCAAGTCCGTAATACAATTTAACGCATCGCTTTTGAGGGATAAAATTAATGTGTCTCGATACGCTGTGATCTCAGCCCGATATTATGATGTTTGAAATAATAAAAACTAAAAAGAACACGTTTGAATTTGGAACGGTGATAATTAACGCGTCGGTGATGGCCAGTGCTTCAATATTTCAGAATTGGAACGCAAACTGCAACGAATTGTGACGACTGCTCAAATTAGCATTTTACAAATAAGGCGAGCTTTACACTGGCTAATACATTTCCTTAATTGCTGCCAGAGTCTAGGCAACCGAGTCTCAACGACTTGTTGTATAAGTATACGGTATCGCCAGCTCGACACGTTTATAAAGGCTACCTGCACACGTACGCTTACGTCGGCCGCTTTTTATGGGCTGGCTCGAGAGTCACTGTCGTGGGAACCGGCATATACTTACGACCGGCCACAGCTGACCGAAATGCGTTCTCCATACTCGATTAACAAATCAATACGGCGTATACTACGACTTGCCATATTTGATCGGGTGCACGCAACACAAATCATAATAAAGAATTTTGACAAGCTTCTTTCGCTCCTTATATTGATATAACGTTTACGATAAATCGACTTTTCAAACACTGATAATGGTGACGTTGTGTCATTTAAAGCTCAAATTCGTTCAGGCGGCGGGCCCGGCTGTTTAGTATTCAGAGGGACGCGATAACACGTCCGCTTGTATTGTCTAAGTATTTAACGTAACTTATTATAAATTCGTCAAAACCGTGGACGTAACGAAAGTTTAATTGAGATTTCTTCGTTTAAAAAGTGTTGGAAAAAGCGCTCGCTTTTTGTGACGCCTCGTCGTACGTTGTGGCTTGTGAAACGTCAGATTTCTCGTATTGATTTCCATCAGCCGACAATAATCATTGTTCGTTAGAGACGTGGTATCAGTTCCTATGCAAATAGAGGCTATTGTTCTTGCATGCAAATAGTGTTTTCATTCATAGAGTTTAATTGAAGACGGGCGACATCTGTCAGGAAAAACTGAATCACTCGTTAAAGTAGGTGGTGGTATCAAATGAGGTATTAGTTAAGCGGTGACCCTCGTATCCGGCGACGCAGCTGCGCCTGCGACCCGTCACATGCTTATTGTAATTATAATCCAGCTTCAGAGATTCTTGAGCGTCCGTCTTCGTCTTTAGCCGTCTATAGATGAGCTTTCATTGCCTAGTTGTTGAGAAATTGAATTTTACTTGCGGCTTCCTATCTTTCTATATTGTGAAGCATATTAAACTAATTTACTGATATTATAAACCATCAAATAATATAAAAAATTCACCTCACAAAATTGTAGTCACCGAATAAACGAAACATGAACACCGTTCAAGACGTTTTGAATTCGATCTGTGTATGTCATAGAAGTGGGTCGCGTTTCCACTCGCCTTCAACGTTTCAACTTATTCTCACAACTCCGTTCTATTTGTACGTTTCTTGTTAAATCTCTGCAATAACATTGATTTTTAAAACGAAAATTGTTCATCGATAACTCGCATCCGTAGTGCAATTAAAGAGCTATTAGAGAACTAAAGGTCGGGAACACTAGCCAGCGCGCCGGCCGGCCGGTCCACGGGATCGAGTGTTTTATGACCGGCGACCGGTTCCCACTGTGGTGGGAGAAATTTCATAAACCGAGAGCCGCGTACATTTTTGCATGAACGGAACTTGACAAAAACCCATTGATAAGTTCCGTCGCAGGCGCCTTATAGCTGTTGACACGCACCGTTATCAAGTTTTAATCGAATTTCGACTGCCGTTTCGCCTCCTTATGTAAACATGGACTTATGTCAACAACTCGATATCAGATACGCACTCGTTCCTATTTTTTTATGGGCTCGTTCGCCACGGGAGTCGGTATACGGGATCATTCGATGTGGCGATGTAGGCAGTCGGCACTCGTTAGCGGAGCGAGCCAGCGTCATTGCCTTCATGCGTTTGTTTTATTTTTAGCATGATATTGAAACAATTTCGCTGCCATCTGCTCCCGGGTTCACCTGTCTATCATGTTGTTAATTTACACTCGTCGGCTATTAACATTGTCGTAAAGTAAAGGAAATATTTGAAATTCTCAACTGCCGCGCCCATGTTTAAAGGTCTCGTGTGGTTTAAGATGATGTACCTACATTGATTATTTTGGTATGTTTTGCGGATGAGGCGTGTGTACTGGTAGTGAACGATTGTACATTATACAATACTTAGTTACAAATGTGTGAATATGTGAAAGAACTGAATCGGTAGAACGTGAAAGTTAAAGACAGGTGGAATTAAGTTAACGCTGTGGGTAACATGAGACCGGCTAATAAGTTGTACAATTGGAGTTTCACTTCCTTTATCGACAAGTTGTAGATTATTCTGATGCTTATCTTGTTTTCATGTTTGTAATGCAATAATGTGACACGTTCGTTTTATGTTGCAGGGTACCTTCACGCTCATTGTGGAAGCGTGGCACGACACCAACGAGACGTCGAGATCGGATGGTGAGTTGTTCTCCTTATAAAACGATTATGATAAAAAGGGTCATGAAAATCTTCGTCCGCCTTGTAAAATTCAAATCACGTCGGTCACGACTCACTCACATTCAGGTTTCACTGTAATTCTGGGTGTTTATCGTGCATTTAACGGACAGGTTGTATATTTGAATGCTCATATTATCATATCGTGGAAGACAAAAATGTTCCCATGGTGTGGACGATTGGTGTTCCGAGCACGCGGCGTGGCGCGTGAGTCGCTTCGCAATGCGCGCGCTATTCTAATAAACTCAGCCTTCTGTAGGACGAAAATTTAGTAGAAATGTTCTAATGTATTCCGATGGCCGTTGACCGGCACCTAGACGTCGCGCTATGAAAATTACTTACGGAATATAGGCAAATTGGTTACCTACTTTGTTTAAACAGCCTTTTGTAACTAAACATTCGTTTCTAACACGCCATCCTAGCCACAAAATCGCATTTAACCCTGCCATGTGCTCGAATGTAATTTTAGATCGTTATCATTTATAATAATCGATTGGATAAGTTTTGCTCGTTTCATATCACGAGAAGCCTAAACGCCCAATAAAGAATCGACAGTTTATGTCTTACATGCGACGTGGCGTGACCGAAAAAACGATTCCGAATGAATTGTAACCGGCCGGGTCGTAAATACATCATCGTGATAATACGCCGCGTGCATCGAACAAGCACAGCTCTGCTACATCGCTACACGAAAAAACAAAGCACTCTTGGAACCGGCCGGATCTAAAACGAACGCGCCCAATTCGATTTTCAAAATTATTAAAATGGCGGACGCGAAAACTGACCAGCGACGCCCATTTCTTAATTAGATTTTCATACCGCTGCACTCTGACCGACATAATTACTACTCCTGACCGACTAACAAAAAAACTCCGGTGATTTACTTAGGAGATTTAAAGATACGGCGAGGAGTGTCTACGGGCCGGTTTACCGAAAATCATTAGCGTCCGAAGTGGATAGCTTAGAGGACGGGTATATTTTTAATACGGCTCGGGAGCGATGGGCGGCGCCGCTTCACTACCGAGAAATGTTACCAACAGAAATCTAATCAACCATAATAACAGGTTACACGCACGCCGTTTGTGTTCACTCACTATCGACTCACCGGGCTAATGCTTAATTAAATCACATTCGGTTTTTTATCTAATACCCAAATTGAACAGCTGCATTGGCCTAGAAAGTGGCCCTTGCTCGTAACTAATTCATTGTCGCGACCCTTGAGACACATTTACGGGTAATTTTTATGCAGAAGACATTGAAAAATGGCAACGCACGGGCTCTAAGAATCCTATATATCATAGATAAACACGCGGCGCATTGAGAATCGCTCGCTCACAGCGACGAATAAAGAGATTCTCGTGTTAAACAAATAAGTATACAACAATGGTCGCTGGCAATCCTGGTGCCGCTCGGCTCCTTCACCGAAATCTTTTGTGTTTGGCCCGAGGCAAGCCGGGCTGCACCTGGGCCACACTAACGGGCCGCCACATTGTTTACTTACTGGATGCTAAAAAATACACCTCCGAGGGAAGTCAGGGAATTTTTTAGTTTACACTTCATCTTTCGTCGTCGTAGGGCTTCAACATGATAAAAAATATCAGGAAGACGCTCCGGAAGGTTCGATTTATGATGTAACAGGCGCAGTGGACTCAGGAAGCGCTGTCGACAGATGCTCGGCACATGCGCTCGGATAATAGGTGGGCACACTCCTCCTGTCTCGTCCTGTGCTCTTGTTTACATTATAGCCGGGGTCGGCGTTGTTTACGATTATTGCACCTCTTTGTTTTACTAGCCCATATAGGTGAAATCAGGAAAAAGAGCGTGTGAAAACTATTGATAGGAGATTCGTAGAGGCAATTATTGGCGCGGGCCGGTGCGGCCGCCCCGGGCCCGGCTACCGCTCGCCGAGTGCCGCCTGACATTACACGACCGAGATGCGATTATCGATACAGTTATGTTGTGACGGCTGCTTATCTCGCTATCCGGCCGTGCATTATTAGTCAATTCATTACTGAGCGGTTCCCAGGACTCGCGTCCCTAGTATGATTACTCGCTTCTTAATTGGCTTTCACGAAGGTTAAGCACCACCACGTCAGCCGTCTGGAAATGTAACGATTACATTGCGCAATCCTTAGCATTCATCGAATCCTTCGCGCGGAACGAAAATGCCCGCTGAACAATGGAGAATTTAAAACGCGGACCATCCTTCGTGTCTTACGCGAAATCTTTTAGATATACATTGAGAAATCTTTAATTTGGCCCCTCGAGACCCTCAAAGCTCAAGTGGATGAGTTATTTATCGAGTGCAAGAGGCGACGTCGCCGAGCCGCACTTCTCGTAACGAAATATTCTTTGAGTGTTAGAAGTGGACAGTTTTATAAACAAAAGTGGCGCGTCGTTTGTGTAGACAAGCCCATTGATGAGATGTAGTTTCCCACAGAGCGGAGCGGGCGCGCGTCGTACGACCGGCCCGGGCAGGTGTCCGAATCGAGACGAGTGGAAATCGACACACCGCTTAATGATGTGGGCCTCACCTGCGGAAAACGGTCGTCGAACCTTCGCGCATCAGCGCTGCTCGAACTCGACGTCGCGGTTTCGATTTCGTTGGTAACCTCCCACCGATCACTAATTAGATTGCTCGCAATCCAGTCGCGCTAGGCGCTGTCACGCTACGTGTATAATGAACGAGGAGCCAGGCTCCACATCCTGTGGCCTCATTATCGATCGATGGATCATATCGGCGGAAGCGTCGCGTGATCGCATCCCCGCGCTTCCCCAAAATTGCGTTTACAAACATCCCAAATCGGTTGCGTCCGCCTCCGATAGCGCAGCCGACTCAAATTATCGGTTATTTCGCTTTCTTTTGTTTTTGTTTATTGGCGTTTGCCGTTCGAATATATTTTCATTTTATTTGTAGTGACCTCTGGGCCGTAATTACACGTTATCTGGCGCAGCGGCGGCGGGCACGTACCGAAATGCCTCGTCCTTCTTTAAACGCGTTATTTATTTGTGAATCGGAATTACATTAATAGATGCGATAGTAGGGTACTCCTTCATTTAATATCGTTACGCCGTTGAATTAGGATGATGTCTGTAATTTGTACGGTTGTTTCTGGAGAACCGAACTTTGGGTTGGACGTGTCGGATAGAACACAAAAACGTACGAACGCAATTTTCCTACAAATTGCTTGCCGAGTAAAATATTGTAGGGTTGTTATGGGGACCTAATTATGTTGATCATAAGTATCCAATTTATTCCAAGTGCTGCGATAGTCTTGTGCTTTTGTTTTTGGTGGAGCTTGCTTTTTATTCATTAAGCTCGGGAGAGATATTGTGGAGGTATTTCTGTGGTCCGGACAGCCCTGGTGCACCGGAGGCTGGGTGCACGGTTGCCATAATTCTCGTGCGCACATTGGAACTAAATTGCAAGCGGTCTGCGCGCTGTTCCCACACATCACTTTTCTAATTCCTGCCGAATGCACACTTGCCTTTCATAATTTCTTTGTCCATTTAAGCTATGAACAGACGCAGTTATCGTTAAAAATTAAATTTTTACTCACGCTCTCCACGTATAGAATTCGAAACGATAAAATTGATGAGTGTTGAGTAGAATAAACTTCATAATATTTAATCGGAATGAAAGGCCCGATCGAAATAAATTGATAGCTTTCGTCTGATTGTATTTTCGTAAGGTACACAACCGGCGTAGCATACGCGTTTTATCTTCTAGATTTATTGTATAGATACGATCTTTGTAAGCCTACACGAGACCGGAGGATCGTGTGCGCTATGCTTTATACCAGTAATGTCGACGCAATAATCGTTTCCACGATATTATATGAAAATTGAATTTGTATTCTTTGCGCCATATTCGACAAATGTCGTGACAACGTCCAATGTCATTTTGCAGTTGGTGAGTTTGTTAGAAAAGTTTATTTTCGATTTGTTTATACAGCAATAAGTACTGGATATTATGCGAGTTTCCGTTATTTATTAGTTTTAAGTCGGTGAGTCGTAGTGGCGAAATTATATCGGGATGTGTTCCAATGTCAACACGGTTGTACATGATATTTGGAGCGCTTCATTCCTGAATTCGATATTCCTAAAGCATTCACATACCGCAGCGTACGTGCAGCATCCGCGCTGTTAAACCAAGGACTGCACACAAGGATGTGTCAGTGACCTGTGACCTGTTTTCCTACATAAATACTCCGTGCACTCGACCACTATAAATGAAACTCCAATTCCATTCCTCATCGTAGATCGCAGATACCAGCCATCTCGTTCTCATTACCGGTGCTCTTAGCACTGACATACAAAACAAAAGAAAACACTTCTACGCCATACGCCACGAAATTAGTCGGGATCGAACGTTTTTATATACCTTTTAATTTTATTTCGCGTCTGGTTTAATTTTATCTGCTGTCGGGATTACCGGCTTAGGAATGTACCCATCGAAGCAACAAGAGTAAAAAGTGGGCATACACGACGAAGAAATAAATAAAGGTAGAAACTGGTCGACGCTGAGATTTCTTAGCTAGGGCTGCCGCGCCGCGGTCACAGACCAAACTAGGACGGACCATCGACAAAAAAAAAATGTTTTCTCACCGCGATGACTTGTGTTTATTCCTTGTATAGAACTTTAATTTGATAGTCCCAAATTGTTTCGGGGTTTGTGTTAGAACGTTTTGTATTTTTTCTTTTTTTTTTCTCACCTATTTTGAAGCTACCAAATCAAATTAGTTTCTGGAATCTGTATTTGCGGAGTCGATTGTTTTGTTTTTGTATTGAGAGTGATAATGGCAGCCCTATAGTGTGGTCAGCACTTACGCGGTTTGATGAATGAAGTGGCAGTTTTTCAAATCAATGCAGCGGGTAGTTTTCACAGACCACTTTTTGCGCGTCACTTATGTAATGGCAGCCTGGCTCGCTCGAAGCTACCCAGCTACTTTTTCCAAGATAAACGCTGTACTTACGTGTGGTTTACAAGTAATATGTAACATAAAGAATGTAGTTAAAACTATTAATCAATCACACCGGCGCCGGCGACGAATCAAAACAGTGAATCACGCTTGGGAACAATGAAATCTCACGGTCGAATGCGGGCTTCAAACGCTCAACGTTAACAGGTCAATTTACTTCTGTAACCCTTTCCCACGGTGATAAACAAATATTTGTCGTCTTTACCCGTATTTAAATATTTCAATAATTAAAAATTTCCCGTTAATTTTTTGGGGCAGATGTAGCGTATTCGCATTTTGAAACACGTTTCTTTTGCACCTGCGGCTCGATCGAGTCCCGAAAAACACTGTCCGATATTCCGCAGCTGTAATATTTTTTTTTTAAATCCATAGACAAGACTGTCAAGGAGGTAATTCCTCGCATAGTGAAGCGCGCTCGTTTGTTTCAATTATTCATAAAGAGGTCTAATAGGCAGGCCCACCTGATGGCGTGGTATTAACGAGCTTGTGCAACTGCTGGTTTTTATGCTGCTCTGTGTGATGTGACGTCATTATGGCAGTCGTTAGCCATGTTAGATCGTGTTAGGTGCATGTAAAGTGGTTATTTGCGTTAAAGTTCAATGTTAGCGTTAAACTGGCGGAAGATTTTCATGGCCTTTAAGCCTAAAAACATAAAAAAAAACATGAAAAAAGTCCAAGTATTTAAGCATCACTTTTTATCTTTCCAGATACCCTAATCGCGCGCATGACGAAACAAAGTGTAGCTGATGTGGGTGGCCAGTGGACGGAAGAAGAACAGAGGTGGGGTGGACCAGGGTCTGCTCATCTAAGATTGTCGTACCGTGTGACATGCGCAGCCCACTACTACGGCGCCGGCTGCGAAGTCCTCTGCAGGCCTAGAGATGATAACTTCGGGCATTACACCTGCTCGAGTGCTGGGGAGATCGTCTGCAAGGCTGGCTGGACTGGAGACTATTGCTCGAAACGTAAGTGTTTAAAACCTCTTTCGTAGTTAATTCTTTTTAAAGCTTTTAAAAAAGGAATTAGTTATAAATTGTTACTGGCTGGTTTTATGCTCACAGTTATGTTGTTATAGGAGCATTCCTTTGACCATAACGTCCTAAAAAAAATCTGCGTTCCAATTTTAATTGTGTTCATTGACAAAGAAGAGTTTAAAGTGTGTGTGTCTTTTGTATACGAACTTTACCTGGCAGACTCCCGATCGAGATACATGCCTATGTAAACATTTCCAGTAACATAAAAAAAAGTTATCGAACAATAAACTAAAAATACACTAGTAGATCCAACGATAAAAATAGTTGAAAACGAAATAGATTAGTAGGTAGGCCTAATTCTGTTCCAACCTGAATTTCATGTGAATCAGGCTGATTCACCTTTTCAAAATAAATAAGGGGCCTTGATTTTCGTGAATTAAAGATAAAATTGAGTACACCGTCATACATGGTGTCCTAAATTTCCAATATCCCAGTTTTTAATGTGGAGCGTCCCACAATTCACTCATCCTCATTAAAACGACAATTTTTAGCCTGACATCCTCTCATAAACATTCTAATTGCGCTCGCCATAGATACATTATAATGATGTAATATGAATTTGTGACACACCCTGTTTTGTAATAAAATTGTACAAGACATAGCCAAGTTGGTTGAAAAATGCGAACGGCATCTGTTAGGAATATCATTATTTATATTAGTTGAAGAAAATCTTATTTATTAAGCGAAGCAACTAAATGCAATGAGTTGACATTGACATATAAAATAAACCAAATGCAATAAGTTGACAAATGAAATAAAACCCGATTAATTCAAATAAGACATTTTATTTCGAAATAGACCAATAGTCGTAAAATTAGTCCTATTTGTTTAGTAAATAACACTTATAAATAAATATAGACTAAAACTATTAAAGTTAGTATTTTCTAATGTCAGTTTTGACAGCTGTAAGCGATATCCTTGTAAGTTTTTTTTTTTTTTAATTTCTAATACCGCGATGCGAATAGTAATGGCACTAATTATCTCATAGCTTCGGAGTCGTAAATCGTATTTTTAATTAGTCCCATATCACTATTAGTGTATTCATGTTATTTATAGGGTTATTTCTACTTCCCGTGCCATCGGCCGACCTCCAAGCAAACTGCTCATAATTTTAATCACTTATTTTTTGTATCAAGTCTCGACTCTATAAAATGATATAAAGCTTAGTTTCATTGTAATTACAGCTGAATATTATCATATTTAATGTTGAAAATTTTTACGTACACAATTCATAACATATTTTTATGTGTATAATTGTTGAAATATTTTCCTAACGCTTGAGTTTTAATTAATTTTCTTGGTAATAATGGCACATTAAATTTCGTTACCGCGCAGCTAATTAACGTTTTGATTTGATTTTTTTTATGTTTCTGACATTATCACAATACACTCGTTAAATCAAATGTAACTACCCATTCATTGGGATGTCAAGAACCTCGCTCAAAAGCTTAGGATTTGTTCTTTTTTTATAAATCTAATTCACATTGATAAAAACTAACAATTCATAAGATCTAATTAAAGTCTGATCTTAAATTCTAAAGATTCATTACTGAGATCAAGTTTATCTACGTTTACATCAAAGTAATTGCTACTTGGGCAGTTAATGTCAAACCAGCCAGCCGGTTAACGACGCTATAATTTTCTAATTGATTAAAATGACATCATAAGTTATTTTTCCAAATATCATTTGACAGTTGTGTTGTGGAGAGACGACAATATTAATATAGTGATGTCCGGCTAAGTTTATTGCTAGCGTGTGACCGTGCGAGTAATGTTTGCGTTCCACAGCGCATGATGCGTTTGTAAACAAAAGCAGCGGACGCAGCGCTCGCTTAGCCATCATCGGTGTCCGCTTTTACTTATCGATCTCGTGCATTTCTAATAAAATACGCGCCATCACGTCATTACTGCTCGACGTCCTGGCGTATGTTAAGCACATAGCGTCTCGTATTGTGAAACAAAGCTGCGCGTCTTGCCGAGATGCATTGTGGCGGCGGGCGGATGTCGCGTCGCAATCTCGGCAGCCCCACCTGCCGCCGCGTTCCCACACTCCGGCGCCGCAAAAAACGCGCCAGAGCGAGACAACACGCCCCGCTCTCCGTAGCGCGCTGTCCTGCTCCCGCGCCAGGGCTGTGCCCGACACAGCCTCCACGCGACTCCATAACCACGAAATCACAATTTTCTGGAAAAAGTAAACAAACGGCTTCTCAACACGATCGACATCTAAATCATCCCAAAACCGTACCAACAAAAAATAAATAAAATATTTCTTTAAATCGAACGTGTGAAAGGAACAATATCGCGAACGCAAACGACCGTACATTACACAAATGCATTGCAATAAAAGTCGACAACCCTATCAGCAGAGTTTGTATCGGCGATTACGAAAATGTAAAAGCGAGAGAAGCGGCCATAATGTAATGAAAACAACGCAGTAGGTTCGCGCACGCACACAGCCTCACCGCTACACAGATGCCACGAACCGGGTCAAAAACACCTTTAAACAAGAACTGAACACCAATCGAAATAAACTCTGTACTTGACCGTGTCACGAAAGCTGGCTCACATCTGCCGAACGGTATCTCGCCTTCTGGGAAAGCTTAACAATCCCGAAAACTTATTTGCATGTCCCGGCGGCATTATCCCCGTCCAGCTCTCCTGCTTAATGATAGGGTAAACATCGCGAGAAGAACCTTTATGGCCGGTTAATTTCGCCTAATTGTAAACGAGAGTAAAGTTCTCACGAATATTACCTTCTGTGTTGTATCGCGAATCCCACGCGCACCTAATTTCCGTTTGGGATAGAGCAGATGTAGAATCAGTCAAATATTTGCGGAACACATGTGGGATGTCTCAGGGACGTTGTTTGGCGTGCTACCTGTCCTCGGCGGCGACTGAGACCTTGGTCGCAGTGCGGCGCGCTAACCTTTCATTACAGATCGATACAGTTCATGTCCATTGATAATAATTAATAGCCCTGCAGGAGCGCCATAACATCCTACCCGCGGCGTTTTCGTGCCCACTTACGACCTAAATTGGTTTTGGAGTGTAATTTTTACTACCGTTTTACCTCAGTTCGAGGGTCAAGATAACTTCAAGTGGCTGGAGTGCCAGCTCGGTACACATACACGGCACTCGAGCGCTTTGATCTCCTTGCCTGGCGCGCCGGAGCGAACACGGCGCCTCACTTACTTTTTCCCCGTCTATAAAATTTTATTAATAATTCATTGTAATGGCCCACCAGGTCATGAGAAGCGATTGTTTTAAATAACATTAAATTTTATTTTATTCGCGAAAGTGAAACGTACGTGAAAGCGGATTATATTTTCAATTTTCTCAACAGTAAAAAAACATGGCTGGTATGATAATAGAAGTAACCGCGTGAGTGAGCTAACCAATACGCCGGAGTGAGGCTTAAGCCGATTTGCGCGCACTCGGGGCAAGTTTGGGGGCTTTATGCTCGCTGGGCTGTGTTTAAACCTATAATAGAGTCTAGGGAGAAGGGGGAAGGCTAATCTCTTTCATGCAGCTCCCGGGGCGTCTCTTAAGCTCACAAAATAACTCTCCGACTCCGCGGTGTAGTTGGAGCTTCGCTGAAATTGCTTCCTCGTCCAATTTAGAACCGGAATAAGCCAGTATACATTTGCATTCGGATCGGGAATGAAAGTTATGATCAAGATGGCGTCTAGTATTTTTCTAGCGAGTTAGGGGAATAGTAACGGTCGAGCGACGGTTAGGCTCCCCGCGCTATCTGCCCCCTTTGTATTCGCTCCGATAACTTGCCCATGCGCACCCGACCGATACGACTCGCACCGCACTTCTTATTTCAAAACTATTTTTCTTAACATCGACCATACATTACCGCTTAGCTTTTTACAAAACAACTTTGTAACATGTCCGTGCCGCAATGAACTTCGATTGTTTCTAATAAACGAATACTTGGAATACTCTTCGCAAGGTGGAAATAGGGTAAAGTTCGATACATAAATACGAAGTTAACGATGCGCACAGACAGACACACATTACATTGTAGAACTTTCTGGTATTAAATATAATTAGAAATCCCTGAAGACTCGACTCGCAGGAGTAAAGTGCTCTTTCACGCGAAATTAAAGTGAAAATTTTAATTTAATGCGGGTTATAAAGTTCAGAGAGGATTTCGTTGTAGTAACGAGTTGGTGCGAGTGAAGATAAATAGTGTGTGCGCGCGACCTCGCCCCCGGCGGGACGCGCGAGCCTCTCTCTTTGTTGCGAGCGTGTCCTTTACTGCACTCTGCACAAGATTCCACGCTAATGCGAGATACCGCGGCCATCGAATATCATCCCGATGATTTAACGCTCCTACTTCCTCTACAATTAAAAGAATCCATTAGTGCCCCGCTCACTCCATTGTGCGCTCTTTGTCTTTGTGTCGCTAACGAATGTATTCTTTTTGTTCCAGCGCGCTGCTTGCCCGGCTGCGACGCCGAGCACGGCCACTGCCTCAAGCCCGACGAATGCATGTGAGTATCCACTTCACACCTTTGTGCTAAACGTTCACGTTACCTCCCTCCGTGTCTAAATCATTCATCCTCCTCATTGTTTCCTCAGAGAAGAAAGACATGCTTTTGTCGCTTGTTATCACGTCCCATTGTGTACTAACGAATGTTGTCGTTTAATTCCAGTTGTCATTCGGGCTGGGTGGGCGAGCTGTGCGACCAGTGCGAGCGGCACCCGGGCTGCGTGCACGGCACGTGCTCGCGGCCCTGGGACTGCATCTGCGAGGAGGGCTGGGGCGGCCTGTTCTGCAACCAGGACCTCAACTACTGCACCAACCATCGACCCTGCCGCAACGGGGGCACGTGCCACAACACCGGCCAGGGCAGCTACACGTGCATGTGCCCGCCCGAGTACACCGGGCCCGACTGCGAGAAGTCGCTGCACTCGTGCGCCGTGCGGCCGTGCCTGAACGGAGGCGCGTGCGTGCCCGACGAGGGCGGCGAGCTGGCGTGCGCGTGTCCGCAGGGCTACGAGGGCGCGCGCTGCGAGACGCGCCGCCTCACGTGCCGCGACCAGCCCTGCCGCCACGGCGGCGTGTGCGAGCCGCGCGGCGCCGGCTACGTGTGCGTGTGCCCGCTGGGCTACGCCGGGCCCGACTGCGCGCTGGAGGCCGACCCCTGCGCCGCCAGCCCGTGCCGCAACGCCGCCACCTGCATGCGCGCCGGCGACGGGTTCAAGTGCACCTGCCGCCCCGGCTTCCGCGGCAACCGCTGCGAGATCGACATCGACGACTGCGCCGGCATCCAGTGCGAGCACGGCGGCACCTGCGTGGACCTCGTCAACGGACAGCGCTGCCAGTGCGCGCCCGGCTTCGTGGGCGCGAGGTGCGAGACCCGAGTGGACCTGTGTCTGGCTAAACCCTGCGCGAATGGCGGAGAATGTAAGATCCTCGACAACGACTACGAGTGCCGGTGCCGGCCCGGGTTCGCCGGTAAAGACTGCAGCATTGACATCGACGAGTGTTCTTCATCACCGTGCCGGAATGGAGGGTCGTGTAGAGACCGGGTGGACGGGTATCACTGCTCGTGTTTGCCCGGTTGGGGGGGTAAATCGTGTACGGTGTCTCTGGCGGAGTTGGCGTATAAACAACCGAAGGGTCACTTGAGAAGAGTGGGGGACGAGATGTCGGAGGAGTCGCTATCGGGGCAGCAGGTGGCGTGGATCGCGAGCGTGACGGCGGTGGTGCCGCTGGTGGCGCTGGCGGCCGTGGTGGGCATCGTGTGCGTGCGGCGGCGGCGCGCGCGCGCGCAGCACGCGGCCGACGCGGAGGCGCGCGCGCAGAACGCGGCCAACGCGGGCGGACACGTCATCCGCAACACGTGGGGCAAGTGCGAGGCGCCCGTGGCCGAGTGCCAGAACGCGCACAACGCGGCGGCCGAGGAGTGCAAGCGCAAGACGCTCAACACGGAGAGCGCGCGCCTGCTGGCCGCGCTGGACCCGCGCCTCTCGAGGCTGTCCGCGGACTCCGCCTACTGCGCTAATAGGTCAGTATTTATGACAGTTTCACTTGACTATACCAACCAGAAATTTTGACTTGCCACCAAAAAGTTAAACGCTAAGCTCTCAGTGATCATTTTCTTTCATACATACACCTCACTTACACCCTTCAAACAATATCTAACATCTCCTTTCTATTGTTACAGCGATACATCGCTAGTAAAGCGAGCGCTAGAAGGCGGAGGGGTGTACGTGTTAGACGACCACTGCTTGCCGCCCACGTACGCGACACAAGTGTAGTGATACTAACCCGTCAATGGACCAAACTTATTTATTCACAACGGACGCTCGTGCGAAACTGGCTGTGCGCCGCGTGTAAATATAGCGTAAAGAAAGTGTAAAGTGACCCTGTATAAACGGCTAGTTATAAGCGTTCCGAAGTATTTATTTAAGAGAGCGATCTGTGTCACGCCCCTGTAAATAGTATTGGCGGGACGGATCGCGTTTTTTCCGCCCCTGATCGGCGAACGAGGACCGCGCGCGCCGAGGGGCCGGTGGACAAGTCCACGTCGCGATCTCTGTACGCTTGCGGCTATCGACATTCTGTCAGCAATATAAACGAACCTTCCAAATTCAAAATTCTAAAACTTTTTTCTCCGTATAAACTTTTTTCTAACTTTTCGTTTTTATTGTATAAACTTTTTTCTAAGTTCTCTGTCTCTATGATTTTGTATTTAAACTCCTTGTCGATTGTGTTTACATTGTTTACAAAATGTTCTAGCCTCAAGTATAGGTAACGTGTGCTGCGTCTCGTAGCTCGGTCCGCTGCGCGACGCTGCATCATGACGCGATACTGCACGGCTCATGCTTGATCAAACTCCTTACGTTTAGAAAAAAAAGATCCTTCTGTGCTAGTAGAAAGGCGAGCGTGCCAGTGCAGTGCCGCATCATGTACACAAAACACCACTAACACTATCCCTTTAGACTCGCACCAGTATAGAAGCCAAACCGTGCGTAAAATAAGATTAGACTAATTTATAAAAAAATAATAATCAACGCGAATGATGCGTTCATCAGTTTTACATTGATTTATATTTTGTGATTGACTAATTGTTGTCATTTGTTCCTATGATTATAATAGTGAATTACTGCCCACGAAGAATCTTGTTCAGGTTTTCTTGAAAATCGACGTAGATTTTTTCACTCTGTCTCCTAACTTCCGTACTCGGGATGTAGATCAGTTAGCACGATAATGTAACGTTCCTGAGACTGTGAGCGCCATTTCTGCGTCCTGGATGCGCACGCGCACGCAGGCCGCACAAGTCGCGCCCGCGCCACACAAATATTCACGCACGTTATTAGTCCATAGGTTAAAATTAACTTCAGTACTTATAGAAACAAATTGTCGAAACCTAAGTCATTGTGTATAAAAACATAAGTTCTAGTATTTTAAGTATAATCTCCATTACTTATAAGAGTACTGAGACAATATTAGGAGTCATCAGGCAACATAGGACACGATAACTCTGCTTGTTTTAACTTATTTATTTTAATAGGTACAGTTCTCGAAATATGTTGTGTTTATAGATTCGCAACTTGACCCGCCACATATATCGTCTTATTTGGATGATTCTGTGGAGTGTCGACCACGAATCGTCTATATGAAATAATTTATGTTAAATTACATTTATATAAAATCCGTGTAGATATTATGCGGTAAGTGATAGGTCGTATATCACCTCTTATGTTGCCTTTTGTACTCGATTGTAGAATAAAAAGGTTAAATCGACAAAATTGTAAAAATAAGAATAGACTGATGACAAATAATAATTCTCTTGTATTTAATTTTTTAAGATGACAAATAAGTTTAAATTATGAGGAAATAAAGAACATCCAAATGTACTAAAAAAAATAGAATCATAATTTTTGTACTTAATTGATCACGGTGATCCTTTCATTTTTCTTTTTGTGAATTTCGTAATGATATATAATATGTCAAAATTGTGATTTCCATTCCGGACAATAAAATGACAGTATTTTTTAATTTATTTATTACAACCGTATCATTATAATTATTGTGAATTTCTTTAATTTTTATTAACAAAAAAAAATCATTGTTTAATTATTTTTTGAGCTTAAGTTTACAATTGACTGATGTAAATTGACTTATTGATATTTTGGACTCATTTTATAAAATCATGAATGTATTTAAATGTGCATGTGTGAGTATACCGAAAGATAAATTTCAAATCATTCCATTTCTTAGCTAAGTAGCCTTTATCTATAAATCTTATGTTTAATTTTGCTATTTTCTTATTGTTTATTTTGCATGTGAAACCAGTGATTGTTTTAATCGTTTTCCATTTCGTCCTTTTTGGACAAAGTACAATTGTCTGTTATCTATCTTAGTATAATATTGTTACCTTTTGGTATATTCACATAGGTTTATGTTTCAAAAGAAAAATGAAAGTAATCTTCATGTGAAGGAGCTGTAACCGATATAATTCCATAAATAGATACTATCAGAATAAAAGTCATATTGTATTGCTAATGCGGTGATATGTATTGCCAGCGAGTGTTTGTGACGACGTGTAATTATTGCAATGGATGCAAACGAGAAATAAAATGTTAATAATAAACAATTGTTTACAAAAAATTAAAAAGAAAATTTTATTTTTACCGTCAACCCTACCTTATGCCGTATGAGCACCAAACATACATTGAATCCAGAACAGGGGAAGTCCGACTTACCATGATGTGTTAAAATGTCATGTGCTATGCACCCTATATAGCGCCATCCCTTTATGGGCCGACGCTGTAACCCGCGCCCCGCGCCCGTAATGCTACTTAATAATACATTAAAGTTCTCCATCGACACGACTACATGCACACCGTTAAAGTTGAAATAGCCACACTGCGCAGATAATAATCCGGTTTCCGCTACGGGGACCGTCGCACATGACACGCGACGGGTGCCCGCGCGTGCGCCCGCTTATCGCAGCGTTGGCCCTTACAGTTCAGTTTAGATCGTCAAATGGAGCTCGTGGTACGGCCTCTATTCGTTCAGATAGTATTATTTGTAATAGAACCTATTTTCTCAGCTAGGTCAAGGTTTTATACAAACCAAAGTAATACAGTGCTATTGAGACCATGACACATTACACGCTACTCGCACAATTTTATGAAAAGTCAAGGTTTAAGATTTCAGACGTCTTACTGATCCAAGGAAAGCTAAGCAACCCGTCGCTTTAATACCGAAAGGGTTATAGACGCGCTTGAGCGGAAGGCACCAAGGATTTTTATTATTATTACTTATTAGTCGCGCTTGACCACTATCTCATCTGAAGGTAAGTGGAGACGATGGAGCACGCTTGCCTAGAAGTGAGCTATTGACTCTTGAATTAAAGACCTTTAGGTTGTAGCTAACAGGAAACAGACTGACAGGGAATTGCACTCAAAGATAACACAAAACACAAACATAAACACACACAACACAAACATAAACATTTTTTTTTTTTAATAACGCAATAAGTCATTTGGGTAATTTGAAGTAACTGTCTTTCAAACTACCCAATTGAATGACTTTTTGTTGATTATTTCAATGCTTATACTACGGTAAATAGGTAATACTGATCTGAAAAATCATAAATCCACGCAAACTGTAGCACATTTTTGTAAGATAATACCTAAGTAACCTTAAAACTATTCATGCAAATGTTCTGGTAATCATTATGAAATGTTCAAATGTTATGGTGTGTGAATGTTTGTAAACATTAGCAAGTTTGCATAACTTCATAAACACATAGTATTGCTAAAACTCTTTATCTTTTCCATACATGAATTTGAGGATAATCGAGACGCAGATGAATACGACGACGACGACGAGACGTATATGAATTAAATGGAAAAGAATTAAAGAATCTTCGAGACTCCATTCGGGAATTGTATTTTGTACGGAAACCTCAGGCCAGTCCAGCTCGCACTTGGGCTCCCCCGCTGACGCAGAGTCTCCGGCCCCAGCTTGTGGAGCGTGTGTTCCCCACGCGAGGGGAACACTCTCCCCCGCCTATGGCTCCGCCACCTGCGGTGTCCAACGTGGACCACGACGGCGACGACGACGACATTGCTCCAGAGGTGACCGAGGTAGAGATGCGAGTGGCGGTACGTAGGCTCAGTGCCAAAAATACCGCCCCAGGACCCGATGGCCTGCCTGGAAAAGCCTGGGTCCTGGCCATGGAGGAACTCGGGCCTCGACTAAGAGGGCTCTTTAGCGCATGTATGGAGAGGGGCCAGTTCCCACTTCGCTGGAAGACCGGGAAACTGGTCCTCATCGCTAAGCCGCCCTGCGGACTCACCGTCCGCGTACCGGCCCATCGTGCTGCTCGACGAGGTGGGCAAGCTCTTTGAAAGAGTAATTGCAGACCGCCTCGTCGCGCACCTAACACGGGTGGGGCCGGATCTTTCGGACGGCCAATTTGGCTTTCGCAGGGCGCGCTCTACGGTGGACGCCATCATGCGCGTGCGAGCCCTCACGACGGGGGATGCGATATCCCAGGGCAGGTGTATCTTAGTGGTGTCTTTGGACATCGCCAACGCTTTCAATTCCCTGCCCTGGAGTAGCATTAGGAGGGCACTCCGGTATCATCGGGTGCCTGACTACCTGTGTCATGTTGTCGAGGCCTACCTGTCGGACAGGTACATTATCTACCCTGGTCACCTGGGAGAGTGGAAACGGCGAGAGATGTCGTGCGGTGTTCCGCAGGGATCGGTACTAGGACCACCCTTGTGGAACATCGGGTACGACTACGTGCTGCGCGGCGATCTCCCTGACGGGGTCAGCGTGGTTTGCTACGCAGATGATACGCTGGTCCTGGCGCGGGGAGAGTCATACCAGGCGGCGGTGTAACTAGTGACTCGCGGGGTTGCGACAGTCGTGGAGAGGATCCAAGAGTTGGGACTCGAGGTGGCATTGCACAAGTCCGAAGCCATGTGCTTCCACGGCCCTCGGAACGCGCCACCATCGGGTTCCCAACTAACGGTAGGAGGAGTTCACATCAGCGTCGAGTCGACGATGAAGTACCTTGGACTTGTCCTCGACAGCCGGTGGAACTTCGAGGAGCATTTCCGACGTCTGGCTCCCAAACTGGATCGCACAGGGGCTGCCCTCAAGCGGCTCCTGCCCAACCTAGGGGGTCCAGACGCCTCCTGCCGGAGGCTCTATGCAGGAATCGTTCGGTCCATGGCCCTTTACGGGGCGCCGGTATGGGCGCCGTCTCTTCGAAAGCGACCGGCAGCCAAGCTGAACGCAAGCCAGAGGGTCATGGCCATCCGGATGGTGCGGGGATACCGCACGATTTCCCGCGAAGCAGCATGCCTCCTTGCTAGCCAACCACCGTGGGAATTGCAGGCAAAAGACCATGCACGCATGCATGATCTGCGCATGGAGATGCAACGCCGGGGCGAAACTCCGCAGCCGCGCCAAGTAGCGGCATGGCGGAAAAACTTCCGGCGGGATCTCATGGTGGAATGGCGACGGCGACTGTCGCAACCCAGTGCTGGGCACGCCTTAATTATGGCGATAAGTCCCCTCTTTGAGGAGTGGCTGGAAAGACCTCACGGCATCCTTACTTACCGCATGACGCAGGTCCTCACCGGGCATGGTAAGTTCGGGAGGTTCCTGTACCGGATACGTGCAGAAGAGACGCCTGGGTGCCACCATTGTGTGGACCGCCCGGAGGACACGGTGGAGCACACGGTAGAGGTGTGCCCCGCTTGGGCAGAGCACCGCCGTGTCCTCGTGAGGGCGATCGACGGCAGCGATCTCTCGCGCCGGGCCTTGGTACAGGCCATGGTCCGGAGCGAGGAGGAGTGGCAGGCGGTCGCCTCCTTCTGCGAAGCAGTAATGCTAGCAAAGGAGGCGGCCGATCGCGTGAGGCAACGGCAACGGTCCTTACGCCCCAACCGCCGCCGGGATTCCGATCCCGATTTCCGGCCACCGTAGGCGCGGGCTTGCGGACGGCGAGCAATGGGTGGCTCGCCGTCCGATCGTCCGGTAACCGTCCGGACCGAGCCCAAGTTGTCGACGGCGCGTAGTGTTCCACGCGCGCCTCAAGGAGATGTCAGCAACCGTAGGGGCCCAACAGGGTCAAGTCAAAGTCAAGTCAAAGTCAAAGTCAAAAATTTTTTATATCACATAGGCCTACATGGGCACTTATAAAACGTCAGAAGCTAGTGCACGGTTCCAAATTGGTCGTTTCCTATGGAGAAGAACCGGCAAGAAACTCCATAAGGTCGAAGCCTACTGGGGCCATGGGTGATGCGAAAGAGATCCCCGGGGCCCTGGAAAACAAATGGCAAAGAAGGAACAGGAGTGGGTTTTTAGTCAGTAAAAGTCTGACACTATCTCGCGCTCCGCCCAAGAGCGGGGGATGTAATGAGATGATTTTCCCACCCGAAAAAAAAAAAAAAAAAAAAGTCCAGCTCGCACTTGTTCAGTTTTTTTTAAGTGTAGCAGATGAGCGCGACAAATGAATGTGCGAAAATTGTCGACGACAACATGTTACCGCCCTAAAAGACTTGATTTTTCTCCAAAACTCAATCGCGAGCCGCTGAGGACGAGTTGATTCCGACCAACATTCATTAAAAATGTTTCGATGATTGGATTATTTATTGGTCAAGTGTATCACTTCTAAAAGAGCATACATACTTGAAGGCGATGAAATAAATTTGGAAGAATGACTAACATTTTGTGTATTATTGACCTAGACACGGTACTTTCAGAGTAATATAATGTAATATAGTTAGCTCGTATTGTTTCGCTGCTCGGCAAAGGTCTCTCTCCACTCTTTACAACGATCACAATTCTTTGCTTTTTAATACTAATTCTTAAGTAAGACATCCGATCACCGATCCTGTGTTTTACGTGCCCACAGCTCGTTGGGCATGCGGAAGACATATCCTGCCCAGTCCCATTTAAGTTGGGCAGCCTTTTGAACCACATTAATGATTTGAGTTTTGGAGCGTAGTGTAGTGTTTGTTTTTACATTTGACGTAAATACAAAAAATACTCAAATATCAAAACTTTTTTTCCTACTATGTCAGTAATATACCATTTAATATATATATATATATATTATATTTGACCTCATTTTCTCAGGTCGTGCTTTCATCAGACAAACTTTATAAAATATATTAAAACGTATAATAATAATTGTATGTGGCCTACTCAATATGATTTAATAACATACTGTTCTATTTCTAATATAAACAAACATGGAAAAAAAACATTATAACTAATAATAAAGCGCCTGCACGAAATGTAGTTGCAATTTTTAACTTGAAGTATTTTTGCTCGTCAAATTATTCAGGCGTAGAAAATGTAAAAAAATAATTTTGTAAAAAAAACCAAGCTCTGCGTCACCTACTGTTGATTTTTGGGGTTACTAAATCAGTACTAAATACTAGTTTGATCAGAATGATGAAATTCGTTATAGTTTTGGAGTAAAAGCGTGGCCCTGTCATTATAACGCGTTATTTATAATGGAGGGACCATTATTATCGTGAAATTTCGTTTATACCGTGTGTAGTCATGGGTTTCTACCCGGTAAATACATGAAAAATGGCCAATGGCAAGTGACAAATGCCAAGTGTAAGAGGAAAGTGCAAATTGCCAAGTGCCAAGTATGAAATGTCAAGTAACAAGTTCCAAACGCCAATCGCAAAGTGTCATACAAAACATACAAAGTGCAAAATGTCAAGTGCCATATGCCAAGTGACAAATTAATGATATGTGGCGGGGGTGACCGCCAACACTTTTCTGCACTAGTATGATAAACAGTAAATTGTGTGCCTAAAAGCGGGTAAGACTGGGTTTTCGAGTAGGTATGTTAAAAAAAAAAAAACTGGCGAACATAAAACATGGGTGTTATCTAAGTGAACAAAAAATCGACTAAATCTTATTAAATAAAACGTTATACTTTTTTATTGGTCTGGGCGTTATTCAGTGTTTGGAACTAAAAAATTGTTTGTTTTTACACTTTTTATCCATGCTTTTGGGTAATTACATTCACACGGTAAAAACCGTTTATACCCAAATAGGGTATTTACCTACCGCCCACTCTAGCCGTGTAAGGTACTAATATTTCAGGATGGGTACAAAATAGTACACTAAAGATGCAAAAGTCCATAGTAAGTACAGAAATAAAATCGTGTGAAGCGAGAAATGACGCCATCTAGCGTAAAACCAGATTGAAATGTTGCTATTGATAACATTACATTATACTGTTAATAGATGGCGTCGCTGTGCTTAATTAATGCTTATTTTTGTAGTACTTTCTTTTTGTTTCTTTAAATATTGAAATAATTTATTTTAAAGAGATGAAGATATTAAAATTGAATATCAATTTATAAATATTTGATTATCCATGTGTTAGTTTTCAAACTTGAGAGGGTAGGTTGAATAAGGATTTATAAATAATAACTAGTAGGTAGTATGGAGTATAAATGATACTTAGACCAAAAAATTATGACTAAGCTCAATTGTTAGTTTGCCAAGTTAATTTCGATTATCTCGTCCCAGCGCCTTTCGTTATTTTTTTTTTTTTAACCAGGTGTATTGTCTACTTATTTTACCAAAATGAGTAAATATGCATTGTTATATAGATTTAGTAAAAAGAGCTCCAATAATTGCTAAGCATAATCAAGGTAAAAACTTGTCAGAAGACGCCAGAGAGACCAGTGTAAATGTAAGTAGTTTTTTTAACTCTTTTATATAACAAAAAACTCCTATATAATAATCATTATTGGGTATTATATATTTATGTTTTATTGTTGCAGAAAAAAAAGTTGTTCTATGGATATGACGATTTGAAGAAGAGGGTTCTTTAAAACACCATCAAAAAGCTGGCAGACTAAAACTAATAAACATAATTTGCAGTGTCAAACCATGATAAGGGAGTATACGAAGAAAACGGACAACTGTCGACGAACCACTATGCTAGTTTATTTGACACAAGCGTTGGCACTATCCGTCGGAGGCTTGCTTACAGAAAACCATAAAAGGGCAAGATTGCAGTTTGCTTTGGATCACATAAACTTTGATTAGAGTAATATCATGTTTACTCATGAAAAAACTTTTAAGTCCAGTGAACACGGACGGTTTTGTTTGTGGCTACAAGATAATAAATAATTATAATACTGATTTAATATTATTCACTCAGTACTTATTCTCTGTATTAACTGGAGACCTTGTTATGTGTGTTTAACTTAATATCCGTAATTAATACATTAAAAAAGTTATGAACACTTGATATGTTGTTGTGCAATTTTATAGTTTTTAGCCTACATTTAATCTTTTTGATCTTTGTGATAAAATTATCTGGTCTTTTGTTTGTTTTTGTTAAGGTTACATAAGCTTCAATCCTCTTTCCAATATTGGAAATGAATACTTAAGCTATGGCCTCAATAAGAAATTATATATAATATTATAATCTTATTCGGTGATTAATAAACGGTGATTGTTAAATTTGAATAAGAAATTGTAAGAAATAAACATATTATTTTTTTAATAGTGCTTTTTTGTTTGATTGATGAGCCTGTTTACCAGCATTTTTTTCGTCTTGCTGAGTAACTACCCACTTAAATATTATAATACAAATAAATATCCACTTGTTAACTTTGATATAATATTCCTACCGATTTCTTTAGTTTGTCATTCATAACTTACAAAAAGTGTGAGTACTACGTGAGATTTGAACTCACGACTCATTGATTTACGCATCTATCTGCACATGCTAAACCACTTGGTCAACATTTTTACCATACCCCCCGCACCGCGCGAGAGACAACAAGTTATTCCATTAGCTCTCAATATTTAATTTTAAAATCGGTACTAAAAGTTACGTACTAGTGCTAAATTATATACTGTTGTGTAGTCAGTTGCACAAGCTACATAGTGTTAAAACTATTTTCTGAATCCATCAAGAAGTCACGAAGAAAAAAACAAATTGAAAAGAAATCTTTTTCGCGTAATCTAATTTACACCTGTCATCCACATCGGGTCACTCATCAGCGACGTACCGGGTCAACGAACGTCCTTCGGCACACTTCGGATTCCCAAGTACGAAGATCGGACTTGTTCGAGTAACGCACTGTCTCAATTGAAAAGAATACGAAGACGTGCGACGGTACGACACCTGTGCGCGAGCGCAACGGGTGAGTCATATTTGTTTGGAATGACCAACGATCATAAGCAGCGAAAAGTATAAACATACATAAGTACCTATCTACTTGGATTATTTTACAAGCATACTAATAGTGTGACAGTACTAAATTAAGCACCACTATAACAATTAACGACGTTTCAAGTAATATTTTGGTTACCTATTTGAACAATACTTACCTAAAAATGGCCCTAAAACGTACTCCCCCTAAAAATAGTACAAACAGTGAACCTGCCTTACCTTACTCGTCTGAGCCCAACACCAGTAGTGCCTTAGAAATGAGTGGGCAGTCGACAACGACTGCGGGAGTTACGTTTCGCAACAACAAACGCAAGTACGACGCTGAATTCTCCGCCGAACTCAAGTCGTTTAAACAGGAGATTACTTCTATGTTCGCGGAACTTAAGCAGGAGCAAAATGAGAAGTTCCACAAATTGCAAAGTAATTTGGAAGAACTCAAATCTTTTAACACAGAACTACGCGCCGATTTGCAATTCTACAGCGACAAGTACGACGAACTTTTGAAAAAAATTCACTGCATGGAGGTAGAAACACAAAATTCTCGGGAATATGTCAAATCACTCGAAAACAAAGTAGAATACTTGGAAAAGTGCACAAAGTCCGCCAGTATCGAAATTCGGAACCTGCCAAAAAACCAGCGTGAGACTAAGCAAGACCTGGTTAAAATTATTAAAACTATCGGCGACGCTATGTCAACACCAATTGCCATAGCAGACATCAGAGACATCTATCGACTCACAAGCAAGAGACCAGAAAACCGAGGCACTGTTATTGTAGACTTTAACAGTGTTTTAACAAAAGAAAACCTCATGAATAACATAAAAAACTACAATAAAAACAATGCAGGTAACAAACTAAACAGCTCACACATATTTTTGCCAGGAAAGACGCCTATCTACCTCGCCGAATGTCTAACTACTAAAAATAAAAAAGTTTTCCATCAGGCACGCGAATTTGCTAAATTAAATAAGTATGCCTACTGCTGGTCGGCACATGGAAACATTTACATTCGAAGAAAGGAAGGTGAAACTGCTAGCAAAATCGTGGACGAACTTGATCTCGAAAAATTAAAAGTAAAACAAACATTTTGACTAGCGCCTACCGTATTTTATATCGCAATGTGTCCTATTACTTATTGCTACTTTGTTTTTACCGAATTTTTTTGTTTGCATGATTGTACGTTTTTGTTAAGTGAGTTTAACATCCACAAACTTAAGCAGCCATATAACCCACACCCACACCACCTACTTTACATACGCCATATCTATGAACAAAATCACCAACCACACCTGCTACGAAAAATCACTGCCCTGTTGACTTATGATTTATTCGAAAATATTCCTTTTATGCCAAATGAGATGTACCGGTATTATTTCTCATTTAAAATTCGATAACGTTAATAAGTTTATAAGCCTAGAAGTAGATAACTCAGACCTAGTTGATTGCATCGTACTAAGTGACACAAAATTATGCCCGCAAGTTCTTAAATATAATTATAAAAATCGGAATTCCTTATCAATCTTATCTCTAAACATAAGAAGTATTAATCGTAATATAGACCTATTATTGGCTTTTTTGTCTGCCCTAAAAATGCCAATCGATATTATAGTTTTGACTGAGTGTTGGACAAACGTGGACAATCCTCCTCCCAGCATTTGCAACTATAACGTGTACTGGACGCGTAAGAGTTTAAATCAAAATGACGGGGTTGTAGTGTACGTCCAAAATGACATTAGGGCCTTTTCCAGAGAACCAGAATTTTCGGAAGGTAACTGCCTTATAATCACCATCGATACAGATTACACAATTGTCTGCTCTTATCGCCCTCCTTGCTTTAGGAACAGCTATAAATATATAGCTTCGCTGGAACAAGTCCTCCAAAATATTTCAACACGAAATATAGTCTTCACAGGAGACATAAACATTGATACCCTAGACCTCACAAAGGGCTCTGTTTCAGATTATTTAAACTTGCTCGCTATGTTTGGGCTCAGGCAGGGTATCACCAAACCTACCAGATGTAACGCATGTCTCGACCACTTTATGGTCAAAAGTGTTAGTGAATGGAAGACAATTGTTTTTGAACAGCAGCTAACCGATCACTCGCCTATTCTGCTTTATATTGGCAGCGCCCAAGTCAAAAATAAAAATAGAAATACACCACACCTAAAAACTATTATCAACCATGAAGTGATCAGGGAGGCACTTAGCAATGAAAAATGGAAGGGTTTATATGAATCTGTATGCCCCAACAATGTTTGTGACAAAGTTGTAACGAAATTTTTGGATATAATAGAGAAAAACACAAAGGTTATAAACTCGTCAAAACGTTACCAACCGCTGAAACCGTGGATTACCTACGGCGTAGTTAAGTGCATACGGAAAAGAGACAAATTACACAAACAAGTTAAAGAGCTGCCAAACGATTCACAACTAAAACAAAAATACATTCGATACAGGAATTCGTGTAACAGCATAATTAGGAAACTTAAATTCAAATACTATCAGGAAAAACTTACTGAGAACAAAGGAAACTTAAATTCAAATACTATCAGGAAAAACTTACTGAGAACAAAGGAAACTTAAAAGAGACATGGAAAATAATAAAAGAAATATGTTATACAAAATCTGATAAAGTTACCGCAAGGGAGCTTTTGGATATCGGTGATTCACCTGTGAACGCTTTAAACAAAGTAAACACCTATTTTACATCAGTAGGAAAGACACTTGCTGATCAAATGCTGAAGCAAATGAATGTAAGCGAAGATGAGCTCATGGCGCAAACAAGGGCATCTAGCCAGCCTTTGAAATCTATGTCACTGGCACCAACAGATCCTGTTGAAGTGAGAAATGTTGTTCTGGGACTCAGGACGCAAAGTGCCCCAGGATGGGACAATATACCAACCAAAATTCTAAAAGAGAACATTATGTATCTGGCAGCTCCTATCGCGCATATGTGTAACCTTAGTCTTGAAACAGGAGTATTTCCAGCAATGCTCAAGAGAGCTGTTATATGCCCAATCCACAAGTCAGGCCCAAAAGAGACTCCGTCCAATTACAGGCCGATATCACTCTTGTCATCTCTCTCAAAGATACTTGAAAAAGTCGTGAATAAGAGATTGATTGGTTACCTGGAGGATAATGGTCTGCTACACAGTAAGCAATACGGTTTCAGGGCGGGTAAGTCAACAGAAGATGCGGTCCTTGCATTCACAACAGCCTTAACATCGTCACTAGATAAAGGTGAAAGATGCATGGGAGTCTTCCTTGATCTCCAGAAGGCATTTGATACAGTGTCAGTGCCTTTGTTGCTTGCCAGGCTTGAAAATGTTGGAATAAGGGGTCTGGTCCTGGAATGGTTCAGAAACTATTTATCAGGCAGGTCTCAGCGAGTGCGGGTTGAAGGGCACTATAGTGACGATGCAGCATGTAGCGTCGGTGTTCCGCAAGGTAGTACACTGGCCCCAACCCTTTTTCTAATCTACGTAAACGAGCTGTGTGGTGCCTTGCCGGGACAAGATATTTTCATGTTTGCAGACGACACAGTCCTATTGTTCCACGGTGAGACATGGGAGCGTGTTTTCCATTTTGCTGAGACAGGGTTAGCCTCAGTAACCAAGTGGCTTGAGAACAGCCTCCTCTCACTTAATTCCAACAAAACAAAATATATCTGTTTCACCAGATCAGCAGCAACCAAACCTGGAGCTGACCTCACGCTGAAGATACACACATACCCATGCAACCGCACGCTGGACCACTCTAATTGTAATTGCCCGCTACTTTCACGTGTTGAGAATATTAAATACTTGGGAGTATTACTGGACGAGAAGCTTGCCTGGAACATTCACATAGCAACTCTGGTTGGGAGGATTAGAAAAATGATATACATTTTCAAAAACCTACGTGCTGTGGCAAATCTTCGACTTCTAATCCAAACATATAGAGCACTGTGTGAATGTTTAATTAGGTACTGCATATGTGCATGGGGTGGTGCTTGTAAAACCCTCCTAATCGCTGCAGAAAGAGCTCAACGGGCGGTACTTAAGGTGCTTATGTACCTACCTCATAGGCATCCTACCACCTCAGTCTATGCTAAAGCCGAGGTGTTGTCAGTAAGGCAAATATTTGTCATGGAAACAGTTAGGAGGTACCACAGGCACACCGTACCAACACTACCACTTGATGAGACCAAAAGAGTGATTACCTGTCCCGTTCCCCGTGTCAGAACTCACTTTGCCCAAAAACACTATTCGGCAATAGCACCGCGTTTATACAACGCATTAAACAAAAAAATAAAAACCAGAAAGTTCAACAACCAACAGCTGAAAAGGGCTCTCCGTGCGTGGTTAAAAGATCTTGACTATGAAGGCACGGAAAACTTGTTGAACATTGCTAGGTAGAACAAAACACACACAATTACACCACACGCACAGATACACTGCAAACATTCAAGAAGCGTTTTATTTTGTTTTAATTAATTTATTTTATTTTACATTGTTTTATCTTTTGATTTTTGCTACCGTTTCTGACGATAATTTGGATTTTAAATTTTATTTTATTTTTGACATTAATTTTATTTTGGGTTTTAATTTTGATTTTATTCTGTGGATTATATTTTAATTTAGATTTTAGGACACTGATTTTATTTTATTTTGTTTTTAAACTGTGACTTTGATTTTATTTTTGATTTTATTTTGTAGATTATATTTAAATTTAAATTTTTGGACACTGATTTTATTTTTCTTTTAAACATTAACTTTGATTTTATTTTTGATTATAATTTTGATTTTATTTGTGGATTTTAACATTACTTTTTTATATTTTTTATCTATTCTGATTTTAATGAATTATTAATTGTGATATTTGACAGTAGATTTAAGTTATTATGATATGTTTTTTGATCTTAATTTTATTTTGTAATTGTACGAATTTGTTGACAAAACTATAACAGCAATATGGGGAATACACTGGCTCCTGTAATACAGTTCCTAACTAGCTCAGGAGCCAGGGAATTTCATTTATGAGTGTAAAACTTTATGTCAATAAATAATTTATTATTATTATTATTTTTTATCCATATCGTTTGCATTTTTAAATATTTCTTTAAAAAACATATTAAAAAAAAAACATTTAAAAATATAAAAAATAGTTGTCCGCCGGTGTCGGGAACAGGGTCCAAGCTACCGGTGGTTAGGGCTCCAGAGACAGGAACCTCCTCACAATGCGAGCCGTATCGAGGAGTACTGCCTTTTGTATCAGGCCCTTGATCCAACCGCGCAACGACAGCTTCGACAGATGGTCGTCGAAGCTTTTGGCTATAAGGCCATTGGCGGTCACAACAATCGGCACAATGATAGCTGAGTCCACATTCCACATATCGACAACCTCGTGTGCTAAGTCGAGATATTTGATTTGTTTCTCTTTCTCAGCTTTCACGAGATTCCCGTCATGTGGAATGGTGACGTCGACTATCATTGCGCGGCGCGCTAATCGGTCTATCACCACTATATCCGGCTTATTGGCTACAATAGTCCGGTCAGTAATGATAGACCGATCCCAGTACAATGTGACATGGTCATTTTCGAGAACTGGGTCGGGCACATACCTGTAGTATGGTACCTCCGAATCCACTAGGTTATATTTCAAAGCAAGTTGCTGGTGAATAATCCTGGCTACTTGATTATGCCTGTGCAAGTACTCGCCGTTAGCCAGACGAGAACAACCAGAGATAATATGTCTGATGGACTCACCCGGACGATGGCATGCCCGACACACGTCAACCGTCCCGTCCTTCATAATATGTCTCCGGTAGTTGTTCGTTAAGATAACTTCGTCCATAATTGCACAGACAAAACCTTCAGTTTCTTCGAAGAGGTCGCTAAAACGTAACCAGGCCACGGACGCCGCGAAATCTACATCAGGCTCATGAAGAGCCCGATAAAAGCGCCCGTGGAGCTCCTTGCCTTTCCATATTTCCTTGCGGTCATCAGTAGTAAGTACCACAGGTTTGCGCCAGTTCTCTTTAGCCATGGATAACGGGGTGAGTCCCTTGTCCATTGCGACCACATCGCGGTGCATACCCACGTCGGTTTTGAGAAAATATTCTCTGAGGCTGCACACCTCACGGTTGTGTAGAGTCTTTGCGTTCAAAAAACCTCGGCCTCCACACTTCCGCGGGATGTACAGTCTCATCACAGATGATCGTGGGTGATGCATCCGATTTGCGGTCAGCAATGTACGGACCCGTCTATCCAGAGCGTCTAGCTCGGTCTGAGTCCATTTGAGTATGCCGAAAGAGTACATTAAAACCGGCATGACCCAACCATTGAAGGCGCGTACCTTATTTCCACCTGACAGAAGGCTGTTTAGAACCTTCTTCAGGCGGCCAAAGAAACGCTCCTTCAATGTTTGTTTCATGTCAGCAACGTTAATGCCCAACGCTTCCGACATACCCAAATACTTATATGTTTCGGTCGAGGAGAGGGTTCTAAGGTGTATGGAATCCGAGAGTTGAATTCCCTCGGATTCCACAATCTCCCCTCGCTTTACATGCATGACTGCACATTTGTCCACACCAAATTCCATCCTAATGGCACTACTGAAAGTTTCAGTTACCTTCAGTAGTTCCATCAGTTGCAAATTGTTGTGGGCAAGAAGTTTCAAATCATCCATGTAAAGAAGGTGAGATAGGACCTGACCACCTCTTCTCAACCGATAGCCTAGACCTGAATTCTCCAGCAACGTGCTTAGAGGATTCAGGGCTAAGCAAAACCACAGTGGACTCAAACTGTCGCCCTGAAATATTCCCCGTTTAATCCATATTGGTTCATCATTCCCTTGGATCGGTCGACATCCTGGATAGCAAAGGACTGTTTTCCATTGCCTCATACATGACTCAAGGAAGGTGCGTAGAGTTGCATCTATTTTATACAACTCCAGCACCCTCATGAGCCATGTATGGGGAACAGAGTCATAGGCCTTCTTATAATCTACCCAGCATGTCGACAGATCCTTGCGGGATCGACGAACCTGTTGGCTTATGGCCATGTCAATGAGGAGTAGCTCCTTAGTACCACGGGACCCATTCCTACACCCGTTCTGAGAGGCAGACATTATCAAATTTTTCTCTATATGTACATTAATTTTTGCTCTCAGAATGGATGTAAGAAGTTTATAGACCGTCGACAAACATGTAATCGGCCTATAATTCTTGGGTTCCGTGGGACTACCTGTCTTATGGAGCAGGTGGGTGATACCAGTTGTTAGAAACTGAGGTAGCGACCCAGAATCTAAAGATGACTGGAATTGCGATGCCAGAGGCGCGTGTGAGCTGCTGTACCATTTTAACCAAAAATTGTGCAGTCCGTCCGTACCTGGAGACTTCCAATTAGGCAACGGACGAACTGCTCTGGCTACGTCTAGTGGAGTAATTATAAGTTTTTCCATTTCTGGTACAGCTGCGCACACGCGCTCGACATCACGCATCCAGCCACCCTCAGTGTGACAGACGGGCACCGACCAAATGCTACGCCAGAATGCATTCGTGGTAGCATCATCCGGGCGGGGCACGTCAATCACACTATGTTCAGGTCGCTCCCAAGCTCTATACACCCACCTCTCATCGCTCTGAAACATGCGATTCTGCGAGTACCGATCAACCCGCCGCTTATACCGGCGAATGCGGCTCGCCCATGCACAAACTTTCTGCTTCAGGAAGTCGATGCGCTCTGTGACACGAGACATGTATTCTTGAGGGCTGACACCAGTCCCCAAAAACGCCCGCCTCACAAAGCGCATCACTCGTGGTCGTGTATTACCCTCCCTGAAGCAGTGTAGTTTGCCGATGAGTACCCTGGCCCCGTCGATACGCTTCTCGATCCTGCACTGCCAGGCTGGTGCAGCAGGCTTTGGTCGAATAGTTCCATCTGAGTTAGGAAACTTGATGTTGGCTAAACGACATGCCGCAACAGCCCCACAATACAGGATTGAGTGCGTATCAACGAGGTTCTCGCTACTTTCAAAGATGTTCTTAAGCAGCGAGTCCAAAGCACACACCAGCGCCCTATTTTTTTTGTGCATGGGTAACCTTGGCAAACGGGGTCTAAGCTCAGTCGGAGTTGATCTGTATTCGCGAAGCGCATCCTCCAGTGCACTCCTCAGTCGATCGTTGCACTGGCTACTTACTGTGACAACCCTATCATCTGCATCATCTGCATCATCGTTGTTATGATTGGACCGCGGCGAGATTGCGTTAGTAGTCGGCGTTACCGCGGTCTGTGTTTGTGTAGATGTTGAGACGATTTGGTTGCTCAGTACCTCTGAGCGCAGCCGATCAAGTGCAGCGTCGTCCAACCTGTGGTTGCGTTGGATAACCCGCACCTGATCCGACAATCGTTGGGCCGAGACGTTCACGGTTGGTTCCAAGTCCTGAAAAAGAGACAGCATCCTATCACGGTACGCAGTGAGGTTAGTTCCCCCCTCTGTAGACCCGTAATATGCGCGCATGACGTTCTCATTCATAGTCTGAGTCCATCTCATGCGCTGCACACAACCACCGGCAGCGGGGACCCGGCTCGGGGCCGGTTGGCTCCGAGGTCCTAAGCTCTTCGGTGGCCGGCCTCTCCCCGGCCGACGTACAGGTGTTGGCGACGTCGGCGGAGAGAAATACTCGTCGCTCGAGCTCGACGCAACTGCAGCCGTCGGTGACACTGGTGATCCGAGGTCTGGCGGCGGCGAGGCGGAGCTGAGCGACGAGCCCGGGGGTGAAGGGCGTGCGCGACGGGCAGCTGCTCTCGTCAACATACTTACAGATGTTTTTTCATTCTTTTATTAGTATTTATTGTGTTATTTTTGTTGGTGACATCTGTCATCTGTCTGGTCTTGTGCATATTTTTTCTTTTCGTGTTGATTTTCGCTATAATTATTATGGTTTTGATTAAGTTTTTATTACGTTTTTATTGTTTCTTGTTAGCTATTGTGAAAATTGTGAAAAAAATGGGACCAAAATTTTATTATTATTATTAACATGACTCTAGTTTGAATGATGAAATTATGAACTACAATCAGTTGTTGACGACAATGATGACGCAAGTGTCTATTATTTGTTGAACTAAAAGTCAAGTTTATACTTTGTGAGATTGCCTTTGGTCGCTACTTAGCTGTGAAGAAACCAACGCCATCTAGTTTAATTTTGAAAACTTGAACTTTAACGTGCAAGGGAAAATAGGCGTTAAGGTACCCAAGCACTTCTAAAGGTTCACTGTACATACTAAATATACGTAATAGAATCATTCGAATACAAGAGTTGATCCCGCACCGCCATTATGTTTATATGACATGTTATCGCATATTTATGTGAGCTATGAGTTTCTGCGCAGCAGCAAAAAATTTAAAAATACCCTTTTTAGGCATTTTATTATTGACCGAGATTTATATGTATATGCGTGTGAACAGAGGGACCATACAGGTACTTATTTAAAAAAAAAAATATGATTTAGGGAATTTGCATTTAAAACGCCCGGGTGGCACTGTTGTGTGGACCACCTAGAAGACACGATGCATTATAATGCAATTACCACCCGCACCTGGAAGACACGGAGAAGGTGTTCCCCGCTTGTGCGGAGCACCGCCGAGTCCTCGAGGGGGCAATCGGTGGCGTCTTCGTTTCTTCCGCAAAAATCAGGTGCAGAAACCTCCCGAACTTGCCATTAATTAACTGTACAACCTTGTTTTCATTTCGTCTAATGCTACTGCTTTACTGTTTTCCGCACTAGTGTAGAAAAGTGCAAGAGCTTGTCCTTGTGACTATTAGTAGTATTTAACGTATCAGGCTGAGCGCTAAACGACCCCTATATATTTAGTTCTTCATAAGTGTATTGAAAAACATCGATTGATAAATGTGGAAATTCGTCATTGCAGCACTCAGCTCCATAAGAATTACACCTTGGTCACAATGACAAACTTTCTCTACTTGTATCATAATGTACTATTTTACAAAAAAAAATACAACCGACTTCAAAACAAACTAAAAAATACAAATAACTTTAATTTTGGAAGTCAGTGTCAAAAAACTAAGAATTAAAAAAAGGCATTTTTAGCAGTCGGTTATATTTTTTGTAAAAAAAGTTTTGTTTTAATCTATTTTTGTATGTAATCATACGCTATTTATTATAACGTTAAATTAACTGTACAACCTTGTATTTATTTCGTCTAATGCTTTATTAAATGAGTACGGTCTACACTTTGTTTCATTGTGTGGTCACACTACTCGGTCTATTTTCATAGGATTAAAAAAATGAATTATTTCAGCAAAGAGGTAAGAACTACACAATTTTAGATGCTTATTATTTAGTAGAAACTTTCTACTAAAAGATTGCTATACTAGACTGTCTCACTGATATATCTCTCATCTAGCAGCTAGAACGTGCTCAAATGTCAGTGGGTGTGAGGAATAAGGGACCAGTTTTAATAATCACCATCCTTAAATTACGTCGATATTTCTTGACCATTTCTTTTTTACGAAATGTTTTAAGATTCTTACTTAAACTTTAGAAAAAGGAAAGATTTTATTTTTTAGATTCGGTAATATTGACCAAGACATTTGTCTTCGTGAGGGACCACAGTTTAGTGGTTATATATTTTTTATCTTTGGTGCTTTGTGGTCTGAAATTCAGTAAATATCTTTACGAACTTTCTACTAAATGTCTGTAGTCACAATAATTCAATTTTTCACATCAGACATCTGGCTGATGGTCTGTGAGAACTGAGGGACCGCACTTTAACCTTTTCACCGCCAGCGTACACAGAACGCGATGCCTCGCCTAGCGCCAAGCCATAAATGTATAACAAAATATATAGTAAACAGTAGTGATGAGGGTAGCGTCATATCGATGAATGCGAATTATACACGTTATGATTTATTTATAATTTTACGGATATAAATAAAAACTGATTAAATATTTTCATATTTGTTTTATCTCACAGTATCCGTATTAAAAAAAAAAAAGAAAAAGAAAATATCAAAGAAACAAATACATAACTCAATTAGATCCATAAGAAATGAGCTACATATCTAATTGTTTCATGACGACATTCTTTGACTTCATTTCAAGTCCTTGGCGCTCAGAGCGCGTTAAATTCAATTCTGATAAGAGATGTGGTACGCGCTGGTAAGAGGACATTATTATATATTACGCTAGAGATATCGGACTCTGATCAAAGTTACACTAAAAAAACCATTCCGGTAGAAGACAGACCTATTTTACAAGGAGTTTTAAGTCCTCAGCGGACGAGAAATATTCATTATCCAAGCAACGCTTAGATTCCATAATATAATAGCAATAAAAGCCTGGCCTGGCGCGATCAGGCATGTGAGAAAGCGGGCCGTGGGACCACAGAATAATACCTACACACACACACCATGTGATGGTGTGTGTGTGTACTAGCACAAGATATCTGAGTCATTATTTTTTATTTTTCATTCAGTATTGAATCTCACAAATACAATGTTTTATTCTATTTGAACTTATATCTCTTGTAGATAATCATTTGACTAAACGTTATTATTATTATCAAGTTGGAAATACCTACCTCAGAATCATTGTCTTCTGGTCTAACATTCTCCACAAAATACTCCGAGTCCGATTCCACACCTTGTAGAATGCTTAAAAGCTCATCCGTATCCAGTTCTTCGTTCATGTCAATAACTTACTTATTTCTTTACTTATTAATAATAAATAGAGCAATAATTATAAAGTGCAACAAATAGTGCTACAGACTGCACTTTTTCAGTGACATTGACAGCCATGCGTTTATGACGTCACAGAACGTCTTCTATAATAGTCCATGGCGCCCCGTGTCCTGACAACCATAGACTTATAGCTGACAACCATTTGTTTTGTAGAGATGGGAATATAATCATCGATAAGGATTGCTTTTAACTATTTAATTCCTGTTCGGCACCCATCCCACGGTCGAAATTCGTCTATTTTTCCTTTGTTATAATAGTAGTTATATCTAAGTTCATATTTTACCGACCTCAAATTGTTTTCGATAATAATATTTCTAAATATTTCAACGGGTGAAATCAAACAGTGATAACTTTCGCGTCCCATCACTGGCCGACTATATATAAAGTCCTTGGCGTTCTGGGGAGAATAAAAATGTTCAGAGTTTTTGTTTTTGCCAATTTTAAGTGTGGAAAAATAAAAACAGGGTATTAGACAGTGCTTTGAAATAATAAAATAAAAACCTGTTAAATACAATATTTTTTTTATAGCAGTTAAAATGAAGTCGCGCCGCTGGTGGCAAGAAAATCTGGAAATTCTATTGATGTACGTGGCGGTGAAAAGGTTAAGCTGTAGTTTTTAATACATTTGTTTACAAATTCCCAGATTTGTTCTACAATTGTTCTAAGTGTACTACTAAATCCTATTTTTTAATAAATACCTACCGGTATGGTCCCTCAGTTCACACGTACATAGATTTATAATAATTCACTGGACATTTTCTGCCGAGCAGATGGTAAAATTAAATGGTTGTTGAAATTAACTTTGAAGAAAACGTAGCTCATAATGCAACCCCAACTGTTAGTAGAGTAGGGGCTTTTTTTGCCTCTTTTCTTGTGGATTTATGTATGTGGGGGTGGTTGTATATCAACACAGTAAAACAAAGTAAATACGTACAGCCTTATTTATTATTTGGTTATTAGTAACAAATATACTATTTACAAGATACATAATTAGCCTACCAAGTAGAATTGTCTTAAAGATGTATGAATTAAATCTTATGCTGTTACATCTTTTACCTAAATATAGGTAATTAATTGCAATTTCGTCAACTTTGATACTTTCACTTAAAGTATGGGCAAATACTTAGAACATAACTTTTCAATAAAAGAAAAAAATGCATGTGACTGAATTTTAGTCTTGTATGAAATAAAAATTATACATCGTTTTTTCAACACAGTTAATCATAATAAATTAAATTGCAGTCACGTTTTCGGTAAAATTTTCTACTTACACATAAATAAGTATCTATTTGCCCATTAGCCCATAAAGCGATCCTTATTAACCCTAAAGACAATGACAACTATCTAACACTCGTGTGAGACCAAAACATATCAACACGGTGCGCATTAAAAATCTTATATTACACCATCGTGACTTCAACAAAGCGTGAGCTAAGCTAAGAGCTTAAAACAAGAGGAAATTGTACTTTACTGAACATTTCTAATTCAAACATCAATTAAAGTCGTATACATTAATCTTCTACTGCTTACGGACTTTAGAACATGCATATCGGATTTACACCAGAAAAAAAGTCTAGATAGAAAAAGCTCACAGGTAGTGAAATCTAGCTCACATATAATATTGATCCTAATGGTGAAAAGATACAAAGAAACGGTCACAATCATTGAGGTCACGAACACGTATAAACTATAAAGAAATAAACTTATGTAGCTTAGAAGTAAAGGTGTCCTAATCTCCACTTCGCGGGGAACGCTCCCGGTCTGTGCTGGCGCGGTCTTGTGCGTCGCCGTTCTGGCGCGGAGACGCGGAGCGCGAGCGGGACCCGGAGCGGTCGCGCGACGCCGAGCGCTCGCGGGACCCGGAGCGGGAGCGAGACCGGGAGCGCGAGCGCGACCGAGACTTACTCGGACGACGCTCTTCCTCACGCTTCGGTGACACTTCCTTGCTTGGAGAGCGAGACCTTTCCCTGTTGGATTAACATTTTAGTTATAATACGTTACATTATGCAAAATAGACAATTTTTTTTATTGTTATTCATTTGCAAGAACTGTTATATTTGTGAAGTTTAATAGCGTATTAAGTGTCCATAATCGGTTCAATTACGTAATGTAAAGCTGTTAGAAAGTAATATTGTTTACAGTGAAAAATAAGAACGGAATTTAAAATACCAAATATGCGAGATGATGATGGTTTCATTAGTAGCATGTATATTTAAATAATAAATAACAATGTATGGTTACCAAACCTTAGGCGATCGGAAAAAATGAAACATAAAATGATTAATAGCAAGTAGCTAGATTGAGTGTTAGTAGACATTAAACACTCACCTTGGAACGGCTTCTCTTCGTAATGCGGGAAAACATGGATCGAGTTAATAATGTATTGGTAATGTGCAATCAATATTAATAACATTGAATGAATTTTGTTAATATGTGATGCCAATGGGTTTAGTTTGTGGACTGAATCTGACAATAATGCTTCTTATTGTGTGTGAGATTATATTTCAAAAAGGTAAGTTATTAAAAAATTTGAAAAGTAACTTTTTAAAAATAACTAGCGCAGCATGTCATCGTGCCCTATGATAATTACGACTGTAGTTTAAAAATATTGCGTTGCAGTGAAATTAACATAAAAAAACGTGATTTTCATAGAGTACAAATCAGCAAAGAAAAATAACCTCACAGAATTCGCACAACCGTCAGACTAAACGATTGAGAGCACACAGTGGGACTTACTTGGAGGCGGCTTTCGGCGATCTCGACTTAGACCTGGAGGCAGACTTGTCCCCGTTCCTCTCGGCGGACTTGCGCGGCGAGCCCGAGCGTCGCGCGGCTCGGCTGCGCGACGCCGAGCGCGAGCGCGACTTCGAACGACTGCGATCCCTAATCGACGCCGATTTCGAACGCCAAAAATGGTAGTAATAGCGAATTTAGTTACGTCCACTACTAAATTGTCGAGTTCAGAATGTTGTGTGCCAAACCCCTACTCACATGTGAAATTTTTAATAATATTGTAAATTTAGTGTGCTAGTTTGACCTTTTTTTGCGTAGCAAAGGGTTGGCGAGCGACATAATGCCATATTTATTCGCGCGGACCAAGTAGTGTGTAACTAGACTGTAGTTGAAACTATAAAACTTTTCACAGTAAGGTTGTGGCATACAACAATTCTTTTCAAAACTGATTGAGACACATAATCGTGTCGCAAGTATAAATAAGCATATTGCATCACGTTTACGATTTAAAAAAGTACAACTCTGTTAGTTGTACTTACTACAATAAGAAGAGCACTATTGCTAAGTACTTACAGTTGTAAATTTTGCTCAGCACAAGTAATTACACACCTAGCCAAATGAATAACTAGGTTAATTTGTTTTCCGTACCCAGGCGTTAACATTACATATAGAGTTTGAGAAGGAGACTGCCACGCAAGTAAGAATGACAGAGACATCGCTCTACTAGACTATATTTTCTCTAAAACAAAATGTGCCATATTCACGGTCGGGTACTATACATATTCATGCGTAATAAATTATTTGGTTGTTTATATTTATTGCGAGAGCATTTATTTAAGAAAGTTATGCATGCAAGCTTAATTATTGAGATATTTAAAAGGGAATGCGGTCAGATGTGGAAATTAGCAGACTACTTAGAAATTCAGAACTTGGTGCATGTTTTTCCCACATTGAAGATCTCATTGCAATCGTTTTCTATATAATCGAGCTTAGTTCATAGCTAACTAGTCTGCTCAAAACTTGAGATTATGACAGAACTATTGATTGGGATGATCTATTGAAATGATTTTATTTGGGACTATTCATCTAGTAAAAAGTTTCTATACAATATGTTACATTTTTTGAGGATCCTGCTATGTAAAATATTTGAATAATTTGTAATATAAGTACTGATTGTTTTTTAGTAGACATTGAATCAAGAAACTGTTTTTTATTAAAATGAGAATGCCTCTAAACGTAAATGCTAAAATGTACAATTATATCAAAATATCTAAATTAGCAAAAACTAGTATATACAACATGGTGAGCAATTTTCTAAGCTATATTATGAGCATGAAATTCAAATTATTTACATAGCAGGATCACAATAGTAGAATCAGGTTAGATACTCACTTGGAGCGCGATCTTGAGTGCGACTTGACCACTGGGCTCTTGCTTTTTTGCCTGGATTTAGAGCGGGACTTAGATCGGCTGCGAGACGAACGACGAGAATGGGACCTGAAACATGAAGTTAGTGATGGTGTAAGAAAAATAATCGTTGGTGTAAATGATAGGCCAGTATGTATGGTTTTCCTCAGTTAGAATTTTATCAGCAAGAGCTTTCAGCCCCGAAAGATGGTAAATAATATAGTATCATCATAAAAAAAAAAATAGAATCACTAAGGGAGATCCAGCCACAAATTCATGCAGAACCTGTCTGAAAGAAATTAAATGCAAATCTCAATCAGCCCATTAAGTGCCACAGTTGGGCGAAGGCCTCCCTTTTCACACGTCTATTTTCTGCCATTGCGGGCCTGTCTTTCCTGTAAGCGTCAAAGTTGTCTCTCCACCTTCATTTTGGCTTGCTATGATGTCATCTTGCGTGTAATCGAACACAATAAGTGTTTTTTTGACCCACAGCTCATCTGACATGCGGCAGACATGTCTAGCCCTATCCCACTTAAGAATTGCAGATCCCTTACATAAATGTCTCTAAATATACATATTTTCGATGCATAGTTTTCGCCCATTTAGTCGTATAAATGATAAAATTATGAGTATTTTACCTGGAGCGGCTGCGTCTACGATCACCCCTGGAGTGAGATCGGCTGCGGCTCGAAGAAGAGCGCGAACGACGACGAGAGCCACGTCTAGCCTCGATCAGACGAATACGACGACCATTCAACTCTGTTCCGTCCAGCTTCTCGATGGCAGCGCGCATGTCCGAGTGGGTAGCAAATTCCACTACACTGTAAGAACACGGAAATGTTTTGATCGTGTTTTTGATGGTTGGTGGAGGTTATGAGTGAAGGGTTCCTCAGTTAGATTTCTATCATCAAGAGCTATCAGCCCCGAAAGATGGTAAATAGTATAGTATCATCATGAAAAATTATCACACTAATATTATAAATGCGCAAGTTTATAAAGTGTGTATGTTTGTAACTTCTTCACGCTCGAAAGGCTAACCGGATTTGGATGAAATTTGGCACACATTTAGAACATGTCCTGGAATGGCACATTTAGCTGTTCTTGTGTTGAAATATTAGTAATTTTGTTGTTTGATTATCCGCTAACTCCTCATAAGCCACGCAAAAGATTTTGATGTGGTTTTAACTGAGAGAAAGAGTTATAAACAAGGAAGATTTTTGCGTATAATTTCTACCCGTGCGAAGCCGGGGCGGGTCACTAGTTAACTATAAAATGTGGGTTGTGTTAGCACACAACGCCGTCTAGTCCCAAGCTAAGCAGAGCTTGTGTTATGAGTACTAGACAACTGATACACATACTTAAATATTTCTAAATACATATTATAGATAAATTACACCCAGACACAGAACAAATGATTGTGCTCATCATACAAACATTTGTCCCGGGTGGGAATCGAACCCACGACCTCCGGCATAGCAGTCTAGGCCACCAACAGGCCAGTCAAACACGTGCTTAGTATTTTATATTACATTTGGTCAAATAATTACGCAAAACATTGCAAATTGTACTTATTCGACGAATGATCCATTTATCGTATAAAATGACTGGTTTATTTTATATTTTTGACCTCCAAACTACGATTTCATCTTTGAATCTGACATGTAGTCATGAGCGTGGCGTGTTGGACACACATTTTGCTTTGTCATGTATATGTATGTCACCGAAAAATTGCAGACTCCGTATGATTGTAATAAATCTTTATTAGATTATAATTTCTCGATATATTATGAAAAATTGACGATAAATCACATCCAAATTCATTAGTTTCCAACATAAACGTACCTTATTTAGAAAAAAAAAAAAAAAATTGTTTTCAATTTCTCGCGATATTTTACAATCTTGCGGCGTGTGCAATCTTCTGGTGACATATTATACAATACATGACTGTGGTGGTGGATCTATATATCTGTCTTTAACTTACCCTTCATTCCTGTGTTGCTTATGAGCGTCAGCATAAGTGACTTCACCAGCTTGACGCATATAATCTTTCAAGTCCTGTAAATCAATGCATTCTGTTAATAAAGTATCTAATTTTCCTCCTGAATAACTATTGCAAAAGTCATCATCAGAATAAAAATTAGCATCAAGGTTTTCAGCCCCGAAAGATGGTAAAAATACGATCTCATCATGACTATTGCAAAAGCTTATGATAGGAACCTAATCTTATCGAATACGATATTGGGAATACATATCTTAGGTAAATATCTGAAGTATCCTGACAAAATAAAAAGATGAAACGATAAGTATGCTTTTCACAGCATTTTCGTATACGATTCTCATCGGTTACCATTGTTTACGTTACTTGTCATCCATGGTCACATCCGCCATTTTCTTCCAATGCTGCTTCTTCATCGTCTCTGCGAGTTTATGTCCATCTCTTTGACATTTTAGCCTGGAACTTTGCTCTCTGTGACAATCCGTCTAGCTTCCTTGTCCTTGCTTATACATCGTCTCTCTTTTTGACACTTTGTTTATTACTTGTAGAGTCGCCCATCCTTCATATTGTGGAATATTGCGTAGACCCGGTACAGCCCCTTTCAAAATAGTGGATTCCAATCATCACGCTCGCACATCGCTCTCAGCGCCCGGCCAGGGAAATGTATCCTTTTGACGCACCCAAGTGATTCATCTGCGTCGATCTACCACTGGTCATCAGGACTTGGTCATCTCGTCTTCAAAAGTCTCTCAGGTCATCTAAGGAAACCACATCGAACCATACAACTTTCAGGCAGCTATTACTTTTTCTGGATGCGTCTTCCGATTCCCGCCACCAGACTGAATTTCCAACGTAAACAACAATACCATGTGAACTAACGTACACGAAAAGCTGATCAAGCCATAATAGAAAATAAACTTGACGTCGAACGAAATGATTCGAATTGACTTCACGATAGTGAGTAGACTCAACAAGAAATCTGCTTCACTATTGTGAACGGAGGATGTTAAAACTTAAAGTTAACAATGAAATAATGAATTTAAAATGGGAGATTGCACATAACGAGAAACGGCTCCTGTTGTCTGTGCCCCCCTATCGACTTTACCTTGTCGGGGGCCACCGGGCTCCAGCGGGCGGCGCGGGAAGGGGGGGGCGCCATCGCGTCTCCAGCGCGCCGAGACCGATCCTAACCTCGCCTCAGACCACATCGCACACAGCGCTACATCGAGGACTCTGGCCACGATACGCCACCTTCTGTTGTTTTTAAAAATTATCTATAAAGCTCGTAAGTAAGTTTGGTACAACACTTGTATAAAAAAAAAAATCTATTATATTGTTTTCAGGATAATGAATGTAATGCACAGTGCTAAGTTTGACAGTTTAAGTATGTAGTGTTAAATTAAGTTATAGTTATGATTGTTACTATTCGATACATTATTTTATATTGTTCATGTTTTTATTAGTAAAGCAAATAGGGTGGTGTGGAGCTCTCGAGGCCATGAAGGTGGTCCGACGATAGGTCTGCACTTGTCCGTATCCTTGTCCGGGGTTTGGGTTTCATTCATCGCAACATCAGTCCAGGCAGTATTCTGTTCGTGTTATCTATCATTACTTGTTTCGTTAAAGTGTCATCAGTTTGCATCATCCTCCAGTGTCTTCAATAAGCGCCGTTGTCCGTGTATGCATTTCGTCCATGTTGGTTGGTGTCCGGTGGTCCGTCATCCTCACGCTCACGACTATAGGTACCGTCCAGGTGATGAGGCCGCCCAGCCCTCAAGAAACAGTGAAGATGTCCAAGACCCTGGGTGATAGGTGATGGAATGATGATGGGCCCAATGGCGTCCCGGCTCGATATCTTACCTGCCAGCTAATGCGGCTAGACAGATTTTCGACGACTAGTCGATACTCGGTGCGCGTCGGCGGTCCGTATCTATAACTGTAGTCACTACTGCAAAGAAAATAAAAACTATTAGTTGTATGCACATCGCAAACGTTCACAAATTAAATTGATTTATAGAGACCGATCGCGGATCCCGCAAGAGTGCTAACTTGAATCCGCAGACATGCGGGATCGCGATTTTGATGCGGGATTGGATTTCTTAGTTACTACTGATTTATATTATGTAAAAGAGACCACTAGGTAAACTAATTAAATGGTTCTCTAAAGACTTAAGAAATCTCAATAAATAAAAGTTCCTTTGTGGATTTGCTTGACAGGAAACTTTTCTGTGATTTGGGGTGTTTTACAAATTAATACTTGCTAAATGAATTTGTTATGTTTTTATAGGTAGTTTATTAAAATACATGAATTTATCAGAACCAATGATATAGAAATACAATTTCTTATCCACTAACTACCTAAAATGACTTGATAAATAAAGCGATTGATAAGTGACTATATCATGTTGTACTTACAAATGGCTGTAATTATAACAAAAAAAATAATAATATAATGAGCTGTGTAAAACTAATTGTGACTCTTCAAGTGTGAATTAAGTCAAGAAAGGGGTTATTTTAGTTCAACTATACGTACTTACCGTAACTATTTTGATTAACATATTTTTAAAATGATTATCCGGCAGGGTCGTACATCCACGACCAAATACTCTCATCTCGTCAGCTCTTCTGTCACATATGGGGATTGAAGAGCTAAACGAGATGGAGTACCCAGTCGCAAACACACGACCATGGCGAGTGGGACACGAAAACACTCATCGGACCAATCCGACGAAAACGGATAAAGTGTTAACCTGAGAACTTTTTCTAAACATTTTTTTGGTGGGAAAACAGACCAGTCTATATTTAGACTGATAGTCTAGTACCGTAAGAATGGGGGGCTCGTAAATTCGCTTTGCTTTTTGTCTACTTGGATCCTTTCTACAGCATCTAGTTCTAGATTCATCTACTTAAGTTCAGCAGGAAGAGCTACTGTTGTGTTTGAAGTGATGTAATATGCCAATTTTTATGAAGACTGATAATAAGCGTAGCAAAAACATGTTCACGATAAGAATAATGTACAAATTACATACGAAATAACACTGGGCTGTTATGCAAAAACCAAACAAAAATAATCATAATATAATATGATTGTTTGAAAAATGAACACTATGAAGTAGTTGTAGAAAAGATGAGCACTAACACTAGTAAAATGTTATTTATGTGGGGATGGACTGTCAAGCAATGAAGAATTATCAGAGCGGACTAAATAAAAGCATAAATAAAGCATGCAAAGATAATGTTAGCAAAAAATGAAGAAATATCAGAAGTTGGCATCTCCAGAAACTAGGTTCATAATTGGCTTGGATAAGAGCAAAGTTAGGATCATCAGTTTAAATATCCGCGCAAGCTCAATACAATCTCTCTGTATATTCGAGCGGAGTCCACAAGGGGACGAAAGTATGCGAGAGGGGGAATATTTCATGGGCGCAGCTAGGATTTAATATCAGGAGTTTCGAATTTTTCAGCCGCTAACCCGTTTTCCCGTCGTGTTGATAACGGGTATTACCTCTTTCGGTCCTACGCCCAATTTAGGAGCGATAGGTTATATGCTTTTGGTCAAGACAAGCCTGGCTACGCCCATATGTGTTGTTGCATATCATGCCCGTGTTCGCAATACAGACGGTTCACGTCTCGGCGGCGGGCGGCGCGGCGGCGGCGGCGGCAGGTCCCGGCAGCGCCAGCGGTCCGAGCCGCGCGGCATGCCGCGGGCCCTCTCCACCGACACCCTACAACATAGCGACACTCACTCGTATCGCGACCGGCCGCGGTCGCGCTCGTAGTTGCGGTCGCGGCGGTAACGGTCGGCGCTGCGGTCGATGCCCCTGGCCGGCTCCACCACCACCCTGCGGCACACCCACGGTCTACTGTTAGCACTGCCCACCCCAACCTCGCACTCGTACCGTGCACTCCGTCTCCCTCTTTACAGCTTACCAACCGGTAGCCAATGCACACAACTCATAGGGACTCGAACCCAAGTTGTTTAAAAAAAGAATTTCAATGTTTTGCAACTATGAAATCAGTAACACAATGTTAAGAAATACGATTTAGAGTTAAATTTAGAACAAATCAGTAATAGTTTGACCTGAAAACATAGAAATTAACCAATTTACACTTTTGAATTTTGTTTGGCAATATTCCCAGTATCACCTAGTAAAATATGCACTTGTAATTTTGAGTAAGGTGTTAATTCTGGCTCAATCTATATGCTCAACGTACCAATTGGTAAGCAAGCATTACAATGGAGTAATAATGCAGTCCAGCAAATCCATCAACATTCATTATTCAACTCATTACCCATTTTAATGATTTAATTAGTGGTTTTACAACACAAAGGAAAAATTATAACATTATGAATGCATTCAATTTCATGTGTATCATACAAATCTCTTACTTCCATTCAAATTACCAGTTCTCCATGCATTCAGTGATATGTGGAGCCGGCTGATAAACAAAATTGGTTATTAAATTGAAAATATTATTCTACACATGACTGCTTTATTTCCAAAATATCTTATAATGGTTTACATACGGGAGTTATGGCAGTTAGGTCAACTTGAAGAAAATATACATACTTTTGCACTGTAATCTATAAATCGACGGTTGAAAGGCTAATTGATCTAAACAACATTTTTTCCAATAATTGAGTTATATACATATTTGGGAATCAGCAAATTTTTCAGGTCAGTCAGGTTTAAATTTTTTTTAAATGTTGCTTAGATCAATTAGCCTTTCAAACATCGAAATACAGTGGACCCACAGTTTAATTTTTTTGCAAGTGCAGTGTTATTACAATGTAATTTCTTTCAATCCTTTTCCCCAATCTACCTTGCAAAATGTTTATTGCATAATTGCAGGTTTACTGTATTAAAATATTAGTATTATAATAGCAAAAAACTAGGCTATAAAGTCTTACCTCTCCCCGAGCAATTCTTTTCCATTTAATTCATATACTGCATCATCTGCGTCTCGATAATCTTCAAATTCCTGTATGGAAAAGATAAAGAGTTTTAGCAATACTATGTGTTTATGAAGTTATGCAAACTTGCTAATGTTTACAAACATTCACACACCATAACATTTGAATATTTCATAATGATTACCAGAACATTTGCATGAAGTTTTAAGGTTACTTATTATCTTACAATAATGTGCTACAGTTTGCGTGGCCTTCAGACAGAGAATTCTAGAAATAAAAAAAATTTTTGGGGTTATGTTTGGCATGGGAATATTTTTGTTACCAAAATACACCAGCTGAATATAAACTTACCACAAATCCGTAACCATTCTTGATGAGGATATCCCTGATTCTGCCGAAGCCTTTGAAGAACTTCTCTAGATCTCTGTCCCTGACGCCGAAAGGCAGCCCGCCAACGTAGACACGTGAGCCCACCATATTCTCTGATAATGAAGTAAATAAACAAATTCACTACACTTAATTGCAAGCAGAAAGATGCAGGCAGAATTACAGCTAGTGAGCTACTGACATGCTAAAACTAAATTTAAAACGCGAAAATTTGGCAAATGCGACGATGCGTGGCGGCACATTTCATCGCCCCCGCGTGAACTCGGACGGATTGTTTTTTTTTAAGGTTTATTGAATTCACAATGAAAAATCAATCATTTGCAATTATAACAGAGCCTATACTGAATTCAAACCGGTGCGTAGTAATTTTATCGATTTTACGTGGACTTGTATCATTCACACGCGATCGTCGCATTTACAAAACATCGGATGTTTAAAATATAAAGTACAGAATTAAAGAAATTCTCAAGCGTACAAACCACAAGTACCGTTTTAGCTGATATTTGCTATATTCCACACGAATATTTCCGAAAAAGTTAATATAACCACGAATCCTATCTTTGACCGCGCGCCCGCGTCTTGATACGAAACAATATGGCGGTTTGACCCGGGCAAATTTTATTTTAACTATAAAGAGATATTTACCTGATTTACTGGTATACAAAACACATCAACTTCTAGGATTCAATTTCTTAGCTTGTTGAAAACAATATTTAATGTCCATCGACGTTTTATTTAGTTGAGATTTAAACTTCGCTTCACTTTGGACACGTGCACCACTTTGCGTTTTAGACGGAAGTAAAACTAATAGGGATGGGTCGACAACAGAATCTTAGCCAAGATTTATCGATTTCGATACTGGATTTTTTTATAGAAATTGAAATTTAAAATCTTGTCATTATTTTTTATTAACTTAGGTTGTTTTATTTTATTATTCAATGTAATTTAACATTGATTTTGACGGTTAATAATAGTACGTTAAATATGTAAATAATTTATGATTTTCTTCTTACCAGAAGAGCTATAAAGAAAAAAAGCGGAATAAAAATGATTAAAAATAAGTAATTAACTTATTCCATTTCCTAAAAGTCAGCGATCAAACATATCGTTATAAAGAATCCAGTTTTCGAATGTCGATACAAATTACATATAAATTATGTAGTTTGGACCACACTAGCCGGATATGCCAGTGTTGTCAGAAAAAAATATTTTAATTATTGTCTTTAAAAATCGATTTGAGTGTCCCATTTCATTTTATTTAAAAGTACTTTTGTCGTTTGGTTTATTGCGTTGCCGTCGGTCGGCGTCATCATAAGATGATGAGATAAATGATGATAAGATTCCGGATCGGTGAGTCGTATTACAAAATGGATCGATTCGAGGTTCACTTATTCATACTCCCAAACAGTTAAGGTGTGTTTGGTAAGTTATGTGGTGCTGGTGGGAACTCCCGCTTTATCTCCACGCCATCCAACAGTCCGATCACAAAAATTGTGCAGATTTGGTAGAGGCAAATTTTGCCATTGTACGTCTGTGCTATCAAGGAACTTGTATTATTAATATTGAGCCTCAGTCCTCAACCTTACTTTCACAGAGTATATAATCTATTGCTCACTTGCATAAAATAAATAGAAACGGTCTTTAGCATTGAAATTACCTCTTTATGAAACAGTAAAACACATTGGGCTGTGATAACTTCGGATTGACATAGAGTTCAAATAAACTTTATTTTCAAGTCACTTTGCCAAAATTTGTTTCTTTGGGTTTTGTATTTCTATAGATTATTGCTGTATTAAAACTTCGTATGTAAATACCTGATAGTTTCTTTAATTCTTTATTGTACACTAAAACAACTTGTAAAATAGGTAGATAACAACGTTCATGTACATAGGCGAGCTTAACTCAAAGTTGAGTTTTCTTCCAGCAAACCATTGAGTGATAGAGAGAGATCACAATAGAGGGTAGGATCCAGTGTACAATTTTAAAATTATAAAAAAATTAATACGAATAAAATAATACATAAATATACCTACATACATAAATACAAACATACTTATATATTATAAACATATAATATAATATATATATATATACCATGTCATCGTGAAAGGAAATGCTCTTTAATTTTCCTCTTGAAGACATCCAGAGAAGGGCTGTCACGTAGGGAGTGTGGGAGGGAGTTCCACAGACGCACCGCAGTGACAGAGAAGGAACCATCATAACGGCTAGAAGTGTGAAATGGAGTACGAAGAAGAAGAGAGTTGGCAGTGCTACAGGGTTTACCCCTCGGGACGAAGTACTCAAAGCGCTCACGAAGGTATAGCGGAGAATTAGGATTGTGAAGGATAGTGTAGAGAAGAGATAGGATATGGGTATCTCGCCGACGCCGAATCGGCAACCACCTCAATCTGGTCCGAAACTCCGACACGTGGTCGTATTTTCGGAGGCCAAAAATGAAGCGGATGCACAAGTTCTGCAGTCGCTCAAGTTTGTTCAGGAGAACCTCCGTAGCATCTAGATAACAGACATCCGCATAATCTATGAGCGGTAAAAGAAGAGATTGCGCAAGAGTAACCTTAGTGTGAAATGGTAGGAATTTTTGGAGACGCTTAAGAGACTGAAAAGAGTAAAAGACCCTCCTACTCACGTCAGCAACATGAACCTCCCAAGAGAGGTGAGTGTCCATATGCACGCCAAGGTTTTTAGCAGTTTTAGAGTATAATATGGGCACAGAATCATACACTACTGGCGGGAGCGACTGGTGATCCAATAAACTAAGCATATATCTGCCACCAATAATGAGCGCTTGAGATTTAGTTGGATTCAGTAAGAGTCCAAAGGACTTAGCCCACTTGTTGATATTTTCAAGGTCATCATTGATGGCAGCTACAGTCTCATCGAATTCACCGACTTTAAAATGACGATATAACTGCAAGTCGTCTGCATAGAGATGATAATTAGAAGTTAGGACCTTAGTGAGAGCGTTTATAAAAACTGAGAAAAGTAGAGGAGAGAGAACGCCACCCTGAGGTACACCCGCAGCCAAATCACACCATTCAGAGGAGTCCTCATCAGACCGAACAGACTGCGAGCGACCCCGAAGATAAGAATTGAACCACTCAATTACTGGTGCAGAGACATTAAGGGAGGAAAGGATTCCTAAGAGGATGTCAAAATCAACAGAGTTGAAAGCACTGCTGAAGTCCAATAAAACCAATACGGTTAGACATTTATTTTCCATAGCCAGTCTTATGTCATCAGTTATTTTGATAAGGGTTGTTACCGTGCTATGGCCAGGTCTGAAACCAGATTGGTAGGGACTTAGTAGGCTATTACAGGATAAATAACGAGACAGTTGCTTCTGAACAACACTCTCAAGGACTTTGGAGAGGATTGGGAGGATGGATATTGGTCGAAACTGGGATGGTGAAGTGGGATTTGAAACTTTAGGAAGTGGTAGGACGTGGGCCTTCTTCCAAGCAGAAGGAAAGGAGTTAGTGAAGAGAGAAAAATTTATAATGTGAGTTACGATAGGAGCTATTTCACTAAGAATAGGTAGGAACATTTGGAGCTGAAGGCCATCGTCGCCTACCGCCTTGGTAGATATGGATTGGATACATTTCTTAATATCTAGCTCAGTAACTGAGTGGAAAGAGAAAGAAGTATTATCTGGCAGAGGAAGATTAGCAAGATCATTAAGAGTTGACGATTTAACATCGTCATCGATTGTAACTGGTGACATAGAAAAGTGCGCATTAAGTGCATTGAGGTCCATTTTATCCGGAAAACTCTTACTAGAGGTTTTGTCAATACCAAGAGTCTTTAAAAACTGCCATACTTGCGTTGGATTGGAATTGTCGATTGAGTTGTGAATGTGGCGCCTTTTCGCATCTCTACACAAACGACTGCAACGATTTCGAAGGTTCTTATAAATGTCCCAATTTTCTTCCGTGGGCCGCTTCCTGTACAAACGCTTGGCTTTATCCCGCTTCGCCATGTGGTTTTTTATTGCCGGAGAAAGCCATGGTGCAGGAAGGTGCTTGACCTTAACCTTTTTAAGAGGAGCATGAATCTCGTACAAATCCAACATAGTCCTGCTGAAAACTGACACCATTGTGTCAATATCTTCGCAGGCGAGCACAGGTGACCAGTCAATTCCACCTGCATCAGCCCTCAAACGCTCCAAATCAACGTTTTTAAAACTACGAAGAAAAAGAAATTTGGCCTTGCGTTTAGGAGGTCGAATCTTATAGGAAAGGTAAATTAGGTCATGGTAGGAAAAAGGAGCAGGCAGCTGTCCATGTGTTGCTACTTTCTTAGGGTCAGAAACTAGGATAAGATCTAAGAGAGAAGGAGTACAGTGAGGGGCCCTATGTGTAGCATTGAGTGGAAGTATATGCATATTGACAGAAGAGACAATTGATTGGAGTTTGCGGCTGCGCGAGTCTCCCTTGAGCAGACAAGTATTGAAGTCTCCGAGAATAATTGTATGATCATATTGTGAGGATAGGTTTTCTAATTTAGCTTCGAAAGAGGAAAAGTAATCAATATGGAGAGAAGGGCTATAATATACACCAAGGAGTAACTTTGTATATTGGAAGTCTATTTCAATAAATAGGTGTTCAGCACACTTTGAGTAGAAACTCGGAGACTGGTCAATAATCTTGTAGCTGATATCACCACGGAGATAAATGGCAACTCCTCCACATCCTTTGCCCGTTCTGTCATTGCGGACAATCTTGTATCCAGGCAGAGAGTACTGCGTGGAAGGAAGTGCAGGCTTAAGAAAAGTTTCGGATACAAGGACAGCGTGAACAAGATCTGAATCAAAGGACGATAGTAAGTCAGAGTAGTGAGCAGGAACGCTTTGAGCATTTATGTGAACAGCATTAAAGAACTTATTAAGTAATCATACTTTTATCAAAAGATTTATAAGCAATTATTATTAATATTTTTGTTGAGTATTATAGCCACAAGTCATTCTCTTCTGGTCCTGGCGAAGGAGAATCAGGCGGCGGCTGAATTAGTGGCCTTGCGACAGTCGAGGAGAGGATCCGGCAGTTGGGACTCGAGGTGGCCCTGTATGAAACTCAGCTGCCACGACAAGTCACGGTATTGCGGTCAGAGGTCGGGCGGGATCTCATAGCGGTATAGAGACAGTGACCGTTGCAACCAAGCGTTAGTTTATAAGTTTTTGTTACTATTTTGGTGTACAATAAAGTTTTATTCTATTCTATTCGTGCCACCAAAGGTACCACACAATCGAGGCTGCCCTCTTTGAAGAGTGGCTGGAGAGATGTCACGGCGTCCTTACCTTCCACATGTCGCAGGTCCTCACCGGACCTGGCACTCAGGAGGATTCCTGTTTTGGATTCAGGCGGAAGAAACGTCTGGGTGTTACCATTAGACATATCAACGCACAGCCGAAACGTATATATATATATAGGTACTGGGATTAGAAACGTGAAATATTGCACAAGGTTTCCTTTTATGTTATAGGCGAGCACTACAGGGATTTAATGTTTATACAGCGGAACTTACTTTCAAGCGGGCGAAGCCGTTGGCTCCCTTTGAATATAATATACGTTTTTCAATTTGTAAAATAAATCATAAAATTCTAAAATATATATATGGAATACTTATACTACGACACTACACTACACAACCACTACACTATGATTTAATTTTTTTCAATTTTGTACAAATATTTTTTTTATTTATTGTTCTACAAACAATAAAAAAGCAATTACCAATACGAGATTTATACTTGTCTATAGAGAATATAATGATTGTAAATATTGTACAAATACTTTTTTTGGATTTTTTTTGAGATATTAGCTTTTTAATCAATTCTCGATAACAAATTTTGTAAATCACGACGTCAAAATGTCAAATCATAGGTCGCCTAGCCCTTAGATGGGTAGACGTAAGTCATTTTTCTCGCCAAAACGCTCACGTATTTACATAGATTTATCATTCAAGTGTAATAATATAGGGGAAAAGGGGTAGTACAATGTTCAAGGTCATCGGCGAAAAAAAGAAAACAATTATAAAAATTCAAATTTTTATTTCCATTCCAAAAGCCAACATACCTTAATGCAAACGATTAATTATACGTTCTCGTGTCCTTTCGAAGAAAGAAAAAATTAAATGCGTTTCCATAGCATGTCTATTTTCTTCCAATTATCTAGTTAAACACTAAAATATAAAAATTAAAAGAAATATGACACACTACTAGGGGCATTGACTGCCTTATTAGGAAAATAATAGAATGTTGGAAGTACTTTCGCTGTGGTTTTTATATGAAAATACAACGAAATTTCGAAATTCTACTACTATAGTAGATTGAAAAAAAAAACGACTAAAAAGTCTTTTAAAAGCAAAACCACAGGGAGAGTGTACTTAATTACACACTAATTATACATTCGTTATAAGAATGCGCCACACAAGACAGTCATACTAAGGCATTTTACATATCGTCCTATATGGACTTTGCTCACACATTGAAAGCAAATATTTATATTCAATTACTAATAAGCCACAACAAACATGTGGGAATATAATCCTAATAATGAAATAACTTCTCACAATACAGATTTTGATGTGAAAAATCCATTGGCGTACTTTTGTAGTAAAACCGACTGGACTGCCGTGACGGCAAACGACTTGACGCTGTCATATCGTGATGCCCACACTACGCCCACACTCTCGACTTATTTGTGTGTGTGTGCGCGTGCGTGTATTAACAGAAATTTCACATCTGCCTGATGCTTTAACTTTTTTTTTTTACAAACTACAGTTTAGTTTTCAGATCAGTTTTTTGAACAAGTCTTAGAATTTTTTCAGTAGATACATTTTGAGCAAAGTAATTCATACCATCGTCTATCCATTAGAGAGGCAGTTGCAATAATAATATTCTATAAAAACGACATAATAATCTGTTCATATTGGTATTTGGGAAATAATCATAAAGTTATTAATTGCTCGACAGTTTAATACAAATCGAAAGCAGTGAAGCAACTAAATGAGCAAAAAACGGTGGGCCTGTTGCTTTAAGTTGCTTCATTGAGTTGTGACGTTTAATTGGCCGGTGTTGCCATATTTTAAAAATAAATGTCTCGTATAGACATCTTTTTGTAAAGAAATTATAAAAAGAAGGGATGTTCTATTTGATGATGGCTGATCTTTCTAGATTCGCAAGAGAAATGTAAATTAAAGTAATACACAAAATAAAGAAGAATGTATACGTACATGCATAAATATAAAAGTACAATTTAACATTTACGTCTAACATTAAAATGTCCTAGGGAATTCATGGCTAAAAGAGGAAACGTATAAAGTGATTGACGTCACATACTAAATTAAAAATAATTCAACAAATAATTGACAATACAATAAATAGTTACACAAATTTAAAACTATATGTTAATAAACAGAAAATCAATAACAATTAATAATTATATTTTTTCATTTAATCAGGCACATAATATTTTATTTATTGGTATTTGTTATGTTATAATATTTGGATTGATAATAAAATGAAAAATAAGCATTTTTTTCTTTTATATAAACTGGTACATGAGAATTTAACATGAAAATTCAATTTTTACTTATCGCAAAATTTGACAACCGTAGTGTACTGACGGCGAAAGAAATAACTGTACTGGCACAACTAGCGACATCTGTGTTTAAAAATATTAGTCACGATGACAGTTTGGTTAAACTGTGCATAAATTTGTTTTTTTTTTGTGGCAAGTTATACTTTCGCCACGTGTATAGTAAACAATATTTTCAGCTTAATTGATTATTTTCATAAATGACACAAGAAAGGTACTAAGAATTATGGATATGTATTGAATCAAATGTTTATTAAATTGAAGCACTAGTTTATCAGTCTTTAAAATATTTTCTTCAGGTAAGGCCACAACTGAAACTCATAAAATGAGAATTGATAGTTCTATTCCAAGGAAGAAAAAATAAATCATTGTCTAAATACATTTTCAAAGACTTTTTCACGACATCATGTACTGACGTAAATTGTTTTCACAGTAGTCACTGCAGTTTTCATGCTGTTGCTCTGTAGCTATACTATTTAGTATAGTACGCATTGATTATAAGATATTATATAAATATACACAAGGTATATCATAATATCACTCAGATATAATCCAGAATAACGCATGAAAACTCATAGCTACAGTTTGTGAAAATGTCACTGAAAATATATTTTTTTCAATAAAGCATATGGTATACTGTAGAATATCTGTCACACAGCGCATTCTCACCTATTTTAAGTAACCTATCAAATAATTGTACTAAAATAGGCATGCTTCTACTCTACGTACAAACTTAAGAAACGTTTGTCAATGTTAGTAAATTAATACTAAAATATAGACTAACTATTTTGAACTTCATCTGATACAGATGATTTTTTTTTTTGGAACACTTTTTTATCTATTTGAACTTTTTTTGCTATGAGCAATTGAAGATGTCTAATAATGCAAATGGATCTAAAATTAACTTCATTCTGCCTTATAAAGGTTAGTCATTCCAATTACTTGGTCACATCTAAGTAGTTGTCTTATAAAATCTTCTTGTTATTAACGTAATCATACATTAGTTACTTCTACATCGGTACGTCGGGATTTTCCATAGATACGTACGTTTCTATGTTAGTAACAACATCAATCATAACCACTACGTCTTCCTAATCATCTTGTCTAGTCTTCAAAATGTTAGTAAAATAATAAAAATTATTGCTTCACGCAATCCTTGCTCCACCGTCCGATAATCAGAAATTTATCTACCGTCAAAAGACGTCGTAGTTTCGAGCCTTTTGAATACTTCAATTGGCAAAAGTTGCACAATAGAGTGCTGAATACTGAAACCCGTAGGTTTTAGCTAATACTAGCTAGTGATAATCTCGTGTGTATTTGAACACGTTTTATGGAGTGTTCAGACAGGGGGTGGTCCTCGTACGTAGCGCAGTTGAGGAGTGAGGGTCTGAGCGAGCGAGTTGAGGGCATCGCAGCACCGTGGACGCTCGACCAGCCAGGCGGCTAGAAGAAGTGCAACGAGGCACAGCTGAATTGGCAGTGAGGAGCGGAGAACGCGCCACACCCAGCCCCCGCGGGGGCTGTAGTCAGGGTCTCCTGCACCCGTCTTACTGCCAGCTACAGCGGCAATGCTTTTGTCCCTGCTGAAAAAGAAAACATTTGAAATTCTGTGTTACTGAAAATTGTAAAAAACAATTTAAAAGCCTATCTTACACAGGCTTTTTATTGGTTTTTTGGTGCAAAAGAAAAATAGTGAGCCAAATTGGCAGGTAATTAATTACAGTTCTATTTTATTAGTACTTTTTATAATCAGTTTTTGGATCAAACTTTCAAAAGACCAAAAATTTTAATATTCCCTGCTTTGAATTAGTTCTTCTGTTACAAATAAAACTTAAACAACTGAACTTACGTGTCCTCCTCAATTTTCAGATCCGGAATGCTCAACTCAACTAAAGCACGGCACGACTCTTGTAATGTGCGTACTTCATTTTCTGTTTGTTCCATACGCTGCAACAAATAGTTGAATGGGGTTAGTAAAATTCAAAATTTTTAATTTTTAATTTTACTAACCCCATTATACACCCACATATTAAAGCTTTCTACTAAGAGTTCAGTATGGTATCTTATTTTGTTTATTGGTGGGAACCAAAAGTATTTTGCTTGTGGTAATACAAATATCACCCTCACAGTCCATTTATTCACTCTCCTGGGAATCCTAATGTACACAAGAGAACAAGTACTCAAACTTTATAAAATCCTCATAAGCCTTGCTTGGATGGTCCCAAGTAAGGCCCCAAAAACCGCAAAACCGCAATGACTAAATTGTGGACAACGTAGAATGCTCTGACCAATGTCATTAAATGAGAGTTGAAAATAAAATAGCTAAAATAATGAATAACCTTAGCAATTGCTCTTTGCGCAGGCGAGTTAGGCGCTAAGGCAGCTTGCAGCCGTCTGGCAAGTTCTCGCAAGGCGCTTAGCCGTCGAGCACGGCGTCCGGCACCTTCGCTATCTCCATCCGATATACCGGAGTCGGACAGCGAGTCGCATGTTGAACCACCCTGGGAAAGACATAAATGTTAACTATTGGAAACGGACCCCAACCAGTTAGGAAACAGCTTAGAAAGGTCTATTAGTTAGTACTCTATGAAGGATAGCCTATATTCACATTCACATCCAAAATCTTAAACGATTATAAGAGGTTAAAGCTATTAAAACTATTATTTTGTAACAGACGGAAAATACTTTGACGTATGAAAGGGATTCATGAAAGATAAATTTGATAATCCCCAAGATACGAAATGCCATTTCTTTATGCAAATTCTATTTTTACTAGTTAATATAAAAGTTACTCTTTAGATTGTTAGAGAGAAAATATTTTTATAAATAAAAAAAAAGTCAATAAAACAGTTAAGATACTTACCTTCTTTTTATCCACAAGTGAGGCGGCTAATTGTCTTATCTGATTGGCAACTTCTGTCTGATCTCCAGTCACGACTCCGCGGTCTCTTAGGGCTTCTAAAGTCATGAGGTCGCCTCTCAAAGCGCCTTGGAGTTCTCTAAGAGCACTCTCCCATTCTGCCCAAGCGCAGACCGCTTTTTCCAATGACAAGAGCTCGTTTGAAGTTCTGTAAAGAGGTTCTTGTTATAAATGTTTGCTTAGACTACGATTCTACTCCATAACCGTCTCCCTAGCCTTTTTCTCCACTAGCTTGGGGTTGGCTTCCAGCCTAACAGGATGCGGCTGAATACCTGTGTTTTACATGGTATTATTTTTATTTCACTTCATTACTTTATGTGGGACATAATCAGAAATCAGAAACATTTATTTCAAATAGACCATTTACAGGTAGGTACTTCGGAATTGTCGGAATGTCAGTCAGTCAAAAAGAAAAACGACGCACGTTCCAAAGCGTAGATCTCTATGGACAAGAACGTGCAAGAAACTCCATGGACACACATTTAAATCATGTTATGAATTACAAAAATCTTGGTTACACATTTTTTGTCGTTTCCATTATGTAAGCAAAATGTAAATAAATAATTAAAAAAAGGATAATTAAAATAATATAAATTGAAATTCATTATATCAACATTTCTTTTTTATTTGCGAAAATTTAAAAATTAAGAAACACAATAATTTTTCTCATATGCCTTTCAAATTATTTTGTCGTGTGTACTTTTATATGACTGTTCTACTCTATATTTTCAACTATCGAATACTCGGCTTAAACTACGCTAAAAATACATTTAGTTTATTCGCTGTAAAAAAATTTTAATTTAAAAAAATACTTTGTTTAATTAACAGACTAATAATGGCCTTTATATTATTGCCTTTCTAATGAAACCGGTCGGAAGGTTTCAAAGTCTATAACGGATATAGGTAGAAACAAGTTTTATATTTTTTTCAGGATTAGTCTCAAAACGCAGAGGCGTAGCGTGGAGCAATACAGACGTAGGCAAAGGCGCATCAGCGAAGCCTTTTTCTGTCATGAATTCTAAAATCTATATATATAAAAGGAGAAACTGACTGACTGACATGATATCAACGCACAGCCGAAACAGACTACTGGGACTAGGAACGTGAAATTTTGCACAATGCTTCCTTTTATAACGTAAGCGAGCATTAAGAGAGGTTTTATTTAAAATTCAGCCCCTAAGTGGATGAAACGGGGGTCCAAAGTTCGTACGGAGAAACCTACTTTCACGCGAAGAAGCCGCTGGCAGCTAGTATATGTATATAGAAAAAATATAGCTACACGAAATATAATCCTTGCTTATAAAGAATCGTCGCTTGCGCCTTTAAGTGCGAGGCCGCTGGCGAGAGGCCGCTTCGTTTACGCCTAGCTACGCTACTGTCAAAACCAATACGGATTTCAAGACAAATACACTGTCCCTAAATAATATAATTGTAAAAACAACAATTTTTTAAAAAGAGTAACCATGGAGTTTCTTGCCGGTTCTTCTCCATGGGAAACGACCAATTTGGAACCAAGCACTAGCTTCTGACGTTTTATAAGTGCCCATGTAGGCCTATGTGAAATAAAAACATTTCAATTTTGAAAAATAGTAGCTGTGGCAGGCCGCAGGCTAATATTTAAAACATGCATTTCAAGGCATTGAAATAAAAGTCAGTAGCCTTGTTGTATTAACTTTCAGACCAACAAAAACAGACTAGTTATGTCTACCCAATAATGTCATTGCACTAAGTGACTGACAATACGAGGAATAGTGAATCATTCGATACACAAGTTTCGGTTTAACGCTTCAGTGGTCACTAGATTTTGTTTATCTTCATCTCACGACTCATGTTTGCTTTAGTCTTTTTCGTTTTGCTTTGAAATGAATCAGTAATGTAATGCTATCTATCTTAGGAAGATTTAGTTAAATCTGAAATTAGAATCTGTATTCGATGGTGCCATGACATTATCTGAGAGCAGTGTCCAGTGGTAATGAACCCAACTGACGAAAACATCGTGAGAAAATCGGCATGTCCAACGTCCAACCAATGTGGAACAAAAAATTCGAAGATACGTGACATAACCGAACTCGCGTGTACTACGGCCAATTCTTTCTCCTAGAGATTATGAGGCTGATTATGCTTATGCATGATTTTGCCTATTAATATTGCAGGATATTTCAGTTTCGTCGCCTTGAGAAACTTATTAAAAAATAACTTCCCAATATTAAGAAATTATTTCCATAAGAAAATTTCCACGACCGTCCATTGTTAAATTTCAAGCTAAATCAATACTCACCTCTGATGAGCATCATCCCAGGCAGAGAGCAGAGTTGCCAGGTCAGCAGCTAAGCCACCATCATCGTTCTCCATGTCACCTAGCGCGCGACGCACTGACACTGTCAGTTTCAACATTGACACCTTGCATTCTAGCAGGCGGGATAGACGTTCCTGGAAGTAAAGAATTCGAATTTAGAACGAAAAACAAATGAAGATTGGTATTATGGAAACTTCTCTTTAGGTGTCTTATACCTACTGGACAGTTTTAAATTTGATTTTAGAAGGGGAAACAAAAGAAAAAATAACAAGGTGCGCCATATAACCAGTTAACCTGTATTTTAGCTAGACGCTAGATAGATAATGTGAGTTTAGGGTTTCAAATTCTAAGGCCTCTTCTATGCGATATTTAGAAAGTATAATTCGTTTCGTTTTCGGTTGTAAAGCACAATTTTAAAAAAACACACACACACACAGCGCAATATTAAATACCTATGTACTTATGTGACTACTTGAACATAATCTTACAATTATTTTGTACAACATCGCCATTATTTTCCAAAACGTAAGCCGTTAAACTAAACCGAAATACTTAGATTATACACTAATGTGTTCACCTCATGACTAAGTAATTAGGTATGTACGAGGGACAAATAAGGATTAACGTTTCCACATCAGTGGTTCGACATAAAACTATACTCCTTGGGCTCAGTCAGAATAATATTTAAGTAGCATTACTATTTCAATAGATAAATGGCGCAGAGTTATTTGAAGGGTGCCTAGTTATATGAAATGAGAAAAACTGGAAGATCTAAAATTAGAGATTAAGTATCCATAGTCATCGATTTGTTTCCACGCGCGTCTCAGGGAGATGTCAGCAAATCGTAGGGGCCCAGCAGGGTCGGAGCCTACTGGGGCCTGGGGTAGTTTGAAAGTGAAAAGTGGCCCTGGAACGAAGGCCTTAGCCTTCGTTCCAGGGCCACACACACACAGGAACAGGAGTCGGTTTTAGTCAGTAAAAGTCTAACACTATCTCTCGCCCCGCCCAAGAGTGGAATTTGTTATTAGATGATTTTCCCACCTAAAAAAAAAGTCATCGATTTGTTTATTGTACCTAACTCGAAGACATCTTTAAAATAGTTTAAATCATCAGAATAGTGTTGTGTTAATTATGATAAATAGGTGTAAGATAGTGTTTGTGTTTATAGTGTGAAAAATAAATAATAGAAGAATGAAACAAAAAAAAGATGGCAGAGATCTGGGCGCTACTTGGGAGAGATCTGCGTTGAACTGCTAAAAACCTAATTTTAAGTAACACCACTCCTTTCTACCATCGGACAACCCGACGTACTGTGAGTATCCACCCTTACATTATTAACACCTCTACGGTCTGGAGTAAGCGTTTCGTCTCGTCGTTTATACCGCGTACATCGAAGGACTGGAACCATTTGCCTGCTGCGATCTTCCCGTCCGATTATAATTTAGGTGTCTTCAAGGCTAGAGTGAATAAGGCCCTAATAAACTAGCTCGCCTCACCATCAACGATTGCATCACTGCTTACCATCAGGTGGGATCGCATATTATATAAAAAAAAAAACCTCAATGAGCAACTGCTTGAAAACTTCCTGATTCTTAAAGATAAATTCAAATATCCCACCTTTAATTCCTCAATCCTCCTGTGCAGCTGAGCCCTGGTATGCGGCTGAGGAGCGCAGTCACCAGGCTCGCAGATATCGTCGAGAGTCTCCCGGAGTGCCGCCATTTCTCTGCGCAGGCGTCGTGCACCACCGCGCCTGGTTGCCGCAGCTCGAAGAGCTGACCATCTTGCTGATACCGCTGTGGAAGAAAAGGATGGTCAGTTTAGGATGATTGAGCGGAAAATGGGCTTAGACGAAATGATGAACAACATGCGTGGGGTCCGCTAGGTGGAGATACGAAACTGTTGGTTTGCCCATACATTAGTTATTATTTAGTACTTACAAAACTATTGTAATGTGTAAGTGACATTATAATTAATTAAAAATCAAGTGCATAGTTATTTTAAATCTCATTTTTGTGCGGATCCCTAATTCGTTTTTATAAATTAAAGTAGTCAAGTTACTCCATATAACATCAGCTATCTACTAGTGTTCCGTCAAATTCGGTCCAGCCGTTTCGGAGATTAGACGGAACAAACACAAAGGCAATCATTTTAAAATTGTCAAAACAGACAAAATATTTTTAGGTATCGAATATAATTGAAAAAAAAAAAAATTTTGATTTTACATAATTTTTTTAATACTTATGAATGTAAGACGATATGGGCAGTAGTCGATTGAGAACGAAATGGTGGAGAATCAGAAGCAACGATTTGGTCAAGTATTTTGATATTCTAAAGATTCGTAATCGTCGTGCCGTGTCTATGAAAACTGGCTTTGAAAATTGTAGCTGTGTAACGTATTTTTTTTTTATATATTTTTTTTTTGCCCTTTTGATGAAAGCTGTTCATGTCTTCAAGACAAGACCAAGCTTGTAAATAATCACCAAGTCAGAGACATTTTATAATCAAGATTTCTTTTAAAGATTTACTACAGTGAATGATCTATTTAAAGTGCAAAAGAGCCGAATCCGGGTCAATCGGTCAATCAACATCCAAGCGTGGAGTACGAGTATCTAAAGACACTTGTTGATAAGACTATAAAGTTGTAAGATCAAAGGATCAAAGGAAATCTGCATATACAAAAAATTGGGAAGATGATCCAAACACCTTTTATGGAGATGAACGGTGTAAGATGGTCTGGATTTCATTTTATTCAGGGCGTCTTACACCATTATTTCCCATAAAAAGTAGAGAGATTTGTATATTTTACTCTAATTTTCTCTAATAACCATCTCAGCTGGCAATACCGTTAAAAATACACGTTGTTTACGTACATAAGCCATAGGATGCGCCGGCGCAAGTGGGTCGGCCTGAGTCCGCGTTGTTATATCAGTTAGTGGGTTAATGCGCAAGCGCACCGCAATAGTACTCGTTGAATGCCAGGTGACGTGCTTTTGTAAGCTTTATAGCTTTTATTACATTTTGTTGTGGTTGCTCGAGATATTTGGAGTGGCCAGGCTAGACTACACGGCGCCTGTTTGTCGATAGTTTTGTTTGCAGAAGAAAATAATAATTTGTAATATTATTTGCAGCAGCATCGTCAGTGTTACAATCTTCGTTCACTACATACTACATACCTAATGCCATGCATGCATACATGAGCCATGCTAAAATTTGCGGGATCATTCGAAAGAACTACCGTGGTCCTGCCAAAAAGCAACTGAAGAAACGTAGGTGGGTTTTAGTCAGTAAAAATCTGACACTCCCTTTTGCTCCCTCCAAAGCAGGAGGCGTTAGAATCTTTGTTCAAATACATAATGCCTCCTCCTGTTAGGCCCTGGAACACAAAGGGCAACTGAAGAAGCACAGGTGGGTTTTAATCAGTAAAAGCCTGACACAATCCAGAGAGAGGAGAATGATATCACAAACAAAAGTAAAGATTTTGATTAAGATTTACTATGTTCAGAATCAATCAAGTTATTAGTAATTTGAACAGAATCGTTGTATAAGTTGTATAGACTTGAAAGACAGTCATAAAGTCATAAATCTTACCACCTGTTTGAAATTCGAATGCTGCCACTACAGATAATTAAAATATCAATAGAACTTGATGGACGTCCTTCCGTTATTGTCCTACTGTTGCCTATTTATGTTACAAAACTTAACCCAAAAAGAAAGTGAAAGAAACACTGGCTATCTATAACCAAAAGGAAACACTAAAAGTATTAGGTAAACACGTTTATAAGTCATTCATTGAGTAAACTTGGACATAACGACACGAGTCTAATCTATTTGGGGCGAACGAAAATATTGAAACGGTTAAAAATATACTGAGAAGGGCCGATGGAAATGGAACTCTTTGAAATCGGTAGGGAAAGTTATATATTTTTAAAGATATAAAAATATAATATAACCTTATTTTAAAACCAAGATAAACTTAAGGCTGAACGGGTTTAGATTAAATTTGGCACAGTGGTAGACCATGAATACTACATAGAGTACTTTTCATCCCGGAAGTATGTTCCCTTGAAATATTTTTCTAGTTTACATGGGAGAAGCTAATTGCAGAAGTTAGTGATTTATAAAGAAACAAAACCCAACAAAGCAATGAAATATGTATAAAAAAATCATCGGAATGAACTGAAAGTTAGTCAAATGATAAATAATGAAATAACAATAAATAACATTGAATTAAAAAGTAATACGATCAAATGGTTCAAAATTTTAACCCCGACAAGTATTGTACAAGACATTTATAAAACATAAACTAATAGTTACGAGAGAATAAAATAATTCCTTTCTCTGCAGGAACGCGAGTACAAAATGGCGAAGCAATTCTACATAATTATAGTGAATTATGCACGTATGGGACCGGCTGTATTTATATCTGTACAGGCATTACTTATAATAAGAATATTATTAGGAAATTGCATCACTAATATGGAGGAGATTTAGTAATAATAATAGACGATGATAAGCTAACAGCACCTATTGTTAATGGTTTAGGAACGGAATATGATTGTATTGATGGCTTCAATGAAGCATATGCCTACTTGTAAAAGAGTTTCAGCATCGATAGTGACATAAAAACTTAAATAAATGAAACGATCAAAGAATCTCCGACACATTAATAAAGATAAAATCTAATTGAATAAACCACTTAACAGAAATAAAAATATGCATAAATAATGATTATTGCACAACATAAAACCAGAAATATGACTATACATATAAATACTTAAGGAACTATAAATTACTATATTACATAACTAGCATCAGAGAAGTCCAGTTCTAGAGGAAGGGAAACACATTTCTAAGAGCTGATAGCTATCTTGTAACGGAAATTGGCGATGTGTAAGACCAATTCAAAAATATAACTGCAGAACCGGCCATATTGCAACAGGACTAGTTGAATATAATTGAGGATTTAATGCAGGCGAATTATGAATTAGAAAGATTAAACTAATGCTTAGATATAAACAGGTAATTTACTAGTTTGAATTACCCTCTGTCTGTATCTAATCAGCGTGGCAATTTAATCCGTAATTTACATTAAAATTATGAGCAGTAACAAGATAGATTGGTTTCTAATCGAAATAAGACTTTCAATTTTCAAGTATGAGAAATATCATTGATGTCGATTGCAGTTTGTTGATACGTCAAACAAATATGAAATAAGATCGGGTTTAAGTAGTATCACAAATAAATAAGACTGGTGTAAACGAGAGAATAATGCAGCATAGCAAAACCGTGACATGATGACATCAAAGAACTTCTAAAACGACGTAAATTCAAACCATGGAACCAGAAGATATTTATGGATGAACATCATTTGTCCTTATAGCAGTCTGCAATAATATTAATGTCGTACTCTTGTCAAGGAAGGAGTAAAACGCAAAGGGCATGGTTTTATCACGGCATTCGTCGTAAACTGTTCATAAATCAGGATAGATACAACAAAGACCAGCCGGGAGCGCATGCGCAGCCAAAATAGCGCCCTAAATGTCACTGGGTCCCTGAACTTGCGTCTTGCAGATAATATCGCTAATTTGGTGTCAACGTACTTGAGACATTTCGCAGATGGCGAGATGTCGGTTTTTGCTTCGTTTGAGTGTAAATATAGGACTAGGGGAGGAGGAAAAAATGGCGCTGTCTGTGACACTATCGGTTGATTTGGAGTCGAGTCTTTTGTAATTTTTGGTGACACACTTCTCAATTATGTGGGAAACATAAGTTGTGTAGCTATGGCTATATTTAGCGAGCGGACGCGAAAATTTGACAGTTGACACCTTCGTTTTGGTGTAAGAAAGCTGTAAGAAGTCTATTTTCTAAGTAAATTCATGAAATATGTACATAATTTCATGTTGAGAATTGCTTGTATAACTTAACGGTGTCGTTCAACTAGCAGCCTGAATGATACTCAGCCATTTAATTAATCAGCTAGGCAAATGATTTGAATAACGTTTAATTACTTTCCTAGTGAAAACCCTTAGCGCCGTTTAATAAAAAGGCTAGGCTGTTAACTAAATAGCGAATTAAGCTAGTTGGTTGCGACAAATACACAAAATATAATTTATTTCTTAACATAAATTAGCTTAAGCGGATATAAGTATATAAATGTACATTTTTAAATACATTATTCAACCATGTCGCAACCGCATTGAAAATCAATACAATACCGCATTTGTAAGAACATTGTGAATTTTCAAACAATAGGAGCAGATTTGTAATCGATTAATCAATTCGAATATTCGAATATTGGTTAGTCGAAACGCAATCGAGTGGTATAGCCGATTAGAAGGGATGTGATGAAATCACGACCGATTCAATTCGAATATGGAGCAAACAATATTGCGTCCCGCAAGAACGGAAGGCAATTTGTTAGTAGGGAGTGGACGTTAGGAACTACTTAAAGAATCGATACATACACACGTCGTACTTATATATCGATACATTCAGACAAAGTACATGTCGCATGCTTAATCATAAAGGATCAGAAAAATCTTCGTAACTCAATTCGGAAATTGAAATGTTTTATTTTATTTTATTTTAATAAGTACATTGACAGACAGTGACCTTTTTGCAACGTATGAATTACGAGCACATTATCCAAAGTACCCAACCCACTTTTTATTTGTCTAAATCCGGTTTTAATATAAATAATATTTTGTCACTAATAAAAACTAACGTTATAAGTTTCGTTTAGAATATTAAATAATAAAAAAAAACAATACTACTGGAGTCTCTCTTGACATAATTATTGAGTGCAAAATGCTATCGATACATTTTCGCGTCCCTATTTGGAAGTGAGTCGGTCGTCAGTCAAATTCAACTAGCTATTACCGCTTCCTATGGACTGCGGGCGCTTGAGAACCCAGAGAACGTTACTCCAGCAATATTTGCATTCTATTTTCATATTTTGGTCGTTATTTTTGAATTCCGATCCAACATGGCGGCAAATCTCTTGCCGTAAAGTTACTGGTAGTTAATAGTTTATGGTTACTATCCTATTTTAGTTTGACTGTCGTTTATCTGTGGTATATTATTACGTCTGTCTAGCTTTTTTTTTCGGATGGGAAAATCATCTAATGACATCCCCCGCCTTTGTGTGGAGCGAGAGATAGTGTCAGACTTTTACTGACTAAAAACTCTGTTCCTTCTTTGCCATTGTTCCGGGGCCCCGGGGATCTCTTTCGCATCACCTATGGCCCCAGTAGGCTTCGACCCTGCTGGGCCCCTACGATTTGCTGACATCTCCTTGGGGCGCGCGTGGAACACTACGCGCCGTCGACGACTGGGCTCGGTCCGGACAGTTACCGGACGGTCGGACAGCGAGCTACCCATTGTTCGTCGTCCACAAGCCCGGAAGCCCAAAAATCGGAATCGAAATCCTGGCGGCTGGGGCGCGAGGCAACTCCTTTTCGCTCCAGACCATGGCCTGTACCAAGGCCCAGATCTACGTTAAATTCCTTACATTCAATATAGTATGACGGCGTTTTTAAAAACTGCAAAGATGTAACTTATTTCTCAAAGAGCTAAAATATACCGCGCGTGCGTTCAGGCGAAATTGGCAAATACTGTTTTTACAGTCACCCGTTATAAAATCAAGGTTAAATCGTGTTGCTCAGTGCAAGTACCTTTCTGTACACTGTTTTCGTAAAATATAGCGCTTGTTGAATCATTTACCACCTTTTCGCTGAACGGAAAACATATTTTTTTTGAGCAAAATAAAAAAGATTTACATCAGTTCTCCAAACAGTACATTCAAATCCGGATACCAAGAAATTCTCAGCATTCCGTACAGACAAGAATACAGAAAGTCACATGTGGTATTACTGGTTGCAACATGACAATCTCACATCCTCGGTGAAAGCAAACAAATTGTAAAGTAAGCGATTACCTTGCGCTCGCGCACCTCATAAACCTGCCGCGGACCGAATTCGTAATCGATCATCAATATGTGCTAAAGACACCATTAACACTTGGACGTGAAAAGTTATGCAATCAAGCAAACATTAATTCAGGAAATCAACATAAATTACGTCAGATCACAATATTTATACGGATTAATTTTATCATCTTATCGAATAACGATAACAATACGGTTTTGATCAATCACCATAAATCGGCAATATCTAAACCACTAAATATTTGTATCCTAAACATAAAACTCACTGGCAACGATCATGATGAATATACAGAAAAGGATGAAAGTAACATCACACACAATACCTGGATACTGTACGTAGCAATCCATTAAGAAGCCGTCAACTCGATCATGCGCAGGATTCGACAGCAAGGTCGAAGTTGCACGACTGTGCACCGCGACGCTCAGGCAAACATTGAGCCAGCACAGAACAGCCTGGCAAAAATCACGCCACGTCTCTATTACAAGGCACTAACGATGTCCAGCTTGCAAACACTAACAACGAACTATTTCACCAAATGCAAATCCAACTTTGTCTTTCCGTCATAAACGTATGACTATCAAACCAAAATGCACCTATTGCAGAACACAATAAGGTGTCAGTTGCGAAGCCCAAACGCTACATACTTGCAAATAAGGTGTGATTGACGGAAAGCTAACGGTAGACGAAACCAAAGTTACAATTGTATATAGGTCACCGGAAAAAGTGCCTTAAGACTAAGATATTCATATTTGTTCAACTGCAGAAACAACGTTGCACAATATAAGTACAGCGTAACAAATGCAAGGTGACCCCGGCGGAGATATTGAGTTTCTTCATAGATCTTAGAGATACTGTATTCAATATGAATAGAAATTATGTATACAGGTAAAGTTGTTGCAAGGTGAGACGCTGGGAAAACTTTATGATATTCATCCGTTTAACAGATTAAATTTATTGTAGTTACATTAAATTTCTAATTGCAGGAAAGTTGGTAATCCAAGAAAGTCATATCGGAGATAATAACTGTGAATCTACAAATAATGGGGAACACTTATTAGAAACTGTTTTAAGTTAAACTGGATTAACATTTGGATCACAGATTAACACAAGACACTTGGCAAAAAGACATCACTCACAAAACTACTCAAGATGACTACTACTGAGGGCGAAATGATCACTAGATGGATTAACAAGCGTGTTGAATTTGATATCATAAGGTTATCAAGCCGAGAAGTAGAGGTCTTGACCGCAATGAAGCAAATGAAGTCATAATAGAAACTCAGAAGCTAAAACGATACGACCTTGTATAGAAGATAAGAAAATAAACAAGACAAGATAATGGAATAACGGAGCAGTGTATTGATATAAATAAAAAAATCTATGACCTCGAATTTTTCTTCAGCTTTCATTGGCGATCTTTATGAGATACAAAACATTGCAGCCAAAAATTTAACCAAAAACAGATATTAAAAATCTAGAATCAAGCTTCACCAATTAATTTCCTTATTCGTTACGGGACAGTTAACTTAATTAAAGATAGCCAGCGTGTAACTGGAAAAAGATTTATGACCTAAGCAGGTTATCTGAGAGGCAGTTTAAAACCTTTCCGGAGATTGAGTGATCTTGGAGGATCATGCTTTAATCACTATGTCTGGCAAGTGGATAGTGGATGTTGATGTTATCAGAATTCAAGTGGATACGCAGAAAATGTCGACCAATCACAAGACAGAACAGCTAAGTTGCCTTGATGATAGGAATAGAGAGGGTTCTATTTTTAACTGGGATTTCTAATCTCCTCTTAAAGCCGAAAATAAAATTTGAAGTATCTGATCTGAAGATAATAAGACGATGTTATGATGCTCTCATAATAGCTAATGCACTTTAAAGAAAGTAAATTACAAGCCGCTATTCTTGAAGAAGCACGCGGTAAAATCTCTCATGATTTACGCATTACACTCCTTACAGTAGAAAATAGCTAATTAAACCATCTCACTCCATATGTTTGGCATCATTCAATCACGCAACGCTTTTACATACCAATTTGTGGACGTTGGCAGCATATTAAAGTATCGTAACCTAAAATAATGATGCCGGAACTTATTGCGTGAATCAAATCATTAATAATTGTATAATAATACTGAGTCATGAAGAATGAATAAAATGGAAAATGCTATTGGTACTGCACTGTGCTGTTCTAAAGTTATATAAGAATAAATTAATGTAAGTATATTGACTGATGGTTTTAGAATGGGGCAACAAAGAAGTGAAATTGATATTTTTATTACTGCTACCAATTCCAATTACGGCTGATTTCTTCAATCATATTTTGCCAATGTCGAATGCATTATGCTCACATTAAAATTTAACGACAATTGTGCTGGGCTCTCGCTGCCAATATACTCGTACATACTCTGTCCTTGCCAGTTATGTTGGCATAACAAGTGCCAGTTTTTGCCAGGAGTTGCGCAATGGATGCAGCTGCAACATGGGAAAACGTTGTGGAGAAAACGAATGTTAAAAATTATCGTCAGCGTTGGAGTGACCTACTCACGAATTTGACTGCACTGCTAATTATAGACGTAATTCTCTTTTGTTTATTGTTACCGAAGAAAAGTTTGAAAGATGATGATGCAGTCGTTTGTTATGCTACCCGTTTTGTGAACTAATCCAAGAATTCTATTTCGGTGCTTCTGAATTTAGTTCACTGTCTTGTAAGTCTAGATAGTGTCTCATGCGAAGTAATTCGTCTGGTACGGCGGGACATTGCGCAATGGCTGAATTTATAACATTAGAAAACTAATCACTTTCGTAATTAACTAAGACAATCTGAATGGATAACTTGTCTTTTTTATTTTAAAAGATGCACTGTGAAATTATGTAAGTATGCGCTTGTTTTAACCATTAGTTTGAATAACCACATCACAGAAGCTTGATTTGCCTGTAAATTTGTTTATAAGCGCACGTTGTCAGCAACTTAGGGAATATTGTGTTTCTGAGTTAAACGTGGAGGACCGCGTATAGCTCAAGTCTGCGTACTTCAACCTTTTAATTCTTTGAAGAGCATCCGTCAACATCAAAACAAAGGTCCTGCTGAAGTCAGGACTAGTAAAAAATGATTTGCCTTTCTTTGTATGCCCTGATCGCCTCTGCTACGGGATCGTAGCAGAGGCGATTGCATGCGTGCCAGTCTGCTAACGACAGTTTGAGATGCACAAGTTCGTCAAGTGTCTCAAAGCCGGCAAATAATATGTTAGCTTGTATGAGTTGCATGACGGCGCTCCTTGCTGTTAGTTTGATTGCTTGTGGACCCATTGTTCTAGACACTGGCCAGGATGTCCGAACAGAAAAAAAAAACAAGAAGATCCCTTGCCCCAGCCAGCAAGAGTCCCTGCTGGCCCAAACGATCTCAACATAGTTGAGAAATTAATTTGTAAATAGATTACGTACTTAAGTTGTATTTGTCTTAAGTAATTACGTTGATTTTGACGACGTTCTCCTAAGCATCTGCTAACAAACCCTTTGTTAGGCACCTCCTACGCTCCTGATTCATAATTTAGCCAACTTTCTTATTCCTATAGCCAACTAAGGTGCGGCAAATTATCCTCTTGAGTAGGCGTAACACCACAAAGGTTATATTACGGAAGATGCGAAGTATCCGGACAAGATTAGATAGCAAAAGCAACCAGAGACCAAGCTTGAAACAATCACGTTGCCTATACTGAGAATTTTCGTAAAGAAGTCCTTTTGGTGTTTTCATTTAAAATTCGTTCATCATTATGCGTTCCGGCTTTCAAACCAGTAGTATTATTATAGTTCTTGCCTTACTTTTAAAATTATTTCATATTTTGCTTATCAACCTTGTATTTGAAACCCTTCGATGTTTTTCACTTCTCCCTGCGCCCTAACCGGGTTTGGTAGCGGTATTATCTACACTAATATTATAAAGAAGTTCCTAAAGTTTTTTTTTTTTTGGCGTATAGGGGGTAATACCCGATAGAAAGCTACTTTATTCCTAAGTAACATAGGCTATATTTTATGTACGCGGGTGTAGCCGCGACCAAAAGCTAGTACAATATATACTAGCATCTGTCAGCGGCTTCGCCTGCGTGAGAGTAGAAAATATTATAATATGCCTGTCATTCTACTGGTGTTTTTTTTTTTAAATTGATTCAATAGTTTTTTTGAGTTTATTCATTACAAACAAAAATACTAATGATTCCTTTTAATAATATGATTACTATAAATAAGTATTTATATTTTATACGTTGCCTCACACTAGGAATTACTCCTATATTACGTTATAGGAGTAATTAGTAGGGTGAGTTAACCAAAATGTAAACTCACATGCAAAAGACACCCTATACTACTCTATGGTTCCAATAAGTACTAAGAGAGGTAAAATGGCGAACCGCGAAGTTGTGGTGTAGAGTTGTTGACAAGCGTAGGCTGGGTGTAGGCGATCAAGTCCTATCGGGTCAGACACACCATACCACTATGTACTTAAAGGTACTCTTCTAAGTAAATACCTGACTTTAAATAATCATTATTTAAAGAGGTAGGGACTTAAGCTATGTTTTGCGTTGAAAAGTCAATAGGAAACTTGTTTTAAAAATATGAACCAAATAAGATTATTATTCAAGGTTTTTGAGTATTATGACTAATTGCATGCAGTATAGTCTATGGTATTGTTTGTTTGCCGAATTGAAGTTTATGGCACTAACTGAGTGAAGTTCTGTGATGTGCACGTTATGCGACATTTTGAAAAGAATACTTAACAAATCGCACAATGACATATCTAGTGATCATATAATTATATTGATTTTTCAACAAATTTTTAATATGATTTAGTTTAGCATAACATACCTATTGACAACCACTTGTCTCATAAAATAGATCAACATAGCTAATACAACCCCCTACAAAATAACAACCCCTTAACCCACACGGTGGGTTAAAGGTTTGTTATTACTGTGGGTTCCACAGTCACGCCAATATTTAATCAATTCCCATTCCATAAAACCCGTAGAGAAAGTCATTCACAACTTACTGTCAATAAAAATAAAGATAACCATTCACTAAGCCACTAACATGAAATAAAAAAATATACTGTTAATGATTTAGCAATAACTCACCGACTTCCTCATTGTTAGCGGTAGCTGTAGATGTTGCAGATAAGTTCATTTTGGCAAGAGTATCACTGTGATATAATGTACACTGTCCCGTCAATACATCACTTTCACACCGTACGTAATGAGAAGCTGTTAGATAAAATGTTAAGTCACTTATTTGAACACTGGCAACACTGGGTTAGGGTTGGAGAACTGATTGTCGGCACTGGCAGTGGTAATTTTTCATCGTAAGGTTTTTATTAAGATTTTTTTAGATGCCTACCTCCTTTTAGGTGAGAAAGGTAAAAAAGAAAATAAGTAGTAATCTACGTGATGTTATTCATCTGATTTCTGCTAATCTTTAACTTTATCGTATAAATCACACTTTTAATTTAAGAATCAAGCTATAGATTTACTACGTCTAAAGTTGGGAAAGGGAGCTAAACGAGAATTTGGAATCACAAACAATTGAACTAAGCTGAAACAAACTATACATCAGTGCCAACAACTAGTTCCTTCACCCCAATAAAAAAAGCATAGAGCTTCGTCAGATTTAGTTTTAAAACAATGATGCAACGTCACGAACTATTTTGATGATTATCAATTCGAGGAGGCCTTAATTGAAATAATGAAATTATTTAACAGCTGAATTTATTTAGTGAATGCGCATGAGTTTCAGTTTTGCGTTACTATTACATCATAAAAGTTTAAACTTTCGCTTCTTTAACAATATTTTGCGAAATTAGGTGTGTCAATAAAAACGAGGTCTTCATTCAAACTGCAAATTAAAACAATTTAAAATGAAGAACGTAAAAATACGTCTCACTCAAAATCGGTAATAACCTACTTTCAGTTGTTTGAAAAAATATATATATATATCTACAGTTATTAGATATGTATTCGATATTTAAATCTACGAACAGCTGTCAAAGTTGTCGTTCAAACTGGCGCCATGTTGTTCTTGTTTATGTCAAAAACAAAACAAAACATAATTTATAAATAGAACATGTTCAAACGTCAAGTTACAAGCGAATCACTCACTTCGAACAATTGTAGCAGGCCGGTAATACATCAGAGAATTCAATGCTAGCGGTACTTGAGAAGTCGAGACGAACTAGAATGTCCGTCAGTACCGTTAGCCTGACAAATGTAATTAACGGATAATCTTAAGCAACAATAGAATGTTCTGCTGTAATTAAAATCAAGCATTTCATTAGTTTGTCAATATTTGGTGGCTACGTTTTCACATTATCGTGTTATTCGAAAAGGAAATTACTTACTGATGATTCTTTAGAGGCGTTTAAAAGGAAACAAACATGGACTAACATCGACCATATTTGGCTGATCTGGACTGCAAAGAAATCAGCTCAAAACAGCAATCTTAAAACTTAATGATCTTTTTGGAAGAAAACTTCTTAAATCAAATTTAATAACTAGACAGGAACTTATATCAAACCCGTCAGAATAGGTACTTCAGGTATGTCACGGTGATCAGTAATCACGCGATGTGTGGAAGTGAAACTGTCGTATGTTTCCGACATGTATGATAGAACTAGTCTCGAAGCCACTTTCCTTAACACGACACACAGATTCTTGTGATCAATTCTTAACTACAAATATGGACATTAATTTCGAAACTAACTGTGCCTACAAGCGTTTAAATTAAATTAAACAAAATAAATGACTTTAGATGCGCAGTTAATTTAATCAAAACATAGACTAAATTGGTTGACATAGAAAAAAATGGGATCTGACCATAAATAAACGAGGAGCCGCCCATAAAAATAACGGATTCTTTTTTCGAACGCAAAATATTATTTGGGAATTGGCGATGCGTGTAGACAAAAATAAGTGCAGAAAACCACAGTCATCATAAAATTATAATTTGTAAACTCAACAGTTAAGAGAGACATTGAACTTTGTGAACGTGCAAACTTCAGCTTAAAAAAAACTGGTAATAACAACGGAAAAAATTGACTAATAGCTGTTCGTTGTATAATTTGAATGTTTTCGAATTAAGTTGTTCCAGTTTTTAAGTGGCCAGTTATAATAGAATCGATCTTCATTATAAAATTATTATAGATGAAAAGAAGTATCGATTTATCAGATCTAATGAGTATCTATCTGAATATAATTACAGTCAATTGTTACAAGGTGATCAATACTGACCTAAAGGAATCAGATCAATGTCGCCTTCAAATGAATATCTACTTAGTAGGGTCGACATAAAAGGTAGCTGAACATGTAAGGAGTGGCTCTGATCTCATGACTGATGTCTAACGCAGGAGTATTGACCCTCGATTCTTTTGAAAAGCCAGTCCGTTCAAGGATAACATGGTTGGAATATTAAGTATGTGTACCTATATGTTTATTTAAAAAAAATTAAGATCGAAGCTTTCCGAGATGATTTTAAACTCATTAGAACAGATTTTTGGAGAACAAAACGTAACGTAATACTTTATGTACGCCTCATAAGACAAAAATACTGATTATAGAACCATAAATAAGAGCTCTGCAACCTTCTCCTTCATATTTTTTACGCTTTTACTGGTTGTCTGGCATATAATTTACTTACTACGCGGCTGCATAAATTACCCTGAAAAAAGAAAAAGTTAATGTCCGACCATAAGCACTTAAAGTAAAAAAATAACTTTCATGATGTAAAGAGAAAACTCGTCTTTTGTTATAATAATATATAACTTATGCAAAACGTTGGCGAGAGAATATATTTGCGACATCCGACCTTTGCACATAACTCTTTGTTCAAAATGTTTGCACTTATGAAAAATTATTGCATGCCAGTATTTTTTGCTTGCTTATGCAAATGTCAGGTACCAAAATGAGACGTAGACGCAGCCAATGCGAAGTGGTTTGCAATGAATTATGTTTGAATAACGCCTCCACTGACTGGCAAGAACAAATGTTTTAAACATCAAATTGTATGCGCAACTGCAATGGATTCTGCAGAAGTTATTTTTCAAATGGTCCGCGCAATTATTGTGATTTTAAAAATAGGTGTATTATAAGGTTTTGAATGAAATAATGTATCTTAAAAGTAATTTCATGGTACTTTGCCGATAGACACCTATCTGAAACAAGGTAAACTCGCAAACAATGTTATCATTTCTGAGCCATTACAGACAATCCAAGCTTGCAATACTGCTTAACAAAATCAGAACAGTACCTTGTCTACAAATGGTAGATGCACAATACAGTGGCATAGATATAAGGTTGTTTTACAAAGAGAAACTGGTTACACAATCTTTGGACATTACACAATAGTTTAAGACCAATTAGACATAATTTTGGGTCAGGCTGATGGAGCTGTTATTGATGTAATTTTGTTGAATGACGTGTTTAATGTAATTGAGGCACTTTAAATTCAATTATGATGTGTTTGCGTTGACATATATTGGAATAAGGATTTGAAGCAATCAAATTGCCTCTTGCTTGCTCTGCGAAAATTTGTAAGTTGGACAAATTAGTAGGTATGATTTTTGAGTTTAATGTGTACTCCACGAAGCAAAAAGAATAATGTATAGATAGTTAGTACAAGAGGCTTTTTGCAGTATCTGTCTAGTGTCTACCCACATAGAAAAAGTGTACGAGTTTTAGTTTTTGCATGTACTCAAGTATATCCATCTAATTGTTATAACTATAAGATTTAACCTTTCTGTATCTTTTATTGAACCTCATAAGATGATCCTTCCGTGACTAAATCAGGTTGTGAAGTTCTCAAGGAATTGTGTTTACTTGAAAGAACAACTTTACTAAATCGTAGATATAATTGGTTAAAGCATTAAAAGAATAAACTTACATTTCGATATAGCTATTCCCATAAAACAAACTACAACAATTCTATTTATATAACTTTCTACGGTTGTTATAAGTTTTCCCTTTTCATCATTAACAATAAAACCATCATTAGAAATTGTTTCCGTCTATAAAATGGTTCTAATAAAAACGTAATAGTTGTTAGATCCGATATCAGAAGAATTCATAATAAATGAAAAGGTTGTCCTCAATTCAATGGTGGTGTAGTTCGTTCGTAATGTGTTTGAAAAACAAGTTTTGTGTCAACATTAAGTAAAAAACAGTGAAAGTGATTATCTAATTCTAAAGGTATAAAGGTAGTGGAAATACGTATACATTCGAAATTTTAGCAGAAAATAGATTCAGTAACTTTTTACGAGTTTAAAAAAACTTTAATGTAGGTAAAGAAAAACTTATTCTGGAACACTGAAAACAGTTATTAGACTTGAAACTATGTAGTTATCTGAAAAAACAGTATGATCGAACAAAAATATTAATTTGTTAATAATCTTATTGCGAATATAATAGAGGTGCAAATGGCGTCTTGTGAAGAATCGTTATACGAAGTATTCTTGAACTATTGACCCTAAATGACGTTAAAGGCTAAGACATTAAAGACACAAAAGGAATTGATGTAATATTTAAAGTTGTAGCAGCGGCGGTTGGACTTCTTAAAGAAGGTATAACAATAGAAGGCACTTAAAAGGATTAGTCACATAGTTTAAGAGTTAAAACAAATTCGCAATATGATTACGTAACGGATTTATTGCACTGCACCAATCATGAACACCGAATGTATAATTAAATAGTTCGCCCACAACAAGAAATATGAACGTTATACGATCAAAATAATAACTAAGAATTAAAATCACAAGGAAACAATTTCTGAATTGTATTCTCAGTTGGCAATTTATAAACACTTAAGACGTTGTTCGCCAAGGTCGATTTAAGAACGCAGAAAACATATGCAACGTTTCTAGTAAAACTACGTTTTTCATTACAAACGCAAATGCAATTTATGCTAAATTAGGACACCGTTGCAACCATAATAACACACTGCCAGAAGCGAAAGTCAAATAAGCACTCATGCGCATCCAGTTTCACTAAACGAGACGAAATGCAAACGCAATAAAAATGATAAATTAATTACGATGTAAACGGTTATCTAAAAAACCAATCAAATTTCATGTTTACGAAGAAATTGGCACTGTTTTGAAACTGGGTGTAAGGACGCGAATCGGAAATGTAAACACGGCAACTCGCGGACTAAGCAACGACCGACGTGCGTCGCTTCCACGACCAGCTGATACACTGCTCTGTACCTTTGAACACGAAAATACCTTCCAACCGCTTCAAGCGACCGATTACCAACTCCGTCTATTAATACAACATTAATCATAAGCCGCTTGCAGCGCTGTTTTATCAAGCTCTAATCGAGTGATATCACCTTGGTTCTACACATAAAAGTATCGGGTACAGAATTGATGGAGTAATGAAGATCAGTTATATCCACTGTATTGTGGCAAAACAAAGGCTGAGGTAATTTTTAGATCCGGTATTTGAGTAAACCATGATCAACTTTTTTTCAGTAAAGTTGCGCATAAGCCTGTTATATACCGCTTTAATTAAAATATAAAAGCAGGCGTAAATTTACAAAAGCAACAATAAGAAAATTATAAAACGACCGACTTGAGAACGGACACAATGGCAACAATTTGTCCCACAGTTTTGCGAAATAGAATCTTATGACTTTATGTGCACACATGTCGGGTTAAATGTAATAATAGAAAGTAAATGATCACCACACGTCAAGATACGTAACAGATTCATTTGTTCATTGTAGTACATAAACTACTGTTCTTCATCAGTTCATCACGAGTTCGATAGTACTACTATTTCATGTGTTATGATTTTGTCGTGTCCAAAAGCAATGTCACAAAATTCCAACAAGTAGCGGGCCTGCGTTTATATTAACAACAAGAAAGCACGCTACCATCTATACAATAAAAACAAAAAGGAAAGAAATGTGCCCTACGACGTCCTAATCGAACAATTTGTATGAATCGCCATACTTACCATTGGTGGAACATTACGTGCCCATCATGGCAATTGGATTGCCTTTTCTGCCGGACTACAGCTATCGTAACTGCATTCCTAATGATTATCCCTTGTTTAGTGAGGCATTACGGCTGTCTCCTGGCAATTAGTAAGTGCTTAAGTAATTAGATTGTCAGTCTTTTTGTCGGTTTAACGAGAATATCCGGATTTATGTTCTCTGAAAGGATTGAGTTGTAGGGTGTGTAATACAAAACATTTTGAATGGAGTTTTTTATTTCCAAGGATGTGTAGTGTTTTGTTTATAAAACTGTAACTTGTAACGCTTGTAAACTGAAATGTTTACCAGCAAATAATGCGGCCTTAGTGTCAGTATAATGATTAACATCTATAGTCACAATGACTTCTGACTCCTCATTGTTGATGCCAGTTTCTTCGCGTGTTGTCAAGCATAAACAGAGACAAAAGATCCTTGTATAGTCCAAAAGTCATTTAAAGCATCGTGTAGTTTCGCTATAAAATATTTCATTCGTTTTGTTATTCACAAAATTTCGATCGATATCATTAGTGACCTATCGAATCGATAGGTCACTAATGAGGTCTGTAATGAATATTCATAATAAGAATAGTTCTTCAAATTCTTTGACTGTTCTGAAGCTTTTAGGAATTTTATCATGTAGAAGCATGTAAAGGTCTTTAAGAGTCTATGTGGTTAACAACATTTTACATTTTGGTTTTAAGTCCCAAAGATAAACTTACCTGTCCCAGAGAATATTTATAATTCTTTAACTTAACTTCTTTCTTTAACTTTATACATTTCTAAACGATAACCAAAGACAAAACATTTAGCTACCTACTATCTTGCGTTTAGATAGCAATGTTATTACTTGTCATACGTAACCTGCACCCACGTTTCTTCAGCCTTGGCGAGATTAACATTAACAGTGCAAATATCATAGCTATCTATTAACTAGGCTGACAATAGTTGGCTCCATTGCCAAAGAATGCATGACCGCCATTTTGTGTGACGTCATATACATGTTTAACGAGGTAACCTTGTGACGTCGATATAATTATGTTGGAGTTAACACTGACTTTGCTTTGGGGTCCGATTAGATGAAATAATGTGTGTTTTTTGTTGTCATGGTATTTTCGATACGTATAATAGCTTTGTCTAACAAATAAGTAGAGAACTTGCCTTTTGTCAAAAGATTCAAAAGCATTTATTTCAAATAAACCATTCAAAGGCCCTTTTGAAATGTCAAGAAGTCAGTGAGTCAGAAATAAAAAGGCATAGTAATTGCACATTCCAAAGCGTAGATCTCTATGGAGAAGAACGTGCAAGAGATCCATGGACACTCTTTTCAATCATGTTTTGTAATTACAAATATCTCTGTTACATGTTTCTTGTCGCTATCATGTGAGAACAATGTAAATAAAGTAAAAATAAAAACTAAATATATATATTAAAATAGCAACTGGCAGCTAAGGGATGACCAGTCTCAACTGACAGCGCCCGTTCACGAACATGATATCAGCTTTTTATTGTATATGTGGATGACATACCAACTTCATGAATTATCATACAAAGATTACACATGATTTATATTTAGAGACGGAATTCCCATTATTATTAGGTTATATAATAAATATATTTTGGTTCATTTTCCTATTAGATAGGTAACAACATGAATATATTTTCCACGTGCGTGAAGTTGTCATAACATCAAAGTGTTAAATGCTTCCGTCGCGGTCTGTTAGTTTGAAGATCTAAGCTACGGGGACATAAGGCGTGACCGACGATTTAATGAACCATTGATCCGAATCATATGAAGACATTGTTGAAGATAGATTTAGACATTATGTTTCATAAATAATTTATGAGATAGAAAAAAGATAACAATTTCAAACTTAACAAAATACACACTGTTTAAATGATATTTAATTTGCAAATAGATTTCTTTTACAAGTAAGTAATTTTAATCGTCTATTTAAACTTGATGAGGCCGGTGTTTCCTTGCTGTCTACCCTGTGAAAAAACACCGAAATAAACTATATCCAGACAATTTTTGTTTTATAGAAAGATCTATTCGTTCAAATAGACAACTCAACAAACTGTATTTTTTAACTTTGTAAAATTTTGACGGAAAATCAGCAAAAACGAAAACTCACTTCTCCGTGGCGTCGTATGTTTTCTAAACTCCTGAACGATAACCACTAATTTAGTAGAAACCACCATTTTTATTTTTCACAAGTTAATTGTTTAAAAAACAAAATGCTACTGACGAGCTCAGCATTCTAGGTACAGCATCGAATGGTTATTTGCCTTCTATTGACTTAGTATGATGTCATCAATCATGATGTTACGTTTACTTAGCCAGGAAAAAATCAATGTTGATCATTTATATTAATTTCTGTGTTTCACACCTACTTTGTGATGCATTTGGCAATTTGACATCATAGTGGTTTAGAAAAGATAGTTAATTTTAAATTACACTTATGCACTTAAGTGTTTTTTTTTATTGTCTAGTTCTAAAGTTGACACTAGGGAAAATATATATGTATATAAATATATACATGAAAAATATTTGTTATCTAACCTGTTCTGCCGTGCTTATGATAATTACAGTAAGTCACAATTGTGGTTGATATACAAAAATAGAATATTAACAGTGCAAACAATTTTAAAATTGGTAAAAAAACTAATGAGATATCAACAATTTTAAATAATTTTAACTGTCTCTCTCGTCACAACGTTGTTTTCTATGGAGCCGTATGGGCGTGACGTTAAAAACCACCTCGGTCTTCTTTTTATTATTAGCAGCTTTGAAGCTTTTTAACTTCGTTGTTGATGAAGATATTTTAAAAAATATTTTATAATTGTTTATTAAAGCTAAAAAAGATTTAATTTAACGAATAAAAAAAATGCATGCATATTCCCTATCCCTATACCCAGTGTTCTAAATTTAAAACATTTCTTTTTTTTCTATCGGTAGTAGATGTTTTTGGAAAATTTATGGGAAGTTTATGCAATATATTTTTACCTCTGTTTAAATGTTTCTAGTTAATGAATATTCTATACAAGTTGCCATATTTCTTTGTTTGCTACTTTACGTATATAGCATTTTATGCTAATACCTGCATTATCAAATGTACATACATTACAGTCTGCAGACTGCAAAGTTTGCATACATGTGTCGCAATGTAGATTTTGGGGTTACACATGCTATTAACCGTTCTAGCAATTTTAATTAGCATCTCAAAAGGCATAAGGTCCTAATTCCTTTGACAGTTCTATGTAGTGGACTAAAATAATATTTATTTTGGGATGTACATTTTGTTAAAAAGAAAACAAAGTGAATACGGGGGTAACTCGTTCTTGTTATATTTTTAGATAATATTGTACCCATTTATAAAGTGTTTACTTAAGATTTTATCTACAAATAGTGCTTTTTAAATGGGGGTTTAATTTAGACTAAGTGCTTATTGAGTTTTTTTTATTCAACAGGTTTATTTTTAAGACAAGCTTAGGTCGGTACTTACACCGTTTTAGTTTGTATGTTTGAACTATGGTGCTCTATGGTTCTTCAATTCAATCTTCAAGAATAATTATAATTAATTATGAAATTATGTATGTAGATGAGAATTATGCAACTATAATTTTTCGGAAGTAAATAAATTATATACATAGGTAACTGACACAAATAAACCACGGCAGTGATATTTAAACTACAATTGTTTTAGTAATTAATAATGCATTCCTTTGAAGATAACTAAGTATGTCTAGGTACTTGAACAGTCTTTGTTCAAGTTCAATGAGAGATTCTCTCTTCCAATGGCTCTTTGTTATATAAGTGTATAGCACTTAAGATATCTGATGGATGGTCATATGGACGCTTTGTTCCTTCATTGTTTTATAAACTGTCGACTCTTTAGTTCTTATAAGACTTTAACCCTTTTATTTATGAACTTAGCAATGGTTTAATCCAATTCGTCTGGGCAGCGTTCGGGAAGCTGCGCTGTATTTTCTCGTCCGACTTATCACAGTGTATCAAGACGGAAGTCTATGACTAATGCGTGTTGCCAGTGATGACATAAAGCTCTGAAATGTGGTCGCTTGCAATGAGCCTTATCAGCAGGCTTAAAGTGGGCTGTGCTCGGAGTTTCTTTGCAGGAGAACTTAGGTTGCCGACATAACCCGAGGAATCGCCAAATATAGAACGGACAGGTCTCACTGCTCGCAGAAAAGATATTTGTTGAGGCCAAAAGGTTCTGGATTGGCAAGCGCATAGGTACCTTAAGATGCAGCATTTGTAGGCCACCCACAAGGTGGACCGATGTCCTGGTGAAGGATTCGAGACCGGTCGTTGTAGCGATTCTTAGGGGAGACCTATTTCCTACAGTGGAAGTCTTTCGGCTGAAATAATGAACTTAGCATACAGTTGTTTTGACATGGGCAAACCATAACCCTAAAATAAATGAGATATGACTATGAGAGTGAATAGTAAAGTTTATAAAACAAATGTAGGATCCTACTTACATACTTCCCTACCTGATTGATAATTTACATGAGAATAGCGTCAAAAAGTGTAAAAGTGAATAAAAATCGGTGTTACAAGTAGATAGACACTAATTATTTAACACTAATGATACGTGCACAAGGTACAGATTTAGGTATTAGTATAGGTAGACAAAATCTAGTCTGAAAAATAGCAGTGCAGATAAATGTTGCTGGTCTAAGTTAATGTGTAGTAACTAGTCTGTATACCTATGCTGTGTGGATGCACCGTTATACCTAATCTTTTTGCATGACAAATTAGTCTAAGACCAACTAACATATGCATCTTGCGAAAATAAAAACGCAACAGTGTCCACAGTTTCGTAGTTGGCGAGACGGTTCCGCTTTCATAGGCAGAAATAGATGGAGACGAACGAATGGGCGTGTGATCGCCCGCCATGTCGCCGCTTCCGGGGTCCAGGGTTGCCACACGTGCTACCATAGACAAATTACTAACATGGACGGCCATAGGGAAATAGATGCTGTTAATTAAGTGTTGAGATTAGAATTGGTATAAAATTATAGTTGCTGTATGTAATACGAGTACCTTTGTTTGTTATAAATGAAGATTGGAAAAGTTTGAAAGCCGAACCGAAATATACTAGAAATAGGTGAAGCAGATTGACAGGCTAACTTTGAATGCAGTGGATTCTTTCAACGTGGGTTGGGTTGTGCAAAAGTGTACCCTGGGGCCCTGGTGCGAAGGCAAAGAAGGAAAAGGAGTGGATTTTAGTCAGTAAAATTCTGACCCGCCCTCCCGCTCCGCTCAAGAGCAGGAGTCATTCATGAAGTCATTGGATAATTTACCTTCTAAAAAGGGGGTTCTTTCAAGGGGAAAAAATCCTATATTAACAGTTGTTTATTTTCTTGAGTTTCTATCATCCTTTGAAAGATTTTCAATTAATTCAAACTCTGCCTATATTTTACTTTTTATTTATGTAACAATGAGTTAGGAAGAGGTTCTAATATTCAGTTTTCTATCTTTTGCTGTTTTCAGTCGACCCTGGTTACCGAATATATGAACAAACCATCTAAACTTGTCAGACTAACATGTTTGTCTATGGTTGGTATAAGCATAGACGGTGCCTATGCTAGTTATGACTTTATAATTCTGACAGAGTGTCAGACGTACAATTTTGCACCTCATAACACTTCATATTTGTGGCCACTGCGTAACATCTACTACTTCAAAGGAATATGCAGTGAAATGGTAAAGTGAAATGTGGTTATTTAAGTAAAGTGTTGAAGTTGGCCGTGCATTATGGCTTTTTGTTAACTTATGGTAAGCACCCACAGTGAAATTAAGTGGGGTTTACATTAAGAATTCCCTCTCCTAGAGAGGAGGCCTGAGTCCCAACAGTGGGAACATTATAAGGCCGACTATGCTATATGTTATTACATTAAGAAGCTGTAATTTAATAATATTATTGTATAATCTTTTATACACATATATTTATTTTGTAAGTGTGTTTGCCACCTAACACCTAAATGGTTTGAAAGATTTGGATAAAACTTTGTTTGTATATTTGAGTTGGTCTGTGGAAGGTTTGAAAACACAATTGGACCCAGTAGGTGGCGCTACAATCGGATTATCATTTTTTTTTCTGACGAATAGTCAGCTTACGGACAGGACAACGTCTGTCGGGACCGCTACTTCATTTATATATAACCTCATTTTTTATTAAATAAAGTAATCTACGAGTTGCTGTGTAGGTTGACTTACTGTCAACCTACACAGCAAACCACATACAATAGTAAAACTTATTATTAATGTCAAGGTTGTCCTTGTCGCACCAACACTGACAATTATGGGGGACTAATTGGTACCTTCTGAATAATTAACCAGAATTGTAAATTATATATGGAGCAGCGGTGGCCGAGCGGTAACGGCTCCGACTTACGAGTTGTAGGTCGCGGGTTCAAACCCAACCAGGCGTAATACTTTGTGTAATTTATTTCATCACCACTGCCTTCAAAAGTGTGAAGGAAAACATCGTGAGGAAACCATTTCATGGAACCAAAAATTCCAAGTCATGTGACATCCACCAATCCGCACTGGGCCCGCATGCTGGATTCATTCATTATTCGCTTATTCCCTCTCCTGGAGAGGAGACCTGAGTCCCAGCAGAGGGAACTTTATAAGGTTGATTATGCTATGTTATGCTATGCTGTGTTGCTTCTTACAGATAAGTTATATTTTTCTATTTTTCTCCACATTAGTAAGTAGTACTGTGGAGAATATTCGTTGAAAACACGAAAAACTTATCAATCGGAGTTAATTTCGCCTTTCTAGTTTTGCTCACTCTTTGCCATACCCGCATTATTCGCTCTAATATTAACTGGCAACATTAAACACTTGGCAACCCTAAATTGATCGTACGAGGATGCTAACGGTTCGCAACTCGTAAGGCCCCGAACTACCGAATTAAAATAACATCAAAAGTATAAGCTCTTAAACCGAAGTCCTAATATACACGAACGATATCAAGATACATGTAGGTACTTTTTGGACTTAAATTAATTGACGTTGAAAATACGTGGCTTGCCCCGAAAAACGGTATTAGGGCCGAAACACATAACCGCGTTGCAGCGTCGTGCCGCCAAAATCGGCAGTGACGCCCGCCGCTACGTAGAATCTTGCGGTGTGCACCACAGAGCAAAAAATTAAATGGATGTATCCAGTATCATCTTTGTCGTTTATTTAATAGAGTGATGACTTCTTAATAACAAATAAGCAATAAGTTTATTACAATCCTCGAGTGAACTTAAGTGACTGTTTTAATTATTCGCAAATTGATTCCTTGTGTAACAATATGTGGAATCATTAAAACAGGCACGATCTTTTTTTATTATTATTAATGATAGGCTCGCGTTTGACCACCATCTCACCCGATGGCAAGCGATGATGTGGTCGACGATGGAGCACGCTTGCCTAGAAGTATACTATTCACTCGGCCAAATAGAGCAAATAATTTTAATGTAGTGTTGAATATCTCTGTGAAACTTACCGAAAAGGTTGATATATTTGCTGCCAAAAACTATAAAAAAAAAACGTTAGAATGTGTACATCCATATTATAATGGTAAACAAATTAACTATTCATACGAAGATATGAAAAGCCAGAGAAAAAAAAGACTCCTTCGATAACTTGTCCAGCACCCCTAGCCAAGTTGATAATCTGCAATCGTTAACGCTAGTCGAAAACTAATCAAATGTGTGGGAATGACATCATCTTAACGTTAAGTCACGTGGTCAGAACAAACGAATAGAAAATTCGTAGCCAAGTTCACATTTATTTATTTATTTATTTAATGCTTTTTGCACACAAATGTACAGAGGCGGACTTAATGCACAATGTTCAAAATGATAGAATGAATTGTTATCGTTTCTACAATTAATGACACCGAGGCGTTACCGATTGGAGAACGGAATTCGATACGAAACGGTTGTAACTTGGCTAGGGGGGGCAGAATAGAATAGACTGCCAGGGCTGTGGGATTCTTCGAAAAATTACCGCGGCTATGGAACGCAAAGGGCAATTGAAGGAACACAGGAAGGTTTTAGTCAGTAAATGTCTGACACTCCCTCACGCTCCACCCTGAGCGCGAAAAGTCATCTGATGATTTCCCACGTAAAAAAAGAATAGAATAAACGGATACCACTTTGTAAGTACCATGTTTCCGGCTATTGATAATTCTGTGACACTACGAACACATATCGGAATTTCCGATCGTAATGATTTTGCCATCTCCATGATGCAACGTCACTTAAATTATTGACGGAATATGTGGTCTCTACGTATTGCAATCTACACTAATATTATAAAGATTTTTTGTTTGTAGGAGGTAATCTCTGAAAATATCTACTAGTCCAATTGCTAAGATTTTTTCACCGATAGAAAACTGCTTTATTCCTGAGTGAAATAGGCTATATTTTATTAACACGGGCGACGCCGCGGGCAAAAGCTAGTAAATAATATGACGGTTAGGTGAGGACTTTCGGACTAATTTTTTTATAAGAGAGATATATTGAGAGATTAATTTCCTACTAGATTGACAACGATGATATAACACATGACATAACGTAAATTTAAAACTTGATTACTTTTATTTTACATAACATCGATTCCCTTACAAAACGGTCTTCTGTACGAACAAGAAAACCAGCTTTTGTATAATTTAACGTCCCACCAAAAAAAAAAAAAGAGTAAAGGCGTCGTCTGAAAGTCCAAATAAGGCCGTCAGCCTTGATCGCGACCGAGATTGGACAATAATCGCGAGTTTCGTTCGGAAACCGGTCGCAACATGAGTAACCGCAGTTCATGACCACCAACCGTCCCAAGTTTTGCATGAAACAAGATACTCATGCTTACAGTTGCGTTCATAATGCAATTGCATTGTCTTGTCATGTTCTTTTTTAAATATTTTTTTTTGTGGTAAGCTGTCAAGCTGAGGTTGACGTGAGTGACTTTTGCGTTCAACGTTTGACGCAGTGACGCTATTTGTATACTATAATCTTTGCTATTTGTTCTTAATTGAATTGAAGCTCAACCAGCCCTGCGGTCAAAAATAACCAGAGTAGAGTCGCTACTCCAACCGTTCAAAAATGCTTCGAGTTGCATCCCAGGGTCATTCTTTTATAACTCGAGTAGCTACCCTAGAGTTGACCCAACTAACTCTAACTCCGGGCATGGAGTGAAGCAATGACACTTGCTTGACATTGACAGTTGAACTCTACGTTCGCGTTCAAAAATGTGAGCGTAGAGTATCTACCCTGATGACGTCATTAGAGTTAACTTTAAGCTCATTTTTGAACGCAGGGCTGTATAATACCTATCTAGGTTTCCCTAACTTATCAACCTATTTCCTATTCCTGGTACTATTAAAGGTTTTTCCTTTGGTAGGTAATAAAGTATTTCTCTTACATTTAGCAACCTTATTTCCAGTTATTTATGAAGTGTACTAACCTCTGACGTCTCGTTGTAAAGTGGTAGAAAGCGAGCCGCCTGCCAAGGCCGCATCTAATAGGTTGATATTTTCACGGCATCGAGTGACGATCTCCGTCTGCGCAACGAAAAATAAACGTTTGCAAAAAAGAAAAATAACTCAAAAAATTAAACATTTAAGTAATATATTTAGTTGTTAACATATTTTACATTAACTTAATAATAATTACGGCTAACTCACTTTATTATCCACATCTCCGTCTTTGACAACACCATTCAATTAATTAATTTTTACAATGTGTGTAATGAGAAAAAAACATGCAGCATTCGTCTGTTTTATTCAGAGGTTTATATTTGAGTGTGTATGCGAACAACATGATTGAAGCTATCAAGAACTAAACGCCAAACTAAGTATATTAGAAAAGCAGAAAATAAGCCCACTGCAAACGGTAGGGAAAGAGAACTATAGGGATATTCAAAATTTGTGTTCATATTCTTAATGTACTGTCTTTTGTGTAGTATTAAGATTAGGGTGTTAATTGACTGAAACTCCATATTTAATTTTAAAATTTTGCATTTATTTTTCAACCATTTATACAAAGATCACTTGGTTCTTTAACATTTTGTAAAAAATAAGATCAATTAACAGCCTATCCCTAATCAACATAATATTAATACATGTACAACTATGCTGTGAGATGTAGGAGTTCAGTCAAATCACATATTACAAGAAAAAAAGTAATTAATATTATGCGAAAGTTAACGTAGGTAGCTAATAATGATACAAAAATACAACCAAAGATTAAGTAGATTATAGACAAAGTAATTCTAATATTAAGTAAGTACGTAAAATTATATCACTCATTGACAAGAATTCACGTTATTCAATAACGATGTACCAAGTCTAGTATAAATAGAAATAAATATTTTGAGCGATTGAAAATGATTATTCCCCGTTTCCGTACTGACTGAAAACGTCAAAAGTGACAGCTGTCATTTTGACATTTTAAGGTTATCAGCCATTAATTTAAATGTTACTGCGAATGATTTTAAGCCCAAAAAAGCGTTCATTACCTCAGCACTTAACTTAGACACTAAATAATTCATTAAAATGTAAAAACGCTTTACCTAAAATTTTGACTTGACCTAGCACCATGTTATCACCACCAAAAGATGAAGATGATTAAAAAAAAGAAAAAAAAAACAGGCAGTTAGTAAAAAAAAAACTACACATATCACAATCACACAACAAACGATCAATGTTAGTAGAAAGAAAAAAAATCAAACACTCAAAAGTAGAGAATGAATTAATTTAGTTGATTCCAATTCAATTATGATAGTTTCACTCGTGTACTAAAGCCAAAATTACTGATTGAAATAATGTAGTACAATTAATCAACTTCAAAAAATAACTAAAATATTGTGAAACTGTCACAATTTTGATTAAATAAATTAATAAGTTAGTAATTTATCCATATGTATACTTACTGCGATTGTCAGACTTACGTATTCATTAGCATTTATAGATTATAAACTATAAATGCTTGCAATTTGTACATAAATAAGTATTAACTTTAAATTACAACTATTCACACTATAAGTACTCATGTCATATATTGGAATGTCTATTAGAGATCGTAGTTACTTCTAGTTACCTATGCATATATCTGCTTACATTTTTTACATGCATTTGTAAAATGCAGCTAAAACAAGCTGACAATTGACTATCAGAACAAACGTAACATTTCCTATAATTAACTATAAAAATGAGTTCGTTGTCAATGCGTATATATAGGCACGGATACGTCCTTGACGCGTCTGACGATCGCAGCGAACCTAATGCGAATACTTACATAAATAAGGATAAATATCACACAAGCCCAAGCCATATGTCATTGAAGATGTATGTAAACTATAACTAGGATGGAGAACGCGGCGACGGCCAGGCAGAGCCGCGCGCGCAAGCATGCGGGGCGGCGCGTCGCGCACGACAGGGCGTCGTCGCTGTCGGAGTAGCTACTACTGAAATCGTTATCGAATTGAGTCCTTACGTAGTCGAACGCGCGCAGCAGGTCGGGCTCGGCGTCCACGTGCGCCAGCGCCGCCTCGGCCGCGTCCAGCGCGCCGCCGGAGCGCCGCAGCAGCGCGCGCACCTCCTCGCCCTCCGACTCCGAGTCGCCGTCCCAGTTGCGACGGCTGTGCTTCTTCGGACTTGACGACTCTCCCTCCGAATCGGCGCTCTCCGTTGACCTTCGTCGCAGTTCGGACAGCACGATCTTTTGCAGCTCTGATTCGCCGTCCTTGTCTGTCCTCCTTCGTCTGTTTAGCGAGTCTAGTATATCGGGGCGGTTGTTGACCTCGGTGTACTCTAGCGAGCTGTTGATTTCATCGCTGGTCAAGTTCGAGCTGTGTCGCCGGCGACTTAGAGCCTGCACGTTAAGAAGGTCGAACTCAGGCGATCGCTTGCTGTTCTTGCGTTCGCTCTCCGAGGGTTTGCGGCGTCGTACGCCTTCGCTGCTTTCGATGCTAGTGTTGTTTCTAGATCGTTCTAGACTGTCGAGGAGTGACTTTTTGCGTTCGGCGCTTGACATGGATTTTTTGGGTTTTCTTGAGGGTGTTTCTATGGGTGAGTTTCTGGTGGGTCGCTTGTATCTTGGGAGGCTTCGTTCGCGCGAGGCGTCGCTCGGGGGGCGGCGCCGCCGCGTGCCGCTGGGGCTGGTGTCGTGCTCGGGCTGCGCCGACAGGCTGGAGCAGCAGTCCGACTGCGAGTCCAGGAATGCTCTGTAGTCGTCACCGAACTCTAGCAGGCGACGCGCTGCGTCCGAATCGGGAGCTTCCGAGTATGGTTCCGAGTTGTATTTTTCCTGTTGAAGAACGCATTTATTGATTAGTAAATTGATTTTGCAGAATTTGACATATTATGACTTCCTAGACGGGTAAGCAAACTTTAGTGTACTTTCCTGAAACGTGAAAAATATCTAAATGATAGTATAGGAATGTTTTTATCAACTGTTTCTAGGTAGATAATAACAAAAGCATCTACAAACCTGATAGAAGTCCCACGCCTGCTCCGAAAACGAGCTATGCTCCTCAGTCCCAGCAGTGACACTCTTATCAATATCCGAATCCTTATCTATGGACAAGTCCCACAACCGACTGGGGTCTCCTAAACTTAGGGCTATGAAGTTTTTCTCTCTCTCTAGACTCCTGGCTAGTCGGGGCCTCACGGGGCCACCAGCTGGGCCTAGTTTAAAGCTCGGGGCCACGGGTTCGGCCTCGTTTTGTTCTGGAATGGCACTGTCGGGTTCCCTAGTCGATATGTGGGTCTTTTCGATGCTCTTGCGCAGGTGTGCGATGGTCGCGAGCTGTTGTTTGATTAGTTCTTCATCGCTGTCGTTGCCTGATGTTGATGTTGTGTCGAACCTGTTGGGGAAGATACATTGAGTTTAGTTTGATTTGACCTTTGAAAACTGTTTAACTAACATTTAAAAAACAATAATTTAGGAAATCAACAAAGGTGTTTGGAAGGGAAGGCACCTGAAAATTCCATTTCATAAAGTAAGTTTTTTGATCCAGTTTAAAAAATTAAAATACAAGAAAAGTAATATAATTATTGAAGGGTTTTTTGTGTGTAGGTATATAAATGAGTTAATTTGGTGTTTTTTTAAATATGCCTCTTATATTGTAAAAAAAAAGAAAAGTTAAAAGTAAGGGCAAAAGAAAAATAGGTCAAGGCCATTTTATTGGTATACTAACTTCTTCCAGCGGCTTCGCCCGCTTGAAAGTAGGTTTCTCCATACAAACTTTTGATCTCTGTTTCATTTTGCTAGGGGCTGAATTTTGGAAAACCTTTACTTGGTGCTCGCCTACGTTATAAAAGGAAGCCTTGTGCAAAATTTTACGCTCCTAGTCCCAGTAGTTTCGGCTGTGCGTTGATATGTCAATCAGTCAGTTTCTCCTTTTATATATATAGATAATTCTAAGCTAAGTATCGATATTCAATGTTATACTTTATCGCGCTTTCATGGCATTAGGAATTATTTTAACTTAAGCTTTACTTCCGTGCGCATTATAAAAAAAATTTGAAGCTTTGCTTAAGGACCTTACCGTCCAGTGGGACCAACTGGGGAGCAGTGGCGTAGCTAGAGGACCAACAGCTCTGGGACAAAAAAAAAACGGTTCCCCTTTTTTACGTCGGAAATTATCAAATAACTTCTATTGGTCTGTGTGGAGAGGGAGGGAATGTCAGACTTCTACTGACAAAAATAAGTTGCCATAATGAAGAAGGGAGAATTTTTGACTAGTTCAATAATAGGTTTGTTAATTAGGTTTGGGGGACCAGGGCACTGCCCCGCCTAGCCCTTTGGTAGCTACGCCAGTGGTGAGAAATATAAAATCGGTAGCTCTCATTCATAACTTATTCCAAATAAAAATTACTGCTTATTTCTTAAACTTAAATACAGGCTCCTAATGAACTAGTGCGATTCACCATCAACGATTGCATCACTGCTTACCATCAGGTGGGATCGCGTCATGCATTGGTTTATATAGTTAACAAAAACACAAACCAACCTGCTCTTCCTACTAGTTGCCGGATCACTAGCGGCGCTCCTCTCATGCTTGTCCTCGATCTCGGGACTGAGTCTCCCGCAGAAAGAGAGAGACTTGACCAGCCTCTCGCCGCGCCTCACGGCCGTGTTGTTGCGCCGCAGCTTCAGTCTCTTGCGCCGGAACCAGCCGTGCTTGTCGCTCGCCTCCACGCATGACGTGCACGCTTCTGTCATTGTGTTGGTGCTCGACACGTGGCCCTGGGTAGCAGAAATGTGAGGGGCTATTAGAGGTTGATCTAGAGTCATGTGTGGACCAAAAAAAGGTTGTAGTCACAGCTGAAAGCTACCCGAAAATTGGTCAAGTGCGAGTCGGAGTATGAACTCACTTATGATCGTCAAGTCTACTCCTATAAAGTAGACGTTTACAAGATTTTGTACAGTGGTCTAGGTGGCCAAAACCGTGGGGCAAACACTAGTAAATTAATATACGGAACAAATATTTCTATGACCTACAGATAGTTGTTCTGGGTCAGGGTGTTTCGTGTATGTGAGTTTATATGTATGTGAATGTACCCACGATTCAGGAGTAATTCCTAGTGGCCAAGAAAACGAGAAATACAGACTCTATGCAGTCATGGAGAAATTCTTGATTGAAGCCCCAGTAGCACCTTGTCGGATTTGGGAAACGATCCCAGGACAGAAGCTGATTGAATATTTAACGTCGACAGTCAGTAGATAAAGAAATAGTTGCCCAAAACATTAAGATCACATTTAATTAATCACAAATGTCATTTGAAAGCGGAAGGCAAGATAGTATAGAACCCTCGTTTACTCAAGATTAAAAAAAAAAAACTATAGGACCACACATACATAAATATGCATTAATACCTGTACAGTAGTCGAACTCCCCCGTAATTTCGAGTTGGAATTGGACGGAGTCACTCTTTGAGGAGACGCGAGGGTGTTCAAAGCAGATTCAGAGATGGACATGTTGTGCGACATGGCGGCCACGTCGGCCGCGGAGGGCGTGGCCGCCAGCGACGCGCGCGCGCCGCCCAGCTGCGACAAGCACGACACGGACCACGGCCGCGCGCTGCTGCCGGCTCGCTTCTTGCGCAGTGTTACCTAAAGCGACAGTTTTCCTCAACCGTTTGTTATGTACAATGTGCGCTGAAGTTAGTCAACATTAGGGTGTCAATGTAATTTGAAAGTTACCACTGAAGAATAAGGTCGAAATCTATTAAGTTTAAAATATGTTTTGATGAATCTTTGTAATAAATATAGTGAGTTTAACCAAAGAGAAATTAATTCTGATGTCACAGATATGAGTAGAAAATTAGAACTGACATAACAAGTTAAATCAATTAGTAACAAGTAGACACAAAGCGAACATGATATTAGTCTTAATGACGACATAATAAAGTCTATGTTACCTTGGCATGGTGCGTGGGAGTTACGGTACAGGTTGAAGTGCTCATATCCATGGATGAATGAATGTTTCGTTCTTCGGATGTTAGAGATGTGTCTACTTCGCTTTCGGTTGTGTATTCTCCTGATGCGTCATAACTTTCCGTATTCTGAAAAAAGTAAATACCAATCAGATTAGAACAAACAAAGTACAAGAAGTTAAAAAAAAAAAAAAAATAAGAAGATTGATAGATTCACAAAACTGTGCGCTGAGTGCGTTTACGATAACGCAATCGATATGTTTAACGCGTTTGGCTATCTGATTGGTTAAGAGCTTGGAGCGGGCCAATCGGAGCGCCGAACGACATAAACGTGTCCATTGCGTTAAAATAAAACAAACCCGCACTAGGCACTTTGAATAGAGAACGTAATAAAACTTTAAAAAAGTAACGGTCGTATTTGCAAATTGGATTCAATTGACACTTATCAACTAAAAGGGGTCTCGTTTATCATTTTGACCAGCAATTTCGAAACAATGATCAAATAAACCAACCTGATTATTATCACTCTTGCCTTCTGAACTCTGATTCAGCCATTCCTTGATCCTCGACATTTTGTTTCTACTGACATTTTTACCTTCTTCTTCAAACAATAATGGCTTCAAACTTCTCGGCCCCTTCTTTTTAGACAACGCTTGCTTCTGCACCAACTCCTCAGCTTGATTGACTAATCTTTCTATATCCTTACATCTTTCCACTCTAAGCAAATCTGGGGTCGATGACTCTAGTTTCGGTTTCGGGGACGCAGGCTTTTCTTTCTTTTCATCTACGGGCAATTCACACTGGATCTCAACCGAGGACGTCATTATATCAGTGGAATCTTCATTCCCAATTTTAGCACCACCAACGTATGTCCATTCTTCCTCTGAAGATTCTTCTTGTGACTTTTCTGTTTCAATCATTTGTCTATCTGAATCTGTGTCGTGGTGTTTGAAGTAGAATGTTGCTAAATGCTTGGATTTTCGATCTGTTTGATTGAATTTCGATGTGTCTACTGGCTTTTTCCTTTTGATAACCGTTGGAGGAGTTTTCAGTTTTTCTTCTATACCCACGTTATGCGCTTCTAAGCCTGAAAAAGAAACTACTGCTGTACAATCGAATGCAAATATGCCATCATTATTTATTTATAAAACAGTGGATTTTAAGACAATAAGCACAATAATGGTATTGTTTTTAAATTCAAATCAGTTGAGAGTTGAGTGTGTTTATATGAAAATGGAAAGCAGCGTTGTTCATTGATGGTTTATGAGTATTCATGTGAGATTCTATACACCTTTGTTTATATAGTAAGGAGGGATGTTTGACCTATTTTAAACTGAGAAAGGAAATAGCAATGCTTGTTCAATTTTAGACTGAGCCGGTGTCGGACAACGCATTTGCTATTGAACTGCAAGGCGTGTACAGAGTATGCGCATTAATTTGTTGCCAACTACTGCTTTCCATAGGTAGTTATACAAGTTGCAGTTTTGAATTTGTACCAAATTTCAAGAGTTTTTATAAAACTCGTAAATAATCATATAAAAATACGACACCTGATAATCGGTAAAATACTTGTTATTTTATTTATTTTTTCCATTTTGAGTGTTTTTCAGAATAACTCACTTAATAAACTTCTTTAAAAAAAAAAACAGAATCACCCGTTGCCATTTATCGCGCGTCATGCCATTGTGTGCGTGAGTGCAACGTGTGCGAGGCTCCGTCCACTTTACGAAATGCTTGTACCGATTTATTGTTAATTCGGGTCTAGAATCGTTAACATAATTGCCTCCCGAATTTTAGTTTTTTGTAGATTCAAAATTGCAGCTTGTAGATAGATAAGCTCTTAAACATTTTTTTACACCATACATAAAATTACAGTAAAAACTTAAAATTAATAGGGTGTCATAATAGGCGGTTTTATCGCTAAAAGCGAATTTTTATATAACATTTCTAAAAAAAATTTTTACACACTTATTTATGGTGCAGTCAACACTCAATCATAACCAAAATGTAAAATTAAATAAATGTGAATAAAAATACCTCTTATTTGTACTACTTTCGAATAGCACTTTAAGATATTGTTTCCCTATAGAGTGAATTTCAATTTCTTACCATCCACTTGATCGGTAGCGGGCACGGTCTGGTCTGTGGCCCTGGCAGTGACGTCACAGGCGCCAGGCACTCGTCGTTCGTCCGCCATGTTGGTGTACCGCGCTCGCTCCAGTTCCGACTCACAGTCTGACCCAAAGCCGCGCCACGTGTACGTTAGCACATATTCTTGTTCCTCCTGCAAAAGATGAAACTTATTAGAAGGTGACAAGAAGAATTACACCACGAGAAGCATTACCTTACGAGAAGGTGGGTGACAACAAGGGGAAATTTAGTTAGGAGCTGTTTTACTCTCTGGTCGGTATGGACACAAGCGCGACTGCTGAACGTCGTTTCTGCGTTCGATTCCCAGGTCGGACCAAAAGTGGCCCGATGGAATTTCATTTAGACGCTTTGTTTATTTTGCAAAGCGAAATGTGTCTGAAAATAAAGACAGTTAATGGATACAAAATTGGTCACATTTAATTGTAAATCTCTCAAGAGGAGTATTGACGGTGTTCGGGCCTTATGCAGATCAGCAGACATTGTAGCCCTGCAGGAGACCTGGCTCATGCCATACGACATTAATCTGTTGGGCGTAATTGATCCCGACTTTGGTCATACTGGGACTTCAGCAGTGGACACCTCGACTGGTATCCTGTTAGGCAGACCCTTTGGTGGGGTCGCCTTACTTTGGAGAAAAAGTGTTTTTCAAACGGTGTCGGTAGTTAATTGTAACAGTGTGCGGTTATCAGCTGTCAAAATTGTGCTATCTCACAAATCGATCTTGGTGTTTAGTGTGTATATGCCTACCAATTGTGCTGAGAATTTAAGTGAATTCACCGAGTGCTTGAGCCAGATTAATGCCATTATCGAGGAACAACAGGTAGAAGCTTGCTTTATTCTAGGTGACTTTAATGCCCAGCCAAATGAACTTTTTGGCAATGAGTTGCAACATTTTTGTTTAGAGCAAAACTGGAAATGTGCTGACATACAGATGTTAGGTACTAACTCTGACACTTTCACATTTATTAGTGAAGCACACAATTGTAAACGTTGGCTTGATCATTGCGTTGCCACAGAGTCTGCGTGCAGCACAATTATAAGTGTGAATGTTAGGTATGACGTGTTGTGGTCTGACCATTTTCCATTGTTTATTAGCTGTAATTTTGATGTAATTAAACCTAAAATTGCCTTTAATGGTATCAAGCATAATAAAATTATATGGGGGAACAGACATGTGGAACAATTAGCTAAATACAATAAATTGTGCAATGACAAATTAAAGTATGTCGATTTTCCGGATCAGTTCCGCCTATGTGCTGACCAAAGTTGTAATAGCTTGGAACATCGAACTATCATTGATAACATGTATCAGTCCGTCATAGCTATTTTGTGTGATGCGGCCTGCTGTAGTTATGAAAAACCGCGCTGTAAGAGGAAAGGGGGCTATGTTAGGGGATGGAACAGACATGTTAGTGGGTCGCACAGGGAAGCTAGACTCAGTTTTCAGTTGTGGCGGGAGGCAGGTAGACCATTAGGTGGCCAGCTTTATAACAATATGGTACAAACAAGGAAACAATTTAAATCTAAATTGAAATGGTGTCAAGACAACCAGGAACAAATAGTGATGGACAAGATAGCTTGCCTTCACAGTAAAAATAATTTTAAGAGCTTCTGGAAGAGTACCAATAACTTAAACCATAAACCTAGCGTTCCTGTCAGCGTTGATGGTTTGACTGACACTGCCGAGATCTCGAACCTATTTAAAGATTTGTTTACTGTGAAATCTCCTCTGGGCCCGTCGTCTGCTGGCGATGATCAAGTGCGTCCTCTATCACAAGACTTTTCAATTAGGTTCTCAGCAAAGGATGTAAAGAATGTAATAGTACGTATGAAGCATGGAAAGTCCCCGGGACACGACGGGCTCAGTGTGGAACACTTAAAGCACGCGGGTATTCATCTGCCCAGAGTTCTAGCACTGTTCTTTAACTGTTGTGTATCGCATGCTTATCTGCCAAAGGATATGATGAGAACTATTGTCGTTCCAATTGTGAAAAATAAAACCAGTGACATATCGGACAAAGGGAACTATAGGCCAATCTCTTTAGCCACGATTGTAGCTAAAGTATTTGATTGTCTGTTGAATAAAGTTTTGAAAAACCATATCAAATTGCACGATGCGCAACGTGGCTTTAGAGAGGGCCTATCTACTGAGACGGCAGTTTTGTGTCTTAAAAAGACTGTAAATTATTATACAGGCAATCAAACTCCTGTTTTTGCCTGTTTCTTAGATATGTCAAAGGCGTTTGACATGGTGTCATATGACAAGTTGTGGTCTAAGCTCTGTGACGCTAATGTACCTAATGAAGTGATACATATTTTTAAATATTGGTACTCGCATCAAGTTAATTGTGTTAGGTGGGCAAATGTCCTGTCAGATGAGTATGTTATGGAATGTGGAGTTAGGCAGGGTGGGTTAACATCCCCCATCCTGTTTAATTTATATATAAATGACCTCATTGTCGGGCTCAGTAGTCTGCATGCCGGCTGTTACATAGATGGGGTTGCTTTTAACAACATTAGTTACGCCGATGACATGGCGCTGCTGAGTCCGTCTATGGCTGGCCTTAAAAAGTTGTTGAGAGTTTGTGAGTGTTATGCCGAGGGACACGGTTTGAGATATAACACGAATAAGAGTGAGGTACTCATCTTTAAAGCGGGTCACAAGTCTGCTGAGAGCTACCCAACTGTCTATTTAAACGGTGGTGTCTTAAACCGTGTTCGTCAATTTAAATACCTTGGGCATATTGTGACAGAGGATTTGAAGGACAATCTGGACGTGGACAGGGAGCGAAGAGCCTTGGCGGTGAGATGTAATATGTTGATACGGAGGTTCTCACGCTGCACGGGTTCAGTTAAAATCACCCTTTTCAGAGCATACTGTCAAGTATTTTACTCGTGTAGCCTTTGGACTAACTACACTCTGAAAGCCGTTAATGCTCTTCGCGTTCAGTACAACAATGCATTCAGGATGCTGTTGGGGCTGCCTCGCTTCTGTAGTGCCTCAGGGATGTTCACGGATGCCCTGACTGACGGCTTCGCTGCGGTCAGGCGCAGGCGAGCAGCATCTTTGTTGCGCAGGGTGCGAGCCAGTACCAACGGCCACCTGAGTGTCATTGCCAATAAGCTGGATTGTCCTTTTATCTGGTCCTTAAGCCAACTACATGCTCCTGTAAATACTGTCTACTAACATAGTTGTTAAGTTTTTTTCTGTTACTAACATCTGGTATTTCTGTTGTGTGTTGTTTAATGTTGTGTAATTGCTGTATGTGTTACCTATGGACGTAAAGGTCCGAAATAAATTTATTATTATTTATTATTATTAAAAGTGCAATAGCTGCTGCATCTGGAGTTCGGAAATTAGTGGTGTGATACTCCCGTGCCTAACTCGTAAAGTCAATTGATTTGAGTATGGCTACATACTTATTTATACTTAATTAATATTATTATCAATTTAATTCAATAATATTTTTATTATATCAAACATATTCTGGTAATTCAATTTTACATTTTTTTTTTTGTTTTTGTTCTGTACTACCACCTAGCCCAGTTGTGCAAGCGTGGCCGACTCGACGCGATCAATGAAAAGAGAATCGAAACGAAACGGTTGTAACTTGGCTAGGGGGGCTGATACTGAAAACTGTAGGAAGAAGGCGCCGATGTCTGTCACACAGTTAATACTAGCACAGATATTGTCGTTTACTCTACTTTTCTCTATTTTGATTAAGATAGATATGATGTACGTACCTGCCTTTCTGTTAAAAAATAATGTTTCTATTTATTATTATTAAAAGTAAAAAAAATAAGCAGTCTATTAGACTCACCTCAGACGCAGACTGTCTGCTGTCCAACGAGCTGTCTCTACGCCTCGCATTGACCGGAGTCCGTTGTCTCCGCGGAGACCCTCGTCTGCTAAGTCTGGGCTGTTTCAGTGCTGGTTCGTCGTCACTGTCGCTGGCAGCCTCTGCTGAGAGACAACCCTGGAATAAGGGGAATGGAGGAATTAGTCGTAGTAAAGAATATGGTGTGGCTTCAGTGTTTATCACAGTGTTAGGGCCATGAATTGACTACTGAAAAGTTTGGCCTTGGAACGCAAAGCAAAACTGAAAGAACATATGTGTGGTTTTAGTCAGTAAAAGTCTGACCCGCTCCGCCCTAGAGCGAGAAATATTATTAGATGATTTCTGACCTTAAAAAAAGGCAAACTTCAAAAACAAAGGCGGTGCTCGCTGTGCATTCCGTTTGTCTTTCATGATCACCAGGACATTGCAAACACCGTAACTTTATCATAAATCGCGTGAGATTGTAAACTCTTTCTTCTTATGTAATTATTAATTTATTTCAATTTATTTATTTTAAAAATACACGGATATATTGTTAACTATTGCTCTTGGATTGGATTCATTGTATTTAAAAGGATCTGTTCACAATATAGATATCGAGAGTTTATAGTCAAATCAAGATTTTTTACAAAGACTATAATATTCCCGCTCATGCTCATGTTGTTTGCCGGGAACTATACTTAGATATAACTGAAAAATCGTGCAGTAAAACGTACTGGATAGGATGCTCATGCTGCATTGAAAAATAAATTAAAGTCTGTCTATGATTGTGCGAAGAAACTGTGGTCAAAAATCTTTTGCCAAGTTAACGCTTTCGGCAAATTTGAGCGAAAAGACTAAATTAATGATGTAACTGTTGTAAGTGTAACATTATTTATTCTGTGGTGTAAGGTATAATAACTAAGGACAACAGTCTAAAATAAACATTAATTTAATTTAACATCTATGTCGCATTACTCGTAAAAAGGCAATAATTGAAGTCGAGATCTATGTCACATTAGGTAATCGTGGCAAATACAAAGTGTATGCCACCATTTAATAAGGTCATAAGTCCACTTGAGAATTACGACACACTTCGGTTTATAGCTCAACAACTTATTCCTAAGAGGCACTAATATCCAAACATTCACCGATCACACGCTCATATTCCAAACGTCATAAAATCCACATATATTTACTGCATCCATTCATAAGATATTCAACCAAAACGATTTAAAAATATAATTTACGACCAATAAAAGTCATTTTAAGTTCACGCAGATATTTATAGGGCACCACAAAACGGTTGGTATTAACCCTCAAATGAGTCGTAATGGCCTAAACTATCCCTATGCGAACTATTAAATGGGTCAACGGTATCCTAGCGACGAGGAATCAAAACATGGCGACGGAATTAAATTATTTATGTGTGGCATGGTCACGTGGCCAACCCTTTAATGGTCGTGTGGTCTGAAATGCTATTGTTTCGAAAAAACAAAAGTATTTTTTGTGACACTAATGGAATTTTTGTACTGGACAATATGTGGATTAGTGATGTAACGAATGTTAGATTTCTTACCTTAGCGAAATTTGCCCAGAAGATTGACTTGATACATATTCATATTCTGATAATAAATTTAAAAAATACTAACTATAATTACACTAAAATAAAATAAAAACCCTACGCTAATTATAAGTAACTAAAATCAATCTAAAATATGCTCGCTGTATGGCAATGCTTATTCTTTGTCCGAGGTAAATAGTAAATAAATTAATTATTCATACGAAGACATGGCTTAAAGGACTTAGAATCCAAACCAAAAACATTAACAAAAAAAAGTGGAATTTTTGTCGTAAGTTGGTAAGAATAGATATGGGTATTTCAGTCAAATTAATGACCTTTTTATTACTATAATATCTTATAGTCTTTAAGCTACGCTTATAACAATAAATAAAGCTAGTGTTTCAAAACAATACAGTTTCCCGTTATTGTTAGTGTCAATAATTTGAAGTTAATTGACCATTATTATTTGACACCTGTATAAGCTTGCTCAAAATAAAAATAATAAAAACTACCGGCATTCATAAATAAGTCCTTTAAGCCAGTGATCAATCAGAGGCTAGACGATAATCTTACACATTTACTCTAATGTTTAAGATTATCGTCTTATCAAAAATAGCTCCAAAATGACGTTCAATAGATTACAAAATAAATGTCTAGACCGAGTAAAGAACATTTATCATCTACGACTTTTTTTAACAACGATGGATATTTATTAGAAAAAAAAAACAGATAATGGTGTTGCTGAAAAATAAAAGCATTTTTTTGAAAATCGAAGTTCTGAAAGAAAACAAAAAAATAAAAATCAAATCTTAATGATAAGTAAAATATTTGGCCTATCTTAGCTATGAATTGTTAAACGCGCGAGGGTTAAATAGTAGCGCAATTTTCTTTTTTCTTTCAGTAAGAACCTTCTACAAAGTATTAGGAAACTTAAAACATAAGATAAACGAAATTGGCAAAGTCAATCTCAAGTCATGGTGACCAAGAGTTATATTATATCTATATATATAAAAGAAAGTCGTGTTAGTTACACCACTTATAACTCAAGAACGGCTGAACCGATTTGGCTGAAAATTGGTGGGGAGGTAGCTTAGAACCAGGAGACGGACATAGGGTACTTTTTATCGAGTAGGGTAAAGTGGGGTAGAGTAGGGTAGAGTAGGGTAGAGTAGGGTAGAGTAGGGTAGAGTAGGGTAGAGTAGTCAGTTGACGGGAGCGAAGCCGCGGGCAAAAGCTAGTAATTATATAGATTGTGCACACTGTTAGGCTTTTTAGTTCTTTTTACTGGTATAGAATGCCTTGTTACACTAAGTCCGCCTATACCACTACTGTGGATTTAAATAAATTCGAAAAATTCATCACCCTACCGCCATTTCACTCAATTACCTTTAACAGAAAGGGATGATTTAATTCCCTTCTCCGCTTGGGGTCTAGCCGTGTTTGCAAACAACACCGGGTGGTTGATTAGGCTATTGTGTCGGTGAGAAATTGTGCAAACTAGTATGGCGTTGCACGCGCTTTTTGGAGAAAGGGGGAAATGTATTGCGTCGTTTGTGGGTTTCTATGATCATGCATGACTATTCGTGTCGGTAGCTTATGAAAGGGACTTAACGGGGAATAAGACATCTATTCAAGTATTTAAATATGGGCACAAAGAACTGTTCAAGTTTTAAGGACTGACATAATAATTAATAGAGAAATATGGAAAGTAATAAGATGTCGCGTCTATCCCACAGAAACCCCCCCCCCCACCTTACCCCAAGTTAAGAGAGTAATTATATTTTTTTATATGGGGAAGTTAGGAATGGGCCTAAGAGGCCCATTCCTAACAACAAACTATTCAAACTATTTCAGCAGTTTTGAATGTGGTCAACATAAATGGCACTGTTACGTCTGTGGTTTTCCCGCACGGAACGAATGTTTGTATGGCCTACTGTAAAGGCCCTACACTATTCGATATTCAGACAGTTTTAGTCGATGTCGCGTGGTGTAATAAGGGTTAGACCGGTCTTACTCGGAATAAAAAATAAGAATTCCGAATATCGTGTACTGAATATCGCATAGTGTAATAGGCCCTTTAGTTGTTATGCGTCTGGGTGTCATGTGTTAGTCAGTTTACACGTTAGTGAACGCACCCACGATACAGAAGTAATTCCTAGTTTAAGCAACGTTTTCCTAAAAAAAATTAAACGGCAGCTGTAGAACAGCAAGCATTACTACCCTCAATAAAGATGAACTACGTTCTAAGTTCGTTTTTTAGGAAGATAGAAAAAAAAACCGAATCTTGGACCGAAAATGGAAGCACAAGGCAGTCGTTATTTGTATTGTTGTATTTGCAAGAAAGATGATGATGAATGGAGGAATAGGATACTGTAATAAATCAATAGTAAAAGAAGAAGCTTACCTGATTATCAATCCTAGCGAGGCACGCCTCCAGATGGCACTGCCACTCAATCGCCCGCAGGTACAGCAGATGCCAGCGTCGTTCTAGCGCACGCGCAGCGTCACCGCCGCCGCACAGTCGTACCACCGAGCTCACGATCCGACCGTGGCATTCCACGTCGCGTTGCAATACCTGGGGAAGAGGAAATAAAAATTAGATATTAATAAGGCACAGACTTGAACGTATATGACAGGAACGAGCCCAGCAGGGCTGAAGCCTATTAGGGCCATGGGTTGGCTTTCGAAAGGCAAACCCAGGGTTCTGGATCGGAAGGAAGGAACACAGGAGTGGGTTTTAGTTAGTAAAAGTCTGACACGCCCTCCCGCTTCGTTGGATGTTTTCCCAACTTAAAAAAAAGACAGGGACGCGAAACAAGCTTATGTAGTAGTCTACTAAACCGACCGATCCAGAACAGTCACTGAGAAAGAGAGTCAGTCAGCAACGGTAAATGAAATGGAATAGATCTAGGCAGAAAGACCGACTATCTAACTAACCTATGAATGAAAAAAAAGAAGGACATGGCTGACTGCAGCCTTTTCTTTTTAACTTGAGGCCCTAACGATATTGGTCAATCACCATTTGTTGTCGCTATTTCATTATCTTTAATTCTGATAGAGATCAATGGTTTCGACATGAAGCATGGTTAGTTGAACAAATTGACAAACATAAAAACCTTTTAACAAACACAATACAAAACTATCGATACTCATCAAAACAAGAATGCGGATCTCATAATAAACAAGATCATAGTTTCCGATACGAAAATACGTTGCGTAACACAGAATCGATACTTTAATAAAAAAGGCCGGCCCTATCGTTATGAAAAAAAAAAATACCATAAAGTTTACACAATGAAAAATGGCGCTACGACCGAAGACCGACCAATCAAAATTAACAATAGCCGTTGACTCAATAACTCAAAACCATTTAGTCGGAAAAAAATAAATTTGAAAATCGAACAAAGGGCTGTACGTGATCTGGTAGTAGCGCACGCGTATCTTTGTAGGTATGACGGACGGACAATATTACGGTGTTTATTCAACAATGAAAACGCCGTTGACAACGATAGTATTGAGATACGAAATTTTATAATTTTCCTGTTCAGTATAGCTTGAAAAAGTTACAGTGTTCTAAAAATTCCAGTTAAAAAAATAATTCCAGGTAGTAGAACTTGTTATTGGCTCGTGGTCTTAAAAAGCGTGAAATCAAATAGTATGTCAGTCACGTCCTGTTCCCATTTTAGTAACTTACCTATATTCAGTATCCATTAAATACGAAATCTAGTATCAGCATTATTCAGCAAAAATAAAGACCTAAAAAAAGTCGACATACGACCAAATGACTTACTCGAGTTACATCATTTACGCCAAATTCAAATTGAATATTCTAACTCTCCATGTAGTGATCTAATCTAAGAATATTTTCTATCATACCAGATAACGTCAAACTACTACCCTTGCGTTCCAAATTGCGTCAAAAGCGATAATATCGCGAATCCGACCAACGCGCAACGTCACAATTATTACTCAATAGCCCTTATATTTTGTGACTATTAAATTTGGTCGGATTCGCGATATAATCACATACATCGCAATTTGGAACACGGGGTACATCGGCCTATCTAGAGGTAAAAGATGACATCCCGAGACATGTTCACGGCTAGTAACAGCTTCTTAGTGAGATGAACGACCATAGATCTGATCAGTTCAGTTACGAACTCGCGAAGGGATACCATGTTTGGCGTTATCTTGAGACAAGGACGGTTTAAGAGGTGCAGAAAATGTTTAATGTCTGTTGTGCTTACAGATTTCATTCTAGGAAGTCTGTTTTTGGCTTGTTATGAGCGGTTTGATGGTGCTGTGATTCATTAGGAACCACAGAGCCTTAATTGACAGATATGTAATAGTAAATTTATTGTTTCTAAAAAATACAAGACATTAAAATCATTGTAGAACATTGTTGAATTTTGCACATTAAGTTATGACCATTTTATTTTCTGAGAAAAGGATGCTACGGCCGTTTTTTTTTGCTCGCCTTGGCGGGGTGGGGGGGACTGCTATTTAATATGCCCTAAATTTATGCATCACTTAAACTACATAATAATAACAACCTTTGCGGTAAAATTTAAGATTATATGTAAAATCAGTTACAATCAAGAAATTAAATTACATTATGAAATAAATACATTCTGATAACTGCAGCGTGTCCAGTCCAATCAAATTGCTATGTTCAAAATATTAAATGGTGAAGTATTTATATTCGACCTGCAAAGTAACCCAAAAGGAGGGTTATGTTATTCGAACATGATAAGTATTTTTCTAAAACCAAGCAACTAGTTAACACAAAAAGCTAACTGCCTCATCTTTAAATTAATTCTGTTGTAATAATTATAACTTAAAATGCTAATAACACCAGTCCAGGCTTACCAGAGCGCTGTGGCTGCTGTACCGTTGCATCCATATAAATTACAACCAGATGGATGCAGCGATTACATACCAAATTACAAATTTATCGAGATCGTTGGTCTTGGAGTCTTGGACGTCGTTTCGATTCCGATTGCATGGGAAAACGATACGGAATAGCAACGAGAAAGTTAACTATTAGAACGGGCAGTTGCTTAATTCAAATCATACATAATTTGTTGAAGATGCTGCTTCCCTGATAGCTTGAGTAAACTAGGTTTACTTAGATATATTACATACTTGTTAAGGCTACTTCCAAGCTTAGGTCGTAAATTGGCTAGGGTTGATGGACTGTTGGTCCATCCATGGTTGGAGCATACGGTGGAGGTGTGCCCCGCTTGGGCGGAGCACCGCCGTGTCCTCGTGGAGGCAATTAGCGGCAGCGACCTTTCGCGTCGGGCCTTGGTTCATGCTATGGTCCGGAGCGAGGAGGAATGGCAGGCGGTCGCCTCCTTCTGCGAAGAAGTAATGCTAGCGAAGAAGAAGGCTGCACGCGTGAGGGAACGAAGGTCCTCACGCCCTAGCCGCCGTAATTCCGACCCCGACTACCAGCCACGGTAGACGCGGGCTTGCGGACGTAATTGTAAGTGTAATGTTCGGTAATTAACCGGACCGAGCCCAGTCGTCAACAGTGCGTAGTGATCCTCGCGCTCCTCAAAGAGATGTCAGCAAACCGTAGCGGCCCAGCAGGGCCGATGCCCGCTAGCTAGGACCGCGGAGATTTTCTGAAACTAAAACCCTATCGTAGTCCTAGAACGCAAAGGGTAATTGAAGGATACAGGTGTGGTTTTAGTCAGTAAAAAGCCTGACACGCCCTCCCGCTCCACCCAGAGCGCGAGAAGTCATTTTGATGATTTCCCACCTTAAAAAAACTGCTGCTGGGCCCCTACGGTTTGCTGACGTCTCCTTGAGGCGCGCATGGAACAGTTCGCGCCGTCGTCGACTTGGGCTCGGTTTGGACGGTTACTGGACGGTCGGATGGTGAGCTACCCATTGCTCGCCGTTCGCAAGCTCACGCCTACGGTGAAACGGAACTCGGGATCGGGATCGCTGCGGCTGGGGCGTGCGGGCCGTTCCCTCGCGCGTGTACGTGCGGTCTCCTCCTTTGCTAGCATTACAGCTTCGCAGAAGGAGGCACGCTTCCACGACTGGATTTTGATGTTAGGTACACGGATAGAGTATATCTTTAATAGAAAATAGGGTACTTTTATCTGGGGTATGCACTCACTAGATTTTTTTTATTTTCTGGTTGAAGCGAAAAAGCTAGTAATACATCTATGTTGTATGTATATATTAAAATGCATCAATTTATTTATACGTTACATCATCTTTGATATAATCTCAGTTAAATTTATACTTTGTTGTATGAAGATGAAGCTTAGTAAACACAAAATGTACATAGTCGTGAGAAATTTTATGGCTATATACCGTAACTTTGCAAGAAATTTAATAGGTATCATTGTATAACTATTACTATGTTTTTTTATAGCTCACGTATTTATATGAATACAATATAAACTCATCGCCCACATGAAAAGCGATATCTTAGTGTACTTAATTTCTTATTGACGATAATATAATATTTATTTTCACACGTTGAACTTATTATGTAGTTACTCAGTGGGAGGCTGAGATTTTTCTCGCTTATTATAAAAATAACAAGTTTTTTAAATGAATGTTTCATTGATGCAACGAACAGTTCGAAGCTATTTTAATTACATTTTAAATGGGATGTTTAAATATGAAATAGCTTGTTTTGAGATTTAAAAGATAAGTTCAGGTTTTATAATAAAATATTAATATTTATTTCAACATGAACGGGTAATTCGATGTTTTATCTCTCATACAAAAATTTGCATTATTTAAAATAATTCTTGAAATACCATACAAGAACTGGCGATTCAATTCTAAAAGGACAAACGACGAACCTTCAGCTGCTATCGCAATTACAAATCCTAATTACCATTCTCTCATTACTTCTGACTGTTACAAATGAGTATAAATTCAAAATAATTATCACCTAAGCCGAAGTTTAATACCATGAGGTCGTATGTGTCAAGGCGAACAATGTCATTTGGCAGAGGCGCCGACTCCATGGGTGCTCGGGGGCTCGAGCACCCATGAGAAATAAACAGTGGGTGCCGAGCACCCCTGAGAATAGACATCAAGAAACAGATCAGTAATCGCCTTTAAGTTACGTATGAATTATAATATTTCTTGATATTTATATAATGGTTTCATTTTATATTTTTATCAAATATAATTAGTAATTAAGTACGCAGTATGTAAGTAGGACATTTATTTATTTGTCGGTCTATCAGTGTGCATTTCTCTTCTCACACTTCGCCACTTTTTCGAGTCCATCGAATGAGCATGAGCACCCATGAGGTTTTCTAAAAGCCGGCGCCCCTGTCATTTGGCATTTTCTTTGCGATTCTATTCGTGATATGCCGAGTTATCGAGTGAGGCACTTCGATCTATTCAAACGTCATAATGATTAGTAGGAGTTGTTTTGAATGCATGGTGATGATGTTATTATTGTATTGTTATATATATTTTTTTTTTTTTTGTAGTATGTGCCTGAGTCAAAAGCTCAGCCTAGCTGCTCTTTCTAATCATATTGAAACGTTTATTTGCAAGAAATACATCTAGTTAACAAGGAAGATCTTATACCCTAAGAGCACAATGTGAAATAAAAAACTTTTAACAAAAACAAAAATAACCGACTTCACTATAAAAACACTAAAACGATCAAAATAACTTTGATTTTGGAAGTCGGTGTTAAATAAGAAACAAACGATATCGAGAAACACCGACTTCCGAAATTAAATTTATTTCGATCGTTTAAGTGTTTTTTTAGTGATCAAATCACGGAGGATGTTAAAATAACAACACTATTTTATCATTTCCCTGAACAAATCTAGGGATTTGAAAAAATACCAGAACTAGTTTCGTGTCAAATCATTTAGGGAATTGACCAAATCTCTGTTTTTATCATATTCCTTCGACATAGAATAGAAGAATAGATAAAACGTGAACGTCGGCGTCGCATTAATAATATAAGGGAGCACTAAGAAGGAGTTTTAGAAAACTATTTTTTTTTATTGCACTCATTGACATTTGTTTTTGAAAACTCAAGTTCTAATTTTTGTACATTACATTAATTTACTAATTAAATTATTAACATTTATTTCCAAATTGCATAAATTCCCTAACAAAAATCTATGAGAGATTTATAACATTAATATTTATCTTTTGTGGTATGTCCGAGACATTTCAAAACAAAAAGTAATCTATTCATGCTTATTGTGACTTGGCCTATTTAAGTTTCCAGTTTGGTTGAGCTGCATTTCCATTAGTGAAATTGTAAAGACAAAATAATTATGTAAATCTTCATTGTCGATTTATTATTTTTCACCAGTTTAGTAATAAAATTTTAGTACAATATTAAAATATTTAAACACCTTTCGCTAATGCTTGTGATAAATATTAGAAAATTGTTAAGTACTTAGTACTAGTATCTATGAAAGAAGATACAAAATTAAAAATTCCTTGTGTCGATGGTAAACAAATAGAATATAACTTGTATAATAATCTAGCCATCACAACGTTGTAACTAGACATCTCGTTGATCATTATAAAGAAATGTACAAAGTTTCAAGACTTGCATAAAAAGTCAAGTGACCTAATATTTCCGTACGTTAACGGATTATTTTTAGTACCCATAATGTTTGATGTTTTTTGGTGTTTTGGGTTAACAATAAAATAACATCATGGGTACTAAAAATAACTACACACATACTTAACCATGTATCTGTGTAGTAACATCATCGTGAAGAGAAAGGACTTACCTTTCTAAACAAATATAAAAACAGAAAATAAATCAATACAATTCAATATTGCCTTTAAACATCAATGTTATTGAGAGCATTACAATATCTAAAAAAATTATACATAATATACAAGCCTTGTTCCACCCACTACTGATATTCTTAGCTTTTGTACCATTTAAAGTTATCATTGATTCGAAACAGTATTTCAACCACATTTCAAATTCCATCAAAATATAATAGTTGAAGCAATATTTTACTTTTCGTAAATGGTTTCCAATATCAATTGACGTTAAGTGTCCATTGGCTTGATGAAGCCATGGTAAATCAGTTCACCATGGCGATCAAACGTTCAATAGGATTACGCAAGCTGGGAGCCCAAGCTTACCGTTGTGCTTAGCTGAGCCACGATTTAAGTTTTTATTGGATTTTGAAGTTGCAACAGCTACCATGCTATATCTCGGAAGGTTATAACATTTAACAGCAATAGTTGTAGAAATATGGTGATATGACGATCTGATCAAGTTTGCGGTTTAATCTTGGCTTTAATCCAGAGTTGGAGAGCCAGAATGTTTTGAGGCCAGAATTTTTTGGAAAATATTGAGAATTGTCAAAGCTTTTAAAGAAATAATATTTAGTGGCATGTAGAAGGGAGGTCGTAAAATAGAAAACAGGAAACCAGAAGAAGACAAAGTTATGGAATATGATGAAATTATAACTAACAAAGATAACATGACTCAATGACTGGATGCAAAGGATGATATTTCTGCAACTTGGAACTAACCATATACAGCATACACTGTTATTGATGATAATGAAGCTCTAAATGCAGAGCATATATTCCATTGCATCCTAAAATCATATTCGGCTTTTATATCCAAAGACAGTCTGACTGTCTACCATTATCTCATAATTATGACATCTCCTCGTATTTACTTTCGATACCACAACAATAGCCAAATCCGTTTCCTATGCATTGTGCTGACAAAAATAATTGTCTTCTATGTCATTATTACCGGTTGTGGCACAAACGTCATGTACAATGGTCTGACTGTCGTGTCGCAATAACTATTCAGATGTTTGACCCAAAATCAGACGTGTTTTATCATCGTAATTGACAGATGCAAGAGAATGCTTCTTTGTTTTGTTTCTTTGAAGTTTTGACAGTTGTATGATTGCAGGATTCGTTTTTCATTTGTTTCGAGTGATCATTCTCAAAGGTTTGAATTGCTTCTACTGCTGTAACCACATTTGCCAAATATGGTAAATTCTTGATTTCATTAAGAATTACTAAGGTCTTACAATCACATTTAGTTCTCTATTTGAAATTATATTTTCAAAAAAAATATATTATTTATAACACAATCTATTTATTTTTGGAATGATTTAACGAACTTTAATGACGTATATTGACTGTTACGAGGTTAGACCATTTAATTGTAAACGCGGTTCAATTTGAATTTACAATGAATTTAAAGTAGTTCCTTTTTATCTCATAATTATGTATGTAGTGTTTAATTTCTTTTTAAGAGATCTCAAACAGCCTACGGCCTAAAAAATCTGCGCAAGTTTTTTTCTTTAACACGAATTATAATTAGTAATTATCGGTTACAGAGGAACACGTGTTAAAGATAATTTTAGAGGGACAAGATAATTGTAGGCTTTCGTCAAAGTATAATGGTAGTAATAACATTAAAGTATTAACAAGGCCGAATGTAGAAGTTACTTGAAGACGGATGTAAAAATATCTCGAGGCTACGCTGGCTAAGCCTATTCGTTATAGGAATTTGATCTCATCTTCTTTGAAAAAATAGCAATGAGTAATTGTAGTATCTAACATATCATCAATGTAGAAGCTCATTTGAAAAGCTGAGTTTCTTTAAATGAATGGCAGTGTCATAAAAACCATTATTCCGTTTTAAGATTCACAGATATAGCTGTTTTTTTTATTGATTTAAACTAGTGCTTGACTACGATCCCATCTGATGGTAAGCAGTGATCCTATCGTTGATGGTGAGGCGCATTAGTTTATTAAGAGCCTATTCACTCTAGCCTTGAAGACACCTAAATTATAATCGGATGGGAAGACTGCAGAAGGAAAATTGTTCCAGTCCTTCGATACCGCGTAGTATAAACGATGAGACGAAACGCTTAGTCCGGACCGTAGAGATTTTAACTTCAACAACGTAAGGGTTAGAACTCGCCGTACGTCGGGTTGTCCGATGGTAGAACTGAGATGGCGGAATCAAGTCATCGGATTTTCGAAATATTTAGAATTTTATCATTATTGGTGAGAAGCTGTGTTGTGAACTATACGTATACCTTTCAACTTTTTTTTTCAATAGGTAATATGAAAATGAAAGATATGAGATGTTATGTCTGGTTTTTTCTTGACGTCTTCATATAATATGTTTTCTCTTACCCAGTACTGAAAACTGTTGCTTATTAAATTCATAATGAGTGTTAGTCGCTTAGCCATAAAAGGTAATATTATAAGTTAACCGTGAGTCGTAACTTTAACTAAGCATTTCATAATGATATTAACCTTTTGTAATAAACAAAAGTGCTAATAAACTCTATGAGATGGCGGAATCAAGTCATCGGATTTTCGAAATATTTAGAATTTTATCATTATTGGTGAGAAGCTGTGTTGTGAACTATACGTATACCTTTCAACTTTTTTTTTCAATAGGTAATATGAAAATGAAAGATATGAGATGTTATGTCTGGTTTTTTCTTGACGTCTTCATATAATATGTTTTCTCTTACCCAGTACTGAAAACTGTTGCTTATTAAATTCATAATGAGTGTTAGTCGCTTAGCCATAAAAGGTAATATTATAAGTTAACCGTGAGTCGTAACTTTAACTAAGCATTTCATAATGATATTAACCTTTTGTAATAAACAAAAGTGCTAATAAACTCTATGAATTTATTTGACCCCAGTTGCCGTAAGTAACTAAGTATGCAGTTTAATTTAATGGATTTCTAATTGTTTCTTAGAAATACCATCTTACGATTTGTGATGACTTGAGGATATTGTACAGAATAATACTAGAGATGTACTGTTTGAGTCTTATTTCAGAAAATGATAGACGCTACCATTAAAAATCTAACGGATTTCATGCATGACATCAGATCATTTTATTACAGGTGTAAATCATTTCCGATCCGCATATCCATCCCATTCGGAAATGATACAAACTTAATTTGCCATAGCATTGTTCTTTATGTCAAGGCAATAAAATTGCAAATTGATTGTTCTAACTGCACGTCAAGTTTACGTCAAGGTCTAAGCAGCGCATGCCGGCAGAGTCATCGTCCGCTGTCGACGGATTTAGCCGAACGGTAGACGGAAATAGCCGAATGTGAAGAAATATGCGCTTGTCCGCGTTTCTGCAAATGTTTAAGGTGAGACGGGGTGCGCACGCGCGGTCAATGGCGGACTGTACCAGTGTATATCTTGATCATAGTCTTTTTAAACTAGTTTTACGGTTACTAGAACTGACATAATAGTTTGCGATTTTATCGATGCTAAACTGCATATAGCTCCAATGGCAAGATGTTTTAACGGCGTCAGAACTTGTACACAAGAATAACACAGATATAAAACTAGAATTTGTATGGCATATAAGTTTGCACATTACTGTTTCAATTTATATCAAAATGCATAGTTTTCTCGGAATAACGACAAGGGGAGACGTGTCTGTACATTTTGTTCACATATTATTCGAGGTGCGAAAAGCCGTTGAAAGATCACATGTGACATTTGCAAGAGCCGAAACAATACTTCAGACCTTATGACCTATCACGATTGTCCATAAAGCTGAATATGCTATAAAAGTTGTTCGTCTCACTTTTTGCATACAAGTATGAGCATATCATTAAAAGGTATCAAGAAATGTGTCTGCAAAATAGTTGATAAATCGCGCTAGAAATCACTCAGTGTCATCGAACTCAAATGAAAGAGGATTGATTCCAAGTTCAATATCATTGCGGTTTCTGTAACAGTTACCATGACCACGATCCTTTAACAATAATACGTATATTCTTGTATATCTGGTATTTCCTAAAACACTTAAGCTTTCGTGATAGAGATCACAAGTCATTATTTCGGCATCAAATTTCGGTGAAGATGTATTCAATAACTGCCTTTACAAGACACTCTTTCCTAATTTGTTGGCCGTGGACTTTCTTGAGCATCGATATAGCCTTGACTTATTTACTAATATCGACAAAGTCGCTATTGTTCGATTCTGTTTGTAGCGTGTGCATTTTAAAGTCAGCGATAGGACCACTGACTGTCATGGCGGTTTTAGCATCAAGGCCTTTTGCATTCCCAGCTAATTGTCTTTAAGCTATATGTCTTTTCACGACTTAATGGTGTTTTCGTTATTGTAACAATAAATCTTGTGTTTCTATTGTGTATTAGATTCAGTGTTATTTGTCGTAAGGACATGAACATTTAGGGATATAGTTGCTGCTAATTGAACCTTACAAAGTGAAAGGGCTTGAAAATTGAAAGGGCCGCATTTGCTCGGTTGTGTGTGGGGTTAGCTTATTTATGCTGATGTAATTATAGGCAGTGCGTAAATTGGCAATCCGGATATGACTGTTAGTTGAGTATCTGATACCGTTGTCGGTGATTTTGACAGAGGCAAAGTTAAAACTGATATTTAAGCATTACAATCTAGTCTTACCACCGATCTAAAACTCCATCCGCTTCGAACCCCAGCACGAAAATCTTGAATCGGCTCGTGCGATATCCGACCAATCAGCCGCAATTATGTTGTCGCTATTTATCCAAGTACCCAAGAGTGCCCACTTTGAGGTGCCGCTGTGTAAATCATTGGCAGAGAAATCAATCTAAGAAGGTGCCGTTATAATATGGGTTATGTCAACGCAAAAGGTACGGACGGACGCTGGACCGGATTGAGGTACGCAATTTTCCCACTACATACGCCTAGGATATTCTCAATTTACTGTTAATCAGGGCTGATGGGAAGGTAGAAAGGGCAATTGCTACTAATATTCAGAGCAGTGGAAGTGCTATACCACATGTAACATAATAAAAGCACATAATGAAAGTAGTGTGTTCAGAATAAGCTAGAGAATCGCTTTTAGCAGTTTTTAAAATAAGTATTTTATTATCTATATATATATAAAAGGAGAAACTGACTGACTGACATATCAACGCACAGCTGAAACTACATTTATAACGTAGGCGAGCACTAAGAGAGGATTTTCCAAAATTCACCCCCTAAGGGGATGAGATGAGGGTCCAAATTTTGCATGGAGAAATCAACTTTCACGCGGACGAAGCCGCTGGCAGAAGCTAGTCTTTTAATATTAGAACTGTTTTAGGATAAAAAACTTGCCTGTTTTGATAAATCTTGATTACGTCATTAGCACGTGTTTGTGTGTGCGTGCGTAGGTAGATGCCGATAACTATACCGATGTACTACCAATGTAGTGCGTCGATTCCAATATTATTTACCTATAATTGTGATAGCTTATTCTTTTGAAAAACATTACCCAAGTGCATCCAAGGCAGGCAAGGCAGCTCAAACGTAGCCAGCGAAATTATTTTTTTTTCAAGTTTTCGCATTTTACAGGATACTTAAGAAAATTTGAATTTTATGTTACCTTTCACCTTAAGGAAAATTTCAATGCTTTAATTACGATTGTAACTTAATTTTCTAATTGGGTTGTTTAAGGGTGTGCATTATTCAAGTTACGTGTTGTATATTTGTATGTAAATTATTAATTTGTGTAAACAGTGAAGACGACAAATTGATAGTGGCTTTGTCTGCAAGATGTCTTCAATCTTTCTGTCCTCCAGGCTTGAGAATTCTACATGGAAGAGGCCTTTAGAAAGTGGAACAACACTTTTGGCTGACCATCAAGAATGAGCGATCTCTGCATTGAAAAGTCATTTGACCTATGGTGGGACAGTTATTTTAGGAATCAGGAACTAGTTTGAATAAATAGCATTTGTGCCTATTTATAACTTTTTGCAAACATTACTTCAACTTGTTAAACGCTAATTAAAACGGAGTCCTATGCTTCTGATGAGATGAGGGTTGAAAACCAGTCCTGCCATCCTTGATTTTAATCCGCAGAAGACATGGACGTATTATATCGAACAGACAGATATGTTACACTAATCCTTTGTAGAATAAGCAGTAGTCATTGGTAAGCAGCAAATTATATTCTGACAAGCAATGAAGATGGACGACCAAGTGTAAGGAGTTTTTACTAGTAATAGATTATGTATGTTCACGGATGGGAACACGGATTTTCTCTAGATTCTAGGAATTTATGGACGCTAGATAATTTATTATTTAGACTGTAATAAATTTAGTGAGAGGCTTATATTTCTAACTAGGTATTGAAGTCATAAGTGGAGGTGACCAGACCACGTGATGAGAGACAATTAGAGAAAATGGAGAGAATAGTGACAGATTGGCACCCTAGGGACGGGAAACAGAGTAAAGGAAAACGACTGATGAGATGGGAGGATGAGACGAAAACTGACAGCGGGCCCCAACTGGAGGAGAGTGGCGCGTACAGTAGAAACAGCTAGAGGAGGGTTTTGTCAAGAGGCATGTTAAATTAAGAGCTATTATAATTATTTTGAAGTCATATTTGTAGTTATGTATTTTTAACGGATGTTACTATACCATTTAAAATATCTTGTTGTCTTCCAGTCCTTGCCCTATGTAACCCCAGGGGATCAGAGCAACACGTATTTTTCTTCCATTCTGTCCTGACAGACGACACGCTAATAACACTCATTATGTTATTATAATTTAACGGTAGTAACAGTTGGTGTGTTATTATTGTGATTGCGGAACTGAGTGGAAAACTTTGCTCTATCTTGTATGTCCTGTCTTTTGTTTCTAAATCTGTTGTCAAAGCGATCGCTGCCACCGATGACGCCTTGCAAGTAGAAGTTTTGGGCTACTAAAATTAAATATACTATTTATTGAATTGAATCTATGTGCTTATTTATTTAATTTTAAATAGGTATGTTTTAGTAAAATTATTTTAAATACCTAATTTTAAGTTTTCTAATCTTAGACACACTGATATATCTCCCATCCAACTCTCTTGTCGTAGGTCTGCTGGAAGAATTTTATTTTTGTAAACTTTTGAGTAAATTAATAAATAAATTAAAATTGTTGTGCCAGCGATACGAAGAAGAAGGAGAAGAATAATTTTATGAAGTTTTGTTCATTTGTCCAGTCTCTTTTCATATGCCTATTCTCACTACACAGTAGTACCAGCTGTTTCAATGCGAATTAAGTAACACGAAATGAAGATGGCATCAAATGAGGCCTAGTCAACACTTTGTCTATTTTGAGGACAAAGTCATTATGTTGGTGTAACCACAAGAACAATACGATATAAAAGATTACACAATAACAATCTTTTTGCACCTATTGTACTCTATTATGCTCACGATGATACTTTTTCTTAGAGTTTCATATAACTTGTATTAGCAAGAGAACTCGGTGTGTTGTAATATAACTTGTGGCTTTCACAGTATACTGTAAAAAAAAGACTTAAGAAAATTGAATTGATAAATGATTGAAAATACGTAGACAAAAACTGATTTAGCTTAGTCTCAGAGTAAAATAAAAAGACAAGAATGTATAGCTCACAAAAATACCATAAAAATAATGACGAATCGTTCTTAATTGCCATTTGCTTCAGCAAAAACTAGACTTTAATTGCTAAGATATATGAACAAAGCCGCATTCAAGGTCGTAACAAATGAAACACATTGATGGAGCTATACAGAGTTCCGTTAGTCATTGTACAGAGTTAACAGTAACCGTCTAACATTTGTATACACCCGAGAACATAGATTGTCAAATAGCCACCATCTTCCCACAGCCCGTGTAATTGGCGCGAATTAGCTCAGATTCACATAATGCCGCCATTACTAGCAGAATGTTGCCAGTGTAATTAAATAAACGTTCTTCGTTCTTACATGAAACATTAGTAGTGTGCTCCACAGAACGAGAAGATTGAACTATGATTATAAAGAAATGACAGTCTGGCTCCAAGGAAGTAATTAGATGAGAACGATTGAACCAATAACAAGAGACATTACTTCAAGTGAAACATTGTTCCATTGCTCTAGACAGAAAAAACCAAACAAAATTAAAAATATCGACTTTGCAAAGTATAGTATTTGTTTACAACACAAAGTATTATAATAAAACGAAGATTATCTAGATGGCGCTGCTGTATCGGTAAAACGCATGAAACAAGGTATTCTCAGGCCAATTACGGCCGTTCAAAAATTGCCATCGCGGACGGTATTTCACGTCCACACGGCGGGGTATTGGTAAAGTTTTCAACTAGCAATAATCGCACCTCGGATTAACCTCATTGGTTACGATATTGCCTCTGCGCAAAGTTAACTCGATGAGATTCTCGCCCCGACCCCAACCAAATCGCGGTAACGAAACCATAGCGCGATCTAACTCGATCTCAACGCCATCTACCGAGGCGTTGAGGGGTAAGTCATTTATTCGCAAGAGTGTTGGAATGATAAAGTGTTAGTTTAAAGCATTAAAATTGAAAAAAAAAACATCCAATTGAAACATCAATCACAAATAAAGAATTTTAGTGAAATTAATGAAATTGATTAGTGATCGATTGATATTGAAAGCAGATAATTTATTAAAACACATGTTTTGTGCAATAGAAAATATTGAGATATTGAAACTGGATATGAAATGGAATAGTAAGTAAGCTAAGAATGATGTAACCAAATTAACAAATAAAGCAGATATCTGCAGTGAATTAAGCAGTCATTATTTTTAATTACATGGAATAGCAAATTAGCTAACAAGTCTCAAACAAATTGGGGACAATTTCATGCAAGAGCGATGTCGTAGAAACAGAGAGAAAAACAAAACTATAACGATGGGAAAGTTTTTACAATGGAAGTAGAAATTAAAAGTTAAGAGCTTACAAGAATTGTGATGTAAGATGAAACAATCGAGTAATTAAAAGAAACTACAAATAAAAATGTAAATTGAATACAACCTATTATTTCAATTTTATCATTTTTGAAATTAGGCATTTCACTTAATGTTCGTAGGCAGAAGATGTTTTAATAGTACATTTAAAGAAAATATAATACAAATAATCTTATTATTAATTTAAATACTAAGTAAATTTTCTAAGCAGATTTACACCACATTACATCATATCACGATAAAACAATGACGTACTTAAATACAGATAAATAATACAAACATTATCCCAATCACAATGAAATTCGTTACAAGTGATAGAAATAATAGAAAAAAAAATACATATTATGAAACACCATAACACTTCTTACGTAAAAAGTGAGAAAGAAAGTTAGAATCATACGCGTAGTGAGATAGACAGCCGTTGCGAATTGCAAAACAGTCGTTTCGAGGGAGCAGCAGAACGAATTAAAATGGAACCACCATTAAGAGGTCATTCTGACGTAATAGAGTAATGCTATCGACTATCGATAACAAGTGCTGCATTAGGTAAATCAAATGAGCCGTGAACGAATGACGCCGTGAAATTAGCTATCTTAGATTGATGTAATGGGGACGGTGTGATAGGCAGAAATAACAATCTATGTGCCGATGGTCAAGTAATATCGATTTTGTTGATTTATCGGTAACGTTTTGCAATTTCTTGCACTTTACTGCGAAGTTGAAGATATAATGACAGTTGAATAAACTGGACGTGTTTTGAAAGAAAAGCAACGGTAAAAGGTCTGTAAGATGAGCATTATCTTAGTTCCGAGAAAAATTACGCTGTAGCATTTTGTCTTGATTGTGATTCACACAACGATTCAACCCCTGCATGTAACGCAACAGCAATATATATTACAAGACAATGGAAATTAAAATACAAAAAAAAATACAATATTAGGTAACATGGTTACAATACACCACATTGCTCACATAACAAGTGCATTTAACAAAAAAAAAAAATTCAATTTTATCTATTACAAGAAATATTTCTGTACAATCTGCGAAATCAGCCACATCAGCTGTCGAAATTACGAACAAACCGCAGCCTAAGGTGGCTTACGAAATTTAATGACTCATCAAAATTATGGAGTTGCGAAACAGTGATGCCCTCGAGAAAATATCAAGAAGATCGTCGAAGAAATATAAAGCTACGATGTTGAAGTAAAGTACATAATCCTTAAATAAAATACTGATATTCAGCATGATGTTAACCACATAATGCTGACAAGAAGACAAGAAAACAAAAATTGAAGAAAATTAGAAGGTCTTGTTGATTTATTACAATAAAAAAAAACTATTATAGGTTTCATGCAGGATTATTATCAGTAGAAAAATATAAGTTACATGTAGCAGTAGCATACCTTTAATATATATTCAAGGAATGCGCTAATCTTATATAGACTAGCTGTTTCTTCATCTTTCATCATTTCATTTCTAAAAGCCTGTTTAGTTAGCTCAGTTTAAAAGTAGTTTAAATCACAAAATGCTAAAACTTAGACAAGAAGGCAATGTTACCAATATAATAGACCATTTTTTTTAAATATGTCAGCTGATTCGTTTAAATTTCCTTCATTACCATAAATAAACAAAGCATTTTCCTTACATCACAAATCGTTGACCCGCTGCACACCTCCACGGAGTGTTAACTTGTTAATATCTATTCATTATAGACAATGATTACCATATTACACAACATTGCCTTACGAGACTGCTAATATGACAATTTACATATTCAAATTAGCCGTGAGTCATTCTTGGATGAATGAAGACATTTTGCGAATCCTTTTGTGGATCGGGTTGCTTTGGTACAAATTGTAGGTTCCTTTGATAAATGCATCTGATCTTTGCTTTGTTTATGAGACCCATCCGGTGCCGCAGCTGGCAATCATTTATAAGATCCGTGCTATTGTGGTACTAGATTTTTTGATTTAAGTTAAAAGTGATGAAACAATGGTTTAATAAATTTAAAATTGCCATTTGATTAGAACAAGAAGGTTTTCAGCTAATATTGGCTATATGAACATATTAGATTTGTCAAAATGTATAGGAGAAATACAACAGGATCGCAAAAATAATTCAGAATATCTTCTCCATCTTGCGCCAATTTGGCTCAGGGCAAAGGTTTTAATCTCCTTTTTCCAGAAAAATATTGTAAAGGCTTAATAAAGTAATTACGATGAAGTTTCAGCTGTATTTAATATGGCTTTATTTGCGACCGTTCGTTCATTGCCCAAGTTTAACTCACACATGCGAGTGGCGACCGCCCGAAACAGCTTTCGTACATTTCATAATAGTCCTAAGGAAGTACTGGAATAAGCCCAATACCAATTTGTGTATATGTGTTTTATGGCTGGAAGTGGTAGGATGTAAACAAATTCGGTAACGGATAAACGTAATGTATGCGATTTGTGTAAATACAGAAGTGTTTATTTATAAAAAGAATGAGTGGATGTTTACATTGGTAAATACTGCTAACGCTACTTATATCCCTGCCTGGCATAAATGCAAAGCGGAAGTGCGAGGGTTTACGAAACTTGCCTATCCAATCCTTAAATAAGGGAAACCTGATTAATTTGTATTAGACTTAAGACAAAGAAAATAAACGCGAAGATAACAATTTAGCGTCAATAAAAACAGCTGCTGTAATAGAAAACTTAACAATTCTGACATTCCAACTCCCAAAAGTTACGTCTACTGAATATTTCACCAACATAGATTAAACTACATACACAACGACAATTGAGAAACTATAATGACCGCTATAAAACAATTCGAAACCAGTGCTGAGCATAGCACCACGATATGGCCCATTACAGAATTGCATCGCGCATATGCGAGTGCCCGATCATTACTATGATTTGCGGCATTGCGCCGTGGTCATTGTGGTCTGATTGCTGACTTTACAAACTTACAGTTTCATTTCTCATTCCTTTATATTCTACACTCTCTAATACTTCTTAGTCTGGAGAGAAAGGCTGGGGAATTTTGTCGTCGGCAACATTATGATTGTCTTATTCTACTGTCATTATGATATCACTTTCTTGATGAAATCTCTTGATTTCAAAGTCGGTTGTGTAAACTATTGCTGTTGGTTTTGTTATTTGTTCGTCAGTTGGGAAAATAGTTGTCTTGATCGGGCAATGCAAATAAGCCTACTTTTCAAATGTACTTTTGATACTGACTCATACGTATTTTGGTGATGTAAAAGAGAAATCGGTAATAACAATTACTTCACACCTGCATTGCATTAAATCGTTGCAAACTCACAAATTAATCCAGATTTGCACAAAATTTTATCGATTTTGTAAATAACGGACATACAGAAATTGCTCCAGAAATCTCAGAATCAACATTACATCATTTATATCTCAATATTCTCCGAACGACAACACAAAGCTAATTAAGAAATTATACGAAACGGGACAATACCGCAACTACAGTAGACATCAATTACGCACCAGGTGCAATGGACGGAGCTAATCTGATAACGTTTATACTTTATAACTTCACTGGCTTCAGACATCATAAATTACCCATGGACGCTTTCATATGCCATCGTCTTTGTGCTCAGTTTATCGATGAGCACTATATTTGCAAAGTAGGTGTACCACTTGTTCCTTACTTTATGTGTGTACTATATATCTTACTACGAGACGTATATTGACTGGCCTGTTGGTCTAGTGGTTAGTGACCCTGACTGCTATGCCGGAGGTCGTGGGTGCGATTCCCACCCAGGACAAATGTTTGTGTGATGAGCACGAACATTTGTTCTGTGCCTGGGTGTAATTTACGAGTATCTATATATGTATGTATTTAGAAATATATAAGTAAGTATGTTTAACAGTTGTTTAGTACCCATAACACAAGCTCTGCTTAGCTTGGGACTAGACGGCGTTGTGTGATAGTTGTGGAATATTATTATAACACCTGTCTAAGTTGCTCTGGATTTGGAATCTTAGATATTATCACCTTAGAATTTCAGATTCTCCAAGTAAACATTTAAAAAGATCAAAAATTGTATAGGTAAATGAGGAAATAAAACTATTAACTCTCCATTGTGAATTCAACTTGCGTAATTACTTAATAAATATTTGCAAACCATCATCTATATGTATAAAAAACTTCTTAAACCGCTTGTCCTTACATAACGGCAGCTCCCAATATTTACCTGTAACAAAAGAGCAGGAAACATTAGAATTTCAATACAAATCTGAAGTACATTTTGACCCCTCGAGCCGAGTTCAAGAACCCGCGGACACTTCAATACAGTTCAAGTACGTTTGTAATTGAATTACAACCAAAGCCGAGGCTGTTTTGTTTGAATGTGACATTAACAACTCCTATTCGAAATAAAACAGCATTGTATAGGAAGACTGTGTTAGGAACGGGAGAATGTTGCATAATACCGTAAGTTTAAACAATATGGTATTGCACATATACCAGAGTCACAATAACACTGTTGTGTCGAATTATGCCGTTACTGTTGTTTGATTTGTATGTAAACATTCATAAAGACTAGTGAGATTTTTCTTTGTTCAAGTATTTTCCAAACAATCAACAAAGATTTGTAACAGATGTTGAACATATTGAATATTTATTTTCTATTGCTTTTAAAATACAACTCGATATCATAGTTAATCTTTTCTCACTTAATCCATTTCAAGGTAAATTAGTAAAATCATTACAGCGTCCTTGCTTTCAACCAATTAAAGTAGATCGAAGTAGTAGTAGCTCCAAATTACTATAAATTACATATCTACCAGCCAACTATTCTTTTCCGCATGAATAAAATGGATATTAACACTTATGATATCGACACGTAACGCGGTACAATCGATCATCTGTCAAATAAATTAGTAAGTATATGATTTATTTGATGAATTCAATGAAAGTCCGTCCGTCATCACACCGCCAGTGATAATCAAGAGTAAGTGCTAAAATATAAAGTATAGTGATCTAACAGCTATATTATACAACTTGCAATTATTCGTTGCGGTTGGCAACATCGGTAAATTGCGAGATTGATGGGAAAAAAATAGCTTTGTTAAGGTCGTGTAAACTTGCGTGTTAACGGGAAAAATGATCTTGATTTTGAAGGTAAAATGTAGCAATATTGTAGTCGTAAACGACCACGAAGACTCAGAAAGTATCAATCTAAAATAGCAATGGCAAAACACTATTAAAACCTAAAGACTACTAGTATGGGTACGCCATAATCGCGGCGGTAAGCTGAAATCTCATGGAGACAATCGGCGGCGGCGACATCTCGCTTCTGGCCTCTGTTTAGGCCATGGTCCGAAGTAAGAGGGAATGGGAAGCGGTTACCTCTTACTGCGAAGCAGTAATGCGAGAGTATATGAAGGTCGCAACCGTGAGGGGACGGACATCTTCTTGCACCAGCCGCCACACATAGGAGGCGCCCCGGGTATTGGAAGACGCAGGGTGTTTACAGGCCACTGTATATACGGGCTTGCGGACAACGAGCAATGGGTAGCTCGCCGTCCGGCCGAACGCTGAGGAGGACCATAGGAGATGAGAGCGCGTAGTGTTCCACGCACGCCTCAAAGACATGCCAGCAAAACTTTAGAGGCCTAGTAAAGCCAATGCCCAACTAGGCCCGCGAGAACGTTTGAAAGAATTTCTGTGGCCGCAACTTTGCGTGGAACGCAAAGAGCAACCAAAGGACATAGGTGTGGTTTTAACCGGAAAAAAAACGCCCTCTCGCACCACACTAGAGCGAAAGAAGTCATATGACGACTTCCCACCTCGAAAAAAAATGCAGCAACCAAGCTTATACGGGTCAATTTGAATTATAAACTCCAAACTAGTTTATCATACAAGGTTCGGGAAGTTACACTTTATAACTTTAAGATGCAAAACATTAATAAAGAAGAACCTTCAAACACGCAAAAAAGACAGGATATACTTATTTGCATGTATGACTGACAGACGGACAAATCGTTTGTAATTGCTTGTACGTAACACCAGTATGAACCAGATAGTTATAACGTAATAGAACATTTGTAGCTTGGACCTCGAAGGTTACCCAAGAACAAAGGAGTTTTGCTTTACATTGTTAAATTTTGTATAATGCCGTGCAGTTGCGCCACCGATAATGTAATTACAGATATCGAAATATTATGCATTGGCGTACTATAAGATATTGCAGCAGCGAACGTGGGCAGATAAAATGATACTAAGAATATAGTAACACCGTTAACAATATATATCAAAATATAATTCGATGAACTGAATTATGAAGATAACATTAGAGATATTAGACTAATCGCTAATGAATGCTAAAATCCGAGAGTGTTGAAGAAGATACAAAAGACTAAGAACACAGAAGATCATAAATAACAAAAACATTGACATAATGAATTCTACTACAGAAACATAGTATCGCCCACAAATATTTCGTAGTGGTGCCAAAAACGGAGCATAGTAACGTCTCATAAATAAGATACCAATTGGAGCCAAAAATGACGAGACACATAGTTAGACAGGAGCCACAGGTTGTTCAACCCGTATGAAAATATAGTTACGATCTATCATCATCCACCCACATCATATTACTAATTCGTTTACGATCCGAGCGTAGTGCGTCCCACGTGCCATCTCGAGTATTCACTCCTTATGGTAATCTACAAGGATTATTTAGCTATGGATATGGCATTCATTATGTTTGATATAGGTCATCGGTAGCTTACTCCTTTGATATGCATTTGCATCTTGATGAAGTAATTCACGATGATCGATGTTGCTTTCTTAATGAAGAAAACAGATATAATTTATCGGTAATCTTGGTTAATAGCTCTTTGAGATATATTATACTGGTTTAATAAAATTATGACGATTCTAGCTTTAATGATTAAGCTGACACATAAGTGCATCAGCTTACTTCCTTATTAATTAGTGTTAATTACTAAATTGATACAGTAATTAATATGCATAAGGATATTACGTCTTAGGTTCGTGTGACAAAAATAAACCTAATGATGAAAGTGAGAACATGTCACGTCACATTAATTTTTTAAACTAGCATGGAAACTTGTTCAATCTAAACGTAACACTTTTTTGTCTTAGAAATTATAATATGGACAACATTTGTAAAGGAAGTCATTCGAATAAATGGCAATCTAGTTTCTTTAACCATTTGTGTAAATGGTGCAAGACTAGTTTCAATAGTTACATATTGTGCGATCGTTTTAAAAAGAATAGTTAGTGTGCGGTTTTATTATCTTGCTACGACATTGGCATAATATTTAAAACTCCATAATATGACAGTAGAAAAACAGATATGCTGGAAAATGAAATAAACTGCAATTATGTCGGATTTCAAGAGTAAAAGGCGAATGCTATTGCATTGCAAGTCATCATCACCTCAGCCGAAAGACGTCCACTGTTGGACATAGGCCGCCACCCCCATCATATTACTGCATGTTCCCGTACGCGGCCGCAGCTATATAACCTTCCGGCTCCATCGATCATTTGTTCTCTGAGCAATATGTGCCCTGACCACCGTATACCGTATGGAGATGGACGTAAAGAATAGCATCATCACATTAATTCTCGTAGGTGTCGTAAGAGGTGACTAAGGGACACACCAGAAACAATCGCCAACTCGCTGGCCAACTGTGACATAGCAAACTCCTCCAATGACAAGTATAATAAAATTGTGTAGACAGGTTGTCGGGCACTAGGGGGCATTTTTTACAGAGTAAAGGGTAGCCTTAACTCCGGTAGCGGTCAAGGTTCCGGTGAAGTAATATTAGCCTAAGAAGATATTATTAGGTGTAAAGAACAAACAAAACTTTTTATCCACACAAGACAAGAAGCTTTCTTAATTAAGTTCTAATGACTTCACACACAATTTATTAGCAAACGTTGTAGACAGTTTCGCAAATTAAGATCCGTTATTAACAGTAAACCATAGTCAGTGGCCGCTAAAGCTACTCGGCTTTGAACGATACCTGATGAGGTCAGGCCATAGTTATCCATTGTTCACTAGTTCCTAGAATTAATATGCTAGATTGCAAAGATATATACGAACGATGAGCAGGAAATGAGTGAAAAGTTCTAAGAAAATCGTGAGATAATCTTTACTAGCTAGTCGTTAGAGTTAAGTGGGGAGTTAACACGGTTAGACCTGTGGGTGAGATCTGGATTAAAAAAAAGCTTGGACTATAAGTAACAACATAGATGCAGCAGACAACAATGCTTGGTAAAACGTAAAATAAGAATTAAAGATAAAGAATAAAATAATAATAATAATAAGAGTCCACTTTGGTTTTGCCTAGCCTTGAATCCTCTAAGCACACTGCTGGAGAATTCAGGTCTAGGCTATCGGTTGAAGAGAGGTGGTCAGGTAATATCTCACCTACTTTACATGGATGACCTGAAACTTTTTGCCCCCAACAGTCTGCAACTGATGGAGCTACTGAAGGTAACTGGAACCTTCAGTAGTGCCATCAGGATGGAGTTTGGTGTGGACAAATGTGCGGTCATGCATGTAAAGCGAGGGGAGGTTGTGGAATCCGTGGGCACTCAACTCACGGATTCCATAAACCTGAGATCCCTCTCTCCAACCGAAACCTATAAGTATTTGGGTATGTCAGAAGCTCTAGGCATCAATATCACTGACATGAAGCAATCGTTGAAGGAGCGTTTCTTTGGACGCCTGAAGAAGGTATTCAATAGCCTTCTTTCAGGCGGAAACAAGGTGCGCGCCTTCAACGGTTGGGTCATGCCGGTATTGATGTACTCTTTTGGCGTACTCAAATGGACTCAAACGGAACTTGACGCCTTGGATAGGAGAGTCCGCATACTGCTGACTGCATACCGAATGCATCACCCACGATCGTCGGTGATGAGATTGTATATCCCGCGGAAGTGCGGGGGTCGAGGTTTTTTAAATGCTAAGACCCTACACAACCGCGAGGTATGCAGTCTCAGGGAATATTTCCTAGCTGCCGACGTGGGCATGCATCGAGATGTAGTGGCAGTGGACAAAGGACTCACCCCGCTCGCCCTGGCTAATGAGAACTGGCGCAAACCGGTAGTGCTTGACACTAACGATCGCAGGGAAGTATGGCAGAGCAAGGAACTTCACGGACGCTTTTTCCGGGCCCTTCACAGGCCCGATGTAGACCAATTGGCGTCCGTAGCCTGGCTGCGTTCCGGTGACCTCTTTGGGGAAACCGAAGGTTTTGTCTGTGCAATTATGGACGAAGTTATCATGACGAATAACTACCGGAGATTTATTGTGAAGGACGGCACGGTTGACATCTGTCGGGCATGCCACCGTCCGGGAGAATCAATTCGTCACATTATCTCTGGTTGTTCTCGTCTAGCTAACGGAGAGTACTTGCATAGACACAACCTTGTAGCCAGGATTATCCATCAGCAACTTGCTTTGAAATACTCTCTTGTGGAATCGGAAGTGCCGTACTACAGGTATGAGCCCGACCCAGTTCTTGATAATGGTCATATCAGTTTGTACTGGGATCGGTCCATCATCACTGACAGGACTATTGTAGCCAATAAGCCTGATATAGTGGTGGTGGACCGAAGCGAGAGGCGTGCAATGATTGTTGACATATCCGTCCCGCATGACGAGAACCTCGTGAAAGCCGAGAAAGATAAACAAATCAAGTATATTGACTTGGCTCGCGAGGTTGTCGACATGTGGGATGTGGACTCTGCGATCATTGTGCCGATAGTCGTGTCGGGCAATGGCTTAATAGCCAAGAGCCTCGACCAACACCTTAGGAGGCTCGCGTTAGGCGCCTGGATCAAGGGCTTGATTCAGAAAGCGGTACTCCTGGACACGGCTCGCATTGTTAGGAGGTTCCTTTCTCTGGAGCCCTGACCGCCGGTAGCTTGGACCCTGTTCCCGATACCGGTGGGATGCTGTTTTTTATATTTTTAAATGTTTTATTTTTTATTTTTGAAATATTTAAAAATGTAACGAATATGTTTATATGTGAAATAAAGGGAATAATAATATAATAAACATGTGGGATGTAGACTCGGCGATCATTGTACCGATAGTCGTGTCAGCCAATGGCTTAATAGCCAAGAGATCAAGGGCTTGATCCAGAAAGCGGTACTCCTGGACACGGCTCGTATTGTTAGGAGGTTCCTTTCTCTGGAGCCCTGACCACCGGTAGCTTGAACCCTGTTCCCGATACCGGTGGGACACTGTTTTTTATATTTTTAAATGTTTTTGTATTTTTTTTTAATTGAAATATTTAAAAATATAATTTATATGTTACGTTAATGAATAAACGAAATAAAAATAATTCCTTTATTACGAGCACCAAGACTCAAATTGTGTTAGTAAAAAATAAAACAAACTTACAACTAAAGAAAAGAAAGAAAGATAAAGATAAGAAATAAAGATTCTAAAGTTAAGATATAATAAATCCTACATTAGGTGATCAGAATTAAGTTTTTATGGAAGAAATATGTAGTTAAGCAATCGTTATTACTTGACATCAATAGTCACCAGACCGATTGAATTGTCGCAGAATGATTGATTTGAATCTTGAATAAAATGCAGTGACCGGGTGATATTGCCAGTTTGCCTCAAGCTTTTAATAATATATATTTATCTAACTTAATGGACAATATGAAATGACTTTCAAATTTAAAATTTATATTTAATTCCCTGACGTAATAAATATGTTTATCAATCTAAAATTTTTACAAATGGTTGATTTGTTGTTTAATAATTTCGCAATCGACATACGGTTTATTTAAAAGCTAATTGTAAGGCAATAATGTACCAACATATTTAAGTTAAGACAAAGTTTCCGAAGGCAACACTGTAGCGCTTTAGACAAACAATGCACTAAGCAGTTAGGTTGTTAGGCCGACCGTAGCTAACAATCTAACAGCTGCAAACTAAGTGAGACAACCAATTCGACGTGTTTATGAAGCAAAACTTACAGCAGCTTAGTCTATAAGCATACAATTCATGCTTTTGAATATATGATAGCCAGAGGTATGCACTTATTGACATATTTCACTCTTGAGATGTCGTCGTTAACCAAACAATCTCTTCTCGAAGTCACTGAGAGATATGTTAAGGGTTTATTGTGGTATAACAATGTCAAGTGGCAACAGACATTCTATTGGGATTTAGTATCAATTGACAGTAATAACATTACATTATAAGTAGCTGATGGACATAAATTTTCTACAGCATTAGATACAGCTAGGCAGAAAGCAAGATAAACGACTGAAGTACACACCAATCTATTTACATGAACAGACTAATGTATGCATATTGTAATCTCGTGGATATATAATTTCTGTAGTAGCTCCATTTCGTGCGGAAATATACCACTTAGTTATTAGGTTAGTCACATACGTTCTTTCTCATGATCTCTTGAACCAATTCCAGAGATTTACAAGTTCCCTAACGTAACGCGAGTAGGCGGAGCCCAGATTCTTAAATCATGAAGCCACTTACAACGTGGATGTCAAATTGAGTCATTACGTCTGTTTCAACATCTATATCAACGCCCAAATTATCCTGAACCTTAACCAGACACGATACTGCAAAATTTGCTTCAATAACGATCAGCTTCTAAGAAGATACAGGTTAAGCCAAATTGGTTATGCAAGCACTCAAAGGGCATTGTCGATTTACGAAGATGGTGCAAGGAAAACGGCAAAAACTTATGATAGCATTATCTATTACCGCTAGAGTCCGCAAGATGTTTGTCCAACGACTCGAGTTAGATAGTAAAAGAGATACTTATGAACGGCTTACGGAAGTCTGAACAACTGAATAGGCTCTTGAACTTGTGATTTCTACTCAATTGCTTGAAAGCAGTCGTTGATGTGATCAAACATGTCGATTGTATTGCTAAAGATAATACAAATGTTTTCGATGAAACTGCAGCTGAAGAACATTCCAGTTAAGCAAAAAATCCATAACATGATGTCAGATTTGGAAGAGCATAAAGTGTTAGCGTGTTAAAAGGTAATTTGAACCAAACAGGAAGGTAAAAACGGCGACCTTGTTGTGCCAACAGTTAAATGTGCTTCAAGATTTGTTCAGCTCTCGTGAGATCATCAATAAAACGGCTAAATAAATTAAGAACTTAGCAACGTATATTGCACGATACACGAAACATTGTCTATCATCATTTAACAAAAGAATGCTACCGCGAATTGATAAAAAGAACAGTGTAATGTGCAATCTAAAACTAAGACTTATCGTTAACAATATAATGAAAAGTTAGTGAGTCAATACACAGTTGGAAGAAATGGTGTTTATCTGTCAAAATCCAACTTTGGGAAGTAATTATGGAGATAGGTAAAGATGATAAGGATTGGGACAAAGATGATGATTCCTCCAGTAATGGTCCCAAAATAGTGTTAACAACATAATATTCTTGTACTAGATAGTATTATAAGGAAGTGTTTTTATTGCCAGTAAACTGAGTACTAAGAATGAGATCACCGGCATGTGTGAGTCATTTAATCTATTAATTTACTACGACCATAACTTGTTTCTGGTTGTGAGGCATTGACCTATTTAGTCTATTTGCTACCCTTTGTCTTTAAATTAATTTGGTATATATTGTAACTGCAATTTGTTTTAAAAACGCCTGTCTATTATATGTAGCGTATGATTATGTGCATCTTATGCTTATGGCATAGCTTACTTTGTTGAGATAGATAGGGTTTTTCTTTTGAGTACTTAGATAAAATTTACATGGGAAATTGTTGTAATGGATGATTGAATGTGAGAACCGCCTATTTTGAAGAGACTGCTATAGCTGCATGCAAATAAAAATGGTGAAGTGGTAATAACAATAAAACCACCAATCAATTTATTTGTGAAGTTCTATGAATGTAACTCGTATACATACCTGTCTTGAGAAATCACACAGCAAGTTAGGTTAGGAGTAAAATTGCAAGTAGAAGCTATCTTAAGACATAATTAAAATGGCCAGTTAAAGTTATCCACTCGGAGAAAGGAAAACTTAGATCCAGAAAATAGATTATCCAACCGCGGAAGTTTAACAAATCGTGCTGAGTTTTATCAATAAACATAACTCATTCTATTTAGCTGTAAATTTATAGAGTACAACACGAATAATTTCAAAGCACTACAGCGATGTGGTAATTGGGAGCAAATCACAGTACGAGCAGACAAATTAACCCACATCTTGAGGTTTAGGTTGACGCTTGTGTGATGATGGCAGAAGTAGACGAGCCGAGAACCAACGACAAATGTACATAACGGGACGAACACGTGCTCCCGATACTTCGAACATTGCATCCGAGAACATTATTGTTTGCAAACCAGTTCTGTCAGCTTTAATTAGTATTCCTTCTAAGCCAGTTAATTCAGAAGCTAATCACATTGATTAATGATCATATACTGATTAAAGATATGTTGCAGACTTAAATAAGAAAGCATTAAATAATAATGAAGATGATGTAACGGTTACATATTTATGAGAAATTATTTCATTGTGAGTTAATTCACATTGTCATTTGCTGGTGTGTTGATAACTTCCAATTTGTGACGCCTCATACAATGAAACTGTGACTAATCTTAGCACTGACCAATTTGTAGACCATTATTTTACTAATCAAAAACAATTGTTTGAAATTGTATATGATTTCACGTGAGATCACGTTGATATTAAATTACTTCCATTCATCAGCCATTAGTTATTCTTAACGAATGTTATAAATCCACTTTATTGCATGGTAGTTTTAAGTTACCACTGTATTTTTCTAAAAGGTCCACGTTTTGGCATGTAATGCTTAAATAGCTCTATCAAGTTTTAGTTCTGTGGTTATGAGGATTGACCTTTATGGACTGGTAACCACAGTTCATGATTTTCACATTACAAAACCACTTGTTGCGTCTAACAGAGAGCAGTTCGTTCATCTTAACATTAATATTGATTAAGAAAATAAATACAAAAATCTAGTAGCTAAATAAGGCCTAAGTTGGATCAAAACCCATTAATCAATGAAACAACAAAAAGCAAGAGAAAGTACATACCACTAACACAGTGAATACAAAGCCTGAACACAACGAAGGATTCAATAGTGTACTCGATTATCCTTTCTGAAAGCCGACGATAAGGCTTGATAATGGTAAGCTGTTACTCAGAGATAAAATATTGATCGGCGATTCAATAAAGCTTCGTTATGAAGTGCGACCTACCGTGGTGTTCGATATATCTGGAACGTGGCGTATTAAGGCCAAGAATGGCGAAGTGCAATGGAATAAAACCAGTTCAGGAGAACGATTTTCTATATTTGTTTGTGTCAGTAGCTTTTGTTTTTCTTTTTTAGAGAATGCCTTTTTGGTAAGTTTTCGGGCTTGTGTTTTGCCTTCGTTAGTATTGATTGTTTTAATGCTTTAAAGGGAAGTAAACCAGAATGGCATGCTCTGACGTTTTGTTACAGGTTAATTGGAAAGGTTAACCGTGTACTAGTTGTAAACATCAATCTTGTTGTTCTTATGCATAAAGTCTATCAATGTAATTGTCAACTGTGTCAAGTGATTTCTAACAAATTTCCTTAGTACTTTATCAAAGACATTGTTCCCTTTCAATTACAATTCAACGTAATGAAATATTATTATGAATTTCTAAGTTTTGCACTAAGATCTTTGCGTAATAATGTTTTTAGTGTTATGGTCAATCTGATAAAATAAATCCTTTAACAAGATATCATATGACATTGATTTGCAGAATGTTAATCGGGGAATGCACTATTGTTTGACATCGTAATCGTATCACATTGCATGTTTTTCATTTGAATCATTGTTGCTTATTGGAAACAATGACTCGCATTTTAATGTACAACTTTTAATCTATTTTTCTATTGTAGTAAATGAGTTCGATACATTGATAAATGTTTAAAGATGTATGTTTATGGGTTGTTCACAGTTTTTCCGACAACATTATCAACTACTCTAGATAAAAAGCTAGTAACAAAGAGTGGTTTGTATGTTTGAGTAAATGCTGTTCAGTTAGTGTATGTAAAACATGATTGGACTTTTCTGTAACAAGGTGCTACGTTATTTCACCACTCATCTATCAACTCCATCATGATCAGAATCAAGAGGTTGCCGACACCATGACACAGGCTTCTTCAGAATCGATTCCACCGATTGCACCATCATCGATATCTGAATCGATTAAATCTAAACCGATTCTTCATACAAAGGCTTCTACTTAACGTTGTAAATCCGTTAATGACATACGTCATTCCGACTGCATTACGGCCCTAGACGCTGCATTAGCTTCAACACTTTCACGTTGTCTATCATTGTTCAGTTCCTATATCACATCAAGAACTTGCAACACCTCTATTACATCTTATAGGGTTGTCACATTAGTAACATCGTATGTAGTATGTATTTAATTGTTAACGGATCATTGAAGAGCCTGCCAAAATTTTGTAAATTTAATCAACGCTCATGTGTCACAGTGTCATCCTAACTTGTTTTTCATAACTGCGAATATAATTCCTGATTTAGCTGAAATATTTCAAGGCAATTTCAAATCATTTAAAATATTTAAATGAAAAGAATTTTTAGTAAAGCGTCTGCTTTTAAGAAATGAAAAATATTTTAGTTTGTGTGACAACCTTAGCACTAAAGACTGAACCATTAGTCATTGCTCAGTCATAGTATATAGCTATTGATTAGGCATCAAAATATTAGCATATTAGATTTGTGATAAATCTTAGCAGGTGAAGGTAATTCTAGAGCTACTAATAAATAGTTTTGCGATTGAAATGTACTGCTGGTTGGACATGATGGAGATATATTTCCTTAGGGAAATGAAAGAGAAACTAAGAATGAAACTGCTGTTGCTTGATCGAAGGAAACGGCATATTATGGTGATTGTAGACAATGAACTAATAATCCAGGTTTACTACGACTATAATGTGTTAATGAATTTGAAACTATTTAAGGGTCGAATAGTAAGAGTACCTTGGTATAGATAGTGTAGGTAGACAGTAATGAATAAAATGAGAAACGAAAATCCCATAAAGATACAAAATAAAACACACTATTAGAAAGAGTCAACGACCAAATAAATAAGATACACTAATTGAGGTGGAAAAGCAAGGTGACAGGGTCAAAGAAATTTATGGGAGGGCCGTGTATATTTTAAAATATAATTACATGTCAATACGTAATGAAGTGTAATTGGAAGGTGAAAGTGTCATCCTAAAGCTATGTAAGACTTTGATTTGAGAATAGTTATGCAATGTTTTAATAATGGAAAATAATTGAGGAGTATACAAAAGAAAGTGACACTTGAAGATTTGGAATGGTTTGGTAACGTTTTAAGTAAATAGTCTATGGTTAGATAAAAGCTTGTGCTGGTTCTTAGAAATGAAAATACTTGAAAAGGCTGAAGCATAAAATTTCTCGTTTTTCTTCGTAAGGACATACCAAGATAATAAATATTGCAATAAAACTCTTATTGCGCACTGAAGATTGCATGGATATGGCGAAATAATTTTACTTTAATCTTTGATTTCATAATTATTTAGGGTTTGGTTTGAACATGCCTAAAGTTGATTCTGAACATTTCGAAAATGATTAATTTATTAATTGTATTAATTTAATTCGTAAAAGTTTTATCGTTTATTGCAATATCTTCATTTGTACATGTCTACATGTCATCATGATTGAATTAAAGGTAAATTTCAGTTCATGCATCGCATCATAATCACATGTATTTGCATTTTAAAGACCTACTTTACCTTTCCAGGTCTTCGTAAACGCCTTATTTTCTTATTCAATTACGTTCTTATAGGAATAGTATAAAGTACAGACAAATTCTAGGTAATGCTAAACATTTACTTGATTGACAGTACACCTCCGAGTATCAATTACTTTAACGGCCTGACCATGTAGGAGTCCGTAAAAGAGAAAGTACAGATTTACGAGAGAAGTGCAAAATTTTACTGAAATGTCGCTCGGTAATTGAAAAATATTTCCTATCGGGACGATGGAAATGAATAATTTAAATAATTGCTCGCTTAACGCTGATAACATATAACATATTGAGAGTGAATGTTAAAACAAGAAATTCTAGAGTTAGTTGTAAAATCCTGAATAACAGCTTTATGAAGAAAAGTACACATTTGAAATCAGCCTGACATAGGTTTATGACTCTAACACAAAGACTAATTAAAATTACAATATGATATGTTATTAAAATATGACAATATTACAAAAATACCAACCAAAGCTGCATTTGTACACTTGCTCGACAACAAACAAAAGCCGACAGATATAACACTAAAGCTCGCACATTATTTAATGCAACATTGTTACATGATTTATCGTTCGAAAGGACAATGTACAATCGATTTTATTGTTACCGCATCAATAAATCCATTCGAGTTATTAGAATTAAGAGTCGAATCGCGAGAATCGATTTATGCATCACGTTGTACGGAAACAATTATTGCAGGACCTGAGCTCTTCGATGTGACAGCGACGTGAAACCGTCATGCTCATGAGTATCGGCAAAGAGTACGTTTGTCAGTCTAATGGCACCATCATTTACTTTCTTTCCGTCAAGCCTAGGAAGACATTCGACGGAAATTGATTTTGATGTAATTATGCTAACTGCACTAACATCATTGACGAGGTCAACATGTTAAACATAGGGTGAGCTCTTATGCAGGCTTGCCTATCAGGCAGGGTAATGGGTAATTTTGAAAGTAATTACTGATACATGGCTTAGGAAATTGGTAATTTTTAGTCGTTAGGGAAATAGCACAATTCCGATGGAACCATGTAGGTAAGTAAAGTACACGCGATAAAAATTTAAGGTGATAATTTCAAAGCAACAGTTGTCACTGAGAAACGCCAAAAATAAAACCTGTTAGTAGAAATTCCAAGAATTTCACAATTGGCAACTGATGCCAATGAATCTCACAGTTTTCTTTCAACCAACATTATTAATCACATTTGTCAACACTACGCTTACCAAACTCAAACAGAGGAAGCTTCTAAAAAAGAGTCCCTCTTATCTAAAGAAAGACAAACAGCAGTCGAAATCCAGCCGACAAATGACAAGCTTGATTTACGATACCCTTCCCGGTAAACACCGTGAACGTAACGTTATTTACGACACTTCAGCATGAGAAGACATCGTTAACTTTGTAGCTTTACAATGGAAGCTTTATTATACAGTTTTATGAGCGGATAATCACTAGTTTTCTTGGTTGGAGGTAACTTTGCATAATTAGTATTTGTCTAGATACAAATTGGTGGGTACGGACGTTTCTCAGAACTGTTGTAACAACCAGTTTTATGGTAGCTGTTACTAATTTGATTGCTAGTAGATTAGATTGCTTTGGAATAGACGCCTGTGCTGATAATATACTCAATCAACTTGAGCTTCTTGATGTCACTTTTACCTCCACTCTTAATTTTGGGCCATAATCGAGGCTTAGCTGGCTGCCATAAAGTTAGTTATTCAAGTAAAGGCGAGACGGTAGTCTCTGTACCGTCTGAGTTCGGCTCTTATCTTTGGGACACATCTGTTAAATCCTGCGCGTCCAATATAATAATGTCTTTAGGATGTTGTTGGGACTGCCTCGATACTGCAGTGCGTCCGAGATGTTTGCGCAAGCTCGTACTGACGTGTTTCACAGAAGAGTGAGAGATAGTCGCAACAGCATCCAGAGAACTATAGCGGAGAGCTATAGCTCTCCGATTGTATAATTTCTTGTGCAAAGGGTAATTGACACCAGATAATAAGTTATTTACTAAATTACTAACACTATATGGATCTTTGCGTGTCCGAAATAAAATTAATTATATTCTATTCGAACATTTTTTTTTAAATTTTTATTTAGCCTATACTGTCCCGCTGCTGGGCAAAGGGCTTCCCCAACTTCTTCCAGGTATTCTATTCTCGTGTCACCTCGAGTCAACCCTTGCGGTAGGCGTCTAACAATTATAAAAAAAATATATAGTCTTGACCAACTTGTAAAACACAGGACAGTGACACGGTGATCTAGGCAGACCGCGAAGGAGATGGCGGGATGACTTAGATTTCTTCCTTATGAATTGGAAAAAAGAAGCGAAAAGTTGTGATCGTTGGAAGGAATGGGCCACTGGAAGGAATGGACAATACAGGCTGGTAATAACTATAATTCTTAACCAGCCTCGAAGAAAAAGCAAATAATGACAAGGATGAAGGTTAGAAAACAGATTACATCGAATCTATGCAACCTCTGTAAGTATTTATGTTATCTCCAGAGTTTTGAGATTACCATAACAGTAACGAAATATAATACCAAGGTACACAACAACACAGCATTCATGGTTCAGCAGTTCAACAGCTGAGCTCACAATGATAACATTACTTCCATTGGCGGTCCGTTATCCTCGGCTGCGGCCAATGTGGCCATATTGCCATTGGGGCCACAATAAACATTATTAAAGTACTTCATAAAATCTGCTGTAATCCTCATTGTAACGGTGCCGATGTTCATAACCTTACATCACTAGAAGTTATGTTAACTTTTGCAGATATATTACCTTGATACAAAAATGAAAAATGACTATGTCTTCTACAGAACGGATATGACTAAATTTTTTAATATTAGTGGGCTTTGACCACTGACAGTGGAGAAGTAGAAGTAATACCTATTCACTCTTCACTTAAAGACCCCTAGATTTCAGCTATCAGGAAACAGACTTCGGCAGAAAATTCCACTCCTTAGCTGTACGCGAAACGAATGTATTCCCAAAACCGTTTGGTGAGAACATGGGTGGGATGTCCACCATATACCGGTGGCGCCTCGCCGTACGATGAAACGGACATGGCGGAATTAAGTTAAGCAATTCTGAAGCACACTTACCCAAATGCAACCAGTAGAAAACGAACAGGCTATTACAATGCCAGGCTATGTAAACCGACAGGCTGGTACATTGTAGAAGTGAAGCATTGTGTTGACATTACTTTCGCTGTAACTGTAAGATATTGTAGGTATCTTTTTCCCAGAGCTAGGTTTTTAGGTGGGTGTTGATCGAACAGATGTTATCAGAACTTGGATAAGATCTACGATCAATCTAATCCACCTACTAAGCTTAGAAATAATAGCAATATCCTCTAGAATTTAATATGGCCACCCTGTTTTTTGTTCATGTTTGGTAAATGTCTTTGAACTGTTATGAATCTTGGGATGTAACTTACAAGCAATAATTTCGCCAGCTACTGACCATTGCAATTAACCTTTGTCGACCTCGTATTGATGAAAACCGTAGATTTCTTTCGAAGATTTAATGTTATCTGAAACTTACGCAACGCTTTCTTCCAGCTTCTAATTAAACCGTTATTCAACTAGTACGTTACTCTGAAATACATCTGATAAAGTTTCTAAATTGAGATTAACTACATTCACGGCCGGTTTGACGGGATTCTGTGACATCAAGTCGACATTCGCATAAATAAGACTGTCTCACTCACTGACTGACTCATTTAGATAAAAGTGTGGAAGAACAGATTTACGAAGTGTGATACACGGTATTGTGCGAATTTTAGCGAGGTTGACCGCCAATTAAGCAGATTTTATTAGAAGTTAGAATTTTATTCTGACCTTATCTTTTTATTTCTCACGTTAATTAGCCGAGACAGACATGTGACAAAAATATATTTCGTCAAATAATGTCGTGTGATCTTTGCTGCTTTGTTACGTACGTACAGTCAAGATATTACTGGTTGTAACAGTATATTACTGGATTATCTAAAATAGTAAACAAATCGCCATAAAACTATCGTAACGACACCAAACAAAAATATAATAAAACACAGCTAACAAATCCCATAACTTGAAGCTAATCATCATTACACTAAATCCACGAACTCAATACAAATCCTTCAAAACAAACGAGTGCTTCGTGCACTAGTCCTCGTTGCAATGATTTACAGTGAACGCGTTCAGCGCGTGCGCAGCCTCACTCGGCAATCATCGGTCGGCGTCGGGCTGTCTCGACGGTCACGAAGTTCGTTAGGCGATTATGTGAAGGAAGCGGAAAGAAGCGGAAACTGACGAAACCTTGGGGTGATATACAGGTATGAGTTTGTGTTATTGTGGATAGTCCTAAACTTGTAAAATTAAAATTTTGTATGTGTATCAAATATGGGAAGAAGTCGGCTGAATGCGAGAAGATCAAGAAGGACTTGTGATGTGACGATGTTTGACGGAGGTCTCCAACATTGGACGTATCTCGGTTAAAATGATGAAAAACTCGTGAACGTAGTGCCCATAGTAACAACAAATATAGAAGCAAATCAATAAACTAATGCAAATCAAATCATTATACAGTAACAACATGCTAATTTGTTGACAGATGATATGATAGACAAATGATATGATATTTTTAACATTGATTATGCTTACAAGGTTTCATATTTAATTACACACACAGTAATTTAAAGCGTGGGAACGTGAGCTAGTGTGCACAAAAACTAGGTTTGCTTAACAATTAGAATTATAGAAGATATAAAAATATATTTTAAGACAAGCATGAAAAGCATTTTTTTTTTGTTGATTTACGTCATTTTCTAACTTTGTTTTTCGCAAAATATATCAAAAATTGATAAAACTATTTTAACAGGTTAGCCTTATCGAAAGATGATTTGAATCATTTGTAAATTTACACTAAAGGATTAGTGTCTAATTTGATTTATCTAATTATTAGTGTCGAGTCTTTTGTAATTGTCGAAAATTATAATTATTCAAGTTAAGGTATTAAGCTTACATTATTAATTCATATAATTGAGATCAGTGGTTTTTAACGATATGTAAAACAAATATAAATACGTAAATTAAATATAAAATCTTCATGTTCTATAGGCAAACCTTTTTCGTTACTATATTTTCCCACATTTAGTCAGCAAATACTAATTTAGGACTTCATAATTCCATACATGTGCGGCATTAGTAAATAGATAAACATACCCAATATAACCTCAAAAATATCCTAATAAGGTATTCAATAATTATATTCGAGTGTGTACACATGATTATTGAACGGACAGCACAAATCGAACCTTGGCTAGTCTTTTAAGGAGTTGATTAAGTAACTAACATGCTTAGAGAGAGACTTGACATCGTCGGTATGTAAATGTGAATCATTAACATAGTTTTTATTAATGATTTCATTAGGCGAGTAGCCGTGTTTACTTGCTTGTTATATGAATTGATTAAATGTTAATGATGATTGGGCATATTGTGATATCGAAAGGAGATCGCATGAGTTAGGTTTGTTATAGCTAACGAACTGGCATGTAAAATATACTTTTAACGATTTTGCTGTTCTAAAATAGGTTTGAAAATTGAGTAGAACAAAGAAATGTCTAGTTTTTTCAGTTCGGATCATTGTAGCGCGATGTGCTGATATTGAATCTTGAAGAAAAGTATAAGTAAAATTTATATAACTTCCCAAGTATTTCATTGAAGAAAAAGATCCTGGACCATAATCATACCGTCGCAGAGTGCGACAAAGAGGAGGCGCCGGGTACGTTAATGATGATTGGGCATATTAAACTCAGAATGAATAAACGCTTTTCTGACTGATCGGTTATCAAATAATGCTTTAAAAAAATGATGATGCGGGATAACATTACAGTTACCACAACATTACACAGTTTAGTTATTTTTTAATTTTGAAGTCGGACATAATTAAATAATTTCTCCCGTTCTGCGTGCAGTGATAGGGAGTGTCAGAGATATTTATTGAGTAAAACCCAACCGTGTTCCCTTTGAGATGGGGAATCATCTAATGACTTCATCGCTCTAGGGCGGAAAAAGTCTGTAGAAGACACGCCTTCTCGCTAGGCGTGTCAAACTTCTACAGACTTTTTAGTCAGTATGTTCTTACAGCTGCCCTTTGTTTTATAGGACCACGGGTAGCCTTTTTAGAAGTTAACCCATGGCCCTAGTAGGTATCGGGCCGATACTATCGGCCCTGCTGGGCTTCTACGGTTTTGCTGACATCTCTTAGAAGCGCGCGTGGAACTACGCGCCGTCGACGACTCGGGCCTAATACTCGTTACGGATTACGGACGACCGGATGGCGAGCTATTGGGTTGCCCTTTGCGTTCTAAGGCAGTGGTGATTCTTTCGAATAATTGTGTAGTCCTGGCAAGAGCTAAACCAATACTCCAATTGATACATACGTCATCGATTCTTGATCTAACGATTGGTGCGACAACACTTTTATAAAACATAAGAAATAGCATACAATAATGTAAATTAATATGTCAATAAAATACCTTTACAGTAAAAGGAAAGTATCCATTCTCCTCTAGTCCAACTTGGTCTACTGGTATGTAAATTTTATTAACAATGCTGAAATGCCAAGCCAATTGTATCGAGTTGCCTTCTTTGGCCGTAAAGCAATTCCGGTGCTTGAATTGGTCTCGGAATGTGTGTCTAATCCATGAAAGCCTATTGGTGGAGTTTTGGGTCATTTAGCTGCCATCAAGCCTATGACGTCACAATCATGTTTATGCTCATGGTTGTTTTAACCTAAATGGCAATTCTTGGGAATTAGCTTCGTTTGTTAGTCATGCCTGTTTTTTTAACACATTTAGTGAATCAATGTTCTTCCTTGTTGAATTGTTCCTTGAGTTAGCCATGTAGAAAATGATCTTGGGCTGTAGATAATATGAAACTTTATAAGAGATAATGATTGTCTAAAAGCCAAAATGTGAAGGATTGATCCTGTTACATTTCGGTAGCATTGTCAATCTCATTTATTCTGGACTTTTGACCATAGCACAGCATATCCTTATAATGTTCCCACTTGTCCAGGAGAGGGGATGGGCCATAATCCACTACGCGGGCCCATTGCGGGTTGGTGGATGTCACATGTCTATGAATTTTTGGCAGTACATCCCGGTTTCCTCACGATGTTTTCCTTCACCGTGAACTTTTGACCACCTCGATATTTGTTTTAGACATAGGAATTCCTTCTCCTGCTCTGGGTGCAGCGAGAGCAAGTATCAGTTTTTTTTTTTCCTAATCAAAACCACTTGTGTTTCTTTAGTTGCCTTTTGCTTTCCAGGGCCACAGTAACTCTTTCGAACAAACCAGCAGCCAACTATGAAATCACAAGGTGTAGTTTAGCAGTTGAAAGGTGTAACTATCTCCATTGAATTCTAACTGGTCGTTACTTGTGTCTGACCACTATCTCATCTGATGGTAAGCGATGGTGTGGTCGATAATGAAGTGCTCTTGTTTAGAAGTAACCTATAAACTCTTGACCTACAGACTCCTAGATTGTGTAGCTGTAGCCATCAGGAAACACACGCACAATGAATGTCTTCTCAAAACCTTTTCTGCGTGTGGGTAGCATATCCTCTATGTAGGTGGCGTCTTGCCGTAAGTTTGATGGTCCGATGATGGAACGGGAATTTAGTTACGCAATTCCGACAAAGTGACAGATATATGGTGTAAATGTGGAAATTTCTATAGGCAGATTTGCTAGTCAAAAACAAGGCATTGTTATTTGTTTTGAACCTAGTTACACTGTGGAACCGACTCGGCTGGGCAGAGTTCAGGAAGCTAAGTCCAATATACCACAGTGTCTCAAGACGAAAGTCTATGACCAGTGCGTGTTGCCAATGATGACATAAATGGTTCCGAAATGTGGTCGCTCACAATGGGCCTCATCAGAAGGCTTAAAGTAACTCAAAGGGTAATGGAAAGTGCTAAACTCGGAGTTTCCTTGAGTGTTGCACGAAGAATCGCCAAACTAAGTGGCAATGGGCAGGGCACATTGCTCGCAGAATAGATGGCCGTTGGGGTCGAAAGGTTCTGGTGCGGCGACCACGGACGCAGTGTTGGAAGGCCCCCTACAAGGTGCACCGATGACCTGGTGAAGGTTGTGGGAATCCGATGGATGCGAGACGCACAGGACCGTACATTGTAGCGACATTTGGGGGAGGCCTATGTCCAGCAGTGGACGTCAATCGGCTGAAATGATGATGACACTGTGGAAATATTTATTTGTCCTGTAGTAGATAGTGTTCGGATTTACATAGATATTTTGATGAAGATTTTGTGGTATCATTTCTAAAACGTATTCCAATGATTATGAAGCAATATAAGTCTATCTAATATTGCTGGAGATTAAGCAGTGTTAAAGCCTTCTGCCACAGTTGTCAATGACGAGTAAAATGTTTAGAATAACAAATATTTTAAACTACAGGAACCCAACCGGCCATAAACACAATTCCTCAATACAAACCATGACCCTTCAATAAAAAATTCAAGGGTATAAAATAAAAATATACAAAAAGTATAATTATCAGATAGCCCTGCTCTCGGCGGCGGGTGGCGGGACCAGGCACCCTCTCAAAATAATTGTTTACACAACATACCACCCCGCATGGGATGCGACGGAAACACGATATTTATGATACTTTGCACAGAGTAGCTTACAGAATTAGAGTTAGAGATTTATTCTCGAAATAGTGTCGTATAGTTGTATGACCGGAGTCTGTGTTTCCTGATAGCTACAACCTAGGGGTCTTTAAGTCAAGAGTGAATAGGTTACTTATAGGCAAGCGTGCTCCATCGTCAGTCACATCATCGCTTACCATCAGGTGACAAACGCGAGCATATCAATAATAATAATAATAAAAAAATACAGATTATACATTTTGTCATAGAAATCTTTAAAGTATCTAGTATTTATATTTCTTTCTTTTTTCTTTAAAATCACAAGGACACAACATGTATTCATTGAATTCAGAATATAAGCTGATTCTAAATAGAGTTGAGAGCTGCTCACGGAGTCACAAAAATAAATATTCCGATGATTAGCAATTACAGATAGTTTATGTACCTAATAATTTTATGACATGCCAAATATTACATAACATGTGTATGTTTGTGTTTAATATTTTATTTTAATTAAAAACTTATAAAAAAGCAGTCATCGGTCAAATGTCTTACTAAACAGTTTTCACTTTTTAATTACAGTCTCTACTTGTAACTACTCTATCTAAATTCAATCACCGTCAGATAATAAGGCGTAGACTCATCTGCCGACCCCATGTCTAATCAACATCCGAGTGATGAGTGCAAGGCCTTATGTTCCCTTACCCACATTACCAAACCACGCTTTTTATTCATTAGAAAAAGTAACGCATATTATATTAGAGTAAATTGAATACAATCATTTATTTCTAACACAAGTTTTAGGTGGCGATAAATGTGTAGGAAAGAAAGATAATATTGGAATAGTAGACATGCTAGGTCATTGAGCCGAAATATACATTGACTTCGTGGAAAGTTCTGCCAGAAAATCTCAATACACTATATTTATGAATAAACATGATGAAATCATGAATGAATGTGTACGGGACGTGAAAAATTGGCAACTTGACAAAACTACGAATCCCGAATGCGAGATTAACAAAGCCATATTGACCCAAAACTTATATAATATGCATTAACTTGACTATAGACCGACTACTTAATGCGAAGATCAATATCAACAATATAAAAGAATAAGGCACATAATTATTTTCTGCAATCTCATTGTAAATCAGTAAAAGTGACGTTGTATCTTAAAAGGATCATTATTACTTAATAGGCGATAATATAAATAATGCAACATTACCGGATGCTGACGATTTGAATGACATAACGTGTTTAAGAAATCAACTAACTGATATTGAGTAATTAAATATCATAAATATTGCACAATACATCTTTTTCAAATTCAAATATGTATACGAACTAGTTTTTTTTTTGTAGTTATTACTTAAAACAAATCACTATCTGTAAAAGGGATTTTAGTTAAATAAATTAATCTTTACAATTCACTACCTAGTGAATAAAATAATCTGTACAATTCACTGCCTAGTGAATTGTACAAATTAATTTATTTAACTACAATCCTACAGTTGTACTATGAGGAATTCAGACGATGTGACATCACAACAAAAATCCAGATTATAACATCAATCGCCAACAAAACTGGAACAAATCTGAGATAAGATAACGTGTGACAAAATGATCGATGTCCGAAACATATCTTGTCAAAGTGAAACCCGACCGGATGCGGTTTTAGTCAATAGAAGAATATTCGGTGACATATTGTCAACTGTCACAGGTTAAACCCTTCCAAAAGAAGCGTTTGAAACTGTAGCAGGCTTAAATGGATTGACAAAAGAGACAAAGGATGACTGGTTAATGTATTTTCATTAAAGTTTTTACTTAGAACAATAGACCGACATAGAAATTAGTCAAGGCTAAAGTAATGACAAGTGTAGAGTTCTAAATTATCTAGGACACAAGGACAAAGTCAGCATATAGACATGACTTTCAAGAGTATCAAATGACAAAACAAAACCTTCAATTTAAAGGTTGAATTACATATTACACTACCATTGATATTGAATGGACATCTGTCAAATGACGCCGATAAAGCAGGGGCAGATGCACGAACAATATTGAAGCCGATGAGGGAGAACAAAATGACCCGTAATAAAATGAACGGAAGCACTTTAAACTTCGAAATTATAATAATGAATGGGTATTATTGATTGGTGTAACTGGTAGTTAATGGTTTTAGTTGTACGTAGTTAAATGAAGGCGAGTGAATCAATTGAGTCCTCTTGAAAGAATATATAATGTATATGTATATTCCATGCAAAGTTCCAATAAAAAAGCACCTATCTGTCGTTACTCCTCAACTACTGAAACAAACCATTCGAATTCTAAGAAACAATGTTTTTGTTTTTGAGTAAAGAAACAAGAGGGAACGTGACTAAAGTGAGAATGGATCCTTTTCTTAACTTTATTTGTGATTTTTACTCAGAAGTTAACGATGACGGACGTTCTGTTGATAAATGGTCAATTAACGTTAATAAGGATGAATTGATGCAGATGAAGCACAATAATATAGAAAAATGAAATAGGGAAACTCCTAACAACGATATTAAGGTTAACGCAGCAAATCAAGCGACCCGCAATTCCTTAAACAACAATGAGGCGATAGCGAAAGCGGAACTGGAAATCGATTCACAATTAGTAGTAAAAGTTAACCGATAAAGGAATAATCTGATACTGGGCCAAGACTTAGGTCAAACTATCGGAGCGTGGCGTGACCTCGAACGTACTTGAGAAATTTAGAGCATCTGTACGACCTAGGCACACAATAGAAACATATAAGACACTGTCATAATGAAGTTATTCCATGAATTCTAAGATACAGACATCGCATTTTATTTTATTAATCTCAATTGTCAATTATTTATATTCTTTATAAGTTAATGTTTTATCGTTCGCTGTGTTGTCGACTGCATTAGCAGCTCTCTCTTACTGCTTTTTAAAAATAATATTGTTCTATTTGCACAGTGGTTTGTCTACTATATAAATGACTAATGATGATTAATCACTTTTATATTTCCATCTAAACTAATCTTTTTTGTTTTATCCGCCATTATTTTCGCTTCCGTTTCGTTAATTAACTAAACCGATAGAGCGTGATCTGGACCAACTTCTAATTGTGCATTTAGAATGAAATCCATTTACCTGTTGAAACTTTCAAAGTATTAATTTCAACTAACGTTGGTATGCTAAACAATTCATTTAGTGTCGAGTTGTGCATTAGTCGCTTGCGCGCAGCTGAACAAATGCATACCAAGGCTGGACAGTTCGTGACAGAGCCACTGTGAACGAGTAAACAATTCATTCGGTATCAGTTTCTAAAATCGTTTTATTTATGTTGTCCTTTGGGCGCTAGCGCACTTTATAGACGTCAAATGGTTATAAATTCAAGCTGCTAACTTTGTTACGGCAACCGATTATCGGGACTGTCGTAAATATTTAGCAAGAAAATTTCAAGGTGCTTCGCGCAATATTGGTAACAATACCAGCAATATTATTGTAACAATCTAGGAGTGAAACCACAAAAGGAACGATTTTTTGTAAGCTGATCAATTTAGTACCTTCTCTAATTTACATAACCACAAACTGATAACAAAACTTTTAAATATCCAAGTGCTCTGCTTTTAAAGACATGAGAAGCCCGTACCTCATCTTGCCTCGTACTAGATGAAGACATCAACTTAAGTCGTAACACTATCTTTTGTCAGTAAGGATTACAGTAAATTACTCTATCATCCTCATTGTTATATAGGTTAATCCGCTATTGAAGAGGAGGCGGCCGGGGAATAAGGGTAATCCTACATTACGTAGTCAACGTAAGCGTTATCCCTTTGTGTGCTAGTTTCATAATTATTACTTGTAGACGATTACACGTATGAGATAGATAAACTTTCTTTATATTTAAGGAATTTCCCATAATACTCTTAGAGTTCAGTTCTTCATCTGTAATAATTATCACTTCAGTATTAAATATAACATGACAAATGAAATGTTGCACTGAAATTAAAATAATTCAGTAATACCCAAATTGATTAATCATTTCTCCTTATTTTACTGGATTCCAAGAACCAATTTTCTTTAAAAAATCTAGCAAAAAAAACACTACAGTTTCTAACACATTTTTGCGATCAATAATATTTTTAAATATAGGGGGACTTGTGATTAATCATTGCCGTCCTGCCTCGTACAATAATGTTGGTACTAATGATTCGCAACCCATACATCGATAACTACTACACAATATATTTCGCTATTACTATAAACTACTTTAGTAATAGCGAATGTAGCAGTTATCGAGTTTGCCAAATATGGGGTCGTTGATCTCCGGTGTTACGGATAAATAATTTATATCAAGAACACGTGCCTATAAATGAGCTTGATTTAGCTACATTCGATAGTGATTGTTTAAATAATATTGAGTTTAGTTTATTGTGGATTGATATTTGAGAAATAGACGAGACAGTAGTGTAACTGCATTCCTATTTACTTCTAAATAAAGGTATAAATATTGTTGAAAATATAAAAAAGATAGTGCTCTTATTCAAGCACATTCAGAATTTTTGTTTTAAAAGAAATCATGGCTGCCAAATGTTACCTTGTATTTAGTCCAGGTTGCATTGAATTTAGTTGATAATTTACCTGTAACAAATAAAGATATAATAAGTAATGATATACAAAATTGAAAATAACAAATAGCCCACACAGGGCCGGCGTGGTGGATTGCGGCCCATTCATTTTCTAAAGAGGTCTGATCCCAGCAGATGGAACATTATAAGGCTGATAATGCTTTGACAACAAATGCATACAAAAGTAAGAAATATAATATCATCTATAAGTAGCGGCTATAAGGTCAATAAGGTAGGTCACAGTACAAACAGTGTTTCCGATGATTTAGAGATAACAATAACTGTACACAAGTTTACATAGAGGAATTCGGATTCAGTTCAAGAATTTTTAAAATTTAGAACGCAATCCAACGAAGAAGAAACTTTAATTTCTACAGCACAAGGTGTTTTTTCCAATAGAGGAGGAAGTAACTATAGTGGCTCAGTGTAGAACTAAAGTACCATAAAAACGATTTAATCACGGACTCGATGTTAAACTTGCGAATAGTTTGGAACCAGCCACAGATTGCTTGTATTCATCATTGTTCTAAGTAACCAAACAAAAAATATTACAATTGGCAACACCGTCGCTAAAAAAGTCTTTGATCCAGATCTACATTTATTAATTGATACTGTATAAGATATGGATCGTGTTATTAAAAATTATGATTAGAATATCGTCACAAAAACGATTGAGTTTAATATAATCTTTATGAATATAATTTATAGAGTGATGAGGTTAGATCGCCAGGTGTTCAGCGATGGGAACCATATAGTGTAAAAAGGGATAGAAAAATTAAATAAAAAAGCGTCTAAAGTGAAAAAGTCCCCTTAGTAATTTAAATAGCAATCTTTAAATTCTGTGAAATAGGAAGACATTGATGATATCATAACTTTTTTATTAATGTGGGAAATTACGTTCCAGGGCCGCGTAACTCTTTCGAATAATCCCGCAGCATTTCAGCACTTCTGTCTACGAAATGTTTATATTTGAAGCATATCCATTGAAGTACCCAATAATTCCAAAACGTATAATAAGTTCTAGTAATGATACCTATAGTCTTAGTAATAATATATGTATCCATCATCAAGGTCCTGCTCCTGCCAGCTCAAATGGTAAAAATTAATTGAAACTATAAATTCAATAGAAAAATCTATTTGTGATTCGGAGATTGATTACTGACATAAGTAGAACATTTGAAATGTAGGGGAAAAAAACCAGCACACCTGTGCTTTTGTCAGATAAATATATTGTTATATATTTATAAAATGGTCTGTTTTTTGGGTGGCACCACTTGCGGTCATTGACGTGGCCTTGGCCAATGTTGCAAGAGGAAAAAATTAAGTGGACACGATAAATCGATTACGTCATCGCGTTTGGGCCACTACAGTGGAACAGCAAAGTTTTTATGATGGTTTTTAAGCTGTGAGTCGGTGTTTATCTTCACAACTTCAAAGCTGATTGTTTTGTACACTTAAGTTTTAAATATTTTCAGTGTGTTAAATAAAACACTTGAATACAATTATTCTTAAAGGTTCATTTGAATAATCTTGAGCAAGCATCGATAAGTTTATAAAAAACTAAAGTCAATACAGCAAATTCAAATAATAAAACCAGCAAAAACTACAAGGTTTCGCAAAAAACGAAGGTATTGAAATCTCACAGTACCTAGATACCAACAAAATGTGTGGGTAATGCTTTAAAAATCGTGTCATATTCTGTTACATGCCCAAGGCGAGTAAACTTAAACTACGGTAGTCGATATTAAGTTTCTTGCGAACAAAAACATGTTAATATATATTTTTTTTGCAATAAAGAAACCCGTTCGAATTGTATGTTAACTTTCTCGATTATCGTGAATATCGATATTTACTCGTTAAGAAATTAGGACGTCTTACACGGTTTTTTACTCGACTATTTACAGTTAAGAAAATTAGTCAGGCCAAGATTTTTTTTTTTGTTGCCAGTCACTTTCCTACGTTGTGGTATGATTTTTATTAATTTAATAATGGTAAAAACCGTAACAAAACGTATTGATTATTTTATACATTAGATACTTCTTTTAGACAAGAAAATGTAGGTATTTTTTAACATCAACGAAACCGCCAGTAATCATATTTTCCCATTTTAAATTACATTCCTATAAAACATAAACAATAACTCACACCGTGCATTCACAGAATACGTTATAAAAACTGGCAACATCCAGTTCGTATTTTAATGGCAACACCTCCAAGTATTCGATAACTTTCTCCGCAAACGCATTTCCAATCGATTGGGCAGGTATCGAGAATAAATATTGATAATCAATTTTATCTTTTATGTCGTTCGAGATACGTGTCAGTTTGTTTTACAAAGTGTGAGAGCACTAAGGTTTTAGTGCGAAACACACAATTTCCTTGTAAATCAATCTTTTACTTTTTTCTGAGAGGATGGACTAAAAAACATGTAGTTAGTAAAATATTTGTTGTTCAATTAGCTGAAGTAGGTTCAAACAAGAGGAATTTTGTGGTGTAAGAAAAACTCGTGGGATTCTTTTCTCCTCTTAAAATGATTGCTATTAAAAAACGATCATCCCAGTTTCTCTTATTTGTCAAATATTTTTACCTCTATATTCGAAATTTTAGATTTACACAGATTTGAATTTTGCCTTAGTCATGGGAAAAGGAGCCGCTTCATTTTTTTATGATTTTTTCTGTCTCGCAAGGCTTACTACTTAAGTAACTTAAATAAATATGAAGTATATTGTTCTAAAGAGTAACCACGACCAGCTGAAATACAATGGGCAACTGAAAGGTTACCGGTAGATTTTAGGGCCATCGCTGCGTTAAGCCCGCGCGGGCACCCGTCGTGAGACGTCGCGCGTGTGTCGTGTGCGGCAGTCCCCGTAGCGGAAAACGGATTATTACCTGCGCAGTGTTGCTAGTTCAACTTTAACGGTATGCATGTAGTCGTGTCGATGGGGAACTTTAATGTAATATTACCGTAGCTAGTAAAAAGGGCGCGGGACGCGGTTGCCCGCGACGGGCGCCCGCTTAACGTAGCGTCGGCCCTTAGTCAATAAAAGCTCCACCCAGAGTGGGAGAAGTTATTTAGTGATTTCCAACAACAATAAATAAAAAAGTATATATTACTAGCTGCAGCCATCAGCTTCATCCTCATGATAGTAAAAAATTATCCCAAGGGAACATACTCCCGAGATAAAAAGTATCCAATGCACATTCCAGGACATGGTCTACCCGTGTACCAAGTTTCATCGAAATCCGTTCAGCCGTTCGAGAGTGAAGAAGTAACAAACAAACACACAAAGTTTCGCCTACACAAATATTATAGTGTGATTGTAACTACATTTGCTCTAAACCTGTTAAAGTTAAAACTTTATACGGAACCAAATGGCATTGAAAGGCTTTAATTTCTATTTTTTCAATTAGACAGCTAGGCGTCATATGTAAGTATCGTACGATCTCGCAAATTATATATTGTGTAACACATAAAAGGTAACGACAAATTGCCGAATCGAGCTGCTGATGAAAAGCCTTACGTAATGCGTGATTGTGTAGCTAATTGTCCGTTTGTGTTATTGCTTTCAATGATAACGTGTGGAAATTATTCATCGTTTTTTTTTTGAGCATTTTTTTTACTTTTAATGACTTCTCCCGTTCTACGGTGGAGCTAGAGGGCATGTCAGACTTTAACTCACTAAAACCCATCCGTTTCCTTTAGTTACCGTTTACAGTATTTCTTTCAGAAATTCTCCTGTGGCCCAAGCGGACATCGGCTCTACTTGACCCCTACGATTTTACTAACAACTCTTTTGAGGCGTACGTGGAATTATTAGGCGCCGGTGACGTTTCGGGCTCGGTCCTTACCGGACGGCCAGATGACGAGCTAACCGTAGCTCATCGTCCTCAAGTCCGTCAAGCCTTTGGTGGCCAGGGATCGTCCTGCTACTCCCGGTGCCTGGCGCGCCTCCTGTGTGAGTTCCCTCACGGTTGCGACCCTCTCCTTCGCTAGCACTAGTGCTTCAAATAAGGAAGCAACCACTTCCCATTCCCTCTCAAAATTAATGGTATATAAGGAAACAATTGACGTTGCTAATGACAAGTTTAACGAAACCAAAATCGTGAAAAATCGGTACTGAAAATCAGTCAAAAGTCTAACAGTCTACCTTGAGAATATCTACGTGCATACGTTATACGTAATCATCATTGTTTCAAACCAGACTCACTGCTGGGTTTCTTTCCCCTTTTTCTTCTGCAATTTGTTCTGGTGCCGTTCCATAAAACAGAAAAAAAAATATGCCGTCAATCGTAATCGACAGTTATTACTCCTGTGTCGTGGATGCGGTGAAGGCCATAAACAAATAGCACTGTGCGGGAATCGAACCCACTGCGTCAAACATGCCATCAATCAATATCATTAGATATAGGGCTATAATGGTGAACGCATAACACTTCTTAGCCGTTAAAGTACCAGCAAAAATCAATTTCGCAGTCTCATTAAAACTTGCCAAATTGCCTAACAATCTACCACTTTCAATTTAACACCTCTCAACACTAATCACTTAAGGCAAATGAGTGGTCAAATAAACCAGTGGAAGTTCGTTTCACACTTTAGTTACTGTGGAACGTCGGCTCTAGTTACGATCTCTGCCGATGATCACCGAAGCGTTAAGAGCATAGACTTGTCAGTTTCACACCGAAGCTATTGCTACTTGATGTTGGTAGCTCATAGATTAGGATATTTATAGAGTTGTGCTGTTGCGAATTGTGAAGGATAGGTATATAGATAGATGCTTAATTGAACTATGAAATTGTTGTTATAAAATCAGTAATTATTAAAATCTTTATAAAAGCTTTTGTTACTTGAAGACATTGGGGAGGGCCAATTGTTCGCAGTACAGATGGTCGAATGGGCCGAAAAGTTCTAGAGAGGCGGTGGCATAGGTACTGAAAGACGCTGCATTAGTGGACCGATGACCTGGTGAAGGTTGAAAGAATCCGATGTATGCGTGACACACTGGGTCGGTCGTTGTGGCGACACTTGGGCAAGGCCTATGTCCAATAGTCGGACGTCTTTCGGCTGAAATGATGATTATGATGATGACTTGGACGACCCCACATTGTGTTTTGATAGAACAAGTAAGAAATGGTAGTTGGTGCAAGTATAGAAAAGTCGTTTCGGGTAATAAATTTATCTATATAAAAGCATAAAGAGTACTTTTATTTATTGTGTCTCTAAAGCCGTATACACACGTGCGAACAAGTTCGTTGTGTTGCATGATAAGCAACCACTTGGTCCGCATGTGTGTAAAATCTTTCGGCATGCCGTAGCTATTAAAATAGAGTTCACGACTGTTGTGGGCAAACTCGGTTCGAACTACGAGTATGTTCACGTTCGTGTTTGAATTATATGCCGAACGAACCAAATGTTCAAGTTTGATGTTTGTGTTCGCTATGTTCGTGTTCGTACTTGGCCTCCTTTAGTTTCGCTGAAATCTCTTTGAGGCGCGCGTGAAACACAACGCGCCTCCGACTTGGGCTTGCTCCTTACACCTTAAAACCACTTGTGTTCTTTTAGTTGCCCTTTCCATTCCAGGACCTTGGTCACTCATTCGAATTATAATATTCGATTAATTGACATAAAATATCTAATTGAGATGAAGGACTTTACGAAAATGTTCAATAAAGCCACTGAATAAACAACGAATCTAATCCATTAATTTCGGGGCATTAGGAAGCGCAAAGCGAAACAAAAACGACCTTATTTTTTGTATGCGCACGCGCAGCATTTAGACTAGCCTTCAGTGATGATGTATTGAAAACGAACAAAGGAGTCACAATCATTGGTTTAAAATTAACCACAGTACTGATTCTATTATTTGCCCAGCCAGTTATCAAGTATGGTGGGGCAGCTTCTTGTCTAGATGAATACCAGTATTTTATATGGCGTGGTTGCTTCTGATCTCTGCAACCCAGTTACTAGATATACCACATCGTAAAACTGGTTGTCAGATTTTCAGGGTTCCTTCTTTTTGATATAGAGAGATTTTCAGGCATTCTTCTTTCTATCTTTTTCTTGAGACTCGCGCATGCTCTGTAACGACATCGACACGCAAAAATCATTGCAATTTAATTTAATTGTAATAATTTAATTTTTTTTTGCAATTTAATTTATTTGTGATGTTTATCTATACTAATCATATTATAAAGAGGTAAAGTTTTTTTTTTTGTTTGTAGGATAGATAGAAAGCTGCTTTATTCTTGTACACGGACGAAGCTGCGGGCAAAAGCTAGTCTGACATAATTTTGTTTTAATTGAAATAGAATGTGTATGATATTAGTGCCTAAAATTAGTCTATTGTAATTTGAAATTAATAAAACTCTTAATACTACAGCCATTCCAAAGGCTTCACGTGCTTTTATAGGCACGACGGGGTCTGACTATGTAATGGACGGTCACCCATCCACGGACTGACTTCGAGAAGTGTAGCTTAACCTTTGATCAATGATGTGGTAGTTTCTATTTAGCCTTAAGCTTACTGTATAATAATACCTACTGCATTTTCTTTTAATACTGCATAATAAATCAAGAAAAAGTTACACCTGCCCACTCTGTATAAGCTTTAGAAACTTTAAATGTCAAATTAATTCTGAACTTGGGCAGTCTACAATATTAATATTCAATTTCGACTTAATATCGGATATCTTCGCCATATCAGCGGGAAAGTGTTGCTGGATATGGCCCTTCGAATACTTAAATAAAAAATCTAACATGAAGGATATGACCACGCTTGGTAGCAGTTCGGTAATTGCCACAGGATGTTATAATTTATTAGTTCCTAGGGTGAATGTTCTAGTCAGTTCCTCATTAAAACTGAGCTTTATAAGTTCAAAGAAAGTGTTATTAAATTAGAAAAGGGTGGTAAGATAGTATCGCCTCAATATGACTCCATATTCCAGTATTCATATTGCGTGACGATTATCCTTGGTATATAGAAATACCTAAAAAAAAATCTATATAAAGCACTTTCTAAAGAATATTTTTAGTTTTATGATTTGTGTTTAGAGAATTTTGACATTGCATCTACATTGTTACTTTCCTTATTAATTCTAACTGCAATTCTTTTAAATACATGTTATATCTACTATTCCATATCAATTTTTCTAGTTGATAAGTACATGTATCAATTTTTGTATGTTCGATAATGAACTACATTAGTATATGCATGCCAAAATGAAAGAATGTGCAAGAATTCTTAAACATCTTATTGTAAATGTTTACATTCTGAGCAAATCAATGAATATTCTACTAGCATGAGCTAAGTTAAGTCGGAAAACCTTCAAATCTCGTGGCATACACGAGTATCATTAGTTTTGCTTCAATAAGACTTAAAATACTTGTTTCTCTTTCACAACATATGCTCAATTGCTCAAAAGCTAACATAACACGCCATGACACGTCTGTTTATCGATAATTACTCTCTCTAAATCGTTCACTTTCTACTCAAATTAGCCTTACTTTGCCCGCAGCGGTATCCACTAAGTACATTATGTTAAGTATAGCAATTTCATGTGTGGAACATATAATTTGTGAACAAATTGACTGGCATTGTGCAACTGTGGCTGATCAAATGGTTCATGTGCATGATGTTGATTGATTGTGTCTCGAGAAACAATCGAATGTGTTGTTTCATGCGTGTTCTGTTTATTTCTGTTGTGTTCTGCTTTATTTGAATCTTTATTTGTAAATCGAAAACAAGTGACTATCGGAAAAAGTTACAACAGTGTTTGACAATCGAAATTAATCTAGACTGCAGTGTCGTCATCTTTTTTTGAATTACAAAAAAATATTTAATGATACGGCCTTTAACTAAGAATCGTTTACAATAGGAATGTTATTTAAAAATATAAACAATACAATAAAACAGTTATCGAACTATTAAACGCACATTTTTAGAATCACGCACCTTACACCATTTCGATTCGCATCATTACATTTGACGATTGTTGTAAACAATAGTGTTTCTATGTCAATGGACCAATGTTACTTTATCGCCTTTATCAAAAATGCTGGTTCTTTACTGCATCGTAATAGTGCAATCTATTTGAACATAGCAATGTGTCACGATTGATCGACACATTAATTGTTGGCCAACACCGGCCAATGCGCTGCACATCATTTGAAATTCAACACAACAAGCATTATTCATCTAAAAGTCACGATTAAGTCATTATTCATCCCTTAGCACTCCAACGGTATGAATAAAACTTTAGTGAAATGATTATTGAGAATAAGTCGCCAAAGATAGAACTGCAGAGCAAATTCTACTGATTGTTAATGGCAAAATTTAAGATAAAAATGCATCATACTTCGAAGATCATAAGGTTGTTTCTGGTAGAAGTAAGAAACTTGTAACAGGACCCGTGCATCCGCTTGCGCAGGTGCCATCACACCTTGCGCTCAAGTCGGGAAGAAACGAAAAAAAGCGGTCAATCGACAGATGTTACTTTTGTACCAAGATTTAAAAATGATTTCGCTTAAAAAACGCATTCCTCGTTCAATAAGTAGCGTGAATCGTGAATCCGCTTCCGAAGTTCAATACGGTGTTAGTAAACGCTGTGTAATTATCTTTAATTTGAAACATTGGAAATAATAAATCTCGATAATGAACGAATAGTACAGCTAATTGCAATTATAGCGCTGGCTGATGACGTCAGTGCGAAAGGCAACACGATAGTAACACTACAACCAGACATATTTGTAAACAAACCAGTGTTAAATAAGCCGAAGGATTTACAAGGGAAGTACATATTTAGTATTGGTTTATGTAAGATTTGCATACCGCTGTAGCCATAAGTAGAGATATAGAAAATCCAGATGATGAAAATAATACTAGCGAAACAGTACGAGTAGCTGTAGACAACTATAAAATTGCAGCTGAAGCTAATGCTACAAAGCATGAGGTAAATTTTGTTCTTAAAGAAATGGTCACAACATAAAAAGAAAATGTCAAAAAAAAAACAAGTCAAAAACTTTTGATCGTTTTCACCTTATATAAAATTCACAAGCGCACAATATTTCACAATAACCTTGCATCCATAAAACTTATGCAAATATGATTTTCACATCTTATTGACGTTAACGCTCTCTTATAATAAAACATATTTATGACTGCAAGCGACGACAGCGTGGGACTTGAAAGGCGTCGTTATTAAATCGATTCATAATAGCTCGGTCAAGCAATGGTAATGTGTGTAAATGTCAAAATAATAATTAACATTAACTAAAATGAAATTAAAGCGAGAGGAAATGAAGTTAAAACCAAATCAATAAATAACATTGCAATTTATGTTACAAGACTTACTGTTCTGGTTTTGTGCGTATGTCCACTTGGAATTTAATGTCTTGAAAGTCATCCCTTTTCTTTTGTAATGGTTATGATGTCTATTTTTTCTTAATGGTTTCTAAACAATAATTGCGCTTCGAATCGCCCGTGTGAAAGATCTTGAGCTCGGGTATTAAATCAAGGTTGGTGACAATTTTGTTCTGAGAAAGTCGCAAAATGCATCTTGATTATCTTATTGTTCTAAAGATTTAAACTTTTATCTGCCATAGAGTCACTTTCTAATCTTTTGTTTACGTTATAAAATATTATATTTTTGTTAGAAAGTTTTATTTGTGGGTTTACTTCATTATAGTGAAGGTTTATTTTTATTACCTTATTTTTACATAACAATACATTTCGTCATTTATCTTTCTTGTAATAAGTTTATACCATTTCATAAATTAGTAACTTTAATGCATTGAAATCAATCAAGGTTTTTCTAGAACCTTCATGTAAGTATATTTTAAACTTGCAGTTCTTAAAATCGATTAGTCTGCACAACTAACAATATAGTCATAATTTTCTGAAGCTGACCTTAAAGAACGGACAGGCTCTATTAAATAGTAAACAAGAAAATAACTCAATATATTCTGATTTCGCTACAAAACGATTTCGAAACAGTTTGATAGATAACAATGAGTTTCTATGTTAGCGCCCTTTTCTTTTGGAGTCACGAATAATATGCAAAAACGCTACATCACTCTATATTTTTTTCCAGAAAAAAAACTTAATTGTGAATTTGTGACTCATGCAAACTAGGTACTAGTGAAGCGATATTAGACATCCGTAAGTACATTCATATCTCTAGATCTGTTTATAAAAACCTCCGTGCTGAAGTAGGTAGGCTTGATTACAATGCGCGCTTGCGCATTCAAAAGATCTCTTTGTCCGGTAAGTGCTCTCAAAAAATGGCCTTGATTTTTTTTTAACGACTAGTTTTTCTTTTTTTTTCTGTAAATGTTACATTTCTTGATTAGCCTGAGGTTGGTTGCTATTCGACCTCAAATCTTGCTTATCATTGTAACTGTCAATCATTATTATGTTTTGTTTCTGATTCGTTAAGTATCATAACATCAAAATTAACTAATTATCGCATTACATTTTCGTTCGCAAAGGAAAGCGATGATTACATTAAATTATTTGATCTTCCATAGTAGAAGGTAATTACATAATTTATTTAATAATTAATTTAAATGCTTACAAACCAGTCAATAAACATCTACAAATTAAGTAAGTCTCCTGAGAAGATATTATAATAATAATTACCTACGTTTACATTATAAATGATGTAATAATTAAGACGGTGGGTAAATTAATTACCAATAATCGAAGTTTTATTACGAATATGACCACACACCGAGTTGTAGCTTTCGATAACAAATCGATACTTGAAAATAATGTAATGTTTCTTAAAATTACATACAAATTTAAGGAGAAATTTATTTTTGCAATAAGGATACAATTAAAAGAGTATATAATATTACGGATATTACGTAATATGTTGGATGTGTACTTTTTTACGTGATCCATATATGGGCGTATGAAACGAAATCGTAGCTTTGTATTGATTTGAGTTAACAAACTTTGAACTCTGAATAATTTGGACACGTCTAACGTCTACTAAAAAAACTAAGAAGCTTGATCGATTTGCTACAAATTCAGTGTCTGAAACCAAGTACTTCAGTGCCTTGTATAAGAAAAAAAAATGCTATCGGGTTAATTGTTGGTGTACATGCGTAATGCAATAATATAATTGTCGAAACTGCAGTTACATCTTATTTACTGTTAGATCTAAACATACATTGAATTATCACTATCGAGATCGAACAGTGCACGAACATAAACTATAAGTACCCTGTTAGGTTAGATTTACTGAGGAAACCTAGGAAAACAACCCAGTAATCAGCAGGCAGGAAGAGAGATTTATTAGTACTAAAATAGTTTGAAATCTTCACATTTTATGAGCTTGGATAAAAGCACTAATGAGACGCGATCAGCGAAGTATCACGAAGTTATTTTTTATTATTATTGATAGGCTCGCGTTTGACCACCATCTCACCTTATGGTAAGCGATGATGTGGCAGACGATGGATCACGCTTGCCTAGAAGTAACCTATTCACTCTTGACTTAAAGACCCCTAAGTTATAGTTATCAGGAAACACAGACTCCGGCAGGGAATTCCGCGAGGGCCCCGATCCCCGAGAGCCCCGTACCGGAGGCACCCTATTTGTTTTTATCTTGATAAACTCAAATAAAAAAATACAACCGAATTGATAACCTCCTCCTTTTTTTTTAATTCTGTTAAAAAGTCAGTTTAGCTTAAAGTACCATCAGCAGAAGATGTTAAACAAAATTGTATTATTAGTTTATTAAAATTATTATATTTAACTTTAAGAATTAGGAAAAATATAGTTTTGCTTGGTTAAGTTAAATATTTTAATTAGAGAATACAATATAGACTAAATAGATAACTCAAAAATAAACTTTAACGTGCAAAATTAGTTTCAATTTTTTTTTTTTCATTACTTAGAAATTTAACAATGCTTATTAAAGGATTACATTATCAAATTTTAAGTCTCAAAACATCAAAAAATCAACTAAGTATAAAAATAATCAACAATAAAAATAAAACTTTTAAATCAGTCTTTTCAAAAAAACATACAAAATCGTCAATATTGTAAAAATCGTTATAAAATTGATATAATAATTAACTTTAAGCATGGTCTCAACATAAACTCAAATTTAAGGACATTTTATGCACACCGTATAAATTGAAAACAACAGAAAAAAAATATAAAAATAAATGTAATCATATTTATCGCATTCGGGTGCCTCTGGAACGGGGCTTTCGGGAATCGGGGCCCTCAAGAAATAACCCGGGAATTCCACTCTTTAGCTGTACGCACAATAAATGTGTTCCCAAAACGCTTTGTACGTAAGTGGCTCAACAAATGAAATCAACGACAATATTAGTAAATCACTGAAATAAGAGTTTGTAGACAGGTGTTCATGTAATAGAATATGAAGGCAATATTTATTTATTTATTAAAACTTTATGCACTAGTAATAAACACTGTACATAGGCGGACTTAATGCTTTATGCCTTAGAATGGTGCAGAAACATAACCTATATATTTAGAGGACGGAAAGCAAAGCTCTAAATAATAATAATAAGCCACTAATTTGATATTAGTAAATTCTTAAATTTAAAATAAATAACTTGGGATGATACAAGTGAAACATAATAAGTCTAATAAAAATATAATAATTATTGAAATGCAAACAAAAGAGATTTCGAAAACAGTAAAAGTATAGCAATTAAAAAAGGAATTTATTGTTTCTACCTTTATACAAGAGATACAATTACTGGTTACGAACAAAGCAGAAGAAAGTTAATAAACAAGATAACATGTGTTTTTGCTCCATAGCGAGAGCACATACGTTTTATAAAAAAACTTGGCGGAGAATCATGGAAAGTTATAAAAGTTACATATTGCTAATGATGTCTAGAAAAGTACGATATTATCGTTGGAGCGTAATTTTAATAGCAATATAATTAAAAATAATTTATTCTGGTTTCATGTTTTGATTGACTTCTTAGTTTAGGAGAAATCTGAAGTTAGAGAATAAGCTAAGGAACTTTCGATTAATCATATAATTAATTTACGAAAATCATTAATCCATATGCCAACTATAGGATCCTGTACCAACAACAATAGAAGAGCCAGTAGCAATCAAACGTCTTTTCTCTGATTCCGAAATGAATAGAGTTCCTGACGAGATATTAATTGAAAATGAAATGAACAAGACTGATATGAGAGAAAAGTATAAGTACGAATTATTTTAAACAGTGACATGAGATAATCAATTTGAGATAAGCAATCAATCAATGACGTGTTTTAACAAATAGTGGTGTACTGAGTGAATTTCCAGAGAAAGTGAACGATCGTTCAAACGGAGATTAATATGATGTCAGAAACGTCAGAACCCTCTCTTTTCGACGTTAATGAGGAGGTATTACGATATTTTAATACGCCTGTTAGAATTGAAACGAGAAATCTATAGAACAAATTGTATAAAATTGATTCTAATGATAGATTGGCCTTTGAAGTTCATGGGTCATTGGGTTGTGTAAGAATCTTTGCTAATCTGATGGCTGACATAACATATCGGAGTGATGTTTAAAATATTTGCATATACGAATTGCGTGACAAAGTTCATGAAATGATTACATTTACAAGAGAATTATATTCTTAGCACATCCAGTCTGCTGAACATGATTACATATCTCAATCCATTCTACAGTTGGAATTATATGGATAAGATAAACCACTATCTAAGATTATTCATGCGCAAAGTTTCCCATTTTTACATCATATGTTGCTTTCCGACTATGATCGATCACATCTACGAGCATACTTCCCTCGTCATGTCATGTAGTTGTCGAACTGTCATTGCATAAGTTAGATAACATTATTGCATGTTCATCAATCATCCTAAACACTGTTTCCGAATGCTTAGGGTCAACTCATGTCATTGTAGAGAAATTATTTGCGAAAGGGTCAGGTGAAATATTTAAATTAGTTAAATGGTTTTGCGCCATACTATGTTGTCAGATGTTCGGTATTATACTTATTTGGCTTTGGCCACACTTGCCTTCTAATCGAGTGTTACATGGAATTATTATTACAGTACATTTTTGTGTAGGTTTTGAACTTGACCCAATATTCTATATTCATAAAGTTCTAAAGTTATCGGTGACACACTAGTGACAGACCCCCGTATTGCACAGGTGTTAATTAAATACACAGCTCTTCCTCTTTTATTGCTCTTTTTATTAGTGAAAACCGCATCAAAATCCGTTGCGTGGTTTAGAAGGAGTTAGTGGATAAACAGACAGACGCCAAAAGCGACTTAGTTTTATACAAGAATAAAGAATAAAAAAAGGTTTATAGTATAACATTAATCCTATTATTTGTTTCTTAATGTCTCATCATTTCATTTTCCTTAAGATATTATCCTTTGCATATCCATGCTAGTATTTTCACATAAGTAGCACTTTCTCAGTTTCTACAAATCAAAATATCCTAATTCAAATTTTGAAACACCACGGAAGTCATATTGCAAAATTCACAACAATCACGGAAGAAACTCACCTAAACTGCGTTCTAAAACATTAATACCAAAATCTTGCGCATAATAGGGCTATCAAATTCGAATAACATCGTACGCACCTCGTGGTAATGCACCAGGGGCAATTTGCCGGTACTTTCACCTACGCACTGGCGGAAATACTCGGTAGGTGCTTTCCAACTGACGACGAACTAAAGGATGTTTTACAGAGTAAATCGGTACAATAGGTCTTCAGGCAGTGTTAGAGAGAAAGGAGTTGTTATAAGGTGGCGGATAGTAAAATCATTTTAACCATTTTTAATCTCGCCACTAATGAGGCTGCTCTGGGTAGAACGAGAGGGAGTGTAAATCAAACAGTAACTTTTACTAACTAGATCCCACCGACTGAAAGAACACCCTTAAGTTGCCGTTTGCGTGCCAGAGCTACGGTGACTTTTTCGCCTAGTCCTCAATAGTCCGCAGTAGTATAATTGGTCATTTTCTAAATAAATGCTTGACAACCCAACCCATGAAACAAAGAATGAAGAAATGAATGAAAAAGTTAAAGAAATAACTGAAAATGAAATAAACTATGAACAAAACTAGCCCATCAAAAACACTCGATAACATTTCGGTCTCACTAACTACATTAAACGAATGTAGTCCAATCTACTTTATAAGCCAGCCAAGAGCGATCATAAATAAATTAAGCCCTTCAACCACAGTACCAACATCATCTTAAAAAATAAAAAAAGAATCTGGAACATTTCCAGCGACCTTGGGCCCCTTAAGAATGGTCGACTCACGCGCAGCTTTTAAATTAAAGAATGTCCTACTTTTCTCATAGAAAATTGCCGATTGTCTGAATAGGATAGTTGGTATTTTGCAATCTATGATTGATTTATTTATTATGTCATACAATAATATTGTTCGTGTATTTTGTAAGATATAATGCTTTAAGTAAATGTGCAGTTAAATGTTTATATCTTTCAGGAAGTATTGGTTTTTCCATTACGTCTTTGTATCTTATATTACCTTCCACTTCAACATTAAAAGGTGAGATTTTGTTAGGTTAAGAAATACGTTGATGAAATCTTTCAGCGCCAGTTCTAAATGTTTGTTTAACGTCTTGTTGTGTCTATTAGTTATTCAGCATTGACCTATTTAGTCTATGATTCATGTATTCAGGTCTGGCGCCATGGTTTGCTCGTTTTCGTATCGTATGTGAAATAGATTAAGAAAGAATCTAAGAGCGAACTGTTTTAGCAGATTTCAATAGTATTGCTAAATCTCAAATATTTCAAATTAGTAATAACACAGTGCTTAAAAAGTGACACTCTAATTGGAGATATCTAGATCAAGAAATATATACCCCAGGTTAACATATTTCAATTAGCATTATAATAAACTTATCGAACGCAAACCATTGGAAAGCAAAACATAAAGTAATCAGTGTAAATGTTTACTGTTAAACAGAATATGCTGTGGGTAAATAAAATTAATTAAATCGAACATATTAATATACAAGACTTCTACAACGATAATATAATATGAACAGATGTTCAAAAATTGCAAACTAGGTCATCTAACTGAACGTGTGAGAGCATATTAGTCATATCATACAAACATTGATGTTTAAAAATATTAGACCACCCAAGTCTATCGTCAATAAATATTATTAATTGAGGTTTGATCATGCGCAATAAGAAGTAGAATGTTGATTACAATCATGACTACTGAACTAGTAAAGAATGAAATCAATGCTTTGAAAACTGTGAAATAAGAGACATGAGCTAACGAACATATTGTTGATTAAAGTAAAACAACAAGAGCAACTAGTGTAAATAGAGAAAGAAATAAGCTAAAAACTGAAAAAGCGATCGATTCTAGTAAATGGACAATATTACAGATGATGTATACAATAGCCCTAGGCTATCGTTAATTGCTTTCTACCAACATTAAGGAAGTTACGGTTTATGCAATCTAAATTAATGGCAGGTATAATATCCGTATTAACAAGAGCTATGACTCGATCTAATACAGGATAGTCGAAAGTCAATCAGTTAAAATGATTGACAAGTAATATTTTTGTCTCTGCTAATGCTGTGAAAGATAAGGCAGAATTCAATCTAGTCTTGACTTCCTTGAGTACCAAGAATGACGAAAAGAAATCTAAGATCACGTCAGATGTCAGTTGAACTTTCCTAGCGGTGATCTTTGTGGCAGTAGTTAAACCTTAACAGCCTATAAAATAAAATTTCTTATTAAATAACTTTGACAACACTTAAAGGTCAAGACCTATCTATTTTACGACACCGTATATCTAAATCTTCTATCTAGGATTTAAGCTGTCTTACTTATAACAAGTAGGCACTTTAACTACTTAACTTCAGTAACATTGATATATCACGATGTTATTTTATTATTACACATATATTCCCCGAAGAGTTTCATCAGTTACATTTAAGATCAATGTCAAGGGGGGTCAGAAAACAATAATATAATATTAAACATCTTTTTTTTTTAAATCTTAGCGAATTACTCGTAGAAACTGTTACTGTTGCAAGACGCTTAACAGTTAATCAACAAACAACAAATTAATACGTCCACATAAACAATTTTACTATAGTTACACCAGTAGCTAACAAAACCGTGGAAACTCAATCTAAGACCCTCGACAAGTTACAATTTACAATAATTAAAACCTTCACTAATTTCGATTTACGCCCAATTGCCTATCAAACAATGATTGGCTGTATCTAAGTCAAAGGAAACTGGAAGCCATAATAGTGTGAGCTTGTTAACAGTTAACGAGGGAAACTAAGATATACCGCCATAATTATAAACTATTAAAATATTAATATTCTATTCAGGAAGCCATTGAGAAAGTAATGATCAGATAGCTTGTTATCAGTTTTGATATTGATTGAAAATGGCTTTGTGATAATGATAGTTGTGGTGAGACCGGTGGTTGATCTTGTATTGTGGCTAGCAGAAATTATGCGGCGACATGAAATAAGAAATAGCTGCAGTAAGTATCTATGGATATGCAGATTGCAGATGTTAGAATGCTTGACCCTACAGAATGAATAGATGAATTCCAGTACTTTAACCTTGCAATAAACGACGCTAAACTTGAAACGTACGTGATTTCTGAAAATTATTTTAATATCATATAATTTAAAACTAGAACAGAACAGAAGCTCTTGAACCACTTTCTTCAACGCCTCTAAATCAAAATTAATAAAAACATCGATTAAGTAACCCCAAAACTTCCCACCCACGTAACGACCACCTGGCTTACGTAGTAACAGTACTGGTCCACAATTAATCACTCCAATCAGAAGAGTTCCCACCGGCACAGGCGCCGCGCCTCAATCACTGCCTTCAAGAGATTGATAGAGGTGGATAGCGCTATTCATCACTGTTGCAACCCACTAGTTGGGACTATGTTCTATTGGTGGCGACTTGATGCTTGACTCATGAATTAAGACAACGTTTGATTAGGGACAATCGGCCTTATTGTAACTAGCCAAGAGTGGGTGTAGTACAGGTCTAGACCTCCAGCCCTTATTGCACGTTTAGTCATGACCAAAAGTAACTCAAAATTTAGGTTATATATGTCTTTCCAAAATCATGAACCTAAAAGTATTTGATTTTATTCCAACTAATAGTAGAACATATTTTACCATTTATGGCCCAAACAACAAATAACCCTGAAAATTCATGAATATTCCATGTACTTATTTGTAAAGTATTGTACTAAGGGTAACAATACAGAACCAAGGCCTACAAAAACTCAAATAATAATAATAATTCACCAGAGGTCTGAGGTTTCATTTAATTTATTGGTCTATAACTCAGTAGCTATGAGTGTATAATAGAATGTATCGAGATGTAAAAGACCCAACTGAGCCTTGAATGAAGACAAGAAGTAATCCATAAGAGAAGCACCTTTCCTTAGGTCGAGTTAACAACGAATATTGATTATGATTCCTCTTCACAATATTAACCATAACAAGAGAGCACCGTCGTAAAAAAATTAAAGGTGCCAAAAGACTCATAACAGTCAGTTTATGAGTCTATCTTTAAATACCTATAATCCCATCGCTTCTCGCCATCAATAAGGCAGCGGACCATATGCAATAGCAACATGTCTTCAACAGACATCCATTGTGTAGACCAAAGCCCTAAAGTGGATCAAGTACAGTTAATTTTGTAAGCGATCGTCAAACTCACAACAAAGACTGTGAAACCGACAAAATGATGGTTGTAAGAATTTTGTATGATTTATAATGTATTGTGTATAACTAACTGGCTAGAGAGGTTTCGCAACGGTTGTTGAAAATCTTCGTGAAGACGGTGAGATTTACGAAGTGTGCAGTAATCTCAATGGTTCGATGAGATGAGTGATGAATGAAACATCTAGGTAATAAGTTACACTGCTTCATCAATTCATCGTACGATCAGATTTGCCTACAATTGATGTACCCAATTGCAGGGGCTAGGGATCTATTTTTTTATTGTTCTTTCAAATCCTGGACGTTACATGCAGGACAAGCAAGATCGTAAAAACAATTTACTCAAACAAAATGTACTAAACTTCGGAATTTCATATTCATCATCAAATTCCTGACTCGGCTGAAAATTCCAAACAATACACATTTATAAAATCGAAAGCTTGATTCGAAGAAACGGTTGCATATACCCAAGGAGTTTGTAACAAACGTAACATGCTCCAATTACGCACTGATTGCAAGTCAATCAGGGTGATTAACATCTACATTCTGTTATGCTTTAATAGAAAATGATAACGCGGTGCTTATTATCTTAGAGTATCGATATCAACATTAATTCACGAACCACGCCTAGAAGTAGTAGCTAGTGCAGATGTGATCATTTTCGTACTACATAATCATTCACTGAAGTTGGCAATGATGCTCTCATAACTTGCCTTGACGAAAGAATTGATGATCTCAGTGTAGTTTTAAAATGCTACCGTTAAGTGGGTACTAGACGTCTTAACACCATCATCTTGACTTACTTGACATTTAGCTTATGAATAAAATATTAAACAGCTCTTTAATAACAGTGCCTAGGTCTGTTCTTTAACAACTACATCTCGATAACACTAATTTAAAATTTCACTTTTACCAAACCCTTTGGATCAAGCTACCAACGGATGCCTTTAAGGCACTTAAACGTCTGTCTTTACACTATCTTGATCAATAAAAGCATCTTAAAAGACAATGGGCATATGTTCGCGTAACCTAGTGAATGTTAGATGACCCTAGAGATACGACGATTTCTTCCGGCCCCAATTGTCGACATAAATTATAGGGTTGAGAGCAGTGTTACTTTTACAAATCATAACACAATGAATAATAGAACGGAACTTCTTAAGGTTTCATTATTTAGTAATTAATCCTGACACTAATTATGATTTAATTACGGCATAATGTCGTGTAGCTTTTAATCTGTCGGGAGATGGATTGCAGGAAAGAACTGTCGATTAAAATTGTATGTGAGCGAGCAGAAATAGAAGAGACATATTGTAGATGATGATCAAATGATTTTTACACCTAGATAAAAGTTGAATTATCTAACAATCTCTCGGTTGAGCGTGATTAGATGGATAAGGGATAAGAATTATCATCAACATGTTTTTTCGTATCCTTTTTTTTTAATACTACTTTTATATGCACCTGCTATGTTATCTCTCCACCACTCATGGTAGACTGTTAGAGGATTAAGTCCGTCTTTGCACTTTTATGATGCATGAAAAGAAATTCAATTAATAATTAAAGTAATGCCGTAACACACAGAAAAGCACGTCTAATTCTTCTCATGTCTGCTATTGAACTGTAAGAAGTAGCTGTAGAAGATAAATTAGTAGTTCCCAAATCTGATAAATTAGATAGATAGGAGTACCTACTTACTATTATGTACAGACATGTAATTTATTTTGTTACTGGTTGATATATTGCTACAATTTAAAATACTGTATCGCATGTCTTGTCTGTAGAGTATCACGCATGCTCGTCTAATATCATAATGCTCTATATCCCATAACTCGACCGTTTAAAATGATGCCCTAAACAAATTCATAATTATTTTGAACCGGTCTAACAGCTTGTCACAAATCAGCTTTACAATCAGTGGTACTTTCACTCTGATATTTTTCAATTATGGCAATTACTTTAATAACATAATCGTAAATCGTTTGAATAAGAGCAATGTATGTTAATTATGATACGACAACAAAATTACAAGCGATGACTTTTACTATGAAAGATTAGAAGAAAGAAGAAATATTTGTTCGATAGTCATTAATCAAGAGATCGTTTTAAAATAGTAACTTTGACATACTTGCCTACTATGAAATGTTTGAATTGAGTGATCTAGTAAATTCAGTGCTTCATCAATAATAATTCAATTTCACTTTTTTACCGATGTGGTATCAATTTAAAAATTTATAAGAGGTAGATTTCACCAGACCACTAAATCAAATCAAATTAAGATCACTATATTAATTTAAAAACTTCATGGTTTCATACTTTGATTGGAAACCTTAAGAAATCGCATTCATTATGGCTTTGTTAGAAGTGTTTTTGTTTGTACATAGACTCATAACTAGTCGCTCGTGCTCGTGGCTGAAATAATAATAATATAACAGCTGCACAGGGTCAATCTCCACGGTTAAGCAACGCTGCCGAGGTCAGTTTGTAGATGGCTGATCCTCTCGGAAAACACGTTAAGCCGTTGGTCCCCACTGTCATTTCTAGATCTTGACAGTCATTACGGATAGATAGAACCTAAATCTGACACCAGTCTTTCCAAGAAGTGTCATGTTACTGGGTTGTGGAGGTCAGATAGGCAGCCGATCCATGTAATATAAGGGTACCCAACGGCATCAAGGTAGTCTGGAAGTCTAACAGTTAACACAACATACTTTGGTACGGTTGGCGCAGTGGTTGAACGACAGTTACGACACAAAATACTTTACTTTGGTACGGTTGGCACAGTGGTTGAACGACAGTTACGACACAAAATACTTTACTTTGGTACGGTTGGCGCAGTGGTTGAACGACAGTTACGACAAAACATACTTTACTTTTTTACGGTTGGCGCAGTGGTTGTACGATAGTTATGACACAAAATACTTTACTTTGGTACGGTTGGCACAGTGGTTGAACGACAGTTACGACACAAAATACTTTACTTTGGTACGGTTGGCGCAGTGGTTGAACGACAGTTACGACAAAACATACTTTACTTTTTTACGGTTGGCGCAGTGGTTGTACGATAGTTATGACACAAAATACTTTACTTTGGTACGGTTGGCGCAGTGGTTGAACGACAGTTACGACACAAAATACTTTACTTTGGTACGGTTGGCGCAGTGGTTGAACGACAGTTACGACAAAACATACTTTACTTTTTTACGGTTGGCGCAGTGGTTGTACGATAGTTATGACACAAAATACTTTACTTTGGTACGGTTGGCGCAGTGGTTGAACGACAGTTACGACACAAAATACTTTACTTTGATACGGTTGGCGCAGTGGTTGAACGACAGTTACGACAAAACATACTTTACTTTTTTACGGTTGGCGCAGTGATTGAACGATAGTTATGACACAAAATACTTTACTTTGGTACGGTTGGCGCAGTGGTTGAACGACAGTTACGGCAAAACATACTTTACTTTTTTACGGTTGGCGCAGTGATTGAACGATAGTTATGACACAAAATACTTTACTTTGGTACGGTTGGCGCAGTAAAATGTTTATGGAGACACCCATAATACAGGAGTTTTAAAAAAATAAAGAAAGTTGGGAAAAAGCTATTTAGTAGATATATTCATAACTACTTTCCTATAATTGTCAGGTCAATTAACAGAACTATTACAACTAACTGTCCAGTTATAAAAGATATGTCATCTATAAACATCTATAAACTGTCATACACAATTAAAATTGTCATCCACATCCGTTCAAGCAATTTCATCTAACAGTAACATATACAGACAAACTAATTGTGAATGATAAGTACCAGGAGAGCATCGCTCAAGGCAGATCTCGATAAGCCTAGGAATAAAACATTCCTGTCGGCTGGCGTTAGAAGACGATTTATGACTAGAGTGGGTGTCACACCGAACAGTAACGCCCCCGCAAAGATTTATTTACTACGACTTAATTGACTGAGGAGGAATAGATTAGATTTAATTCAAACGATTAGCGATAAGATCTAGTGTCTCTGTGAGAAATGGTTGTGGTGTATTGGTGTAATGGTCAGAATTATGCAAGTTGAAATCGGTTATGTTTTTGATCACACGTTAGTTCGTGGCACTGATTTATGGAACAAAAAATATTTAGCATGAAGCTAAAACTAGACACAAATTTAAAAATTTGCATAAATACATTTACAAAATATGTAGTCAAATTAATTGGTAGTAAAATACTAGTTAAATATATTTAAAAAAAATTGAAAGCTGGGATAATTTATGACATATTTAATTAATTTTAAAGAAAGCAAAAATAGTTAAAAATAAACTTATCAAAACAGAAATTCGCCGACAAACTCCAAACTCGTGTTACACACTCATCTTACAACTGATTAAATTACGCTTCGGTGTGACACACGCCTCCGTTTCAACACCGGTGACTACCAGTCAGCGAACGATTCATTATTATTGTAATTGGACACGAGACACTAGGATAAATAGCTCGCCTCTGGTTAGTATCTCAGTTAGAACTAGATCCGATCAAAACTAGACCAAACCGCATTTACATAAAGTACATTTTAGAAAGACGCAGTCAAACGGTGAAAATATCTTATCAATCTGTCTCCGGTGAGAAATAATTTTTTAAAGAGATTGAGACTAATTCGGTGATTTAAGTCATTTCTAATCTTGTATCGATAGGTTATAAATTGTTATGAAACAAACCTTTCTGAAAAATAATGCATCTCATGAACCAGTTCTTGTCGAAGAGTAGATAATAGAAGAAGTTTTACCTGTAACAAATGAAAAAGATATATGAGTATATTTCAAAAGAATGGCAAATGGTTAATGGAAGTACCTACATTTTTAAAGTAGAATAAGAAATATGTAAAGGATAATAAATATGTGAAGGAGACTTTTGTCTAACAGCGGACGTCTCTCGGCTAAAATAATGATGATAATAATCATGATGTTGAAGTAAGCAACAGAAAAACTCATAAAACAAGGTAAATGTTGATGGGTCTAATTACCACAGGCCACATAGCTAAGAGTATAGTGCCCTACAGAATTATATAATTGAAGTTAAGTTCCTCAGATAAGTCATCATTGAAGTCGCACTAATGTCTAAACAAAAACAGTACAAGTACTAGCATATTGTATGTAGCAATCTGAAGATATAGTTTGAATACTAAAGCAATGTCCTATATGGCAGTTCATTGGAGTCACCTTATGGTTCCAGAAAGGCAAAATAACCAATTATTAAGCCAGGCTAAACAGTTAAAGCTAGGCTAATAGCTAAACTAGCGGTAAGATATACTCGAAATACAATATATTTTAAGCAAGAAAACGTGCTTTAACTCTCAATGTGCAAGATCTCAATCTACAGAGCATTCTGCCTTTGCCATAAACAAGATGATTTTGCACTTCTCTAGGATAATAATAGATACAGTTCCTAGCTCCAAATGTGCCGTTACGTCCTTACAGCGACCATAGAGTAATAATAGCGAAGTATGCCAGATGTGAGCCCTCCCACGGTTTAGTGTGTCTGTATTGCCACCTCATCAAGATTGGTCGATACTGGTAACGAATTCAATTTTAAATGAGGAATGAAAAGGGGTTGGGTGTTCATGACTTTTTTGTTGCTTGGCCTATTAGAATATAGACTGGATATTTATATATATATATGCTTCCAAAGACTCTACTAATATCATCGTTTTCAATTATCTTTTGTCTGCTTATTTGAATTATATCAGTACAGTACATAAGTACAATTTCTTACATTGATTCAAATCTGAATGCATATTTCATTCACTTTATAATCTCAACAATTTTTATTGCTTATCTTTATTTAATAATATTACTTCTTAAGGTATTTACAATAATTTCAGAGTCCATATAACATTTTCTAAATGATTACTATGTTTATTCAGCTGTCGCATTTGGACCATAAAGTGATTGGCTATTAACATGTAAATAAATATTATGCACCAATAAAACGGGCAGGCGAACGACTCTAATCGAAAGTTGCCATAATAAATAATGCCAACGTTATTTTAGGTGAAATTATGCAGAAAGCAGGTCGATTGTGTTTACGTGCTCCTATCACTCTGATAAAATGGGAGATAAAGGTGATAACGCTGAAGCTGATTATGAATCCTATACATAGGTTATAACAGAAATTATCAGTATGCAACCACCAATATTGGAAAAAATTGATAACGTTGTAATAAAACGTTTCGGTAGAGTAAAGGACATGTTAGACATGATAATGTAACGTGAAAAGGAAATCCAAATTCAATAATAACATATTGAATGATGAGTCTAATGACGAAAAGTATAGTTTTAATCAGAAGCAAAAAACCTTTAGCTATGGTATTAAAGGCGACATTTTGTTGTACATGAGTACAACAAAATGTTTACGCATTTGAAAGGCTTCAGCATAATGGATTTACTTTTACATAATTTCTAAATCCAATGCCCACCAGTAAAGCCGCAAGCCAAATTAAAGAAAATTTTTGAATCGCTTTTGAAATGTGACATGGTAATTAACCTCTTAAGTCTAAGCTAGAATTAATTCGCAAACTAGAATTAATTTCGCCTTAAGGCAATTTTTAACTATTAGTTAAAATTGAATCTCAGTGAATTTATAGCAGGAAGTTGTTCCTAAACAATTGGAGAAAACGGTGTTATTATAACAAACAAAACGGGGCTTTAAAAGCAATTCATTGACCCGAAAACTTAAGAAAATAATAAATACAGTAATAAGAAGCTGAGATTTATTGGATTGACCTTTAAAGTTTATAGAGCATACTGGTTTTGCACATAAAAAAACACCTGCGTTTAGTATTCATGAGAATGGCAGCGAGACTGATATCATAATTAACTTTGATAGAAAAAACAGAACTGCAGAAACTCCATATGGTAAACTAAATAGCCATCGAAGAAGAAATAAAATTAAGAATCATGCTGCAAGAAAGTCTTGGCATTAATCAGCTAGTTTAGCGTTAAATCAATAAAACAAAAATATTAAATCATGTTTCTCTGAGCCTTCGAAAAGTAAAAAAAAAAAACAAACATTCAAACCTTGACTTAACTCTAAAGAACATGCAACTTGAAGCATAAAACTCAAAGTGCAAAAAAACTAACAAAGAGCTTGTACAAATAATAAAAACACCAATGTTTAGATTCGCTACCACGTCATCACTTCGCAACAAGGCATCACCTGAGTGCGGTCACGTAATCATCGGATATAACTTTGTAGACTGCAAATCATCAATAGATTGTGAAAATTCCATTAACTCCTATATTATTGATTTCATAAACTTGAAACTCGAGTATCTTGGCCAATAATGGTGTACAGAACTCAAGTATTACTCATCCTTGATTGGCCCATGACTATACGGGATTTTAAAATTTAGCATGCAGTATAATAAATAGTCATTTCTGCAGAAAGGGTATAAAAATTACGAGTCTATGAAATAGGTAAGACTGTTTGTTACAGATATGTGAGAGTCAGAAGTACTGTTTCGTAGGCAATGACGTCAGAACTTTGGATGATCAAGATTATAATGTCGTTGAGCCGAAACGCTTCCCTTGCAACAACATTGAAACGGTAGCTAGATATTTTGCATAACGTTTGAATTAGGGATTAAATTACATATTAGCAGAACCGTAACGAAGACTAAACAAGTTTCATGATTATGTATTAGTAATACATTTTCCTCTACAGTCATGAGTTCATGACTATACAAATTGCAAACAATTGTGGGAAATATCATAAAAAATACACACTACAGTACATAACTCTTAACATTTGCATGAACTTTGTGATTTTCGAGCACTTAAACAACATGTTACTCTTGGTCCGAACACTGAAAATAGCTTAATTTAAATAAGTTTTTATGATAATTATGTGCTTATATAAAAACGAAAACACAATGGTGGATATTTTAAGCCCACTTAAAATTAATCAAGGTGGTATTAAGCTAAAATTCGAGTACAATGCAACAGTGATTGAAATGCAACTGCTAAACAATGAGTTAGACACACTTAAAATAGATATTGCAGAGCGCAGCATCGCAGCAACGGGAAGCGGGTCAGGTTATTATTAACGCGTACAATTAAGAGTTGCTACCGCTACACTATCGGAGGCAGGTGTAGGGCAGTAATACAGCTGCACGTGTCATCTACTTGAGAGTAACGAAACACATTACAACGTATTTTGATTTTTCGGATATGATGTCATTCATAGTTCATGTCCACAATTCGTGCGATTAGTTTATTATGTTAGTCAAGAAAAATGTTCTTTCTATAACTTAGTTTTTCAATCTTATTTCTTAAATAGTGTAGACAACAAAAATATACTTAGAATTGTCCTAAAGATGTCGAGTCAGAATTCTTTTAGTGATTGCAAATTAAAAGAATCATAATCTTTTTTTGTCCCTTTATCCGTATTATGTTTTCAAATCCCAGAATCACTCAGTGAGACTTCTGCAGTGTTTGTGATATCTTAAAGTCCGTTAACAATAACACATGCACGCAATATGGTGCACATTGTACTGAATACGTGAAGTATATGCGTTACATGTTGAGCAGTTCAGCTGTAGCAGTAGTACAAAAGTGCGATAACCTCCTTAACTTAAGAACGTTCTTCTACGTTTTATGATTCGTTATGGAATTTATTTTGTAGTTCTACAATTTTAATATTAGTTAAGATACTATTATAGAATCTGATTTCGTTTTTAGTTTTAATCTTTTATCTCAAGATTCACATCTCTCAACAGATCTGATTAAAAAAAAAACGTTTAAGCTTCTATAATTAATAGCATTTCAACAAATCACTCATTCTTTTCATTTTGTCTTAGAAAATTAGGACAGTTTTCCATCATAATCAATATAAAAACCACTTCAAATAGCTGCGTTTCTTCGTCACATCAGAGTGGGCTAAATTTATATTTCCGCATAATGAAATTTGAGTGATGTGTGTTGACTATTCCCAAAAGGAAACACTAATGGAAGGACAGTTTCCTTTCTGAGAACTACTGAGCTACCGAGGTATTTCGAGAGTATAATGTAAGCTCAGGAGATCTTTGGCCGTTTAGTTAAGACGGATTATCGAGTGAATGAATTAGGGTTGGATCAGGTTTAGTATATTTTTTGTTGGATATTAGAAATACGTAGCTGGGCTTGTTTTTATTACTGCTACCATGTCACCTCTGGCACCTCTGTCCAAAAAATCGCAGTAAGAATTAAAACTTTAAAAAGTGCAAGTATTATATGTATACAATTTGTATTGAAATTCCAGCACATTGCTTTAATATTTACATTTACTATATAGGTAGCAAATTCTTACAGCTTAATTAAGATTTCAATCATACTTTCTTCCATAATTCACTTATAAATTCTTTTCTGACAGCGTCATTTGTTTTCTTTACACAAAGAAATGCTCCAGCGCACAATTTTTGTAATCTCGATATTTTATCGAATAGCCGTATGGTTGGGGTTTTATCGTACTATTGTTATCAACAATTTCTATTTATGTTGCTAGCGCCTACGACCGTGCACTCACGTGGGCCGATATTTTGTTTCTGTGTTGTAGTGTATTAGAATTATCAACTATCAGTTTTGACGTAAACTTTCGTAGATAAACTTGAAGACGTGTAATGCCGATAACAATTTTTGACCATTACATAAACATCTGCAAAGTATACATGGCAATTCAGATTAATAGGCCACATACATAGTACGATAAAAGAGGAAACCTCCCCTTGAGGTTTAATTGACATGGAATTAGGATATTCTGTTGGTAACAATAATATTTTAAAATAACTTGTGTTTGACGGTTGTATAATGCAACAGCCTAAATTAAACGAAATTATACGAATTAAATAACTAGAGTGAATCGAAAGTTCCAGTACATATTCAAATAATTACCGGAATAAAACAATCCAAAAGTAAGCAAAGCTAATCTAGGTCAAATCTTAGCCTAACAATCGAAACTAAATGAATTTGTCAAAGATAATGATCTTAGAAATGACAAACGGTCACCTGACTACGTATCTATTAAAACAAAGATACCCGAGAGCTTTCTAATTGCTTGGAACAGCCACTAATTTAGATTTATGATGATTTTTAATTCATTTCGTCAGTTAAACTGCACTCGAAACTAATCTTTATAGCGATAGATATAAGGGTTTCGTAATAAATGACGAATTGGTACGCAAAAGGGCAACGCTATGATAAATAGTGCATGCGTAAGAAGTACGTTGCGCAGGCGCCGTTTGTATTAAATACGAAAGGGGGAAACGAATAGGTACAGCTGTTAGACATAAGCATTAATTTCAAAATTCTTGGTACTAAAATACGCATTAGGAGGAATGATCGTCAAGAGTAGAATCTCACGTAATTTCATAGTGACAATGCTAATGCACTAACTTTAGCTAATAAATAAATATTACTTTCATTATCTATCCTGACAACCGCATTAATTTAACAAATTATAAAAACTAAGATCACATTACAGACATTTATGAGACGGTTGAGGTCAAACGCATGGTCAAAAGCCACACTTTCAATACTATAGACAAGTAAGCAGCTACAACTAACGTACAAGTTAGCGTTAGTACTTACAAGTTTACAAGCTAGGGTTAGGAACCACTACTCGCCCGGAGCGATTAAATCATTAACTCGTTCAATGACAGCAGTTTCTCGGTAGTTTAACTTACAAGGTTAAAAAGGTCAGGGTGAATGACCTCTTGCTTCTTTTTTTCAGTTAGTTTTCTCTATATTTATCGTAGTAAAACACGCGAGTTGATTTACAGGTTTAATAAATTAATGTTCGTTTCCATACTAGGTAACACCTTGGTAGTTGGGACTCTAAGGGCGATTTCCAGCCATCGTATGTAGCTTCGGACTTGCAGACGACAAGCAATGTGCAGCTCGCCGTCCGGCTATCCGGTAGGGACCAAAACTGAGTCGACGCCGACGGCGCGTTGTGTTCCACGCGCGCTTTAAAGTGATACCTATTAGCAAAATGGACAGGGCTTAATATCTGAGGGTTGCAGGATTGTTCTAAAGAGTTACCACAGCCCTGGAATGCAAAGGGCAACTAAAGGAACACAGATGAGTTTTAGTAAGTAAAAGTCTGACACATCCTCTCGGTCCATTCAGAACGAGAGAAGTAATTTGATGGATTCCCACCTCAAAAAAAGGTGACACCTAGTTGAATGCCTAAATATTATGGCACAGTTGACCGAGTGTTGAAAATCCAACAGGGTGCTTTTATTTAGGCATCGCTTAGCGTTAGGAAAGACGGGAATGATTTAAGCAATTAAGTGCTTAGATCTTTCGTGCTTAGCACTAATTACTTGAGCCGGTTATTATTGCTGTTAGACAGTCATTATTAGCGGCGCTTGCGCAGATAATAAGGATTGAAGAGTAAAAAACTAAAGTGGTGAAGTAACCTTTCAGGTGAAGAAAAGTGGTGATGCTTGGTATTGCACTTTTTATGCTGTAGTTATTAACTCAAGTCATTATAAAGTTCTTGATAAATAGATGGAGTAAAAGGACAGGATGCGAAATGCAACAAAAACGCGTGCACTTACGGACCTTTTTGACGCTATTACCGACGAATATGTTTTCAACATGAGGTAAAAATTAATTTTATTTTTCTTTTTTATTTAGTGTGTATTAGTTAAATAGAAATGGAACGTTAGAGCATTATCATGTTCAAAGTATAGTTCCGTGGTCCGGTGGGCTAATTTGTGAACAGATAATATCATAGATTACTGTTTCGATACTCGTCTTGTTAATTTCGACGCAGTGGGGTGAAGTTTGTTATGAATTATGTTTTTGGTACAAGTGTCGAAATATGTACAGTAAGTTTCAATTTTTTTTTTTAATAGTTAACAATATTACTAATAATTTATTTTAATTTTATACCATCATCATCATCATAATCAGCCTTTTTTAATGTTCGCACTGCTGGAACTCAGACCTCCTCTCAAGGAGAGGTAAATTTTAATTTAATTAAAATAATGTAAAATTTTTACAAAATTTTAATATTTGGTGATTTTTTTTAAATATTTCTCCGTTAAATAATTTTCTGTTAGCCATATTTTTTAATTCTTTTATTTAGATTTTTAGACAGATACCTATTCAATTTAAAATATTCAAAATCCTTAGGGTTAGAACCACATTATAATGTGATTACTTTTGTGACCAAAAATCACTTTCTGATACCTATGCCTTACGTCACAATAATATTCAAAATCTTACAACAACTGATATATATCTAAGTAATTATGACAATTTATTTATCCAAAAACACGTTTCACGTGGTGTGATGGGACTTGCGTGCACCAATAAAACTATATCAAACGTAATGTGGTCACAAATCAAGCAGGTTAATGCCCTAATGTGCTATTCTTTTTTAAATCAATAAAAGATTCGGTCATAATTTTGGGCCAGTAATAAATTAAAATGCAGAGAAAGATCGAAGAATTTTGTTTCTGAGTTTACAAGATCGGTTGTTTACCTTAAAGGAAAACAAGTACGGTGTTATGTGATGTGTTTTTATATATTTATATATAAAGGTTGACTGACTGGGCAATAACCTATCCTAACCTACCAAGAGGAAACAAGCAGAGGTCTACGAGTTTACGATCGAGTAAATGTAAACGTTTGCTTATGTCCATTCATATGAAAACAAAAAGATTTTCCGTTATAGTCACCAGACGGAATTTTACATACTTCTTTAAAGCATTCAGTTCCAAACAGTGGGTATTTGGGTAGGCCGAATGAATTTTTATGTAGCATATAATTTATTTTGGCCTACCCAAATGTCCTTTCCTTGGTATTCGTCAAGTCTTTGAGCTCCTTAATAGTCCTAAGTTGAGCTTTACGAATACTGACAAATGCTTGCACTTCTTGACATGGTTCTAATGTGATTTGAAGATAACATATTTGCTGTATGGACTTTAAAAGAGACATTCGACTCCTGAGTTTGTTTCGGTGTTACTTCTCAGGGTAGTCAGCTAGGGAACACCACCCTCATCTTGTTTAAACTGACGAAAAAATAGACGTGCAAAAGTGTTTTTTAAAACCTAATTGCAAAATAAATATCGTTTATCATTTAATCAAGATTCTATTTACAGTAAACCCTACGTGTATAGAAAAAATATGTCCCTAGTGATCCGCTTAGTTCATGGCTTGTGCCATTGCTACCTGTTAGGCGGGGTCGCGTGACTATCATAGCAAGGGGACCGGACCCGCGTGGCAGCAATAGTCATATGATGAATATTGTATACTTGTTACTAAGGGAACGACACAAAAAGAGTTGAACGAAAAAAGGAATGACATATTGTGATATCCTGTGTGTGATACAAAATATATAAATGAAAATGTTACCACACATTGAAAGAAGGAAAATATGAATGTTGATGTTCGTCAAAAATGTACTCGGCCTGTCTTCGGCAGTCCCTCCTATAAGAATTAAGTTCATCTCTCCACCTTCGTCTAGGTCTGCTGCGATGTCACCTAGCATTCAGTAAGTAGGTATATGTTCCAATATGTCAAAAAATTTATGTCACGTATTATCATAATCAGGTGTTATCAGATTATTCAATTTAATGCCGAAATAATCCTTTGTCGGGTCATATTTCTACCGTTTTATTGGCAGGTAGACAAACCTTCCCTTTGACATTTTTCGAAACGCAACGTTTGCGTGACTTGCACTGATATCGGTGTAGCATCGAAACCAGCCAATACGATGCGTTCTAGTTGTCATACAGCTTTAAGGTGTGCCTGCCGGCTCCTTTGCTAGCAAATCAATGAAGTAAAAGTGAGCTTATAAAGCCGTTTTATCCACGCCCTTTTCTTGAGCATTGTATTGAAAAAACGTAAGTTAATGCCATAATTTTTGCCAGAAACCTATAATTTTGACGTTTTATTTTAAATTAATGTAGGTATTTTATCCTTTGTTTCTGTCGCGACTCGTTGCGTGTATCGTTTTTGTCCCACGGGAACCAGTGAACAAACACACGAGTGTCTTTTTTGCGTAAACTCCTCAGGAAACGGACCTTTTGTCACCTTCGTGAATTTTTTTTACACGTGCGACATGGTGACATTATGAATATTAAAGGCATCCGCCCGCACAACTTATTTACACCTTATGCTAAGTAGGAGGCGAGGAGAGAAAGATATTCATAAGATTACTTTGACAAAAATGTACACAAATACCGCGTTGAATATTTTCAAATGTAGAGAGTGCATGTTTTGTTTCGGGTTTTAGAAATATGCACTTAACACTACTTTTACGATCATTATACCGTTTAAACAGCTTTTATTCATGCTCAAATTGCTTTACGCAATTAAATTCATGCACTTATCAGGCAAGAGCAATGTTTCTTCCAGAAACAAACGGTACATCATACTAATTACTATGCAGTCTTATCGTTCATTTTATCGATTGCTGTAATATAATTTATCTGATTTCCATTGTACTGACGACTGCCAAGTAAAAGACAAATTGCTCCAACCAAAGAACAATTTATAGGGGTGTCGAAAACAAATAAAAGTTAAAGCAGTTTCGCTCCCACTTTCTTGGATAAAAATAAATACGAAAGCAATTTAAAAGAACAATAATCACGCCTTAGTTTAGGGGGTGGCCCTTATGTGGGACAGGGCACAGCAGTCATTGAACTCAGTTGACTAATGGAACCTCTAATTATGACCTATTTTCTGACATTACCGTCGTAAATACTTCGCGAGTTTTATTGCCGAGGTGAATGAAACGTGGAGGAGTACCTTTACCTCTGGCTCGTTGTGGCTTGTGCTTGTTGTAGATAGCTGTGTTCACATTGATAGAACATCAATGGTTGCATTCAGCCTGATCGTAACTTATGGTATTGCTAGAATTTATTCATTTCTTTATTTTAACTTTTGTATAATGTTATTTGGCATTGACTATCAGTCAACTTTTGGGTCCAAAAAAACTACACTGCGGTAGGTGTGCAACAATAAATAAATAATATTTGAAATCTAGTTAAGTACCTATAAGTGAGATTAGACACTTATTATTATAGTTAGTGATAGCATGACGAATGACGGCAGAATGAGAGAAAAAAGCATGTAGCGCCGACCCCAAATAACACGGGACAAGGGCAGGAAGATGATGATGATGATGATAATAATATACACATTTATAAGAAAAAACTAATAAAATATAATCATTACGAAGATCAAACTAAGTTTGAGAGAACTTTCAAGTAGTAGTGGTTCGAATTTTACGCTTACCTATAGGTAAATTTACTTTTGACGAAAATGTTTCGTTAATGAAACAGAACACTACCTCTTTCTAAGTCGTAAGCCACGAAGGTTTACAGTCGAATCACCATCCTATAAGTTTATTGTTCAAAATTAAAACACCGTAACTTACTTTTAACAACGCAACAAAACACTCAGGAGCTTGTAACACTCGAGTCGTCACCATTACTCAGGTTGCCGGGACATTAATACTATGCGATTGACATAAAACCGAATCAATGGCACATACATTACCGGAGCCGCCGCCACAGGCTACAGTGGTCTAGATAATCAGATTAACCTGAAAGCGTAGCCATGAATTATTTGCAGAAATTATATTACTGTTACTGGGTTTTCATTTACAATAGCTTTTCCTTGTTGTATGAGACTTTATGGGTTCTTTTATATAAAGGTCGGTGTGGTATTTAACATTAAGATTAATCATAAGTATTAAAATGAAGCTGCAGGATTGTCTGAAACAGAGGCCCTACGCGACCCATTTGATAACCTAGACTGTTAAAGGAATGGACCTACACAGATTTTACAGCCCCATCCCTCTTTCTGAGGGATTCATTTTAACATGTCATGGGAAGACCTTTGTTGCTCTGGAACACAAAGGACAACTGAAGGAACACAGTTGGGTTTTAGTTAGTAAAAATTTAACACTCTCTGTTGCTCTACAAAGAGTGGGAGAAGTTATTTGATAATTTTCCATAAAACAAAAGACAACTAACTATTACAATGAATAGTTACTGACGAACTGTGAAGATTTTTTTCAATGATAAGAATGTTATGTCTAGCTTTTTCCGGTAAATCAAATAATATTGCTAAACGATAGAGTTCCAGTGTAGTTCTACACTAGATGGGTTCCTTTGTTACTGTTAATTGTCATTAATTAACCAGTCTATGCGTACTTGCACTTCATTTAATCAAGTGCATAAGTACACCCTCCCCACGAATTCACAGTTAAAATTTATGGTCGCGTAAAAACCAAATATGCATAGTGTGGCCGCACCTTTACAACAGTCTTATCTGTATGTATATCTAATGTCATTAATTGAATTTGAGTGATAAGATAGACAGGTACAAATTGTTTTAAAATTAGTCGTTTGACTTTTATAGAGTAGACTACATTTTGAGATATAGCTCAAATTAAATTATTAAGATTAGACTGCTAACAAAGTGATTCCCATAATATCCACTTAAATAACAACAAAATCAGACTCATGCAGAAATGTTGCAACAGCAACTCAAGAAAGATTACAAGATGTTAACACCAATCAAACATTCTAACGCGATTTTCGTCCTTATAGGACCAATAATAAGGACGTTTATCACTTACCACACATAAATAGGGTCCCTCTACGTGATATCATAGTAATTTGTCGCCAGTAATGTGACCACCGTACTTCGCAAGGCCGAAGAATTGAAATCGCTATATAAATCTTACTATTCGTCTCCCGGTATCATGATTAACAGAGGTCGATGACCACGCTATTCAAAATGGCTGACTGTAAATCGCGGTTTTTGAAAATGGAATTTATAGCCAATAGCGATGTGGTTATTGAGCTCGGTTGAATTTGTATGCAATGTTGGGAAATTTTATCGACAATTCTTGTGCATAAAGAATGCTTGATTGTAACTCCATCATAATTTTACTACTGCAGTACTATTATTTGAAAGGTTTATAGAAATGGTAGCAAATGATCGGTATAAAGTTTTATTTTCTTTACTATATTGGGTCAAGGAGGTTCAAAAGCTTTTGTGTCCTCATCGAATTTGTCGATACGACTTTTATGAATTATAAAATTCCCATAATAAAATACAGGCTTAGAGGATCTACAGGTCTTCGACGACATTAATCGAAAACCAATTTACTTTCTCAACAGCTATGGAATCCATTCACACGTATTTTGTATTCAAATTAGCGTCTATAACTTAAACAAGATCGTTCGATTCGTTCATCGTATCAAGTGACACTGCACAACCAATTGAATGGTGACCTTCGATTACCATGGGGCTGTGACCAATCTATGACTTTAATTTGTTAAAGCCATGACCGTTTTCAGTAGTTCACTCACTATAGGCATGAACGTTAAAGCAGGAAAATATGTACTATAATTAGAAATTAATATACGGAAAAATTGTACTTTGTCGATTTGTTTTCCTACATTCAATATTATAATATAAAAATCAGAATTTTTTAAATTATAGGTTTTTATTCTTCAAAAGTATGTGTTAATTATAGTTGAATTAAAATATTCTTTAAGATTTCAAGAGGGTCAAATGCAGCATTCTCGTTTTAGCAGACACTAAGTTTTCAAGGTCACTAACGAGTTTCCCATAGATTTCATCTTTAAAATTTCTCACGTAAGCCAAACAATTTTTTTTTTGTTTTCCTTCCAAATTCTTAAAAAAAATATCACAAAAAAAATCGGATGCGATTAGTAGCTTCGTTAAACACAACTCTTCGTACAAACATTGATCGTCAAACATTGGAATACCTCATTGCTTATTTACTTTTCCACGGCAGCCATCGTTTCCACAAGCATCGAAGAATAGGTCAAACATAAACAATTCTGTACCAGAAATGTCTCGTGCTCACGCGAATCAACGCTTGACATGCATTCGTGGATTTCGACAGTATTTTATAATAAAAACATCAACTTTCACTGCAATGTCTGTGAAAAAGTTGACATTTCTGGTTCACTTCAGAGGATAACAAAAAGTCTTTTGAATTGGCTATAACAACGTAAAGAAAGAAAAGGAGAAAAAAAAACTATAGATCGATGCATTCTGTGAAGAAAGTTACAGGCTGGTTGTAAATGCTTTGAAAACATTTGAATTCTAAAACGTTAACATGTTTTTGTATACTTTAACTTTTTCTATTTCTATCTTGTCATCATCATTAATAACCTTGTCAATAGAATTTTACAACAGCCTAAAGAGGATATCCTGCATAATAGTAAATTCTTTAGTTACATTTTTCTTAATGTCACTTTCGAATATACTTCCATCACATATATTTTCTACTCTTGGCTGCAATACTATATCATTAATACATTTATGGTCGACGTGTTTATAAAAATATTCATATATGTATATGAGAGCTATAAAAGTTTACAGCTGCTATTACTTAGAGTACATATGTATATCTATGACAAATCGTTTATTGGTGTTTTCAAATGACAATGCTTCTACAAATATATTGCTTTTTTCAGGTCGCAGCTACTGCCTTTCGAATGTTTTATATGAATTCGTGTATTTATTTGCCTTGTAGTTATTGTCTTGTTAGAGAATTATGCATGCTTGTTAACTTTGTTGTTGTTATTTTTTACAACCTTGTCGCCTTCCGTTGTCTTTTGCCGTTCTGTAATTATGAGTATATCCGTTGCAGTGGTTTTAGTTGTGTCGTCGATGGTAAAACTATAAATAAGCATGACATAATCAATCCCTCATTTTTTTATTGTATCAACAGAGTCGACAAAAGCGTCTTTATATCCGCTAGCTTTACTGTTAAACTTATTATTACTTATCCCATGTTTATCAATTATCGCCTGACTTAATGATATGAATGAAGTAAATTGTAATAAAAAATCCATATGGAATGTGCAAGAAAACGTCTTATAAATAAATATTAGCCACAACTAGGTCACATGTCTATATTACATCATTAGTAATGGGATATTACGTGTTTATTCGTTTACAGAGAGGAAATAAGCCATTAGGCATTTCCGCATTTAATATTAAATTAGAAGAAAGACCATATGTTTGTTAGAAACTATATTATTTTGAACCCATATTGATATTTAATCAATAGTTATTAAAAATTGATTGAGTCTTTGACTGATAGTTTAATTGAAGGAGTAGCTTTTATTAGTTCTCGTATGGAATCGTACGGAAGTTCCTAATAATAATAGGTAATTAAGTGATGACTTAGAAAGCTGTCCCTGACAGCTTTCTAAGTCACTAACTATACTCATTTACTGAATAAATGAACGGTTGATTTTCTATTGGGACTTCGAGTGGAATATTTATCTACGATTTTCTTGAAAAAATCGTTACTAAGCTTTTGCACCGATGACCCTTAGATACCTAAATAGGGCCCAATTACAAATTTCTAACGGTTGAAGGGTTATATAATAATCAAAAGACATATAACGCTTAAAATTTATTTGTTTCCTTTTCAAAAGGTATTATCAGTAAGTTCTGATGAGAGTACTTTATAGAAAGCTACACTATCGCTCAGTTTTGACCACAAGTATCCCGAACTAGCTTTTGTTAGTGGCTTTGTCTGCGTGAAAGTAAAAAACGATCCCAAAGGAGTATGTTCCTTTGGGATCGTCGTTCCCGGGGTTAAAAGTATCTTATATCCTATTCCAGGACATGGTTTATACCTGGGCCAAATTCGTTCTGCCGTTAGAGTGTGAACATGGCCATGGCCATGGCAGCGTAGCAGCGATAAAAACCTAGCTTTCAAATATTCGTTGTTCTGAACGAATCCAAAACACATTCTCTAAATATTCTTCAACTTAAAGTAAACAACTATAGACAAACTTCACAGTCACTCAACCCAAACAATCTTTGTTATAGACACAGAGACGGAAGCGTCGAGACACGTGTTCAATTCCGGCCACGCCCCCGGCTTCCTTCAAGTCCTCATTAACCAACTAAATGTGGAACATGTCCACATTGTAACTAACATGTTGGAAAAGAAACATGTTGGTGACACGGGTGATTTATTTCAGTTGGTTAAGAGTGTTAAGACAAGTTGTTGTTATGTGGTAATTATGTTGTAACTTGTCTGTGAAGTTAGATGAAGTTTTAACAAGCAGTTTGAGATTAGTTTGCATATAGGAGTTGAGAGATGGAACTATCAAATTAATGTTAGATGAGAACATAATTTCAACTGAAAATGTTATCATTGACTTGTTTATTTATTTTGTTATCAATATTATTGATATGCTTTGGTCTCCTCTGATGGTAAGCGATGATGTGGTCGATAATGGAGCATGCTTGTATCTGTTCCCATACTGTTTATTATGCATGGGTGGATTTCACCCACATGGTTGTTAATTATGAACAAAATTTTAATATAGGACTGAAAGCAGAATAATACGAAATGGAAAAGGATAATTCTAACATTCTCACATTTTCGAAGATAGATATAAAAAAAATAGTAAACTAATATATCAATCGTTTGCACAACGCGGCAGATCACAAAGGAGATGGCGGGACGACTTAGATGTCTTCTTAAAAAATAGTCAAGAATCGGGACCAATGGTAGGAATGGAGGGAGGCATTTTTGGACAAGGTAGATATAATACTAATAATAATATATCATTCAACGCAACTGTCTCCTCAACCATAAATACAATATTCATGGATGAAACCCTAATCTATGAATATCGACTTTCATCAGCCCATTCACACATTCCTGGAACGAGTTTGAAAACAATTGGAAGTCAAGTGTCCGATGCGACTTTTTAATCGCATGACGGAGCGTTATATCGTACACAAACAATCGTAGCAAGAGATCTCGTTTCTCGCATCCAGAGTTCCCACGCCCCCGTGGGAGAGATGGGACGGGGTGACACAGAGTAAAAAGATGCAGAAGGCTAATTTTGTTAGACTGTAAAAGTACACAGTACTGTCACGATTGTGTTTCCTGAAGCGTTTTAATAAGATGATGTAACTAAGTACCTATATATTTGCAAGAAAAGCTATTTCAGAAACCCTGAGTGAATAGATGCTGTTACGGTTTTAAACAATTTTAACTGTCCTCAGGATCCATGAATTCTTTTGCAAGCTTTATCATAACTTACGATTCATACGTATTTTTGTTGAAATGCGACTAGTTTCACAGCATCTTCAGATAAAGTGTAGTTATATAACGTAACCATGCCATCGGCCTCATCAAAAGGCTTAAAGTCACCCAAAGGGCCTATGGACAGGGATATATGCCTGAAGTCTCCTTGCGTGATCGAATCAGAAATGAAGATATCTCCAGGAGAACCAAGGTTACCGACATAGCCCGAAGAAACATTAAACAGGACATTGTTCGCAGAACAGAAGGTTGATGGGGTCGAAATGTTCTGGAGTGGCGATCGCGTACCGGAAAAGTCATCCTTGAAAAGCCTCTAACAAGGTGGACCAGTGATCTGGTGAGAATCGCGAGCATCAGACGTATACAAGATGCTTGGGTCCGGTGGTTATGGTGGTGATGACATAGCAACATGAATATTTTAAAATCGTACTGTACTAGTTATGAAAAACCCAGTAGATAGGTACCTCAATAACAAAGTTTCGAAAAGTAGTTGAAATGTGGGCTTTCTTTATTATAGTAAATGATCCTACTGGCCTAACTACTCTTTGGTTTTAGATTATATAAATTACACACACAACTGTTACAAATATTGATAGAGGTGCACATGTTAGGATCCCGTGTTTACTCCTGCGCCCTATAAGGTTCCGCTATAAAACGTTTATGTAATAGAAAAAAGTACGCTTTTCAATTGGTACGCCTTTAAATAGCCTGATCGATATCTCCAAATAGAACAGAACGAGTAGGTAATTGCTTTATTCAAAAAAGTAATACTGGCCATTTAGAAAAGCAAGATCAGTTAGGTCAGGATGCCCTTAGATTTTAAAATTCGAACAGATAATAGTCCATCTTGATGTAAGTAGGCAAACTGTCATTGCAGCAGAGGTGGAAAGCACATTTTGGAGTCAAGAAACTGCAATGATAAATGTGCACATGTATCAAACGCCGTTTTTCAACACACTTGAAAATATATAGTAACTTCTATAAGCACAATATTTAGTAAAAAGTTATTGTGAGAAATCGGTCGCGGACTTTTTCCAGGCTTTGTTGGGGGTTATCCGGCAACCAACCACATACGATAAATTGTGACAGACTGCAAAATTTTTCTGTACCTACTAAGTAATATGAAATACATCTACGTTTTACCGAGTGTGTTGAAAAAAAAGTTCCTTTGTCAGTCTTACAATCAAAAAAGCAGGTTAAATAGAATAATTGAAACAAAAAAATTCAGTATTTTATCTCATTATGTTTTGGTTCCAGTCAATAGCTACATTATTATACGATTGTATCAAACTTCACACCTGTCAATTAGCCTCAAATTGAACTCCGTGACGGATGCACAATTTTGCGTTTTTCGAATACGATAATGCCTGCCCCACACAATAGGAGCGCCGCCGTCGATGTCAGTTACCGATTAGCCCTAATGTGTGGACGCGGCATGCATGCTATAGCAAGCAGTTTATAGACCGTAAAATTCGTTGTTTATGATAAACGTTGTTGATATTGTAACATGGGAACTGAAATGATTTCTAATGTAAACGCATGTAAAATATTCACTAGAAGGTAAGCCATAAATACATGTAGATAACGGAATCCAATTTTACTGTTGAACATCATGCAGATTAACAAGGGTACTCACATGAACAAAAGATATAATAGTATGTTGATTCGTTCCGTGTAACTTTATCATCCCCGTCATCATTCTAATTTGCCCTCGGCTGGGCATAAGCCTCTCGTATCATGTACCAATCTTTACATTCTTGTGCTATCCTAATCCAGGTTCTGACTGCGATGGTAACAATGTCGTCAAGCCATCTCACTGCCGGACGACCTACACTCCTTTACCAGTCCTTGGACGCCACTTACTCACTCACACCACCGTGTAACTTACCTGCAACAAAAATAACAAATATTTAGTATAAATAGCAGGAATGAAAGTCTATGATAGACAGTGGACTGGAGACTGATATCTATGACAACGCAATGACCCTCTCATATTGAAATGGTAAAGACAGCAAGTATTCAGGTGTTACAGTTTTATCAACGAATCATGTTTTATGGTAACCTTTAAAAGGCTCTAGGACTCATGGGAAAAATATTAAACCCCTGTGATCAACATCTGCACACGGAGTGGGATGTGAGGACGTGACCTCTGAAAGAACGCCCCGGAATCCCTTTTGAGTAACGCTGATTAAGGGATATCTATGAGAAGTCTGGTCTCCCCGGAGCCTTGCCGTGCACGGCAGCTCGAGATCACTGTGCCACCGTCTTTCCTGGGATCGGTTGGTTGGCTAACAGTACTCTGTTAGAGTAGAGTGGGCACTCCCACTCTGAACACCCGTGATCCCGGAATCTCGCCTGCGTCAAACTATGCAATGCATATTATACGTATATAATATGTCCTATACCTACCAACCCGCACTGGGCCCGCGTGGTGGATTACGGCCCATACCCTCTCCTAGAGAGGAGGCCTAAGTCCCAACAGTGGGGACTTTATAAGACCGATTATGCTATGCTATGCTATAATATGACTTATGCATGAATTGTCAAATCACTGTTGTGACAATGTTAAGTTTTTGTACAATAATTATTTTATGCAATTTATTTTAATACAATATATGTACTGACTGACCGATAACGTAATTATAATTCGATGCAATTTAATTTTATGTTAATTTATTTTATTTGTGATCTAATTTATCTAATATGATTTTATTGCAATTGGAAAACTGTAAGTGATGTAAATATCAAAAAATTAGTCATGAATTTGAATAAAGAATTAAGAAGAAACCTACTACAGTAGTGTGTAGTATTTTTTTTGCAAATAAATCTATCATCGTTTAAACTTATTCTCTTAATTAACAAAACAAACACTTATCACCCCTATCAAATACAATTTAAACACTAGAAATAATTAATCAGTTAATTCAAAAGGACATTAACTTACGCCATCACGCCTCCACATTAAGATCTTAATAACTAAAGTTAACAAAACTATTATTATTCACTAACCTTTGGTCTAGTAATTAACTGAACATTTTAAGGTCGTATTACAAAAGAACCATTTTGAGTGACGTTTAATTAAAGAATGCGGTTTTTCTATAACATTTCAGTTTAAGTAATAAGTGGGAGCGAGTTACGAATTACTCGTTGACGTAATGAATAGGATATTTGAATTAAAGGCTTCAATAGTCAGAAGCTACAACGATGCGACGAATCTACCGAGAAATATGAGAATGATTTCTATGAAAACACACTACTAGGTTATGTCTGAGTATGGTTTCCGCACTTAGTCCTATGCGGACCATTGTACGTGGGCCATGGCGGCTATAACCTTAGGCGGGCTTATTTAAACTAGCCCACCTCTTCCCAAAAACAGATTAGGTCTCTCAGGTTTTTCAGTGCATCACTAAGTGGATTCGGGGATCCTAAGGTTCGTGTGCGTATTTCAGTGACAATTGTGCAGTCTAGGAGCACATGTGCTATTGTGTCCACCCCCTCCAAGCATGCTCTGCACAGGGGATTATCTATGATGTCTATTTTGTTGTTCAGTGTGCAGTGTCCGGTGATGGTCTCCGCCACTGGGCGCAGGCTGCCTCTATCCAGTCTGACGAGTTTTTGGTGAGGGCTTTATTGAGGTGTGGCATGGCCTCCTTAGCCTGCCTGCATCCCATGCAGTAGGCAGGCCAACACACTACTAGGATTAGTCAGTTGACAACAAAAAAAGTTTATAAAATCGAAAGGTCACAGTAGCGAGTTGACGAATAAGTCAATTTTAGCATCCAATTTAGTACTCGTAAGTTTTCATTCCGACTAATTACTTTACAGTTGGTAGGTATGAATTCCGTGACGTAACGCACCAGCTGTTACCGTCATATTTGCGTCAATCAATATCCTATAATAGGAAAATTTATTTATTAATACTGTGTGGTTAACTTTGCCATACTGCTGAGTAGGTTATATTGCTCTTTAGTAAAGTATATTTATTCCCTACATGATTTGAACTCAGAAATTAATGTCATCTTGTCTACTAAAAATGTTTATTTATTCATAATTCACGCACATGTACAGAGACGGACTAATATTTAAAGGCGAAATTTTAAAGTGTGAGTGTGTATGTTTGTTACTTTTTCACGCTCGAGCGACTGAATGGATTTCGATGAAACTTGATACACGGATAGACCATGTGGATTGGCACATAGGATACTTTTCATCTCGGGAGTATGTTATACCGCTAACATAAGCTAGTTATGGTATAATCATAGTTTTGTTAAGGGCACTTGTTATACTTTTACAGACGCTCACCATCATCATTTTAGCCGAAGGATCCCACTTATGTCCACTCCTGGACAGAGGCCGCCTCCGAGCCACGCCACATTTACAATTGATGTGTTTCTCATAGTGTAGCGGATTCAAGATTTAAACTAAGAAGTAACTTTCAATCGGCAAGTACCTACCCGCTTCTCTCTTCTAACTTGGACCAAACTGTTGACAAAGTGACAGTTGACGTCTCATCCGCGGCGATGCATAGCGAATGTCTTCCAACCATAGCCTAGACTCTGATGGACCGTAGTTGACAAATAGGTCAATAACCCATCGTAAAATATCTGTTGCGACATTCACACTTCACAAACTCGATTTAGGTTACGAAATAAAAATATGGGATCATGGTCTTTTAATTCTTTTTTTACAGATATAATTTACATTAATGTAAATAGATAGATAAATGTAATGTTTTTGTAGGTACACCAAGATAAAAAATACAATTTGAGCCCTAAATTTAAAAATCCAATTGGCGGAATTATTGCATTCCGCGATCTCTTTCGGCATACCTGGAATGAAAAGGCATTTGAATTGAACAGTGGTTGCACCTGGTGCAATTAGAAACAAACTTTAGGCTAACAATAAAATAGATACGTAAGAAAATAACATAAGTGTTTTAAATAATATTAGGTGATTGCGCTGTAATAGAAACGACAAGAAATTTGTAACCAAGATTTAAGTAACTCATAATATGATTTAAAAGAGTGTCAATGGAGTTTCTTGCACATTCTTCTCCTTAAAGATCTACGCTTTGGAACGTGCAATTTAGCTTAATTTTTTTTGACTGACCGACATTTTGACAAATCTAAATTGCCTGTAAATGGTCTATTTGAAATAAACGTTTCTGATTTCTGAATGCAAGAATTTAACAATATCATTTAATTTTGATTGAAGCCATGAATATTATATCAATATACATATAATATCAGAAGCTCAAGAAAATATATAATTATGAACTACTGTTGAACATTACGCTTTGCTTCATCATTATTTTTTATCTGATTAAAGAAATCATCAACTAGTATCTATATCTACCTTGAAGAAACGATGATAATACTCATATAACCATTTTTTAAAATAACTTAGCCCCATATCAGGTTTAACTGCTGTATCGTTGGTGCGTTCACAAATATGTAAACTCACATACAAAAGATACCCAGACACGGAACCACTATCTGTAGACCATATAAATATTTGGTTTGTGCGGGAATCAAAAACATGAAATGCAACGCAGCAGTCAATCGTTCGACCATTGCGCCAACCGTGCTATCAAAGTATTAAGGTAGAACTACATCATGCCCACGTGTGCGGGCCTCGTACGCCGATCTGGGCGCGTCGGGCTCCATAAATTTTATATGACAACTAGACTTGCAGAGCTACATTAGATTCATGCCACGCAATGCCACGTAACGCACAGCTACGTACAAATCAGGCGTGGTCCACGTGTGAAGCGGTCTAGTGTAGTTCTCGCTTTACATTTCATACCTGCCAAATGGTGCCTGTCTTTCTTCGATATGTAAGTGTTACATTGATAGCAAAGCATTAAACGAAGGGAAATTAATATTTCAATAAATATCTACCTCATCATCATCATCATTAATATTCAAATGAATATCTACCTACAGCAATGTTAGTATAATTATTATTGTTATTTCATCTGAGTGACAGCAAGGGCTCTTTGCATTACATTTAGTAACTACCTCAAAAAATAGCATCTGTTTATACTGTCAATGAATGTTATCAATATCGTCAATGATGTATAAATATATTATAATAATAATTCTGAATTTCAAACAAGATGCATCTCAACAGAGATTAGCTGAGATACGTATTTGACGCAGTAGATATAATAGTGCACAAGTGTGTGCGGAAACACAAGTGCACTCTTTGTTCCTATACTCGCAGAGGTCGATAGGTTGGCCCTCCATCACGACCGGAGAAGGAACAGGTGCAGAACCAATCGATTTATAAGCATTCCGAGGCACGGAGGTGGCACACCACCTTCCAGCTTCCAAACTCTGAGCTGTTTAATAGAAAAACCTAATAGGATTTTTTGCCCAAACTGGGAATCGAACCCAGGACACCGCGCTCTACGGCTGCACTTGCGACCACGAGACCAACGATGCAGTTAATAAATTCTTATAGAATAAATAAACCCTATCATTCTCAAATATCGAGCATCACCGCTCAAATAAAATAATAAAATATATTGAAATATTAGTTCTAAATAGAACCAAGTGATACACGAGCAATATCAAATAGAACATGGACAAGAACATTTCTTACCTAATTCAAAACTAGTAATAGATACACGATCTTGTATTACATTGAGCTCGTACTAATAAAAACTTACACTTTTTGTTGACATCGTAACAATAGACCATTTGTCGCCGGATTTATTTAAAAGCAACATTTTGTTGAAACCGATTCGCTTTGCTTCCAAACCGGATACGAAGCCATTTACAAACATCAAAAGAAAATGCTATATTTATCAGTAAAGGCCTGAAATAACTTGAATAGATTTTCTGTAGTCTGATATTGAAACTGATTTGGACGTACTGAATGTGGGAGATATTTAAGCAAATGAAGAAAATAATGTTGTTGCCGATAATTACGAAGAACCACAGGGTCATAAAGATTTGAGCGGACCTGTCCAAACAGTACAAGTACTTGTCAGATATCGTGTATCTCAACTCAAGACTACTAAAAAACAACTTGGTAGTATATCAGAAGAGGCATATGAAGAACCAGACAAAGAATGGACTATTTGATAATTATGAAACAATAAACAGGTAGCTCACAATGGACCTCATCACAACGCTTAAAGTCACCCAAAGGGCAATAGATAAGACTGTGCTCGGAGTTTCCTTGCGCGATAGAATATATAGAAATCAGGAATAAAGATATCTGCAGTAGAACCACCGGCACAGCCCAAAGAATTGCCAAACTAAGGTGGCAGTAGATACATTGCTCGCAGGATAATATTGCCGAAAAGTTCTGGAGTAGTGACCCCGTACAGCAAGACGCAGCGTTGGAAGGCCTCCTACAAAGTGATGATGATACGACGGATGCGAGACGCACGATGATGGAATAGGTGTACTAGCCAACAGTAAGAGATCTTTCTAAAATCCAAAGAAGTAATAACAACCAGTAACCTTTGAACTGAAATTCCTATATTCAAAGTAGAAATTAATACAACGGACAATAACTTCCCACAATTAAAATACCATCTGCGTAAACAAGATGGTTCAATAAGTGAGTAATAAATAACAAATACACACATAAAGGCTAGGTTAGGGCATCAAACGGTCCGATTGGAAATCTAATCGCATGCACAGCAAGGCATCATTTGAAAGTTACACGGAGTCGCTTTCCAACGTCTTCAACGATTAATTAGCCCGTTCGTCTTTGTACACATGATTACTAGACAAATGTGAGAAACTTACGCCTTGAAAGTGAAATTCGTGAACCTAAGTTAGAAGAAGGTTGTGTAAGTTCGCAGGGAAAGGGAGACTATGCTGAAAGTTTTACTTTTATAACAATAGATCCCAATTAGTCACAAGTGATAAAGATGTGTAACTTATTTGACCACAACTGTTTTCAAAACAGCGAAGGAAAATATCATGTGGAAACCGGCATATCCTAGAAGCAATTTAAAGACATGTGACATCCACCATTCCTTCTTCCAAAGAAGAGGCCTGAGTTTCAGCAGTAGGTACATTACAAGGTACTGATTATGCTACAACTAAAGTGTTTTAAGATATTTAACCATCAAATTGAGCTTTGCACAAGCTCAATTTGATGGTTAAATATCTTAAACAACAACAAAACAAGCATGGCAATAAAAATTGTAAAAGAAGACACAATTTGGTGACAGACTATCATTACTTTTTGCGCCGAATTATAAATGCATACAGTTTTAATAAAGCCTAGCAAATTTTATCGATACGAGAAAAAAAAATACGTCTTACCCAAGCAGTATTAGCTATAGAGTGTAATAGAACCGACTTGTTAGCGAATAGCACGACTATCATTAAGTAGCCTACTTCCCACCGACGACGGCACATCAACCTGCTGATACACTTTTGTTTTCCAACATTGAGGATAGCAAATATAAAATTACTTGGGAAAAGTCTAGTAGATATATTGGTAAGAGTTGATGCTTGTATATGGTAGGAACTGATGTTGTTGTTGCCACGGGCTTGCGGATGGCGAGCAATTGGTAGCTCGCTGCCTGGCCGTCTGATAAGGACCAAGGCCGTGTCGACGCGCGTTGTGTTCAACGCGTGCCTCAAAGAGATGTCAGCGCTCCCTATCCCTACATTTTGATAGCCTTAGCAGGTATCGACCTGCTAGGGCTATCAAAATATTCAAAGAATTGCAGTGGCCTTGGAAAGCAAACAACTGAAGGGACACAGTTGGGTTTTAGTCAGTAAAAGTCACGCAGACATATACGCCCTCTCACTTCACTCAGAGCGGGAGAAATTATTTGATGATATCCCGTTTAAAAATTTTTTTAAAGGATTGGATGATAAAATCAAAATCCAATAAAATTCAATGGCATTCCACAGGCAAAAGTTATTCGCAGAAAATTACATCGTGATTCAAAATATGTAGTTTAAAAAACACGACGATAACAGTTATGAAGATGTGGCCTAATTACTTAAACGATGGTGTGAAGGTAAACGCGAGTTCGAACAAATTAAGTGATTAAGATATCGATATTACAAGAGAGATTTTCGCATTTGAATATTCATAACAAGCCGTTATAAAGTAATCAACTACCGAATTCGGAAGCAAATAAATCCTCGAAAGACTTGTATAAATTGATCACTAACTTTAAAAAAAGAGAAATGCTACAGTCGACGTCTTCATTTTACAAGAAACTGTAATCAATGGTCCTAAATCACGGCACATTGAAAATTGCACAATGCTCATCAAACAAAGCTACATCCCACACGGCCATTATAACGATCCATTGAAATCAGCTTCTAATTAGGTATTACATACAACCTGAATGGCCATGTATGAGACTCCGTCCCATTCAAACGTTATCCGATAACACTTTAATTAGACTGATGTAGAAATCTTGTGACGTGCTTGAGAATTAGCTGTCAAAAGATTAATTAAATTTAACAATATCCGCTGAGGAAGAGGGTGTTTTTCTCGCTTATGTAATTTGATCGCAGGTTAAAAGCTGGTTATATGAGCTTTTTGTTCAGTGAGTCTGTAAACGCTGCCAGGTTTTTTTCAACAATATAATCAAAATACAATATATAGTATTTTAAGTGATGGTTGACGCTACAATTTACGCAGTGTTTGGACAACTAGTGTAGCTCGTTCGATTCCCGTACAGAACAATTTATTTGTACAGCCTACAGATAGTTCTTCCTGGTCTGGGTGTCTTGTGTCTGAGCTTGTGAACGCACCCACAAGACATAGGAGTAATTTCTAGAGCAAAACAAACGTCTTGATTTTTTTTTTTTCAAATTTCCGTGGGTGCTATATTTAATTATACAAAATGGTTTTATCAGTTTTTACAATGCACAATACAGCACTACAATGAATATCCTTTTCAATATAATCAATTACACTGACAGATACGGCATCACTATTAATGTAATCAATCCCACATGTACTGTTTTAAAAGCATTAACCTAAATAACTGTAATTAACAAAACGTAATCAAATACTGACATTTCCTTTTCAGTAGATGTCTGCAATGAGTCTATAATATACTTCAATTTGCGCAACTTTATTGATATAATTGCATTGGAATACAGGGAACGTTTGAAGCCTACACTGTACTTTCAAAATCTTGAAGTTTTGAGGCTTGGCACTACCCACTGGCGCCCATATTAGGTATAAAATACCATAAATCTAGGAAATCATATTGGTTGATCGATCAATGAATTGGTAATAAAACTTTAGAAACATCAACCTTTGGCACCATGAGTAATCGATTCGCATGTTTAGTTATGATATTATTGAAATCGGTTTTTTATAAGGTGGGAAATCATAAAATAACTCCTACTGCTCTGGATGGAGTGAGAGTGCAAACCACACGTGTTTCTTCAGATACCCTCTGCGATCCAGGGCTGCAATAACTCTTTCGAATGAATTCGTAGAATTAAAATGGATCTAACGCGTTAACGACAATATATTATAACGAACTGCGCGTCTCCGGCAATTCGCTGTAAATCTGCTACTTCCTACAGTTTATCTTAAACCAACAGCTTCTCAGCAAATTACATAAGTAATGAAAGTCCTCCATCACTCCCTGTCAGAGTCCCTGCAATCTGCTTATCTCCATCGATTGAGATCAATTCAAGTCGCCGAGAGGGCACCATAACTCCAGATTTAATAAAATCCAGGCTTGGAGAGAGCTAGGTAAAGTGTTAGGGGCAAACGTTTGCACAGTCATTATTTTGTTAGCGATTTCAGTGAAAACACTTGGAAACTGATCAAATTACTAGTTACGGATTTATGAGCAGTTGGATAGATAGTTACGTACGCATTTGCTGCACTTATCAATTTTCATCGTTTACATGTTCTGTGGCCAGTAACTTGTATTTTCTTACTTGATTCCAGGAATCCGGTAGTAATTCTGATTTAATTTTCTGATATATCGTGTGCAATATTTCAAAGTGATGATTGTACATTAGAGTGAGTATTGGTAATAGTCATGTTAAAAGATTGTTGCTTGTAAAAGGAGGTATCATAAATTAATAATGTTACTGGTCATAATCACATCAACCTGTAATAGCGTGTTATGATCCTAGCATAGTCAATTTTATACTTTAGCTTCTAATAGCACTCACTTTAATCGGCAATATATGACAGTCATATAAATTAAGTACGACACCTTAACTGTAAGAGAAAACTGATGGTTTATAAAAGATTTTCATCTTCCCTTTCGTTACGACAGTCAACTTGTATAAACGCCAACAATTTCCTTACTGGAGTGTTGTTCAATTCATTTAACAGGGACATTAAAGTGTATTGTAGCCCTTATCGGCAGAGTTTCGACACACTATGCCTTCGTGAGACAAATCGTCTCGCCTATTCCCCCGACACCAGAACATGCAATTTCTCCTGATAGTTCAAAGATAACTTCAGTTAGACTGTAAAATATATTCTAGACTATGTTTTGGTTCCCGTTGGGTGTTCCAACTATTGCGTCAATGCACACAGTTCTTTGAATTCCTTTACCTTGGTCGTTACTTTTGTTGGGTTTTGTAATAAAAGGTTGTATTGTGAATGTGTTGTGACCGCAATGTGCAACGGATGTCAAAGTGAATAGATCACTAAAAGCATTATTTTTTACATCAGAATTTAATTGACCACCCAGTGAGATTACATATTCAAATCGTGCTTTACAATGGAGTAATGAGCGGATCTTCTTTGGACTATTTAGTATGGCTTTAATTATTAGTTGTAGCGAATAATTATGCTTGATGAAGAAGTGATAAGAAAACTATGAGATATACTAGAAATAAATATGCCTATCTTTAGGCATGTAAGATCTATATCAAAGGTAAAGAAATTACTTTCAATTAATTACCATATCCACATTTTACTGGAAAACCTATGCAAAACGGTACTATGTCCTAGCAGGAAGCGTGGACAAGCCAGTTTAATAGCAGAGGAAGCTATCAAGTTGTCGCTGCTGAACTATTAGCTACTACATCGATAGATAGATTTATGTAAGCCCATCGCGACGAAAATAGATGGACGAGATTCTGCCTTCGAACGTCTATGACTTTTAAAGACATAAATGGCTGGAATGGTAATTGACGATGATAGTCTAATCTTATTAGCGATTGAAAAAGATATGGGGAAGCTGATGACACTCAGAATCTTGAAAATATTTTTTTAGACATTCCTGAAATCTGGTTCTATCACATCTCACTAATATTATAAAAGCGAAAGTTTTTGTATATGTATTTTTTACTTCTGCACACTCACGGATTTGGTACACTAGTAAAACATTTCCATAAATAGGACATAGTATACTCTTTATTTTATGAGTAAGTTCCCTTGGGTGGATTTTGAAACTGTGAGCTGAAGCTTGTATTTTAATAAAGGTACTTACACCAATACGAACATGTTTTATAAGAACTAGATACATTATAATGAGGGTAATTCATTCTTGATACCTTATCAAAATCGAGATACTATAAAAGATAAACTTAATAAAACCAGACCAACCAAAAATGTTCATCATCTCAAATCAAATCATTGGTCATCACGAAGCAGCGATGGCCAAAACAAAGGGAAAGGCAGACGTTGCTTCATAAATGATAGCTTTGTGATCCAAAACAATACACTCCTACGCTTGTTGCCACACATTAATATAAAGTTTGAAGCATTTGGAACAAAGGCAAACGATAGTAAAATGTTAACAGGACCAGAAAGCCCTTTACGAACGCCAAGCATCATTGGTAATGAGAATTCTACGTGATTTCGTTTAAGTTTACTCATTAAACAGGCATGTTTACTACCGAACTTTACCGTTGAGAGTACTTTAGCATTTGTAATGGAAAATTCATATGACATGCAAGAACATTTCTATGCGAATGATAGAGCATTAGGAAGCCAAATCTTTGTGTTCTGTTCTGATGATATTGAGTCAACATTCAGACTGCAATAACTGTTGAAAATATTTATTCTTCGCTACCTAGAATTTGTATTCATTCGCGCACGAACGTGTGAGTTTAACCTAGTAAAAGTTCTAAATCTAGCCAACCTATATTGAAACACTCAACAAAATTCTGGTCCACTTCCTTAAAGCACTTAATTCACACTAAACTTACAATTTAACCATTCATTAGTTTTTACTAACAGTCATTAATCTACCTGCAGTTAGTTTTACGATTGTAAACGCTGCATTGCAAGCCTTAATTAATGTTAACCGACTTTTAAAGTCACGCAATCTTTCCAAGGTAAAAATAGAAGGCTGTGTGAACTTAACCCTGTTATTTGTGAAAATCTCTGGTCTGAATCACGTAGACGTTAGTCAGTTGTTATTCACCAGCAGCGAGAAATAGACGGAGGATAATATACTGATATAGTTGATGACACGTAATATTAGTGCAGCAGATAGGATGCATGAGATCACTCTGGATATTAATAATGGAGAGGTAGCTGCTGGACAAGATATAAACTCTTGGGTTTAAGGATTGTTCAAATGAGTTACTGTAGATCTGGAACGCAAAAGGCAAGTGAAGGTACACAGGTGAATTTAAGTGAGTAACAGTCTGACACATCCTTTCACGCCACCCAAAGCGGGAGGAAACATTTAATGATATCCTACGTAAAAAAATATCAACTTTTGTATCGACATCGACACATATGACGGCACGATTGGCGTAATGGCTGAGCGATAGACTGCTGCGCAGTGTGACGTGGGTTCGATTCCCGCACGGAACGAATATTTGTATGATCTTAAAGTAGTTGTTCCGGGTCTGGGTGTTTGTGTTTGTGAATTTCTATGTTTGTAAACACACCCACTATAGAGGAAGAAATTCCTAGTTTGGGGCAAAGATTAAAAAAAAATTGTTTTCTTATTTTACTTTATAATTATTAGCACATTGAAGAAAGAGAAAAAAAACGTGTTGCGCCAACTCCAAATAAGATGGGACAAGGGCAGGAAGATGATGATGAATCAACAGCACATTAACTTTACAAACAAATAAAGCATAGAAACAACCCATATTAGTATAGATATCAAATTCATATAAAATGATGAGTCTTCCGTTTTGTTTATCAGATTTAGACCGCGACGCCAATATTTGGATATGATAAGGATGGTTTACCCGGTCTACTGCTTAAACAAACATTATGTGTTTGCTCGTTACTATCACAACCAATAAATATGGGAAAAAATAGTTGATCGTTGCATGACGAAATTGAAGGTGCCATGTGAAAATTGTATCGGCAGAGTCAATAAGGAAAGTGGGATAGTGGTACAGTAGGCAGTGGAAGTAAATATTGATATAATTCTTCAAGAAGTGACTGCAAGATTTTGTACACTTGGTTTTGATTTTAGCTGAACAAAATATCTAGAGAAGTTTCGTAATTGGCGAAAGTTATTCCAGAACACAAAAAAACAAAATGTTGCTTTACCGAACATATGAAAAAAGTCTGCTAATTCTATTATTTATCAAAATAAAAGATTAGCAATGAAATAGGAACATGTTAGTAAATAATGCCGCTATTACAATTAAACGTAGTTTTATACGACACCATTACCAAGCAACCGATCAAATTGATATAATGAAATCAAAGCCCAAGATAAGAAAGTGTTATTTAATGTCTAAGTTACAACTGGAACTAACAATACCTATGCCAAGTCAAATGAGGTAAATAGGTTACAACAATGCTAGTAGATATCGATCGGCAGGCAATCGTATATTGTTGTAATCTTTGAACCCGCCATTGATGTATGGGACTCCAACCGGTAATCATGTATTGTGAACAAGGTGCAATTCTACCGTGATAAGCCATAAGGGCAAGGAGAAATTGACTAAAATAGGAAAGACTGGAAAGACAAGAATAGTAGACAAGATATTTTCTGTAGTAAGAAAGAAAACGGAGGCCTACGTGAACTAAGCGAAATGTTCAATGGTTTCTTTGTAACGAAAAGTAAGATTTTTTTCATAGTCGCACAGAAGTGAAAAGACAAGAGTTAGTCTTGGCCTTGGGCCACTATTAGAAAAAAACTGTGCTATATTCAAAGGCGTGAGTGACAGTGTTCTAGATATTGATGAAAGAAAAACCTGAAAAGTCACTGCGTCGTAGTCGTATCTCAAGTCTCAATCGTTTTTCTATAACAAAGTTGCGTTGCTTAGGAGTACGTGTTGAAACTCAAATATAAAAGCGTGATGTTCTGTTGGTAAGAGAAAGGAAATAAAAAATAATCTGTAAGTAGCGGATTTTAAATGATGTAGAAAATGTTAATATTTACTGCACAGACTGAGGTCGGAACGTTGGCTTACTTTGTGACTACGTAGCGTGCTGCTGATGCATCACGGTGCATTGATGAAATTCACATTGTAGCGGAAAGCTCAGACCACTTTATACTAAAAAGTTGAACAGTCTATTCTCAACATGAACTCCTAAAAATATTACCCATTCACTAAGTAGTTAGAAAGTTTAGTATGCATTTGTCTAGCTAGATTCTAACTAGACAAGTGCTAATAAACTGAGTCTTTTAGTGAAAAGTGGGATGTTCTTATCCCCTGGAAGAAATCATTCGTGGTTTAGATTTTGCTATACCTTGCTAACTTTTCTTAACCAAGCTTTCGGCACCGCCAAAAAAATATAAATAGGCTTCAAATGAAGTTCAACATTGACGAAAAGTGTGACCATCAGTGGTCTGAAAGCCATCAGAGGCACATCCGACAAAAACTGACCTAGTCTGGATAACAACTGACTGCAACAACGTAGCGGTACATTCAGATTACATTTAGAGTGATGCCGCTTTCGGCTCGCATTGTTATACGCTTTTTAGTTCGCGGGTAGATCGTAACCGCTGTGTGGGTGACTCAATCGCTTCCACGAATTGTGTGCGGTGAACAGAAATGATGCTGAGTGCTGAGAAAAGCCTTGGTTTGTAACTACTTTAAGATTTCCGTCATTTTGTATTTGCAATTGCATTTACATTGTTATTTGTGTCTATATTTTAAGCAGTCAACTACTACCTGCTAGCTTCTCTTAATAGCTAACAAATTAATGATAATGTACGACGTATACTTTGTATATCTATCCGGATCTTTTTCGGTCACCAAATACAGAAACTATCTAAATTAGGTCACTCAAATCAGTGATGTAACAGTTAACATTATAATCAATGCATCAATTTTAATCACTGATACGGATATATTGCAAGACCTACAAACATATTACCAAAACAGTTATATCACAAACACACGCATTCGTTACAACCATTTAATTTGAAAGTAATAACCATAACACTCATAACCTATCACTCAGCTCTTAAAAGCCCAATTGAACCAACAAGAGGTGAATTAAAAGTAAAAAAAGAACAAAATCGCGTTTATAATAAAGCAAAACAAATGGCAACGAAACTCGCGGAGAATTGGGGCGTGAAGAGAACGTTGCAACAGCCGGATCCGAACCCAAGCACGCACATATTCACCAATATCTTGGTAATAATATATGGGAAAATACACTAATTGGCGACAGTGTACATACCAAATTTCAGGATGTAAATGTCGACTTGGAACATGGGCCTGCCCATGCAAAACGTCTGAATAACGATGGACACATGGAAATGAAGAATCGTAGTCAAACACAAATTATTGGGGTTAATAATGGTTATATTTTAGTAAGCCACTTAAAGTGCCCAAGGTTTCCCTTCCACTGATGTCGCTATATACGTGGCCACCTACCCAAATATTTTGAGGGAAAAACCATCGAATCGAGAAGAAGCTGCTGATCCAAATAGGAATATTGATGTAGTCTTACCAAGTAATGAAACGAACACAGAAAGTTTAACTATACAAACAGTTTACAAATGCAAAGCAGCTGTTGGTAGTTAGTAACGAAACGATACGGGTTAAGTAACTACATATATGATCGAACACATGTCGGTTTCGTCAACGAACAAACAGCACTGCTAACTACACTAGATAGAAATTACATAGTTTCTGGCGAAGAAGGCCAAGTATAAAATTAATGGGATTTCATACGCGGTCAAGTTTATTTGCATTAATTAATGTATCTGTCAACGATAATAACGACAAAACACTGGCTTTAGTATTAAAATTATCTTAATGTTTGGAATTCCATTTAAGGGGATATTTAAAGACACAATTACTAACACTTCATGACATCATCAGTTACAGCTTTTCTGTGAGAAGCCAGGTAGGTAATATATAAAAGAGACATTTATGAGTAAAATGTAGATTAAGTAGCTCAATTATTTCTTAAACACCTGTCTAGGATTTCGTTTAAATCATCTAGACTAGACCAATAAAATCATGCCTTAAAGATAGCTTTATCCCCATAAAAGATAGTTGAATAGCAGTAATAAATTTTGTTAAGTGATAGGTAAACTTTAATATATTTATGTTTCAAGTAATTTGTTTTTTTTTTTTAATTGATATAAACCAGTACTTGACTGCGATCTCACCTGATGGTAAGCAGTGAGTGATGCAATCATTGATAATAAGGCGCACTAGTTTATTAAGAGTCTATTCACTCTAGCCTTGAAGAGACCTAAATTATAGTTGGATGGGAAGACCGCAGCAGGCAAATTGTTCCAGCCAGTATATACGTTTGTGGTATTATAGTTATCCTTGCAGATTTCTGTTTAATAGCCAAAGTAGTCATAAAATCTCATTAATTACAATAATACCATGTTCTAATTCAACGGATTGAGGTACCTGTGGTTTCTACTCCTAAGCTAAGTTCTATTGCTGCAGGATTATTCGAAAGAGTCACCACGCCCATCAAGAAGGATCTCGCTCCACCCAGACGCGGGAGAAATTAGTTGATGATAAAAAAAGCTGTGTTATATTTTCAAGCTGTTGTATTTGTTGATTAAGGTGTTCCAAACAATATCCCAAATAGCATGGTATAAATCACAATAGTTCAATTAGTAAACATAAATCAGAATGATCAATAGGTCAGTGAGTCAACTGTCCAAATCGAGTACGAATCGAATAGCAAACCAGCAAGAATCACATAGTTGTTTATATTTAGTGTACTCTAATTACTCTAAAACCAATAAAAGGGCGATTCAAATAATCGTAAAAATTTACTATCTAATTTCAATCATTAATCGGTATTCCATTTAAAATCGTCTTTATGGCAACTCTACCCTTAATAACTAGATATTTTGAGTTACATTCAAATTAACTACATATTGTTTTAGTAAATTTATCTCTAAGTTTAGGGTTTGGATTTATTGCTGGATAGTGAGAAAACTGTCTTATTAGACGTACCTACCTTACTATTCTGTAATCCCCAGCTTTGAGTTTAAATTGATTTATAACTTGACGCTATGTGCCTTCTTCTTTCTTTGCAAATACATATCATAAAATTCTTCATAATTTTTGTATGTGTAAATAAATTCACAAATATTTAAATAGTTGTGTACAACCTCTTTGGAAAGTTATGAAGAAAATAAACGTCAGCTGTCAATCACAGCTCATCGGTTATCGCTAACAGATGGGCACTCCGTTTTAGGGCAATCATTTCTCTAGTCGTGTCAAAGAAAGTACCATAAATGTGCCACACATGCAGACGAAGAATATATTACATTTGATTAGTGTTGGCTAATTTTCTATGTATTGATATACTGGGTATCTATGCAACAATATTCTTTATTGAATGACTTTTATTGATGACTTCAGTGTAATTGTGCTGCTTTTGTCGATGTCAATGTGCCATGTGGTTTAAAATTTTGAAAGATTAGAAGCAGCCATTGGTGTATAAGGAACATCACAAATATGAAATTCCTGACTTACTGAAGAGATTCAAGTAAAGATAAATAAATCTTCACTAGAATTGTCCCCAGAATGGATCATTTGCTGTTGCTTGATTTTGATGAAATGAATGTTTATCATTCCAATCGGCTGCAAACATGATAAGATTCTGATTAGATATATCAATTTGTACGTAATTCATAAAACTTACCTAATATTTTGTATCATCGCACTAAACGCGAAATGCTCGTTCCAGTTTCGTCGTGGTCCGAATGGTGAAGATAAAGATCCAATGTAGAATCATATGTATCGCTTTCAATTGTTTAAAATACTTCAAAATATTTTTGTACTTCGTTTATAAGAGCACTTGTTGCAGGTCACTTTGATATTTCGATTGTTCGTCTAAAAACGGAACGTTATGAATGTCCTTTTGGTACAAAAATGTTAAACAAACTAGTTTCTAACATGCAGAGAAAGCATTAAATTTTTAGTTTGGATAAAATCCAATAGATACACGAAACATTCCAATGCCGTAAAACATTTTTATCGAAACTACATTAACGGACATCATCCTTAACGGTCCAAAAAAGGAGAAAAAAGCAAGGATGCGGGCGCCTTTACAAATTCGATTCAAATTGAAGCTTATTGTTTAACACATAAAGCTTAGGGAAAGATGAAAGAATTAACACAACAAGCCCCAAGCAGTGTCACCTCGGTTACTTTATGTGCAATGTTTTTGAAAGTTAATTTACTAACAATAGAGCATAAACTTGCCACATAACGATGTTACAGCTGCTACAAGATCAGAATATTCACAAATAGGTACAAAAGAGAAAACATATTAATAAGCTGAAGCAACGTCAGAATAAAATGAAACAAGAGAAATGCAATGAAATCGAGACCACGGACGAAAAACACCACAAACAGCTCATAAAAAGTAGATGTCTACTGGACGACCCACATAATTTAAAGCTTAAAGTCATAAAAATGGCAATTAAGTCTAGAAATGTTGATAAAATAAGAAAATATACAATGCTGGTAACATTTTTCTAAGCGAAGTAATTGGCCAGTGTCATAACAGTCGAAAGTCAACGATCAGTTCACAAAGCAGAAAATGAAACACATGAAACTGTGGCTTTCAATTCGAGGTGAGTCATCAACGCCAGTTGTCTGCTTAATGACGTATAATTCAATTTCACTAATAGTTAGCAAGCGATCAAGCGTTTCAGACACAAGTATAATTAAAACCGCCTTGCAGTTTCAGACATGTATAAACAAATATTTAATAAATGAGTGGCATGGTGGACAGTCAGTCAGGAAGTTCACTGATCTCCAATTTTTGCTTTCTTCGATAGAAGTAATACATTTACACGTGACAAGTTGGAGACTTGCCACCTTCAGATTGCGTAACTAATGGTACTTGCAGCTTCAATACATACGCCATGACTCACAGGAAGTTTCAGATTAGAAGCGGTTAAATTGTAATAAAAAAAAAGACAAAAATTACTCAATTGCTAGTACAGGTGAATTGGGTAATTTGAAACTAGATTGCAAGTTTCTGTTAGATAAGAGAATTCATGCAGACAAGATGCAAAAAATGCAGCCGATGAAGTCACGTCTAGGAGAGAAGCGAAGCGTGTAGCGACTGATGGAAAAATAACAAAATTCTTAGCAATCGCTACTGATACGGTGCAAGCTGACAAACTCGAAGATTTACAGGCAACAGTGCTAAAACAAAGATATTGTTGGTGCATGGATGCAATTAGTAAGTTTCATAGTAAATTAACGGCGCCAGTTGAACTGCCCACACATGACATGACAAGATGTTTACATTAGTTATGTGCAGTTAACTACGATTAACTGATGTTTATAAATAGAGATTGTAATTTACTGTTAACTTTGGACATGATGGGACGGTTTATGCAAGATAAACAATTACTTTGTGTGGTAACGGATTTCCACATGCGAATTGTTTGTGAAGCTGCCGCTTGTGAACACTCCAGTGATGAGTAACAATGATAGCCTATTTACGACACGGGTGTTATTAATCAAGTATTAATAACTCTTGAGCAGGTTAGTCACCAAACAGTCTACGCTCAAATGCCAGTTAGTAACCAACTAGATATGTTAATTATTGCAACGAGCAAAGCTTTACAAGGTGCGCTCAGGATACCAGTAACCTCGAAACAGAAAGTCGGAATGCATCGACATCGCATTAAACGGTCAAGGTGAATCTGTCTAGTGATTGGACAGATTAGTCAAAGATGCTAGCCATTCATTATATCAAACTAGATTAAGATAAACAAAAGTAACACGACTGATTACATTTTTTATAGATAACACCATTTATTGACACCACAAAAAAACAAACTTAAAAATAATGATGATGTAAGGAAATTAACTGAAGTCGCAGTCTTCAAAAGAATACCTACAGATGCGTCGAAATTCGTTCACGAGAAAGACGCCCGCATATAAGTCAGGATAACCACAGCCGAACCGCACTCGCAAACTGGTTTCGGTGCACTATTATTATTAAAGGCTCGTGCCAATATACGGGTGGAAACGTGCTCCAACACAATACAGTTAACAAAGAAATATAAAACTTAAATCCGTAACAAAATTACTGCAAATTTTTATACCAAAAGGACACAAAACTCAAGACGTCTGAGAAAATCCACACGGTGTTACTTTTCATTTGCTTTTAGTTGTTCGAATTCATTACATGCATTCACTATCACATCCATTAATAATAAGGCACTTGTCTAAACGTTAGATTATAAAAACAGTTCAAAAAGTGTGTTAAAATAAATTCTCGAGTTGAGCGCAACGAACTGCCTGCGTCAGTCGGCCGCGCACAGAGCCGGCGACTCGCAAACTGTTCCGTTCCGTTTCAAACTAAACATCAACGGCCACGCGGAGTGCGCCCTACCTTTCTGTCTCCCTCACTATCAAGGAATTCGTCAGGCGAGAACGAGACGGTCACCAGTCAAACGTCGTTCGAGTCTTATCGCAGGATAAACTTTACAGCGACGTGAATAGTTTCCGAGCATTAGCCAGAGAGGAATGGGGCGATTACTTTTTTTGTGTATTTCGCAGGACTTTTTTCTTGTCGAATGTTGGATCGGTTTGAACTTCTATTTTTGCTATCGGAGCGCGTTTGAGCGGAACGAGAGGCACGAGACAGAGTTTGTTCGGAACGGAAGCACGGCGATGAGTGACCAAGGATTCTCGGAAGTCTGCTTATAATTAACATATCCTCGTTGATAGATGCAGTAACAATTCAGTCCAGTTCAAGGCCATGCAGATGCCGTATTTTCAAATTGAGAGCCCACATTACATCAATACAAAATAACATCGTAAAATTCAGATACACGATTCAATATTAGCAAAATCTCGAAACGAGCAACTCACGATTTTTGCTTTAAGTGGCTGCAAGAACGCATGTATAAGCGCTGACCTCAATTCAGATCTGCTATCTAAAGAGATCTATAGTTATCGACGAAATAACACATCATAAATAAGGTGCTCGGTAGAATTAGATCATCGCAACATGCTTTTAGTGGCAATAACATAACAATACAGAGGCACAAAACAAATAATTTTTTGAGGAAAATGTTAATCGATATAAACCAGAATGAAGCGTTATGAAACATTTGTAATAACAATACAAACATAATAATTCGTCACATAGAAGTGTTATATCGGAACGATTGTCTTGTATACTGAGTTACACAACACCAGAAACGATAAATATTTATCTAGTATTAGTTTCGTTGGTGCGTCAAACGACAAACATCACCTACATAACGTTAGAAACTAAAATTAAGTCGGTTAAAAAAGAACGTTTGTGGCCTTATTTTTGTAGTATTGCATTTCATTTATTGTCAAAACAAAACAGCCTTCTAGGAAGTTGTAGCAAATTAAACGTATTTTTCAAATTAATTGCAAGACGCTTGTATAATTTAAACGCAATGAATTGTACAGGACTGTACTTGGTTAAAAATACATTGAATTTAATTTATGTATCGCAATGGGTATTAAGATTAAAATTGATACTATAATTGCTCACTTAGACTGTAATTCACGATTGGTCATGAGGATTTTGCTACGGTTCATAAGCGTACTATGTCATCCATGTAGTTTACTTTTAAATTTAAACACACATTTCTAATAGCTTTTTTTCCGAACAGCTTCCATTCTGACAAATATGGACATTAAATAACATTTATCCGGAAAGGAAATCTCGTAAACAATCATTATAAAAAACTACTGGGGAATGTCGCTTGGAATTGTGTGAAAGAGAAAAGCGTAATTGGCAATCAGATGGACGGCTTTCTCTCACAATACGTTACATATTGTGTAGGATGCCGGAAACATCTTCGGGGCAAGCAATGACCGTCCAAATCACGAAATCGTCAATGCAATTTATAATGACTTATTCAATTGAATCATTCTGATTAGCTCTTTTGTCAATTCTATTACCATTGTTGCCAATAAACATTTGAATAAGAACTAATTCGAGAAATAATATGCATGAGAAGATCTTATTCATTTTATTATTTTATAATTTGGATCTCCTGTCTGTTTGACGGAAGCTATAATGGTGCTATCACAACATGATGAGTTACGTAATCCGTTGCATTAAAAGCGTTATTGTTAATTTGATCAATTTGATTCTTCAGTGGTAGAACCTTATATTTTTCAAATACGTTGTGGTTGGACTAACCATATTCTTTGTAAAGCTGTTGATGATCAAGTGAAGGGTATTCTGGTACGTAATCTAAAAGAGATCTGTTCATTACGAAGGGATAATAAAAAGAGCCCAAATGTTACTCTGAATGCCAGTCATTCATGGTTATTGACATACGAAACAGAAAGTTTATGGGTTTTTAATGACTACTTTATATCTAGACTTTGAGGCCAAAGCATTGAAATAGCAATAAATAAATAAAAAGAACAATATTATAAACATTATTATGCAGGAAGGACCAACTCAATGATATATTGTAAAATTATACTGCAGCTACATAATGAAACGAAATCAGACCAATGAATTGTGCCCTTAGTACAACAAGCCTTTGAGAGATAAAATTTATGTCAAGTAAATGAATAGAAATAATAAACTGACAGAAAAACTTTTAACTTAGTACTTTCTAGCAATGAGAACAAAACTGTTCAATGCAAGAGATTGATTCTTTAACTCGAATCGGGATTGAACACAATGAGAGCCGAAAGAACTGCCAAACTTTCTCCAAGCCCTTTCAAGTAAGTCTTGAAAGATAAATCAGTTTTTGTACCAACAAATTGATATATTTCAAAATATAACACACTACTTTAATCTCAATCGATCATTCCAAGATTCAAAAGTTAAAGAAGAAAATGAATACAATTTGAATCTCAACAATTTAAGATTCAATTCAATACAGCTCATCGGATCCTATCAGTTATGTAATGCAAGATAATTCTATTATTCACTCCATGTGCGGTTCGATAAACTAAAAGGAACGTGATTTCAACACAAATCACTTTGAAAGTGACGAAATAATTATAGTCAATTCTTGTTCACTGGAAGAAATACGTACGTAACAAAGAAAAACTCCCGAGCTATTATATTATTATTACTACTAACATTGAAAAATTCTTGTCACGATGTTGTTCTCTCTTCCAAAATAAGATTGTAAATCCTGAAAGCAACGTCTGCTGAAAATAATGCTTAACTTACAAACAAAGATCAAAACATGCATGATGCATCGCTGAATGAGGAACTGTCAATTTTGTCGCGTGTGACTTGTTCTTACCCTTCATTTATCGAAGGTTCTACGGTATCAGAAATAATGTCGTAGTACGCAGTCACGTTTGTCCTCACAAAAGAAGTATATACAACAATGGACAAGATTTGAAAAGCGTGGTCTTTGTAAAAACGACTCTGACTAAAGGGGAAATGTAATTGATTTTTAATGGGAATGATCCAGCCCTTATGCTTGCGCAAGATGCTTCACAAATAATAAAGGCCTGTGAAGAAATCTCGTGGTTATAAACACATATAATTAAGTTTTAATATCATTTTAACTTCAGTAAGCTTCCTTGACGATGAGATAAAACTTTATTTTAATTGTTCTATGTTTATCTAGCTTGGTTTTCGTAAATATGAAGATAGACTGATGTTAGATTCACCAAGCTTTATAGTATTATGTTTGCGATATTTATTGTGCTTCATCTATTTAAAATTATCTTTGAATGATCCAATACTAGCACCATTTGTCTCGCCACCTTTTACTCCTTGAAGCCCAATGGAAGTTAACAGAGCTTTCTCATTTACATTAAACACCTGTGTATTGTAAGCAATATATCAAAGGAAACTGACTACGCTTCCTTAAACAGTGGTAATAGACGTTATCTCTTCATTTATATCGAGTTACAATTATTAGTGTTCGCTTCCCGGTCTTGAGCGTTGCGTGGTAAGCTTCCGTATTCTGCCAGATAAATATTGGATGTGCCAACAGGAACGTACGGCTGATGTATGGAAATTGTAACTTTCTAAACAATTTTATGCATGCAAATTGTGGATTGTTAAGTGAAAATTTACTGACTGTAGCGGCATTGGGTTGCATCCAATAAGTGTTAAGTTCTGTTTCAGGAGATGGAATATTGCAAGCTGATTTATGGTTGGATTTACATAAGTTTTTTTTATTATTATTGATAGGCTCGCGTTTAACCACTATCTCACCTGATGGTAAGCGATGATGTGGCCGACGATGGAGCACGCTTGCCTAGAAGTAAGTAATCTATTCGCTCTTGACTTAAAGACCCCTACCCCTAGTATCCGGATGTTATCTAAGAACTTACTGAACTTGTCTTGTGTGCGTGATTGTCAATGCCACTTCCAATTTGAATAATAAAAAGTAAAAAAAACTATAACCCGAATACGACAAAAAAAATGACGCTGAAAAAGTATCAAACAGGTAGTAGAAACGACGTAGTCACACGTTATATAGATACCACACCGCCGTAACACTTTAACAACATGTGACTGCGGCTTTTCTTTTTGTTATGTTCTTGTTTCTCTAGTAAACTTGCTTATTTCAGCATCCTGAAAATCTTGTTTCATACTTTTTCAGTCGTTTTTCTTGTCGTAGTCGGGTTTTACGAGTCGTTTTTTTTTACTTTTTATTATTTAAACTATTTTGGTGTTATTGACATCTAATTTTTTAAACGCTTGAGGGTGCTACATTGAATTTTGATGATATTTTTGATAAGTACAAGTGAAGCCCTTTCAAATGATATCAACAACGGTGTAATTAACGTTTTTTTTTAAATACAAGACTTTGTCGACTAGATGGCGTCACGTCAAATTTGAGCAATATTTTATAAATGTACAATTTATTTATTTATTTATTTATTTAATTAAAACAGAACGGCCGAAGCCAATTACACCATTTAAACACATACAGAAAAACAAAATAAAACAATAGTTAAAAATTAAAAACAGACAAGTCAGAAGTCACGCAGGACTTTTAAGGGGACCTATTTAATAAATATTACACACAGTCATACATTCATCTCACAAAATTTCATACATTCTGACAGTATCATCTTCCATTCTTCACCAAACATATCAAAATCGGTGTTTTTGTCTAGGAGAGCATTAAGCGCAGAGAGTGTCCGCGGTATGGGTGATTTGGAGTGAGCAACTGTACGACACGTCGGAACTGCCAGGAGCCGATGCTTCCTGCCACGGCTGTAGTTGTTTGGCACATACAAATTACAGATAAGGTTTTGTAGGTCAGGAGCATCTATAATTCCCCTGAGTATTTTGAATGCAACAATCATCTGATCGCGTGACCGTCTAGCTTCTAAGGAATTGAAACCCAAGCAACCCAGCAGGAATTTTGTGGGATATAAAAAAGGATAATAGCCATAAAGCCGTTTATAAAGATTCCTTAGAAATGCTTTTTGCACTTTTTCCAAAGTTAATATATATTGTTTTTCAAAAGGATTCCAAACGCACGCACTTGACTCAAGCTTGCTACGAACGAATGCACCGAAAACAAGTTTGATCACATGGGGACTGTGAAAATCGCGACAGTTTCTTAAAACAAAACCAAGACGTCTAAAGGACTCCTTGGCGGTAGATGTTATATGGTTGTGAAAGGTGAGTTTCTGGTCAAATGTGACTCCCAGGTCTTTCATAGCATCAGTTCGTGCAATAAGATCATTATCAAGCTTATATCTGAAGCATAATGGGTGCCGCATTCGACCAAAAGTCATTACATAACACTTTGAGGTATTAAAGTCCATTTGGTTATCCAAACTCCACTTATACACTGCGTCTATATCAGCTTGCAGGGCCAGGCAATCAAACTCGGATTTTATTTCGTAGAAAAGTTTTAAGTCATCGGCATATAAGAGGCATTTGACATTTTTAATAACGTTAGGTAGGTCATTGATCATCAAAATGAAAAGGAGAGGACCAAGCACCGAACCTTGGCTTACTCCTGAGCGAGTGTGATACGGAAGTGACTCGTATAGTCCTAGTCTCACAAATTGCTGTCGATCTCGTAAATAGTCTGCAAGAAGCCGGAGAAGTCCTGGAGCAACACCTATCGCACTGAGCTTTGATAGCAGAACGTCATTGTTGACTCTATCAAATGCCTTTCGAAAGTCAAAGTAGAGAACATCGACCTGACGTCCGCGATCAAGACTGGTGGAAATAGAGTCAACAAGTGTCAGCAGATTAGAGTTCACTGACCTTTTAGTGCGAAAGCCATGCTGCTCATTGCAAAGATGCTGTTTCACCTGACTGTAAATACTATCGTGCAGGACATTTTCGAAAACTTTCGCTGCAGAAGATAGTATAGCTATCGAGCGATATTCATCTACAGATGATTTATTTAAAGATTTCGGTATAGGAGTAACGCGCGACAATTTCCACTGGGATGGATAAACTCCAGTTTTTAATGCTAAGTTGAAGATGTAGCTAAGGGGCAAAGTAAGAAACTTCTGAGCCTGTTTTAGGAACCATGGAGGAATATTATCAGGACCAATTGAACTATCAGATTTTATCTTATCTATTCCTTTGCTTATATCATTCTCAGTGAAATTGAGTATATTAATATAGTTACTGACATTGCATTTGCAAGGATGGGCTACATTCTCCGGATCTAATTTTGGTACTTCAGTTTGGAAAACACTCGCGAAATATTCTGCGAAAGCTTCAGCGGCCGCAACCCCACTGCAAGTTTTCCCTTTATGTGTTACATTAGGTTCGAATCCCCCTTTTGACCGAAGGTTGGATACATGCCGCCAAAATTCTTTGGGGTTTTTCTTAATGTTTCCTTCAATGCACCTATTGTAAGAGTCATAAGCAGTGGCAATACGAGATTTAAGGCTAGTCCTTAATTCTGAAAACTCTTTATATATTAAATCACATTTGCTTCGTTTCCAGGCTGAATGTAGTTTAACTTTTGTCTGTATATCTCTGATAATATCATAAGTAAACCAGGTAGGATACCTTTTAGTTGCTTTATTGCTTCGGGTTTTTTTAGGGATACAGGTATCAAAAAGATTGTAAATGATATTGTAAAAACTTTGAGTGCATGTGCGTACGTCGTTGGATGAGGTAACATCATCCCAAGAAACCTCAGATAGAAGATCAAAGAGTAGGTTGTAGTTACATTTTTTAAAGTTCCAGTCCTTTTTACAATCGATATTACTGGGTTGAATTCTGTCACATTGATCAGATGACTGTAGCATTACCTGGATGTCCAATGGCGGATGATATGCATCAGGTCCTTTCAAATGATACCAAACACGACGTATTTGTCTTAATTTTTTTAACATAATATTTTTTGTCCGCTAGAGGGCGCCAAATTAAGTTTTGTGACATGTCACGTAGCCTATGTTCAGCGGACGATTAAGACGGTACTAAAGATACCTCATTTGTCGAGTTCCGATAAATAGTTTAGGAGCTATGAGGGAACAGATGAACAGACACACATACATAGCCTGTCAAAATCATAACCCTTCTTTGGCTTTGCCGAAGTCGGGTAAAAAGGGACTTGAATAGAAAACCTTTTCCAAACAACAAAATAGTAGAATCGTACTTCTCTTTGGGTGGTTTCTTTTTAATCCAGTCTAAATCATATTGACATTGGGTTAGAGCAAGAATGATGACAAAATGTTACGTAAAGGAAACTGGTCATCGTTAAAAAGCCGACAAATTCTTCTAAATATATTTTAGCTAGTTTTTACGTTCATATATTAATTTGACTCCAGTAAATTCGACATTTTCTTGAAATTATCTTGGATTTAAATCTTTTAATTAGTAGGCATTTAAATAAATCACAGTATCCTTAAAATAGAAAATATTTTATTGTTTTGGATTGTCGTTAGCAGCGATCAAAATGATTCTAGTCACAGTTCACACAAATCAACTCGTAGTTTAAACCTTTATTCTGATACAAGACAAAATCAGCCATACTTTCTCCACTTTTTGTAATATATATGTGTTTTGGAGATAAATGAAAGGACTTCTTCAATAGATTTTGGGCGTATAATAAGGGATTTTGGTTTTATACATTTTTGCGTGTGCGTTTTTATCGATCTATCTACAAAGAGTTCCACAGTGGCGGCGCGTGCATAAGAAATCCATCTGCACTCCTTCTCTGGGCCGTTCAACTGTAGCAGCTCACTATGATAACGATGCGTAGACCATAATTATGTATTCTCTTATTTGATCAAATTAACACTATCAGTTTCGTTTGCCCCATGTATATTTTCCATTCGACTCGGTATCTGAATCAGCCTAATACTAACCCTTTCTTCAATACTAGCTAAATTCTAAGCTCTACTACTATCCATAACTCAGAGAACATCGTTTCCGTGAGATCGGTGCACATCTGCCAGACTGTTGCAAGCTCCACCCACATCATGCCCACGCGCAGGTAATGGTGATGCACCGATTTTAAAGGTCTCACATTAATAGTCAGATTGTTAGTAATTTGTTTGGTAGTTTAGAAAGGTTGGCAAACAAGGTGGCAAGATCTATGATAAATATCTCCACTATATAAAATATATGCAACCATTGATTTGTCTAGACTCTTAATGACTTATGTTGTGTTGTTCTAGTTGTTGGTAATGTTCGTATCTTTATACCGCTGGCTCAATGCAGTTACGAAAAAGTAATGGTGGCAATAATGTTAGCTGGATGCTTCTTGCATCAATTTCCGACGAACAGTCGATCATCCGTATCGTTACTATTTACTATATTTACAGTAAATTACCCAACACCAGGAAACATATCAATCTTCAAATCAAACGATTTCTCATCTAATCGCGAATATTCTGAGAAAATCTTAGCCGCGAGCGGTTTCTATTTTCCAATAGATTTCAAGTGGGCAATTTGTGCAGATAACCTGGCTAACAATAAGTTGCCCGCAGACGTTTCACATTAGAGTGGGACCACGATCGGTTTGCTGCCGTGGGCAATGTCGCGTAATTCCTCGCTTCGTGTGAAGTGACCCGTGGCTTACCGTAAGCGTAGAGTGAACAGGTGAGTGAGAATAGAAGGATCACTTCCAAGGATTTGATACAAAATTATTTCTTTGTAGAAAATATTGTAGATATTATAAGCAGAAATAATTGTATATTCGTAATCGCAGATTTGACTTGACACGCTTGGTCCATTTAAAAGCAAATCCTTTTCTTTTCACTTTGTCGTCCATTTAACACGTATCAATCAGTTCATTTCTCAACCACCTAATAGAGTACTAAATCAGATGGCAAATGTAAGCTCCTCTGTTGTGTTTAATGTTTGAAAAGTTTTTGACACTCATTGTCATTGAGATAAAATTGTAACTCGAAGGTGATTTAAGTTCGAGAGCTTCGCTCTGTAATAGTAGATATCCAGTTTACAATATGCGCCAACTTGGGTAATCTCTTTTCTTACAAATACATTTCGACTGCATCTTCTGTTTCTCGTTTTCATGGTTGCTATGGGTGCTAGACTGACGTAATATCTGCAGTTACTTAGTTACCCAATACTTCGTTACGGTCAACACCTGATTAGTGATTACGGATTAGGATACGGTAATTGGGCTTAACTGACAGCTTTGTTATTTTTATTGTGCCACGGAAGTTTGATTAGAAAGTCTGCAAGGGACTTATAAACAATAATGGTTAAGTAACTTTTGGAGCATTGTTTGGTACCTTAACAATGGTTCCAAACATGGTAATGGGCGATGGTTTCAATTCAAATATGCCAATTACAGTTGTCAAATTGATTGAAGGGATGACATCTGAATTGTTATTCCAATGATAATAATTTACATCATAATCATCAACACAGCTTTCGCATCATAATCATCAACAAATAGAATGGGATGTTAAACCAACTGGTGATCGCAAAATTCCCTAGCCTGGCTTTCGGAACCATAACAACAGATAATGTAACTAAGTTTTCTCATGAAGATATAACAGTCTCTTTCGTGATAACCCTATGGACTAAGACATTTTCTCCAACTACACCCATGTTTTTCACCACCACGGTTAAGGTTAAATCCCTAATATAAATGCAGCCGCACACAGCAACAATAACATACGGTCCATTCCCCACAATTACGACTCCCACAACCAGATTTGTATGGGCACTCGGCAGTTTAACGGGTTTCAATAAAATTAGGGAAACAAGGAAGGCGGTAATAGTTGGGCATAGAATCGATACGAATCCTACTGTGTTGTGTTACGGACGGTTGACTGTCGATCGCTCGTGACGGCTGACAAGTGATAGCGATTTGGTTGAAGGGTAGATAATGATATGGTACGAAATGCACAAAGTAGATGGTTAAATTAATGGATATGTTTAGGGAAATTGTTGGATTCTCAAAACAGCTGCCGTTGTCACTTTTAAAACAGTTGTTTGACCGTTGTTATTTTCATCGAATATTTTTTAGCCAAGATTTAGATTGGTGACTAGTGAAGGTTTTCAGAAACTGGATTAATTGTAGAAACTTAGGTATATAAGTGAATTGCTTAATGTGTTGCTAAGTGCAGAACTCGAATATAATACAATCAATTTAGATGAACAATTTATAAAACTATTTGTTGAAGCCTCTGGAAGATAACAATGATGAAAAGATTTGAAAAATTGTACATGCTGTAGAGAAAATGTGCATTTTTTTTTTTGACACTCGTTTAATTTATTCGTAGATTTGACACATTTTTCTTTTGACAGAACGACGTCTGACGGGTCAGCTAGTTCTCAATAAATACAAAAGGCTGTATGGCCCCATCTTTACAGTTAGTAAGAGTAGCGCCACCAGATATCTCCTACGATAATATAATTTACTACAACAGTATATCCAATGCCGAAATTACGTTACACTGATACTGTTTTTAACTTCTACTCTTACCTCAGAGAATCTATCGCAGCTCCCTCAAATTATAAGTGTTAGAAGCAACACTTACACTTTAATCATAAGAACTAATAACTCGATGAAATCTAAATGACGCAAACACCAGTTAATTATTAACTTTCTTAACACTTACACCACATAATCACATATATTAGGGAGCAGCGTCCGGCTATAAAACTGTTGATAAACACGAGTTCGATCCCGGGTCGGGTTTGCCTGATCTGGTTGTTAGTGCTGCAAGTTGTAGTGAAGGAACTGTTTATTATGATAAACCAAGTTTCCGGTTCCTGAAATCTTAGTTTTCAGATTGATAATATTTAAAAAGATATCAGCTTCTTATATTTGTGGGCAGGTTTTCGCACTCTGTCATTGAACTATTGTATGTCAAAGTCAAAGGAAATACACCACACACCTTTCAGAACAATAATTAAGAGTCACAAAATAAAGTGTTAGTTTGAAAACCTCATTAATGCCAGAATGAAGGCGTCAATCATCTCACTTGACAAACGAATTGGGAATCGCAACAAGTTGCGTAAGAATAATGCCCTAGTTATTTGATATTTAAATCTTCATGGGAAAGAAAATGAACACTGTTCACTAGATTTTGTTTGCTAAAAACTTTTGGTTTCCATCATCTAAGCCGCTATCATTCTTTAAAACTTTAACTCAACATAATTTCAGGCAAGACGTCCACTGTTGGACATAGGCCTCCCCCAAGTGTCGCCACAACGACTGGTCCTGTGCGTCTTGCATCCATCGGCTTCCCGCAACAAGGCGTAGCGTTGGAAGGCCTCCCACAAGGTAGTACTAAAGCCCACCAAGTCAAATTTACAACAGAATTATAATTAGATTGTAATCAAACAAAACAAACATGGGGCAGATAAAACGTGCCCTACAAACGAGAGAGTATTATCTTAGTGTTACGATCGTGTATCAGTGGTTACTATCGGTAAACATTGACTACACAATAACGTTACTGTCATTGTAACAGTCTACCTTTGTTCAGATTGAGTTTTATGTCAATTGCTGTTAAGGTCTGGTAGCACTAGAGTGTAACCTAAAGCTTGCAGATGGTTTTCAAGGCATAAATTATAGTACGTTGTTAAAATATGGATGAGAGAAATTCAATGAGGCACTAAATACTTGACCAGAAATTCAAAATCCTACGAGTACAAATGTGATTAGTAGTAGCCTCAATATTATTTGCTAGCTATAAAACCACACAAATGCCATACCTACCTGTATAAAAAAAGGAAATAAATATATATATAAAAAAAAATATTATTATTATTTTATTTTATTTTTATTATTTATTCTTGTTTATATATATATTGTTTTAGAAAATAATCTATAATCTTCTTTTGCCTTTGAGTGAAGTATTAGTAAGCTAGTCGTGTCGTTAGATTCTACGAATACAAATGCGATTTGTAGTAGTGTGCCTCAATATGATTTGCTAACTATAAAACTACGCAAATGACATACATAAGCACCATAATTTTATTTTAGGAAAAAATCTTTATGATTTTTTATCTTGAAATGTAGTATTAGTAAGATAGTCATGTGAACACTAACATGTCTAACTTTACAAGGACCATAAGACTGTATAGGTTAATTTAAAGCTTAAGTCCGCACCTTAAGACCAGACACTTGGTCCAGAGAGGATGCAGTTTAGTGCAGACGACGCAGACATAGACATTAATTAGAGAAAGGCTTATTAATCAAGATATACGTCCGGTGGGAAGTAATTGGTGAATATAATTATGCATCTATTAAATATCTTTAGAGGACACTAAAAATATATGAAATAGAAAATTCAAATTAAGAAAATGCATAAAGATACAGAGGTAGACTTCATGCCTTAGACGTTCTGGTGGCGAAATAACACGGTCGATAGCTTTCATGCGTAGCAAGGTAAAAAAAAACGATATCATCACTAAATCAATTAGAAAGGACAAGACGCTAATGTCGCAGTCTGAAAATCAAGCTAGATAGAAAACAAGTCATCATGAGTGTTCAGTACTCTTAGCACGACAGTCTGCCCGACCCGTGCGAAACGGGTCGACGGCTGCAGTTACCTCTGCCGTTGGTAACATGCCGTTTGTGTTTATGAGCTCTTAGACCTTAGACACTCAAAGAGCCATCGATGTTGCACCTCATTGTAGACGAACCTTTACATTGAAATTATTTTATGTACATACTTACCCTTAAAATTAAAATGACTGGGTCACTTGCTCAACTTACCTGAAACAATAAAAGTAATTATTAGTAAGGTTGTAGAGATACCATCACCACAAAAGAGAGGTAGGCACAGAAGTCAACTACTTAGTGATGTACTTAATGAATATTCATATTCGCATTCGCGAATATTCACACATTTTTTGACATTCGCATTCGTATTCGCAAGAAACATGCGAATGTTTGGCGAATGTTTTTGACAAACAAAAAAGAAATATTATATTGATTAAATGATATAGAATGATACTTTAATATATTTCTATGACACAACCTGCATTTCACATTTTCAGTGTCACAAATTTGTGACCTCAAATCATAACAAATCTTTTCGAATGAACTTAATATGATTAACTTTGTTCAATCAGTCTGTAACGGCTCTGCTATGTTCGGTTTAAACTAGGCTAACACGAAATGTCAAAAGTCTATGACATTTGCGCGTACTTTGTTTGAAAGTCAACATTCGCATTCGCATTCGTGAATATTAAATTTGAATCTTCACATTCGCGAATGTGAGAAATCTAACATTCGTTACATCACTAATCTACATACAAAGTGCGCTCGAGCAACGTACACATAGATACCGCTCACGAACACGATATATTGGACCACTTGAGACTAATGCGAACTCGAGTGCCATCCGCTTGAGACACGCGTCTGTAAACCTTTTTGTGCAAAAATGAAGTAACAAAAAAAATATTATAACTGTTCAGTGGACGGTTGTATAATAAACGAATTTATAATTATTTTTAAATTCAACATTAAAAGGTGAATTGTCGTTTTTTAAGCTACCAGTTGTGTTAAGCGCCTATTACACCACTCGATTTTCAGACAGTCTTAGTTTATGTAGTGTCACACAAGAAAAAGAGTAACTTACGTCAATGTCGTTTAAAGAAATGAAACAGAACGATGAGATAAATAATTAAACATAGACTAAGATTGTCTGAATATCGTGTGGTATAATTAGGCGCTTTAGAAATGTCAATAGGTACCTATTTGCTGGTTCGATTTAACGTAACACACAACAGTTAGGTAGGTGCTCAACCACAAATCAAACAACTAGACACAAGTGTCGCTACCACGATAGTTTTTTGAATATAAAACAAAGTTGCGAACCCTAGCGCGATCGCCGAGCGTTGGTATGAAAAGTGAAGTAGATACATGAGATTTACTTCTGTACCTATCTGTTTTGTGCCATCATTTTACGGGTCCCATGCGCCAGCGCAGGCACGTGGGCGTACAAAGAAAAAAATCAATGGACATCGATAATGATTATTCAATTAGATAAAATACAGTTAAAATAGTAATCACTTTAAGTGGTCTTGAAATTTTCTATCGAGAGGAAATTCTTGCCATATATGAGGATAATTGTAAGAAATTAACGGTGCAATAGTAACGGTAACAAATAGGTCGTTTACATAGAAACGATTTTATGAATGTGTGAATTTAGAAACTGTTCAGTTTATTAAAAGTAAGAAATCTATAGGTTAACTTAATATTATAAAGCAGAAGATGTTGTTTGAACACGCTAATCTCAGGAACTATTGGTTCGAAATGAAAAAAAATCTTTTAGGGTTTGATATTCCTATTTATCGAGTAAGGCTATATAACATCACGCTACGACCAAAAGGAGCGGATCAGTAACCAAAGACGCGAGTGAAACTACGGGAGACAGTGCTGTCTTTGTCGCGAACCTATCAAGAATAAAAAAAAACTATTTGATCGCGGTATGAGACTTCTCCGCACGATTATAATGTATACAACCGTCCGAAATCAACTATCGGGTAGTTGCCCGGACTAGACACAACACCCGTCTGGACGGAACTCCCTTTCTAACGGAGATTTGCGGGACTTTACACTCCGTTCCGCATACCTCTAAATTATAGGAAAATCTGTTCTAACTCGATAAGGTTCTTAAAGCGAGTAATCTGTAACACAGAATGTTACAGATTACTCGTAAGTATCTGTAGTTGATGCATCACGTTATACTAATTACAAAATAGCATTGTGTATAATGAAACAATTGAGATGATCGATAAATATCTATTAATCACTGCATTGTTAATAAGGTTTAACTCTATTCGTTCAACATAATTGTCGTTTTAGCTAAAATACTTGGCGGTTCTCAATTCTGGAAATTCTTCGAGTTATGTCAGTTACCATTGTTCCACTACGAACCTTCTCATGACTGAATCAATCACCATTGTTCGTTCAACACATCACATGTCGGATATTCTCACACTAATATTGTTGGCTATATAAAGGCATCTTTACGCTCAAACTTCTGAACAGATTTGGATGAGATTTGCCACACGAAAATACTATGTTCTGAAATAACACATAGGATATCCTTCATACTGGAAGTATTTTTTCTTGAGATTATTTTCTACTTTCACGAGAGCGAAGCCGCCCGGAAAAGCTAGTAACATCAATGTAAAGGGCTTGCCATCCTCCCATTAAATCATAATTGATGCTCAAAATATAATTATAATTTCTTATGATTACCATTTCAATAGAATCATAACAAGTGTTACGTAATCCCTACAAAGATAGTAAGATAGTGATATATAATCGACGTAAAATAAACGCGAACTCGAGGCGTGTACCACTATCCATCACTGGTGCCCTGGTAGGGTTACCAATAGTGGCCGTTTTAGGAGCAGTTGAAACTATACAGGAATTAGTATTGTTTATAGATGCTAACAACTGAATGACAAATTAAACTCTGAAGAGTGTGACACCACTATAAATCTTGAATTGTTATTAGATTGATTAGTTAACAAACTACCTCAGGATCATCTTATTAGAAAAGCTGATGAGAAACCAGATGCAATTGTCGCATTTGTTGTCCTGTACAAAGTAATGTAACAGTTTGATGAGGTTGTATTAAAAAACGATCCTGTGACTAAGTTCATTCGATGTGTAGACTAAAATGCGTTTGATAAGGCAGACAATTCCAACATTGAAAGTCTTCATATCGTCTAGCCTGTTCCTAAACTAAGTTCGAATATAAAAACAATCCTCATATTATCTATTTTCCTTATGTTCCTTCAATATTAAAAACTTTAATTCAAGAAGACCACACATGAAAACCCTATTCACGGTCAATATGAATTATGATACTGCACTTAATTTATCGAGGTTTCACGTTTGATTCCGTGTTAGTTTCTCTTGTCATATTGTCCGATGGATGGATAGCCCCGCCCGTGGGTGCGACCAGGTGTCTAACACCATGAATATGTGTATTAATTTGTATAAGGTTGCCATTGTCACCTTTGATGGCTATATTTTATATGCTTACTATGTTTTTATTAACTTTTCTAAAAGAAAATGTATTGTTATGAACTGCGGCACGCGCTTTGAAAGTTATGTAGGCGTTTCTCAAAAGGTACCTAAGTTGACGGTTGCAATAACGCCTCTCTCTTATTATTTTTATATATCATATTCGCAACCTCAAAAGATAGGGTTAGGACATCCCCACAGGAGTTATGAGTATACATATGGATGGATGGAGAGCGAGGGGAGGCTAAAGAAAAAACGTGTTACGTCAACCCCAAATAACACGGGTCAATGGAAGGAAGATGATGACGACATAAATTTAAATACACACTGCCAGTAAAGAAGTCAAACTATCAGCTGATACTTTTGTCACGTCATGGAAATCTGCAAAGTGCAGACGTATTTGCAAATTGGGCAGAAGTAACACATTTAGCAGATCCACGTAAACAAACAGACTACCTGCTACTGTGTACACTAATATTCAAATAAGTAATAACAATATGTCTCGACAATTTTGAGTAGGTACATTATGTAACAGCTACATAAGATAGTATTTGTAGTACTTTTTTACAGTTTACTAATAAGTTTCTAAACTATCGGTATTTACTTGTTATAAGAAACGAGTAGCGTCTTTACATATTTTCATCAGCAAATTATCTTGCATTGCAACAGGTGCTAAAGGAACTGGATTTCAGGTACAAATTTAAAAAAGAAATAAAAAAAAAATCAAAATTATTTAATGTCAATCATCATTTGAGAAGATAATAACTCCCAGTTAGTCAAACCCCTAGACGAAGACACTTTATTTGTCTCATAGTTTAATGATTGGGCTGGGTTAATTAGTCACCTACTTAAAACACCTATACACTATAAATAACGAATCCCGACCGTGTTCACACGTAATAACTAACCCCGCACACATCTCCAAGAGCTACATAAATCGTCACGCAACTCAATAGAATGTCTCGAGAATTTGCAGCTCACGTGAAGGTCTTAGGTCATACTATAATTCTCGGCACAGACCATGATCGTGCTATCTCGGGATAATATTATCTTGTATATCGCATAAGTACTGAGGTGATAAGTGTTGTGTAAGAAGATCTAACACTATAAGCAATACGTGATTGAGGGTGTGGTTGTTTACAGTTATGTGGCTGGATGCATGAGCAATGATACTGGAAATGCCAATGAGATACACCGTATTGTTAATGGACCCTAATAAGGCTAAGAGTACTATAGTGGAGAAATATATCATGTATTTTATTTTTCGAATATAGGAGAGCTAGTCAGTTAGTTCTTCACGTAAGGGGTGCCGCAAGACAGGCATTGGAAAAGCGAGGGAAATGTTCATAATTAGCCAGAAAAGACGACATATTAAGAAGCCAGATAGGCTTATTATGGTATAACTACTAATAAGACAGTTATGAAAGAAAATCACGTCCGAGCATTACTTGGAACGACCAATAACATCATGATATTTGTCTGAACGAACAAAACTGAAAACTTCAATGAATATGTCGCAGAGCAAGACATCATTATCTATCTATTCATGTTCATATCCATTTCGAAAGTGCACAAAGATTAATAAATGCATCGGTACTCTCAAAAGGACACCATTACTCTCCATAGAAATATGAACCATTTGTCATAGCAGAGGTTCCTGCATATCGAAATATTACAATCGACCATTGTTTTGATTTCACAGCAGATATTGCAACATTACAAATCGTACGCAAACATAGTTGTGGCGCAGGAGTGAAATTCTTAACAGGGTTGCTACAGTAAAGAAGACTAGGGTTCTACAAAGTAGACATTCTTGGTAATTAACACTCTTTTGAAAAATATTAAAGGTAAACTTCAGAAACAGATGTAAGTAAAATAAAACTCAATTATGAAAATTGCGATTTAGTCGAAATCATACATAATAAGAAGTCAAATGTAAATGTAACTGTAAATCAAATCTGTAATGTAATTTGTTGTTACTGATTTAAATAAATTATCTATATAAGAAACAAGCACTAATACCATGTAGTTCCAAATTACAGGAAACTTTATCAGTATTGAAACTATTCTGTATAATCTTGACAGCCCTGCACAAAGCACCATAAAGTTGCCATCAGCGACACCTCGAGGTGGAAGGTAAATCATGGGGTAGAGGGCAGCCACTTTCGCGCAAACATGCATTGTTACACACATACATACTGCAAAAGCATACACAATATACACATCCATATAAGGTCTTATATGTAATCATATGTAAGATACATATTTCATAATATATTTACATCCTGCCACTGTCGATACTCAAGATATATTTGCATAAATCCAAAAAGAATGGCAGTTTATCTTTGGAGATTGCATATGCACGATAAAGATTCTAGATTTGGATTTAACCTTTAAATTTCTTGCTTTTGACACCTAGAACAATAAATAGAAAGTGAAGGAATAAGTTATTAACGTTCCACTATTAAATATGCAAGAACGATAAGATCTTGCTCGAAAGCCGAATTATCACAAATACTTACGTAAGCTCATCCTTTTAATTCCGGACTACTTGACCTTTACATTGTCTCAGAGCAATTTTGCCAAAGGCGACAGGCAGTGCTTGCACAAATAAAGAAAAAAAAACAGGATTATGTGATGTTAATAAAGATATCACGTATAATAACGTAATCGTCTCGTAAACTTGAGAAAGTAAAGAACCCCGAAATATACGAGCGATGGTATCAAGATGTTAATATTTTACAGAAACGTGGAACAAATGACAATTACATAATTATTATGAACCTATCTTAATATGTCGTGTTTTACAATGTTTTTATAGCAAAATAACGGTTTTGATATGTCCTAAAAAGATTATCCGTTGATACATTTTAAAATATTGCGCTTTAACACACTTTATTTTCATTTTGTTTGATAGGTTATCAAAACTGATAAAAAAAAGAAAACTGTGCATGTTGTTTATGGCTGTATATTATAAACTACAATGACTATGATTATAACCTGTATGTCGCAGAGTTTATAATCATAGTCATAGTAGTTTATTGGTAAGAGTTTCTTACAAGTCATATACAGATTACATTACAGTCAACAAATTATTAAAAATATGTTAGAAAGAAAGGTAAACGTACGAAAGGAAGTTCAGAATAAACGAAAAAGTCTATATTTGTTTCATAATTGTATAGGAAGAAATGTATTTATTATATGTATAGAAAATAGCAATAAGACGTAAATTAGTAAATGCAAGGCAAAACTGCTTTACTAAACGTTTAAAAGCGCAGTATGTGGCTACTGTAGACAATAGCCGATAAATAGTCAAACACGGAATGCCAAGAACATGTTCCTATACCACAGTAACATAAAACTAAATCGCTATAGAACATAGAGAAGTTACAAATAAACCTGTGAAAGAAGATAGCGGAACAAAAATCCACATTAAGACGATAATAATCATTGACTATAAAGATGTCACGGTACTTGTAAATAAAGTAAACAAAGACAAGGAAGCCACAGCTACATCGAATGCATTAACTTCATTTGCATATCGTGTTTAAAGAGTTGAGGAGAAAATCCACCACATTGCAGGAATAAACGAGTCGTTAGGACAAATCGACGACGAAAGCTTTGATTAAAACATTTCACTAACCACTGTTACTGTAACTAACTGTTCTCGAATATTCAAGCCAGTTAGATTGCGTTGATTGCGAAACTGATTTGTTTGATTATAGATTTTGCATGAGGAAACGAATTGGGTCTATGCTTTGTTAGCTTGATACAAAACGCGAGATTTCTAGTTTAAGTTCAATTTTACGTTTACCGTTTCCGTACCTTTAGATTTCAACCCATACCAAATTTCTAGCTAACCAAAAATAAGAAAATCAAAGCTTGATTTTTGATCACAAAGTTTGTTTTCAGTATCAAATCGTTAGCAGAACACAACGAAATCATTCATTATTTCTTCAGATATGTATTTGACATATGCAGTACTGTCTAAAACAGAACTATTTACCACACACATTGCAATATCAGAACTAGCCAGTTTCGACAATAGTGTGGGTGATCTAGAATCCGTGGTAAGTGTCGCAAGCGCAGTCGCGAGGCAGTGACGATCGCGCCACCGATAGCCTGTGCTAAGGAAGCTGTCACGACCTACACGAACACATGAAACTACACTTATGTGCAGCTTTAAGCTTATTATCTTAATAAGGACAGCAGGTGTGCCCGAGGAAGTGTAGGAATTAAAGGAAAACGGCAGCAAAGGGTTCTTAAAAAGCTTCCTAAAGCTCTTGATCTACAGTTACTAAACAATTAATAAAAGGATGTGAATATCGCCCTCTATATTTCTCCATGGCATATTTCAATCAGGCGTTGTCTGCAATAAAGGCTTTCAGTTCACTGCAAAATCGGTTTAATTGAAAGTGTTAATTGAAATATCGTAACCAAGGATGGTAATGATTTTAAATTCGTTTGCTCTAACAAAATGTTTTTAATTTAAAAATCGTTAATCAATCGTCTACAAGCAGTAGCAGAACTATTTACTTCAGTTTCACATCTTGATACAAATCACGAGAAAGCAAATAAAGCCATTGCTTCTATGTTTAGTGAAAGAAAAGAAGAATTATTACATCGTAACATAGTAAAATCGTGCTACTATCGAAGGCTGAAACAGTGGGTGGACACAATCTGATTCCACAGATAGAATATATATAAACGAATACAGAGAAACTAATTCAATCTACACTATCATGAGATTCAATTATAATCTAGATTGAACACATTAGATTTTATTAACTTATGAATTCTATTACTAGGTTTCAAAACACTAACAAGTTTCATAATAAAAGCAGTTACAAAAAAGCTTAAAACCAAACACCACCACGACTGGTTCTGTTATCATCTTATGGAACAGTCTTTGTTGTACAATTAAGATAAGACTAATGCACAGTGCAAGAACTTGTAAATTAAAAATAATGATCTGGAAGTCACGACGGGTTAGAGGTTTCTCAGTAAAATTTACATAAATACTACAGCTAAATTCCGGGTAAACGCAAGGATTGTCAACTATGCTCCGGGAAAGCCATAACGTACTATAAAAGCGAAAGTTAATAGCACATTACATTAGATTTTATTCATCTATGGAAATAATGAGATGTAAAGCTGGACAATTATATCTGTAGGTATTAATGCAACGAATCCACTAGGATTAAATGATATAAGATATGTTAAAAGTTAATATGCCTCTGTCGTAATCAGAGACCGAAAAATGCCTGTATTTTATTAAGAAATTATTGAAACATGTTCTGTTGTTGTCAACCCTATAAATTAAGATGATGACTGAATCTGTAATCACTAAGACAGAGTAGAAGATAAGGGAGAAAGCACTGACGATAAGGTCAGAGGATAATGTGCTGAAAGTAATATGGCCATTACATGAAAACCTGACGACCGCTTTACAAATCGCACTCGGCAATCTGATTGCGAGACTTCATGCAAATATAAACAATGTTGTTCCTCGCTGTTGACATTTAAGCGCTGAAATAATACATGTATCGTGTATCTAAAGTTTATCGGTAAAAGTGAAGCTAGCGAAGTCTGCTGACTAATCTAGTGAATTGAATACCAATCGATGATATACAGGAATTGCCAACCACTACGCTTGTAAACGGGCAAATATTTCAAAATATTTAATATCAGTTATTGTTTTTGCCATCAATTAAAGTGAATCGTGGGCTGTTAATGACATAGACAATGTTTCTTAGTATAAGAACCTTTCAGATTTCCACAGTTTAAATCCACCTACGTCAGAATCGTATCAAGATTGCAGAGGGACAATGACAGATATTAATCCATTTCCCTCATACTTTCACAACCTGCGTAGGAAGATTAACAATTTATAATAGACATTAGTATTTATATCAATTTAGAATTATGAACACGACAAGACCAAGTAACAAAACCATAAGAATACGCTCAAATTTTAAATGTACAACAATTAAAATCAATTGGAAACAAAAACTTCAATTCAGAAAGGCCATCATTTACAAAGTAGTTATTCCCCAATCTACCGTAATCATAGTAATTTTGTGTCACATCTCCGCATATGCAATTATAACGGTGTATGCGATTGGTCGGCACCGAACCATACACATGTGACATACGCTTGCGTGAGCGCACACTGCTATCCTATTTTAAATAACGGCAATTTTGTCCTATGAATAGTGAATTCCACCAAATTCATAGTTGAGTGATTATTGATGTCGGTCAGTGAAAATAAAATGAAAACTAGATATTAATTAATTGTGATTTCATTTGAAACGACCTCATTGGTTATGGAGCTCACGTAAAGGATAAATCATGAATGTAGGAAATTAGTAATGTGAATAAGATTCAAATGATACAACTTGAATCAGAAAGTAGGTATAAATCACAGGATTTTTGAATAATAATTATGGCTGTGATAATTCAGAACTAAAGCATTGTATCATTTGACTCTATAATATTATACACCCCTATTTTTGATTAGTACAAAAAATGGGGCTCTATCCATACCTGTTACTGATCATATTTTTGTGGTCAAAAGTAGAAAAAACGAAATCCCAAAATTTTCCACGAAAATTTGCCATAATTGCTAAATCAATAATAGAATCAATCATTCATAACAATTGCTACTAGAAAATACTACGCGCAGTGTTTTTCCATTTTGATCGGCATTTAATCATTCATAATCAATAGCCCGTACAATATTTCCATTAATTGAGAGACATTTTGGCATACAAACAAACGCTAATAACTTTGCTATTTATGAATATTATTTATTGAGACTTTACTGAATTAATAACAAGACCTTTTCTAATTAGCCCTTTAAGTATTTGTACTAATTAAAAATTAGTGGTGTATATTACCAACTCCCATAAGAATTTTAAGAATCAATGAAGGTTATGCAGAATTTAAAATTAATAGATTCAATTTATACGATTTAAAACCAAATCTTTTCAACACAAATCACAAAACAATTTTTATAAATTTTACCGGAACCTCTTGATAAACATCGACAGCAAGTAAGTAGTAAAAGAGAATAAATGCAGGCGCGACAGGAAACCGCATACAATTGGAAGCACCGGATATTTGTTCGAAAAGGGTCCCGACCTTGTCCAACAATCAATAAAACTAAGGTCAATCGTTAGGGTTTGATCGACGATACATTGATGAATTAAAGTACGGTGACAATAACGATAGTATGTCAATAAATAGATCATACAATATGAAACGGCAAATGACACTTTGCTGAAAACAAACAAACAATAAATACCAAAGAAGACAATATTTATAATTGCTCTGAATGTACTCGTATGTTAGCATTGTTCCTTGGTTAGACTATGTGAATTTGAAACGGTACCAATCAACGAATAGTCACATAGAATTTGCCAACCTTACGGAATTAATTACCACCGTATAAAACTGATACCAAATTCAATAATCACTTAATTGTTCCGGTTTTTTGAAATAATACCAAAAAAATAAAACAACTCGACAACAGAAAACCCATTCGCAAATCAACGTCGATGATAATAACGAAGCACATAAAGTTGTATGTCTGGAAAGCAAAGCTCGCAAAATTATAGCAATCTTCAACTGGCCATAATTCTGTATGAAAATGAAAATAAACGGAGATCTTATAGCTCCACCGGGAAGGAACCAAAGCGAATAATTGTAAGCCCGGGTAATTGCCGGTTTTTGCTCCGGGATTATAAAGTGGCGAATAATGCGGTTCCAAGGAGGAATCTTCAGGGAGTGCAAATTATGAAATATCCATTATAAAAACGAGTCTGGGCTTAACATAATAATCTAGCAAACTGCTGCTAACCATATTGGTTCTTGTAGATACTAAGCAAATTTTGTCGTAGACACAAATTACCCATTTTATGACTAGTTGGCTTTTAAACGGAAATCCAAAGGTTATGTAACATCTCTTACTAAAGCATCAAATAATAATTTTAAATTTATTCATATGGCATAGCTCGAAAGAGCGTGATCTAAGCCCAGCAAGTGAACGCGTAAATCACATTACAACTTCGTGTAACTACTGTAATAAGGAGCATAAGCCCCATACGATTTCCTGAACTGTGTACAACACAATTATATATCAATTAAACTTCAGCCCGTTATTACAAGAACTTTCCTAGTCCACGTGCCGTGTTGTGCAACGCGGCTTTGAATTATGGAGTCACTAATACTGATCAAGATAACTCGAAAGCAAACCATGGAGTGTTGAATAGTGTTGGAAAATTTATAGCCCCTAGTGATATTAAGGCAGAACAAACATTAATGGAAACTGATATAAATTATGCGGGGAAAGGAGGAATCTGTATTGAAAACAATATCACGAACAAAGGCTTTGTAGAATAGACAGTAACTGATATTTCATTTAAATGTTCCGTCTTTTCATTCCATTGAAAATTAGTATTAAAGCTCACAGTGACGCAAGAGGAAATAGACTTGTTATAATTTATCCGGCAGGCGATTCGCACCGACAATTTGATTAGTCTAGAACATGAAACTACACTCTCATTTACTCAAACGTAAATTCAATTTAAATATTTTACTGAAACGCCTTCTAGTTAGTTTCATTTCACTTTCCAGGATAATCGCTAGATCACTACAAATAAACCAAATCAAGATCGCTATATCACCACGTTGCTTGCTAAGTTTAATACCATTAATAATTTCATAAGGTCTGGATATGACATTCGATAGTATCCAACAAACATTCACGATAAATTAACGCAATCAGATAGTTCTAATCGAGACATCGTCGTCTCGAAACAATTTATTTATAGGCTCATTAGAGAACTTAGTTCATATGCTAAAGCTGTTTAACAGCGTAAAGTGCACTAATACCCGTTTAATATGCGATGTACAAGATAAAGCTCTGGTGAAGCTCTTCGCAATTTATTCGATTACAACGTATACCTTTCTCAGTAGGATGAAGTTACTGTACACAATTTTGACAAATGAATTATAATATAATTGCCAGTCTTCTATGCACTTGTACATGTGCTTCGTAGTCTGCTGAATAATTCAAAGCACGCATAATAGATATGCAATACGATACCAAGTGTATCGATTTCCCTTTCAGTAAAATACGAGTTGTGTTCCGTGGAAAATGCCATTCTGATACACAAACCAAGTGAAATGTAGAAAATAAAGACAATATCATCGATAGAGGAGCTACAGTAGTATTTTACTTTCGAGCCAATGAAATCATCAAGTGCGTCGAAAGAGAAGGGACTAAATATAATCAAAGAGAACAAACACAATAAATTATTATTAACGTAATAGAGCAAGGCGTAAACGGCGTGAAAGTTTAATTAATTAATGAAACTAAACCTTAAAACGAGTTGCCGACACTTTACAAAGATAACACAAAATACGTTCATGTTCATAATATAGAAATTGCGCGGTATATTTACAAAACTGCGTTTGCTGGTAGCGCAGGTGAATACAACAAAGCAGCTCAATATACCATTAGGGAATAAGATTGAATTTCAATTGCCAAACGATGCTCGAAAAGCAAGATCGTAATGGAAGGTGAGAAATTAACTAACGTCTAAGATTTTAATGTTGAGAAAATACGTTGTGGCGCAAGAAGTAGGAACTTTCACAGATTTGAGATAAGACGTAGTTTAAGTCAAAATGACAAGCACAGACATCTCAGTTAACAGCTGCGTTTGAATAACACGGTGGATGAAAAAAGCAAAACACTGGATTAAGAACTAATCAACATATGAATATATGAGTATTTACTACGATGTTTGTTTCTTAATGAGCATTTTCACCATTCACCGGATAGCCAATAAAGCTAACTGAAACTAGCAGCGACTGTGACCCAAGTGTTGTTTATCGTTAAAGGTTGGTCACACAACAAGGTAATAAAGTTATGAAACGGAGAAATCTTTCAAGGAAATCAATAGCTTTTAGGAGAACCGAGCTGCTAAGTTCCAGCAGAATACGTCTTTTAAATATCAATCAAAATCAAAATCAAAAAAAGTGTTTATTAATCTCCACAAGTCACACTTCAAACATCCAATACTTATGTTATTTAGCAGTAAAAGCATAAAAACTTATGTATCTGAATTTGTAATTTGTGGGAGATCTGGAGTCTAAACTAAGCCTAAGCCTGTATCTTAGAACTCCAGGCCCCCCCATCATCAAAAAAAGCTAAAATATTCGACCAATGCTCTGTGCATTAGAGCATATGGACGTGTGTATTAGTAAGTGGAGGTGTGTAGGATATATATAATATACATATATATTTATATAAATATGACAATATTTTAATTTTAATACAATTGTAATGTGAATATTTGTACGCCGTTGACGGCAAGACATAGTGTTCATTTATATTGACATCAGATCTGTACTTTTTGTTTACCTATCTATGTTCTACAAATAAAAATATCTGAATCTGAAGAAATTATTTTAACACATCTAGGAACCCTTCAGTTTCCGAATAGCTTAAGGTAAGCAACCACTTTATAACCTTGATTTTGCATTCTTTTTTGCAACAATTGGCTATAGAAATTATTTTATTTATTTTGTTATATAGCATGCTTCCTCGAAAACGGATTAGTCTCTGCGCAAAAACAGTATTTACAGCAGTCGACTCACATACTGCATAGTTTCTTCTAGAGGTAGCCACTCGTTTTCTACTATTTTCGGGTACAAGAGTGTATATGAAGTACAGTGTGCAATATATACAGCTGGCGAACAGTCAGAATTTGAGTTTCTTCATAAAGTTTTGACGTGGGGTATAAACGCGGTTTGAACAAGCTAACCTTTAGTATCATTCTTTGCGCTCTTTCAAGTGTTATTATTTTACTCTTACTTGCTTCGCCCCATGTAGTGATACAGTAACTTAAGATAGATTGTACCAAAGCCTCATAAACCATCCGTAAATATTTAATAAAAATTTAATTAGTCCATATATCCATTGTTTAGGTTAACATTCTGGTTTCCAACTAGTCTTTGGGATAATTGCAACGTAATTTAATGTTTTTGATGCATAAACTGTTATGCATCAAAAACATTAAATTACCGTGAAAGTAGAAATTGGAAGCGATAATTTTCTAGTATTTGAAGAGAATGTAGTCGTCTTAACGTGTGGCCGGCTCATATGAAATGCCCTGATACTGACCCTTTAACCTTACATGCAATGGATGAAGAAGCACCACACCCAGCTTACGTCTATCTATGAATATGATAGAGGTATGAATACTTCAATGCCGACATTTGTATTGCTATTTATGTAGTTAACCTTGATCATGTAAATTTTTCATTCAAGCTTTGTTTTCAATCGTGTAATTACATTCACTCTTATTCAAAGCTTTGTTGTTATTGTCTTTCATGAAACAATTTCCTTTTAACACAATTAAATCCAAGGTTTTGCACACTACTATTTGTAAGCCATAAGTCCGTATCCTAAATCTATAATCATGGTTTGAAACTGCATGTTCCGATCGACTGAGCTTCATTACACCAAGCTAATGTTTCGTCATATTTCTGCACAATATTAAGGCTATAGCCGGGGGCTGCAAGCGGGTTATTGTGGGGGATTTTTGCCACAATATGTTATCAGCACTGCGTACCACAACCACTTTCGCAGTGCTTTCTAAATCCTCGAGAAGATTAGCACGCAAGTAAAATACTACCGGTGCCGACACGGAAGTTTTATTACCCTTGTGTTCTTGTGATAGTATCGATAAAAACGTGCGAGAAATGTGTAACATACTGTTGGTATTATCTCTGATGGTTTTGCTGCATCATCTAGGATGTGCACTTCCTTTTCTATGAGCGTTAGAATGTTAAAAGTCTATTTGATTTTGAATACTTTCATTGCTATGTTGCTGCTTTGTTGTGTAGTCATACAATTATGTAAGTGTTTATCTGTATTCGTATTGCCTATTTCTTAAATTGTTATGAATACGGCATGAAAATGTTTACGTTGTTTATTTTTCGTCTATTAGTCAGACTTCAACTACAACAATTTATTTGGCTTTGTTATTAATGGGTTATTATTCATTAACATTTATTGTTATTGAAACCTAAAGTCATGGAATATCGCTATTTTAATTCCCGTTTATTATAAGCAAGAAGTTTTTTTTTTTTTTTTTTTCCAGCCCGTCGGACTAGAGGTTATGGCTAGCACAGCAAGAAGTTAATGTGTGAGTTGACCTGTCTGGTCTATGCTTCGTCATTACTAAACTGTCGAGCATTGTATGATATATATGATTTGGTCAAAGATGTCCCATATGTTATAATATTGCATGATTTATTTATGAAGTAAGTAACTACCTTTTGTTGTACCTGATCAAACATTTGATTAATATTATAGCTAATTCTTTATGCTAACATATTTAAAAGGTCACGTAGTTTGTACTAAATATCTCCACCATCAGGCAATAAATCCACATAAAACCTAATATATTCTCGCCAAACAGTTCAAATTCGTGATCCTCACTAAATCAAATGCCGACGATCTGTCCCACTTTATTCGTCCTTTAGACTACCTACAGTTAATCTTATCCGCGGGCACTATTACTGAACGCTACTTTGCACGTGGTATCTCTGGCCACCATGGGGCGCGATGCTGCGATACTATCGCGTTGACGCCGCGGGAGAAATATTGCGCCTGCGCAAGCTCACATCTGGGCCTGCGTACTAAGAGACTACTCAGCGCTGTATTTTCAGTTTACTTTGATATCCATTGCGGTGTTTATATGAGTGTTCTGAAACGAGGAGTTTTTGAAAAATGAGCAATGGATGATGAATGGATTTTTGTGTTTTCGTGGTGTAATTGTTTTAAGTAGATTCCCGGACTTGTAGGAACGTGCCTTACTGCAAGTCACAAGTTGTGAAATTATTCCTTTGTTACGTGTAGACATAACAAATTGGCTCAGAAACAATATTTTAGCTTCCCATGACATTGATTTGTTCAAACTTAAAGCTATTTTTGCTTTGTTTCAGATGTGAGTCTTTAGTTAATGCTGTAACGAAACGTTTTAACGCAATTGAGATGAAAATGGTAAGATTAATCAGTATTTTGATTAGCTATGTTAAATGCACATTAGTCGATCATTTAGGTATTGTTAGTTATGCTAAATAACTTCTAAGATCTCCACGTTTTTGAGAAGATATTTTCAAATAAGCCTGTTTTTATTTCATCAATAAGTTACATAAATTTTGCGATAATTTTGGTTTATACATGCGGGAGGGCCTGGTGACCTGCAATACAGGTTCTTATGGAAACCTAATTCAGGCACCAGTCTCTCATTTTGCTAAACCCCGGTGTGTAAATTGTAAAGTTTTAGCATTAAGTAACTTTGTGATGAGAAAATTAACGTTTTGTATTTTTTTTATTTATTTATCTCAGGACCCTGAGGTCCTGGACCTTTGGAAGGCGTACGAGGAGCCGAAGCCAACTCGCAGAGGCCCTTTAGATAATAATAATAGAACATGATACCATGATACGTTTTGTATTATTATTATTATTATTTTCGTACCAGACTCTGCACCTAACATACTTCCACCCAGTTTAGAAGGCTTGCTTTCTCTGACCAATCAAAGGAGATGACGATCTGTAACGCATGATGTCACTTGTAACAAGATCATGCCGACAGATCTCAAAATAGATGGACGATGCGTGACGGACTAATTAGTACTCATTTGTGAATTGACATACGACGTGATTGGTGAATTGATTCGAGCTGAGATTCGCACATTAGATTGTAGAGTGTAAATTGTTGCAACTTACAACTGAAATTTTGTAGGCTTTGTATAGATTCTTAAATTGTTTTAAATTTTTTAATTCAATTTATTTTGTTTTAATTCATTTTGTTACAACATATTTGTATAAGTATTTCTGTTACATTATAGATTTTCTATATCCGAAATAAAGTATATTAATATTATATGAAGAGGTAGGTTGAGAAGATTTTGAAATTTTATTCATTTTATCATTATAAGCCAGAGTATCGAAGCATCCAAATATATAATAGATTACCCGAAACTATAAGGTCAACCAAAACGTGTATATTTAAAGCTAGATCAGTCATTACTTCTAGAAAAAAAAGTTGGGCAAGCGCGAGTCGGACTCGCGCTTGGGTTCCTTATAAACTTACCTATGAAAACAGTTCAATTCCTTTTTTTTGTGACGTAGATAACTAAAAATTTACAGTTTTCAGATTTTTTTATAAACTTCTGCTATGAGTCCTTGCCCTATAAATTTTGATTCCCTTGAGAGTGTCGAAATACACGTTTTTTGCGGCATAAACGGCTGTATCTTTTTTTTGTTTGATTTTTTTACAGCTTCAAGGGACCGCAGACCTGAGTATATAGTTTTAATTTAAACTCGATATCTCCACGCGTTCCCGCGATAAAGGGTATTTACAGACTGACAGACAGACAGACGGACAACAAATTGATCCTTTAAGAGTTTTGTTTTTTTTCCTTTTGAAGTACGGAACCCTACAAGTTGTTAAAATAATCTTGTGGAGGTAATGTTATTTTATTTACCTATGTTATAATGTCCTACATAATACTATATATGTTGTTATTATTATACCAACAACTATATAGCTACATAGCTACCACTTAAAGTTCCTACCCTTCTAAAAAATCACCATGAAAAAAAGTACAAAAAAAAAAATTCATGTTTATTGATAGTGAATCATCACGTTAATTTGCTACCCATATACCTACCCATTAAGTTAAGACTTGTCTGTAATTTCATAAATAAATACAGCATAAATATTATCATTTCAAGCGAATGACGTCCATCGCTGGACATGCCTGTGCCTGTCCCAAATGTCGCCACATAGATTGATCGTGTGCTTCTCACAGCCAGAGGAATCCAACCTGCGGACTTCACATTTATTTTCTACATTTTACCTATTTCCGCAAGAGAACCAAGGTTACCGACATAGCACGAAAAATCGCCAAACTAAAGTGGCAATGGGCAGGGCACATTGCTCGCAGAACAGATGGCCGTTGGGGCCGAAAGGTTCTGAATTGGCGGCCACGTACCGGAAGACGTAGCGTTGGAAGGCCTCCTACAAAGTGGACTGATGACTTGGTAACGGTTGCGGGAGTCCGATGGATGCGAGATGCACAGGACCGTTCATTGTGGCGACACTTGGGGGAGGCCTATGTCCAGTAGTGGACGTCTTTCGGCTGAAATGATGATGATGATGATGATGATGACCTATTTCTTTCACGAACGATAACATGCATGTTATGCCAATAACTAGCTGTTCTATGATTAATGACTCCACTTTTAATTTTAACAACTCGATCCAACTAATATCCGGACATGTTATATTATTACAATTTCAATAGGAAAAATTATACCAATTTAATCTGAAAGTCTCTCACATTAATCATATGCGCACGCACATCGTATAAAACAAACCGCGCGATTCGCCCGCGGGAGCGAAAGTCGCTACCGATGCCGCCCGAAGTCGGCCGATCTTGCGCCGCGATAAATTCATTAATCACCTTGTACTGTCGGCCAAACAAAATGGTACCGTTTTCCTACACTTACACCGCCTGCCAGATTAACTGTTATTGCTTTCCTATATTGAGCTAATAATGCTGAATTAGTACAAGTCTTGGTTGGATACTAAGACTATTTATTTTATTGTGACGTAATCTCTGTGTCATTTGGGATTGAAACAAGAATCTTACATCGATCACTAATATCCGATGGGAAAACTAAAAATAAAATGGATTATTAAAAAATATTTTTTGTGGAAGAATAAAGAGCGGTCATAGCAAATATTGAACTGTAAAGAACTGGCCACTTACACATTCTAAGTGTAAATATGATGTTAAACCAGTCCACCACAGAGCGATGTTCAGGATACAATGCTATCCACCCACATCACTTCAAGCTTACAGACGCATATCTTTTTTCCTATTATCTTAACAATGCATATTATCTTTCATTTATACGAAACTGGAAATTGCCATTTTCCTTCATTTTACGCGCAATAATATGAACAGTAGTTAAGGATATGATACTTTACTGTTGACTCGTTAACTAAAACAGTTTTGCTATATCGGCAGCCATATTGCAAATGGCGTCCGTTTCTTGTCAGAATAGTTTAATGGTGCTCATTTATTTGAACTTGCTTTTATCTGCATACCATTAAGTGGCTTATAATAAAATAAAACATTACCGGTACCACTCCTTCTAGTATTATAGATTACTCACTAACTAACTGGAACACGGGAACATAAACATTCTGTTCCTGATAAAACTAAGATTATAGTTAACTTTCCTAAGAACTTCAGGTTAAGGAGGGCACGCAACGCCTTCTCCCTTTACTTACCTCTTTGTTTAAACCAGGCCATTAAATGATTAATCGTTTGCCCACAAAAGCACGTCTCAGAGGAATTTCTATTCTTTTGTGTAAGCCAAACACACTTTTCTCGTGTTAAAAACAATTCACTGTACACTTAACTTGGCATTATGTGTATACTCGTTAACAAAAGGAAATAATTCACGCATTTTACTGTTGGTAATTTCCTCTGCAATGCAGTGTAATCTGCAATGTTTTAGTTCGAAGTTAAATATGCTACGGACTTTTTGAATTATCGGCATTTATTCTAATCGTCGCGTTGTACTAGCCTATTAGTTACCTTCGTCCTGATCATTAGCTATCTACTGTTATGATTTAGACGCAAGTTAACTCAAATTAGTTTTCCTCTACACAATATTTCAGGGCCTTACCGTGATGTGTAAAATGTTAGGAACGCGAGCAACACACACCTACACCTTATTATAGCTCCATTCATTTGAAAGTTCAGAATAGGTCGTCAAAAATATCTCGTGGTTAAGGCTCAGAAAAGCTGCGTGGATTACACATTAAAGTTAATCACCTACAGTAAAACAGTTTGTTTGGCCTAAGTCATTTCTTCCTTTGCCTACAGTTGATTAGCCTACAATTGCAAGCGGATGAGCAATTGAGCATCATGGTAAAGCACGGGTCAATTTAATCTAGTTCAATCTTCATTCACTCACTCATTAATTTTTTAGTTCAGACCACCAAGATTTATTAAGTAGGGCAAGTGAAACAGAAAATTCCCGTTGAAGACATTGATCAAAATCAACAGTAAGCTGCAATAATCAACTTGTCAAGACTCTGTTATTTTTAAATAACGTTTACAGTCAATATTAATTGGTGCATCCATACACCAAAAAACGGATGTTTGTATAGGGTAACACTACACCGCAACAGAAGCGAGACTATAACGCATAGCAAAATATGCATATACTAGCTTCTACCAGCGGCCTCGCCCACGTCCCTGTGTAACTCAGCGACATAATAGTACTCTACTGGTTATTTTTTCCGGTGGGAATATCATCTTATGACATACCCCGCTCTGGGCGGAGCAGGAGATAGTGTCAGACTTTTACTGACTAAAAACCCACTCCTGTTCCTTCGTTGCCTTTCGTACCAGGGCCGAGGCTTCCTTTCAGAATCAGACCCATGGGCCCCTACAGTTGCTGACATCTCCTTGAGGCGCGCGTGAAACAGTACGCGCCGTCGACGACTTGGGCTCGGTTCGGACGGTTACCTGACGGTCGGACGGCGGACTACCCATTGCTCATCGTCCGCAAGCCCACGCCTACGGTGGAGTACTCTACTGGTGAAAGAATATTTAAAATCGTTCCAGTAGTTTTTAAGTTTTATTAATTACAAACAATAATAAAAACAAAAATACAAAATTTTCCTTTTTATAATATTGGTATAGATATAAAAATGAATCCCATTTCCCTTGGTCACGTCTAATCACGTTTGTTATTGTCAGGAGAATATTCTTCTGAAAGTAAGAAACAAAGAAAGTTGCGCAGGAAAAAATTTTGAAAATTTTAGAAAACTACGACGACTATCTATAATATTTGCGCGTTTGACAGTTCATAGCTAAAATAAAACAATGTTTGTCGGGTTAGCAATCTCTGTATATATAAAAGCGAAATACCACTCACTGATTAATCACAAAATCTCAGAAACTATAACACCTACGAACTTAAAATTTGGCAGGTAGGTTCCATATAGGTAGTAGACATCCGCTAAGAACGGATTTTTCAAAATTCACCCCCTAAGGGGATGAAACGGGGTCCAAAGTTTGTATGGAGAAACCGACTTTTACACGGGCGAAGCCTCTAGCAAAAGCTAGTTTCTTGATAAAATCCCAAAATCTTGCATAGGTATTGAAGCCAAACAAAAGGCAACAACAAGTAAACGACAAGTAAAATGTTTCGAATGTAGATAATATTTGAATCGACTGCACGTGTTGCTGAAAATCGTATTTATTTCCAGCGTTTTATTCGGGTGGGAAAACATTAAATAACATCTTCCGCTCCGGAAGATGCGAGAGGGAGTGTCGTGAGTGACTTTTACTAACTAGTTGCCCTAGTGAGCCCCGTCAATTATACTGACAGTTCTTTGAGGAGCACATAGAACACAAAGTCCTATCGACTCGGATCTAGTCCTTAGTTCAAGCTAGCTAGTCCTCGGTTCAAGCTACCCATTGCTCATCCGTCCGTAGGCTAAGCAATGACTGGGTATCTCTCTGCGACTCATGACAAGGCCCTGTACCATGACGTTTAAGTAAGATTGTTTCATTCTTATTTCCAGAGTGTGTAAAAAATGGCGCTAGACAACCTGTATAACTCTGTCTCTTACCCACACTGAAATAAGAATGAAATAATCTTACTTTAAACTTTATGGTAACCCCAAAGGGCATGAGATCGCCTCTCCCTCACTCATTTATTTCAAGCCCAATAAATAGTTTAAACATCGGAACACGTGGTCACAAAACGTGCGTATTATGAACATTGTCTTGAACTTATCCCCAATTAAAGTATTTTGGGTCGGCGTAACACGTTTCTTTCTTTCATATTTCTCTATTGGTTCTGTAAATTGGTAATCAGTAAGATTTTACTGGTTTTCAATTTCATCTTTCATACGATCTATCCGTTTCTTTGGTTATTCCTGTCTCTTATCGACAAAACGTGTGAATAAAACCTAGAATACTGTAGCATTCTTAAAACCTCAATTGTCTCGTGTTGTCTTGTTACCTTGTTTTATGACCAGCAGGCTTAGCCAAGTTATGACCGTTTCGTGTCGAGTCTCTTTCTACAATCAGTAACGCCTCGGTGCGTAAGGGATTTTAGAAAACGATAAGTTGGTAGCCATGTTGACGTGCTTAAGTCTATAGCTTGTTCTATAAATATTGTAACTTGGCTACCATTTATACCATAAAACTGCAAGATTTAGCGATGAACATTGTAGAAACGATTTCATTTCATTCTATCATTTTGAACGATGTGAGATCGTGATTAGTTTTTATTTACTGATTTAGTGTTAACGATTGTAGATTATCAACCTGGCTAAGCCTACAGCCCCCCCTAGCCAAATTACAACCGTTTCGTTTCGATTCTCTTTCGTCGATCGCCTCGAGTCGGCCACGCCTCCAATTCCTTTGTTCTGTCGTCATCTCAACGCTTCGTCACGTGGTCAGAACAAAGGAATCGGAGGCGTGGCCGACTTGAGGCGATCGACGAAACGAAACAGTCCTAACTTGGCTAGGCCTCCAGGTCTGTCACGATCGTTGGCATAGTTTTTAGTACCCTTTTTATCATATAGCAAGCAGTGGAGTAACGCCTTTATGCAGAGCATAATAAACCCGTGTATTACAGACTCCTCACTAACCAAATATGGGGGCAGTTAAAATTATGTAAATAAACTTTCGACCCAAAATATTCGTCTTATAAGGAAGTCATCAAATTTAAACATAGCACAGATTTATTTTTTGTTTCTTTGATGAAAATTTCATTCATAAGAAATTGGGTGAAGACATAAAATTGAGTTTTCCCTGCGTGATCGAATCAGGAATGAGGATATCCGCAGGAGAACCAAGGTTACCGACATAGCACGAAGAATCACCAAACTTAAGTGGCAATGGGCAGGGCACATTGCTCGCAGAACGGATGGCCGTTGGGGCTGAAAGCACGTAGCATTGGAAGAACTCCTACAAGGTGGAACAATGACCTGGTAAGGGTTAAGGGAATCCGATGTACGCAAGACGGACACGACTGTTCATTGTGGGAACACTTGGGGAGGCCTACGTCCAACAGTGGACGTCTTTCGGCTGAAATGATGATGATGATGATAAAATTGAGATAATATTGAAAAGGACAAGTCCTACAAACCTCCGATGAAAAGGGAGGATCTTTTGACCCGACGGTTGTTATGTCTGGTCCGGGCAACTGACCGATAGTTGATTTCGGGCTGTTCTATATGTTTTAATCGAGCGGAAAACTCTAATACCGTGTTGAAGGATTATGTAGTTTAATTAAAATATTGATGTCGGTACGCAGCTATTACAATTGACCAGTTTCACTTTTCAAAGCACTCATCGCATTACGAAACGCAAATCATTTTCAAACAGGAATAGCTCCAACCCGTTTAGTCTAGCCACATTACTCCAAGTTGTTTTCCTTACAAAACCAATAGCTCACAGACTCAAACGAACTATTAAGTTAGATCGATGGCTCCAAATAATAGATCGTCATGTCACAAATTGACTGGTATAGGTTAATTGTGACAGCGACCTCTGGTGGAAAGTTGCGAGACTGCGCATTAGTCAATCAAGACAAACGGTTTTGTACGACACTCTATAGGAAGGCATTGTTATGGCATGACTATGCGAGGAATAATGACACTAATATTATAAAGGCGAAAGTTTTTGAGTGTTTGTATGTTTGTCACTTCTTCACGCTCGAACTTCAGCTGAACGGATTTGGATAGACCATGGTAGACCATGTCCTGGAATAGCACATAAGATCTATATTTTTTTTTTATCCCGGCAATATGTTCCTTTGAGATAATCTACTACTATTACGCGGGTGAATGCCGAAGAATCACCAAACATAAGTGGTTGGGCACGCCACAATTATGGCGGTAAGTCTTTGAGGCGTGGTTGGAAAGACCTCACGGCGTCCTCACCTTCCGCATGACGCAGGTTCTCACCGAACACGGTAAGTTCGGGAAGTTCCTGCACCGGATTCGTGCGGAAGCGGCGCCCGGCTGTCGCCACTGTGTGGACCGCCCGGAGGACACGGTGGAGCATACGGTGCAGGTGTGCCCCGCTTGGGCAGAGCAACGCCGTGTCCTCGTGGGGGCGATCGGCGGCGGCGATCTCTCGCGTCGGGCCTTGGTACAGGCCATGGTCCGGAGCGAGGAGGAGTGGCAAGCGGTCGCTTCCTTCTGCGAAGCAGTAATGCTAGCAAAGGAGGCGGCCGATCGCGTGAGGCAACGGTCCTCACGCCCCAACCGCCGCCGGGATTTCGATCCCGATTTCCGGCCATCGTAGGCGCGGGCTTGCGGACTGCGAGCAATGGGTAGCCCGCCTTTCGACCGTCCGGTAACCGTCCGGACCGAGCTCAAGTCGTCGACGGCGCGTATTGTTCCACGCGCGCCTCAGGGAGATGTCAGCAAATCGTAGGGGCCCAGCAGGGTCGAAGCCTACTGGGGTCATGGGTAGTGTGAAAACGAAACCTAGGACGAAGGCAACGAAGAAACAGGAGTGGGTTTTTAGTCAGTAAAAGTCTTGACACTATCTCCCGCCCCGCTCAAGGGCGGGGGATGTAATAAGATGATTTTCCCACCGAAAAAAAAAAAAAATACAAGTGGCAGTGGGAAGGCCTCACACAATAGATGGCCGTTGGGACCGAAAGGTTCTGCAGTGGAAGGTGTAACCACGTACCGGAAGACGCAGCGTTGGAAGGCCTGCCACAAGGTGAACCGAGGGAATCTCCGCCCCTTTGAGTGGCGACACATAGGGGAGGACTATGCCCTGGAGTATTTATTATTTTTCCAATGTCTGTGTTTATTGTTTTGTTTCGATACCTATAATAGTTTTTATTTAACCTCCGTGAGTGTGACCGTGGCATCACCGCGGGCCCTAACAGAATACCAGTCGCAGCATATGCTGAGTTAGGCGCCTTTTTGGCCTTGCTACAGTTATTTTTTATACTTAATTCTACTATATTTTAATTCCAATGTATTCTACTGTATTTTAGTTTTACTGTATGTGTGAGGTACGAATAATCGTTTTCTCTTTATTTCTTTCAGTGGACGTCTTTAGCTGAAGAGATAACGATGATGATGCGGGTGAAGCCGCTGGTAGCAGCTAATGGTTTATGTTGTTTTGTAAGTATATTATTTCCATATTTTATAAGATATTAATGCTGTATTGTTCGGTTCTTAACAAATTGCCTATTCATAAGCTTTAAGAATGGCTTTGACACCATTTAAGTATATTAAATCAGTGTACAACTTTCTGTTTGTCTTCAGGTTTTTAACATAAATTATTTTAGTACTGAGAAAATATCTAATATATAAAAATATTGTGACACATTGTTTGTTATCGAAAACTTCCGAAAAGGCTTGACCGATTTATATGAAATATTTTGTTTATATTTTGGTAGGTCTGAGAATGGGTTGTAGGATACTTTGTACCCTACCCCCACTCCCTCATATTATCTTTGATAATTCACAAAGCAGAACAACGCCTGCCGAGTCAGTCAGTCTAATATTCAAAATTCTCGAGTCACAGTGTTTGTTACTGAACTTCTCCGAAACGGCATGACCGATTTTTATGAATATTTATGTGTATATTTGGTAGGTTTGAGAATAGATCGTAGGCACTCATAGGCTACTTTTTCCCTCCTGCCCCTACCCCTAATTTTTTTGTAAATAATTTATATGGCAAAACAACGTCAGCTAGTATCTCAATAACGATCACCACTGAGGAGCGTCCATCTCACAAGAGAAGTCATGCGGAAATAAATAGAACGAACAAGATTTGTTACGAGGTTAGTATTCAGAGATTCATTTCGTGAGACTCTAACTATATCTAGATACTAACGAAATACCTACTTTTAATCTAAGATAGTTTCGTTAGAAAGTGAAATCGAATTCTATAATGTACAACCATAACAACATTATATTTTTAACCAACTTCAAAAGGAAGGAGGTTACACATAGTAAAAGGAACAACAGTAGGTTTAAGTTAGTAAAAGTCTGATACTCCCTCACGCTCCACTCTGAGCTCCGAGGGTTATTTCATGATTTCCTACTGAAAAACCAAGTGTAGATATGATTTTAAAACCGAACACAAACCGACTGACGGACCATTCGTTGTGGGGACACTTGGTGGAGGTCTATGTCCAACAGTGGGTGTTTCGGTTGAAATGATGATGATAAAAAATTTAAAATAATATAGGCTTATTTATCTACATTTATACAACATAAAACTTTGCCTTCCGTGTAGCTCATACTGGTTTAGGCACTTTGTTTTTAGTATAATTATGTAGTCAGTCCCACAGCTGACAACAGCCCCTCCATTCCTTCGATTGTTCAGCGCTGGGGTATCTCTTGCCAATTCTTAAGAAAGACATCTAATTTGTCCTGCCATCTCGTTCGTGGTCTGTCGAGATTCTGTATCGCAATTACAGGGCACCATTTTTGTATTTTACGGGTCCTTGTTAATTGTATTAATTACTAGGCTACGCTTAACTACTATAAATGAGGCAGATAATAGTCTAATAAGCTATAACTCTGTTACATAGTTTCTCACTGTAAAGGTTGTAATAATCGTAAAGAGTCTTTTTAATTAAACTGAAACATTATTTCTATAGCCTTATAAACAATTGTATTGAATTACCATTACTAAGTTACAATTTTAAGGTCCGGTTCCTGTTTTTGTTCACTAAGCCGAAGAAAATTGCGTGTAGCGAAAATCTGGGGCCATGGGTTTACTTCCAAATGTGAAACCCATGGTCCGAGTGCAGTTTTAGGCAGAAAAATCTGGCATGCCCTCTCGCGCCGTCCTAGAGCGAGAAAAGTCATTGTGTGCACGAGAATAGACAAAGTGAGGAACGAGTATATTAGAGGGAGTTTCAAAATGGCGCCAGTGGCAGAAAAGTTGAAAGGGAATCGTTTGTCTTGGTATGGTCATGTGAAGAGGAGGGATAAAATGCAAGTTACATCTGGATGAAAGGAGAAGGAAAGGAAAGCCAAAGCAAATAATTAATGGGTTGTGTGGGTAGTGTATGAAAGAAAAGGGCTTGATAGCGTGACGGGTGACAGGACAGTATGAATGAAAAAACCGCATTGCGCGGACCCCAAGTAACATGGGACAAGGGCAGGAAGGGAGAAATAATTAGGCCGAAAAAAACTTGACCACCAACGAACTTGTGTAGGTGTGTGAGTTTACATGTTTGTGAACACACCCACGATACAGGAGAAATTACCAGTCTCTTCTTCTCAGTCGTACACTCTTGGCGGAGTAGTCGTGGCCATGGATCGTCTGGAGACTTCTCAATCTCTCTGTGTTCGTGGCATTGCGCGTCCATTCAATGAGGGACATTTAGAAAATGATTTAATGAGGTCTCTCCATCTGGTAGGTGATCGGCCGCGAGAACGTTGGCCCTCTACTCCCTGTACCACCAAAGAGCTTTCATTGCGGATGATAAGTCCATACATTTTAAAGATTCGCAGTTGCACAATCGATAACAGTCTTTGTTAGATGCGCTCTTTCAGAATGGAAACATTAGTGCGGTGAGCAGTCCATTTTATCCTCAGTAGACGCCGCCAGCACCACATCTCAAGAGCGTATTTTTTTTTACGGTGCTTTGTTTGGATCGTCCATGTTTCAGCTCTATACTACCAAATAAATATATGTTACTAGAATGGGGCAAAGTTTAAAAAAAAACGCTCAACCAGTGTGCCAACCGTGCTGTCAAAAATGCTACCAAAGTAGATGAAATTCCGCTAGAGCCTCAGTAATTTGAACACACCTTTCTTTATGTTAATCAGATAAGAGCAATTTGTACTGCTATAGATACCGAGATCGCTGATGACTCCATGACCTCTGCTTATTGCGATCTCGTTTAGCTTAATGCGTGATTTTACTATTATTAAAAGTCAAAGTCAAAGTTTTTTATTTCACATAGGCCTGCATGGGCACTTGTAAAACGTCAGAAGCTAGTGCACGCTTCAAATTGGTCGTTTCCTATGGAGAAGAACCGGCAAGACACTCCATGGTTACTCTTTTAAAAAAATTGTGGTTTTTACAATACTTCCATATTACAGTATAAGTAGATATTATGTAACGACAGTGTAGACCGGTCAATATTGTTACTAAAAAGTACAATAAAAATAATCATAATAAAAATTGAGTCGTAATAGGAAGTAACCTAAGAATTCGCGGAGTCTACAGTTTTCTCACATTCACATTATAAAAAAAGTGGATATATTAAAAAAAAGCAAGAAAAATAAATAAATACAATTATCAATAAATGACATGTTAACAAAATAAATTACTAACGAATTTATGGTGGATGGATTCTAATAATATAATATAAAAAATATTGCAAGAACAATGTTTAGATGATAAAAAAATATTATAAATTACAACAAATGTGGAGCAGATAATAAATACATTTACACAATATTATGAGTTACCAGAGGGGCACATGTGCAGAAGCAGTCATTGCCAAACAAGCTTTTCTTCCACATAGTCTTTAACCTTGTAATACGCTTTTTTAGTTAGGACACGCTTAATATGGGTTTTGAACTTTCCCTCACTAAGTTCAGTCACCACCTTTGGCAGCTTGTTATAAAAGGGTATGCTGTGTACTAAAAATGACTTGCTGGTCTTAGCCAACCTCCACTTGGGCAATACAATTTCGTGTTTACAACGCGTATTTATGTTATGAAAATCGCTTCTAATTTTGAAGAGTCCTAGGTTTTTACGAACATATAAAATACTCTCTAAGATATAAAGAGAAGGCAGAGTCAGTATATCGATTTCTTCGAATTTTTTTCTAAGGGACTCGCGAGAGCCTATTTTATAAATAGCTCGCATTGCTTCCTTATGCAATATGAGAATTGAGTCTACATCAGCTGCAGATCCCCACAGTAAAATGCCATAAGACATAATACTGTGGAAATAAGCATAGTAAACTGTAAATATTACTGAGATATTTTCAAGACAATTGACTACGAATTATTGAATAAGATAGAATGGGAATTTTGGGGAGGATTGTTGGGATTTCTTATTTTTTTCCTTTCACACTATATCTAAGAAACTTACAGAGGACTCTTTAGCCTGAAGCACAGGTTCACCCAAGTTCAGCCAAATAAACAACTGTGTTCTTTTTAATATTTAATATACTCTACTGCTAATGTGCCCTATGTTATAAATAAACGATTTATTATTATTATTATTTAACAATTCAATTTAGGTCATCAAATGGATCGCGTTACCAGCTCGTGGTAGGGCTTAAGTTTAGAATTAGCCTCTCTTCCCTCATTTAAATCTGATATAAGTCTAAGTAGTTCTATCCCTCCTACATCGTGAGCATAACTCACTCCCGATCAGATAAGGGTAATTTGTACAGCATAGATACATGATCTGCGATGATCTGATGACCTGCGCCTGCGTCGCTTTAGTCAAACGTTACTTGCGGTTTCCTTTGCTATCACATGGCAATCTTATGATTTGTCAATTGCTATCGATTTCCGAAGGGTGAAGGAATCGTGATTAACTGTCTGTGATGACGTTGTGATCGACAATCGATGATTTATCTTTAGACGAGACATTCCGATGATAGGAGGTAGGAACGTCTGAACGTACGCAACAGACCACGAAGGAAGTGGCGGTACTATTTAGATGTATTTATTAGGAATTGGCAAAAAGTGGCTCAGAGCCGGCGACAATGTGCAGTATATAGGCTAGCTATAAGTGCGATCTGTTGATTCTTGTGTATGATTCCTACATCAGAGAATGTGAGATATCAGCAAACCGTAGGGGCCCAGCAGGGTCGAAGCCTACTTAACTGGGGCCAAGGGTCTGCTTCTGAAAGGAAGACTCGGCCCTGGTACGAAGGATCAGGAGTGGGTTTTTAGTTAGTAAAAGTCTGACACACCCTCCCGCTCCGCCCAATAGCGGGAGATGTCATTAGAAGATTTTCTCAAAGAAAAAAAATATCAGGGAATGTGAAATTTCCTTACATATGTAGTGTCATAAAACTCATCTGAGACTGTCGTCTACCCAGAAAGCAATTAATTGCGGGATTGTTCGAAAGAGTTACCGCAGCCATGGAAAGTAAAGGGCAACTGAAAAAACACAGGCGGGTTTTAGTCAGTAAAAGTCTGACACATCCTCTCGCTCCACCCAGATTGGAAGGAGATTGAAGAAGATTTTCTACCCCAAAACAAAAACATAAAGTAAATCAGGCAAGAGTACTTTAGCGTCGTCTACAGCTTAACATCAGACATAGTGACTTTTTTGTAATAATAGTCTGTAGAACTTTAAGATAATCATTACCAGCTTATACGAATACGAAGGTAATATGACTCTTTCCATCATTAAAATCTCATATACCCATTTAGTATAATCAAGATAACGAAAGCAAGTCCGAAGGGTTTATCTCCTACTTATCTTTATTCACAAATAGCAATCGCTCAAGGTGGCTCTAGGGCAGGGGTTAACCATAATCATAATTTAAGCACCACTCTGTTAGATTCTGACTTTTACATGAACTCATGTATTTACGTCTTCAATTTGCTTATTCCCTCGGATTTTGTGAAGAGAAACAACAATTTTGAAAACGCAGATAGCAAACCCGAAAACTTTAGAAATTGAGAGAAATGGCCAAAAAACGAAACAGTTATTAAGTTATAATTAAATTTTGACTGGCCTGTTGGTCTAGTGGTTAGTGGTCCTGACTGCTATGCCGAAAGTCGTGGGTTCGATACCCACCCAGGACAAATGTTTGTGTGATGAGCACGATCATTTGTTCTGTGTCTGAGTGTTATTTATCTATAATATGTATGTATTTAGAAATATATAAAGTATTTTTATCAGTTGTCTAGTACTCATAGCACAGGCTCTGCTTAGTTTGAGACTAGATGGCGTTGTGATAGTTGTGGAATATAAAAAAAAATATGTTTTAGTGATTATTTTATAAGCGTGTACTTTGTTTTACAATCAATCCTTTAACGTGCTTTTAGAATTGCATCATTTTGTGTCCAGGCTATGTCTGTCAATTCACAGCAAGCGATAAGGCCCCCAATTCTAAGTTTTTAATTTAAAGTTCCTTTGATAAATTGGTGTAAAATAAAAAATATAATTTAAAAAAATAATAATTTAAAAGCTCCTTTTCAACCAATAGAACGAATACTACAAAGACCACAAAACCGAACTACGAACAAACACACACGACTTATCTATGCCCCAAACCACCATAAATTCATAGGGCACACGAGACCACGACCACAAAGAACCCCATTACCCCACAACTCTCGCTCACGAAACGTCGAACCTAATTAAGGGCATCTTTCCATCGCTGGCTGATTTATTATCATCATTAGAACGTGTTCGGATTGTCACGAAGACGCCGCGATACACAGCAATGGATAGGCAACAACGGGGATAAATCGTTCGTGAGGTATCGGTATTCAGATGTTTTATTATGTAACTAGCTGACCCGGCGAACTTCGTACCGCCTAATAGTAAGGATAACGCCATCTACTGGCAACACCAGAGTAGCATAATTCATTTTATAATGACGTTTTAATTAGAGATGGCGTTGTATTCGGATTTTATTTCGTGATTTTTTTTTCATTTTTTCTCGCCGTTTAAACCTTTTCTGGACTATCTCGAATATTTCAAGACTAAAATTAGCCAAATCGGTCCAGCCGTTTTTGAGTTTTAGGGAGACTAACAGCTATTCATTTTTATATTTAAAGAAGAGAGAAGATTTTGATTTGTAGATGGCCTGTTGTTTTGTTACAACGAAGTTTTCGAGTCGTCCTTTTTTCGAATCGTTGGTTATCTTTTCCCTCACAGTATTTAGGCCCTGGGTTGACTTCCGAAAAGGAAACCCGGAGTCCTGGAACGCAAGATAATGGAGGAACATAGGTGTGATTTTAGTCAGTAAGTTTGACACGCCCTCCCGCTCCGCCTTAGAGGAAGGCCCGGGAGAAGTCACTGGATGATATCCTACCTCAAAAAAAAAAGTAGGTGACCACTTAATTTTTTTGTAGTGGTGTTTTCAAACCCCTCCAAAGTATAAGAACACTTTGGGCACTGTAGTAAGTGGACCATCGTCTGATCAGAAGCACGGCGCTCGCATTGGGTGTCAGAAGAATAATCCCGATTTTACAAGGTTTCGTTTGCAACGACCTACTTGGGTGTGCAATCTGTTGATCGTTTTCCATAGGCTACTGCAGATAGCGTTCAAGTGGCAGATGACCCTGGGGTTTGAACGAAGACGGTTGTAAGTGGTGCTCTTACCATAACTTACATCTCCCCGTGAATGGTCGGCCAAGACTATCATAAGTGCAGCGAAGAAAGCTCTTCCGACTTTTATGTTTACCCAGAGCTGGTGTATGGTTTGTAATGGGAACGTCGGTTATTTTTAAGCTGAACGAGTACGAGAACCCAGGTTCTGAATCGAAATTGATCACAAAACCCATAAGACAATTTACCACGTGCTACCAACCTCTGTGATTGGTTGATTGTTTTTTTTAACAATGTGTTTTTGTTTCGCGGAAGGATGACAGTTGTAAATCTGCTCTGTAGGTACATGTTTTTTAAACACATATGTCAAAAGATATAGTTTAGGGCTGCTATATAACCTTCTAATAGCCTTCTTTAGAAAAGTCGAATAAATCCTCTGTAAAAAAATTTATAGCTTCAATAGTTTTACTTATTGAAGCTATACATTTTTTCACAGAGTATTCGACTTTTTGAAAGTACAGGAGTACCTTCTTTCTCACACTAAAACTAATGAACTCCAGGACCATTTTCATATTTCCACCATCTACAGTAGAAAACTTTTTACAAAAAAAAATACAATTGACTTCCAAAAAAACAAACACTGAAATGGCTAACAGAACAAAATAACTTTGTTCTTCGTCTAATTTTCAAATTATTAAAATTAAAAAAAGAATTGAAATGAATACGATTAAAATATTGTCAACATGGTAGGTGTAGAAAAGCAAGACAAATTGTCACAAAAGTATTAGTTTCGATAAATCAATTTTTAATGCTATTTTACCTGAATTTTAATCATGTTATATGCCGTTCTCGCTATCGAAGAACCTATAGTTGATTAGTTGATTTTACTCCATATATTTATCAAACACGAAACATTTTAAGCTAGAACTGCACTGCACACACGTGTGACGCGCACGCCGATCTGGGCGCGTTGGTATCCATATATTTTATATGGCAGCTAGACTTGTAGAGCTACACTTGATCCACGCCACGCGACGTTGTTCTACGTACAAATTAGGCGTGTTACACGTGTGCGTCGGTCTTATGTAGTTCTAGCTTTATATACGTTTGTGTGAACAGGCCTTAACCTTACATGTGAATGTAAGTATGTAGGTACAGTCAGGAGTCAAAAGTGAAGTTGCATTCTATCAATGGTAAAGTTTCCAACATTTCTTTGTAGAAGAGAGTCATGGTTCATGACTGCTTTAACGTGTAACAAAGACACTAAATTTAATTGCATCTATGACATTGTTTTATAATTTTAATGTTTATTTTTTAAATGTTTTATTTGAATCTAATTTTGTGTAGGTACATAAGAACTATGTCTGAAATAAATGAATTAATAATAATTAATAAAAAGTAATAAATTAATGAAACTTAAGGTATTAAATAAATTAGTTGTGGATTGTGAAAAAAATAAACGCAACCTCAACCTAGGGTTCTGAAAGTCAAGATTCGCACCACAGTTATCATTAAATAATACAGGACTGTAGTTATGTAGGTACTAAAGCACTCACTGTCTTCATTACCTACATTTTTTGGAAGTCCTAAACGTCGGCTATTACTCACTGGCGCTTGCGCATGTGACAAACAACCGAACTATCGATTAAACATGTTAGCATAAGCATTCATAAGCAAAATTAGGTAATTTTACCCGTATGTTGGTTACTTGAGGGTACTCCTCTAAAACTAAAGTATACAGCTCCGCAATAATTTTATCTATTATTTCTGTAAATAGCATGTATTTAGCCCAAATCAGATGTGAATAAACTCAGAATAGTTCAATAACGAAGTGTGAGTGTTATCTTTAAAAAATTATAAACAATCAGTGAAAAACAAACGTCGAAGACGGTCAGTTAGTGTCAAAGAAAAATATCATTACTCAACGAAATCATCTTGTAATTCAATAAAATTTAAGCTAAGTGATAGTGATAATTATAAATTGAAGTAATACAAGGTACATTAGTGCAAAAATAAACAGAAGAACAATATTATTTCTCATGAGTCATCATCTAACCGCTTCACTAGTTTAAATAATTCTACATTTAGAAAACAACACGTAATTTCAACTCACTGTCTAACGACTCGTATAGTCGAGAGGCTATATCGTGTACCAGGCATACAACAGGCCGCGAGTTCGCGTCCAGCACAGTGTGATAGTTTTTGGAATTTCAAAAATTTATTTATTAATATCTTTCGGTAATTTGACTCATTTCTAAGCAATTGACTAAGCAAAGATATTATGATGGAGAATGAGCAAAGGGACCATATAACATTTAGAAAACCGCAACGTTCAAGTTCGCTGTGTGATTTGTCATCAAACCAATCCCTCTTTGACGCAACAATGTTAAGTTTACCTAATACGTCTATCAACGAATCACAAAACTATAAAGAGCTTTACGATAAAATAAATCAATTACAAGAAGAGTTATTAATCGCGAACCAAGAAGTGACTAACTTAAACCTAGAAAACACTACTTTAAAGCAAGAGTTAACAAAATGTAAACATGTGATCGATAATTATAAAAAAGTTTGTACGGCTGAAAAAACTATTCGGACACCTAAACCTAAATCGGTCAAGAAGAAACGTACTTCAAGGATTCAGGTTCCATGCTATACACCGTCAACACTACCGCCAGAGCCTATTGACCACTCATTGGAGAAACCGAAAACTTCGCAAGAAACGGTAAGTCAAGAAGATCCTTACCTTGTCTTAAGTAGTGATCACCAAAAAACAAACCTAAAATATAGATCTAAACGTAAAATATGTTTACTCAGTAGTGATAATAGAAATAACATACTGTCTATTGCTGAAAGTACATTCCAAAGTAACTGCAATCTATGTCATTACTTGATATCACATGGAAATACAAAACAGCTTCTAAGTGGACTAGAGACAAAATTATTAGATTACAATATGAATGACTGTTGCATTATATTACTTGGGGAAGAAGACTTCAAGAGGACAAATGATTATTATGACATGATTTTCCATATACGTGAGATACTTCAAGCAGTGCAACACACAAACATAATTGTTTGTTTGCCAACTTATAAGTATCCATTTGACACAAGCTTATTCAACTGTCGAGTTGAGACATTTAACAATCTTCTGTATTTAGACATACTGACGCATAAGCATGCATTCCTTTTGGATAGTAACTTGAATCTTGAATATGACTGCAGCATGTTTAGTAAATATTCGGGCAAAATAAATAAACTTGGACTACGTACTATATTTAAGGATTTACTGGAGTTAGTTACGGACATTTTGCAAAACGTTGACATATATCACAATTTGAATGACATTGATACAACAGAAGACCATTTTTTTCTTGACTAATCATCTATACATCATGCATCAAAACATTGCAGGCTTGCTAGCTAAATGTGATACTCTGGCAGTCTGTCTCAATGAATTAATTGACAGAAAGATAAGTGTCGATGTCTTGTGCATTACAGAGCACTTTATGATGGAAACATATGAAAAACACCTGAATTTGAATAATTATTATTTAGCGGCTTGTTATAGCCGAAAAGGAATGAAAAGAGGTGGAGCGTGCATAATAGTAAAGTCCGGTCATAAATGGAGAGAACTACCAAATGTAGCTAAAATATCTACAAGTGGTATCTTTGAATGTTGTGCCATTGAACTAATCACGCACAAAATAGTATGTGTTTGCATTTACAGAGTGCCAAATTCCAATAATTTCAATGAATGTATTAGTAAATTAGAACGAATATTACATATTTTAATGAAAAAAGGTTTCAAAAACATTGTTTTGGCAGGAGATTTCAATATAGATGTACTTAAACGTAATAATCAATCAATTGAATTCGAAAATATGTTATTAAGCTTTAACTTGAAACTGGCACTTAATCAACCGACTCGACTTAAGAGCAAAACATGCATTGACAATTTTGCGCATAATTTCAATAGGTTCTGTAAGGCTTCTGTATTGGAGTTAGCATTGTCGGACCACACAGCCCAGTTACTGAAATGCCCAATCAGTACAATGTGTAATATCAATCGGTGGAGTAGGACAAGACGTGATTATCACAATGATAATGTTAAAAAATTTAAAGCCCATCTGCGTAGTCTAACATTTTCTGAAGTGTATGGATCAAATGACCCAAACGAAGCATTTAACGCATTTTCTGATATATTTTTAATGCTATATAAACAGTGCTTCCCCGAAACTGTTGTTGCGGTAAATGTCCATAAAAAGCAAAAATGGGTATCACGTGGTATTAAAAAATGCAGCGAAAAGAAACGGCACTTACTATGGCAGTATCGTCTAAAACCGACTCAAAAGAATAAAATACAATTTAAAAATTACACAAAACTATTTAAAAAAATTATACATTTAACTCAACGAGCTCAAAATAACCATAACATAAAAATGTCAAACAATAAATCCAAGACAACATGGCAAATAATAAATCAAACAAAGTTAAATATGCCAAAGAATAATATTGACAAAATTAGAATTAACAATAACGAAATTATCACGGAACCAAAATGTATATCTAATGTATTTAATAATTATTTTATTGATAAAATTAAGCCTATGATTAATTCGGGAGACAGAGTCACAAAACACATCTCAAATAGAAAAGATTCCATGTTCATGGCTCCAAGTTTGCCAAGCGACATATTAAAAATAATTTTATCTCTTAAGAACACAAACAGTGTAGGTTACGATGGTATCTGTACAAAAATACTAAAAGCAGTAGCCGAGGTAATTTCTTGCCCGTTAAGTCATATTATAAATCTGTGTATAAGCGAAGGTATTTTTCCAGAGGCCCTAAAAAAATCTGTAATAAAGCCACTGTACAAAAAACAAGATAGAGAGTTAATGGAACACTACAGGCCAATTTCATTGATATCAATATTCTCAAAAATAATTGAAAAGTATATTTATAAAGAACTCAATTTATACCTAGAGGCGAATAATATTCTTTGCAACGAACAAAAAGGATTTAGGAAAAACAAATCAATTAACATGGCCATTTATGATTTTTTGCTTACAATTATGACAAATATGGATAAAAACACTCCAGTGTGCGCAATATTTTGCGACATGACACAGGCCTTTGATTATGTACAACATAATATTTTATTAAAAAAACTTGAGGCTTATGGTATAAGAGGTAATGTACTTGAGCTGTTAACATCGTACCTAAATGACAGAAAACAAATAACGGAAATTAAGAAAATAAATATAAGCACCAAAAGAGAAGAAATCTTTCTTTCGGAGGAACGTACTGTTATCTACGGAGTTCCACAAGGAAGTATACTAGGACCACCGCTTTTTACATTATATATTAATGACTTTCCAAGGGCAATCAAATATCCTATGACACTGTTTGCGGATGACAGCACGATAACTATTCCGTGTACGCAAAGAGATTTCTATAAAGAGGACATAAATAATACATTAAAGGAAACTATAGAGTGGTTAAACATTAATAATTTAAAAATAAATTTAAATAAAACAGTAATTATGCACTTTAGCCAGCGCGCTTTGACTCTTCCCAATCTTGACATAACATACGATAACAACCAAATTGACACAGTTAATACAACCAAGTTCTTAGGATTGACAATAGATCGAAATTTAAATTGGAAGGCACATATAGAGACCCTGACTAAAAGAATCAGCAGTAATGCATATGCTTTGTACATTTTGTCACGAAAGGTTAACATAGATGCATTGTTAACTGCTTACTACGGGCTAACAGAATCTGTACTCAGATATGGGGTTATCTTTTGGGGCAATTCGACTGACAAAGAAGCCGCTTTTAAAGCTCAAAAGAGATGTATCAGAGCCATGTTTAAATTGAAAACCACCGATAGTTGTAAGCCCTATTTCTTACGCTATAAAATATTGACACTGACCTCCCTTTATATTCTGGAAACAGTAATGTTCGTTAAAAATAATAGTAACTTATTTTCGCAAATGGCAGATAAATTTCCCAGAAACAGGCGTGATCAAACTCAGCTGTGTCTGCATAGGAGTAGGACTGCACTTATGCGCAAAAGTGTTTTCTGCATGGCTCCCAATATATATAATAAGTTACCTAAAAGTTGGAGAGAGCTTAATAATGTACAATTGAAGAAACAACTACAGTCATTCTTAACAGCCAAAGCATACTATAACATTAATGAATTTCTGACAGAACCATTTAAAGTGACTTAGATTCAATTATGATTTTAATCATTACTTTTGACATGACTGTGTATACTTTGACATTTATTACTATTTATTTAATTGACAGACATTGATTTATTATAATTTTTACTTTTCTTTTGACATGTATCATATTTGACATTTTATTACTTGATGTTACTTTCCTAAACTAAATGTTTTTACTTTCTTAATTTTGACATGTTTAATTTTGACATTGATTTATTTTTCAAATTATTGTACCTAGTAAAAATTTTAATGAGTACTTATTCTAAACATTTGCACGCCATAGTATGTGGCAAACATGTCTGAACCAAATATTGTTTCTTTATGTCATCCTGCAAGCACTTTTTTAATATTGTATGTGTACACATGTTTGAGCAAATAAATATATCTTATCTTATCTTATCTTATCTTATCATAGCATAGCATAGTCGGCCATATAATATTCCCGCTGCTGGGACTCACGCCTCCTCTCTTGGATAAGGAATGGGCCGTAATCCACCACGCGGGCCCAGTGCGGGTTGGTGGATGTCACATGTCTTCGAATTATTGGTTCTAGGACATTCCTTCACCGTTTTGCGAGCAGTGGTGATGAAATAAATTACACAAAGTAATGCGCCTGACTGGGTTTGAACCCGCGACCTACAACTCGTAAGGCCATTACCACTCGGCCACCACTGCTCTCATTATTATTAAAATGTTGCTTACATTAAATTATCCTTATTAATAACTGAATACTGTACTGTATTATTGACTGAAATTGGCAGTCATAAATGTCACCGCATGCATTTTTCACTTAAATATCCTTGTACGAAACTATTTTAAAATAGCGTGTCTGTACAATGGTATTCGAATATTACGGGTTATATACAGCTCCGTCTTAAATTTCGTTAATGTGTAAAGGGAGAAAAAGTGCAACGACAAATGACTTCATGGTGTTATTTTAGGCCTACTGTCCAAGGACGCGTAGCTTCATAAACGCGTATTAACGCGTATTCGTCATTATACTTTTTACGCCTGCGTGAAGCTTACATACAAAACTAGGAAACTGTGTCGACGAAGCTCAAAGTGGCAACTACACGATGGCAGGACGCTGGAGCTAGTAGTAGCTTCACGCAGGCGTATACCTAGCGTATAATGACGAATACGCATCTATGATGTTACGCGTCCATGTATAACCATGCCATGCCATGTAGTAAGCTTATTTATGGACTGTTTTGTTTGTTTTATTTTTTTGTAGGACTTTACTTACAGATTAGTCCAATCTCTATCAGAATCCAATATCCTAAAATAATAATATAAGCATCAAAAACTCAAACATTTGCATTCAAAAAGTACCACTAGATGATATGGAACTGGTGTAAAAGATGAAGTATGCTCAACGGAACTTCACAAACACACAACTATGACAAAACAAAAAACAAATTGTACTGATAAAAATGGTACTTATTATCGAAATGATCTGACGACGGAGCCGGATGATGAGCACCGGAACTCCGTAATAAAACATTATTTTCGATAGGACCATAGTTTAAAATAAAAAGACACTGTTTAACAGTGTGTTTAGTATGCGTGTCTGTGTGACAGGATTTCCTAGTGCAGATACCAGAGTCCCTCAAAGGAATCATTGTATCTTCTTATGTACCTATAATGTTAGTTTGTAAGGCATCTTTGTGAAAGAGAAAACGAGAGAGATATATGCTACGTTATTACTTGCGGATACCGTGAAATACTTTTTGTTTAGCTAGGACATGTTTCTGTGATATACTTAGTAGTTCGCGAAACACCCTAATTGTTGCGCGCTTTGGCGCGAAAACTGCACAATGACTGAGCGGTTAAAAAAATATAGTTTGCTGGAAAATTGACGTTTTTCGGACATTAAATAACAATATTTAAAAAAACATTGTTATATAATCAGTGGTACGTGCGTAAGTAATTACGTTTTTTTTTAATTCGTTCTTTTAAATGCTCTAAAACCATCTTCGCATTATTACCTTTTTAATTAAACGATTTAGGGTTTTTTTATTTTTTGTCGGTGGAAAATCATCTTATGACATCCCCCGCTCTTGGGCGGGGCGGGAGATAGTGTCAGACTTTTACTGACTAAAAACCCACTCCTGTTCCTTCGTTGCCTTTCGTACCAGGTCTTCCTTTCAGAATCAGACCCTTGGCCCCAGTAGGCTTCGACCATGCTAGGCCCCTACAGTTGCTGACATCTCCTTGAGGCGCGCAAAATGATTTGGGGTAGGTACATCGGTTGGATGGTTACAAAGGTAGAATGTTTTTTTTGTGCGTGTATCCTGGCCGTGTTTGGGCATAGGTACGAGTACCTACCTATATATTACCTACAATTATCAGATGGATTTTGGCTATATATAAATAGTTTCAATGGTTATATTATGTAATAAATTGTAATATAACTTACACACTATTAGATTTAGCTGTAGTGATAAATACATTAAAACGAAGAACCAGAATAAAAACCACTGGCTTCCAAAATTAAAGTTATTTGACTTGATTTCTACATTTTTATATTTTTTCTATTTTTCAACTTTTATTTAAAATCGATAGTATTTTTGTAACAGTATATATATGTTAACAGTAAGAATTACGTGGATTTTACGGCAACAAATCAGCTAAGTTCAATAAAGTGGAAAAACCGATTTTAGCAAAAGCCAATTAAAAAAGTTGAGTTCAGCGAGAACATGGCCACGCTCGAGGCTTTCATCTTAAAATGCGTTTTTGTGACTGAAAAAATAAGCATTTCTTCTCAGACGTCACGGCGTTCTCTAATAGACTCCTTAAAATTGTATAAATATACAAGGTTATACCCATATAACATATAACTATTCTTACCTTGTGTTCACTGAGTTTCCTCAGCAGCTCGTGGTAGGGAGCTCCTCGGGCTGCTGCTAAAGAAGGCGGCGGCAGGCGGCCCTCCATGCAGTGCAGCCAGCGACGGAGGCAGCGTAACTCGTGAGCGGTGTCTGGTGGGCAAGGGAAAAAGTAAGCATTAAGGAAATAAAATTAGCATTTTAAAACTATTACACATAAAAGAGCTACAACCCGAGACTGAATATTTTATGTTATTCCTATGCAAACATCCGCTATCAGCAGGCACATTGCTCGCAGAACAGATGGCCGTTGGGGCCCAAAGGTTCTGGAGTGGCGACCGCGTGCCGGGAGACGCAGTGTTGGAAGGCCTCCTACAAGGTGGACCGATGACCTGGTAAAGGTTGCGAGAATCTGATAGATGCGAGACGCACACGATCCGTTCATTGGCGACACTTGGGGGAGGCCAATGTCCGACAGTGGACGTCTATCGGCTGAAATGATGATGATAATGCGCTATCATCGCTTAGCATTCATTGAAATAGTGGTCAAACGCGAGCCTAGGCAAGGGACAGGATCTGAAGGTTTTGGACCAACTTAAGAGTTTTCGAAGAAGGTAATTCATAAAGTGAAATCATACTAATTGTAACGTAAATAGCCGGATGACAAGCAGTGGCAAAATGTAATAAAATTCATACTTTGTAATTTTTCAATTCGTAGTTTGAAACGTTCAACGAAATCTAGTTTGGAAAACCCACGGAGCAAGTACAAAGAAAACTTTTGAAGCGCCATCTGTTTCCAGTTTTGTGTACTATCTTGTAATAACGCCATCTGGCCATAACAGTTTAGAGTATGAATGCAGATTGTAGTATCATGAATTAATCATAGATGGCGCTATACCCAAGTTGAAAAATATCCTTCTCGCTTGATGGAGCTTTGTGGTACCGAACCGTTAGAGCAAAGCAATACGAAAAATCCTTCACCATAAGTCTATAAGTCTACTTTTATCGGATGTGTAATAGAAATAAAGGCACTAACCAACTGTGTCAGAACTGTCTCCCTCACGATGCTGCTGCTCAGGACTAAGTAGCAGCCGGAGACCTTCCCACTTCACATTCAAATGTTCTATTCGCCACGTCACCTGAAGAAAAAGAAAATAGAATAAAATTATGATTGGATAATATGAGGCATAAATTCTTAGTTCAAATCGACGCAAATCTTGTTTAATCGTCCGTAATATTTACTGTTCTGAGTTGCCAGATCAGCGTATGATACTGGTGAATCCAGAGATTCTGCACAGCTAAATTCATTTTTGATAACAAACTTCAGTATGCGTCGCTTGTGTTGTACGTAACACAGTAGTTGTGACTTTGCTAATTTAAAAGTTGATTGATGTCAGACGAAAAGAACCGGTTGAAGGGGCGAAGCTTTCTTTTTTTTTAAAAAAAAAAAACATTGCCCCACACTGGGTATTATTCCTGTACTCACATCATATGACACCCAGACCCGGAAAATCTATCTGTAGGCCATACAAATATTTTTCCCGTGTGAGAATCGAACTCGCCACACGCAGCGCAGCAGCTAATCACTCAACCACTGCGCTAATCATGCCGTTGTTGTAGGAGACCTATATCCAGCGTGATCGTCTTGCGATCAAAATGATGAACATGAAGATGGTGGTTGCATCATGAGTTCCACTTACTTCAGCACTGGCTTCAGGTATACGTTCGAGTATAGCAGTGGCCTGCTCGATGAACTTGGCGCGGCGCGGTTCTACAGACACCAACTCCGACATACGACTCTGTGAAACAACAAAATATGGTTTTAGATTTCTTATTAACAACCTATTAGCATGATCTATGGGGTGGCGATTGCGACTGTCATAACTCAGCGTTGGGCACCTCATCGAGAACTGGCTGAAGAGGCGCCCTCACCTTCAAAAAGCAAAGTCTAGCTCGCTGTCCGCCCATCCGGTTAGGACCGATCCTGAGTACTCGAAGGCGCGTAGTGTTCCACCAGAGCCTCAAAGAGTCAGCAAAACCGTAAGGACTCAGCCGGGCTAAAGCCCACTAAGGCCACGCTAGTAGCTGAAAAGCCCATGGTCCTAGAACGCAAAGGGCTAAAAAGAAAGTCACAGATGTTATTCAATAAAGCATGATGTATAGGGTGTATGAAAGGAACCTCCCCGAGTGACGTTAAAAATATCGCTCTGCTATACCAAACGCTCGGTGCACCTAGTAATCGGAGTCTAGCAGACTAATCCTTTCACCACGTCGGTAAACTCAAACGGCTTTCTTCAGAACCACGGCCAACGGCCCTTCTTAGGGCCACTTAACAAAAACAACATCCAAAGCCAAAGCATGATCTATGGTAAAATGCTAACAAGCGCCAAAATATGAAAACCATTTCTAGTTGAATGGAAGCATCAAATTGGTTTAAGTTGGCATAAAACATTGTAACAAAACTAACTTCTAATTCTAAACTAGCTTCTGTCAGCGGCTTTCCCTGCGTGGTAGTGGGTTTTTCCATACAAACTTTGAACCCATGTTTCATCCCCTTAGGGGGTGAATTTTGGAAAATTCTCTCTTAGTGCTCGCTTACGTCTTTAAAGGAAACTTAGTGCAAAATTTCACGTTCCTAGTTCCAGTAGTTTCGGCTGTGCGTTGATATGCCAGTCAGTCAGTTTCTCCTTTTATATATTTTAAAGATTAGCTTCTGTCAGTGACTCCGCCCACGTGAAAGTAGGTTTCTCCATACAAACTTTAAACCCCGGTTTCACCCACTTAAAGGCTGAATTGCCAAAAACCGCTTCTTAGTGCTCACCTACGACAAAACAGTTTCGACTGTGCGTTGATATGTCAGTGAGTCAGTTTCTCCTTTTATATAATAAATAGATGATACATTTCTTTAACTCACCATCCTCAACTTCCTGCTGGACAGATTCTCGGGACTAGAATAGATCTCCTCCTGCACGTGTGTGAGCCACTGGCACAGCTCGTTGAACTCCGACACCAGCTGGCTCAGCGACCACTGGCGGTTGAAGCCGGAGGTCGGGTTCAGAAGTCGGGGGCAGCCGTGCATGGATGTGCTGTGGAGGAGGAGCTCACCGTTTGCTTCCTGAAAGTAGATAAAGATTAATAGTACTATTACACGGTTGAATTTGGTTCGACTGCCATATCCGCCGACCAAATCCGTTATCACAACAGACGACCGGATTGGACAGTTGCTTCGCTTACGACGACAAGTACACGCCGTCCGCCAGCGTAGTAAAACGGACTCAAAGAAATATAGTGAAGACTTAACTGAACTAGTAAGGAGCGATCTTTAAAATGACCAAGCAGGCACAAGACTATCACGCAGGTATACACCAAGTCTATAATGATGAATACGCGTTTACAAAGCTACGCGTCAATGGACAGTAGGCCTTAGTCTCCCACTGCATCTGTCTGGCTGTATGAACGTGATAAACTCAAAAATAAATAAAGGGAATTTAATGCAGTTTTCACCAATAGACAGTGATTAATGAGGAATACTTGCATAGCATAATGCAAATTTCAAAGATTTCTAAAACGGGTTGCTAGTAATAAATAAATATAATAATTTGTGGCGGGGGCTGGCCGCCGCATTTTCCTGTACTTTGCAAAATGCACCTCATTGCAAGCCCAAGATCGGTAGGGAGGGGGGAGTTACTGAGTGTGTTGAAAAAAGAATACGTATAGACTTCACCTTGCAACTATCGATGATCTGGTTGTCCATGATATAGTCGTAGTGGTGCTGCAGCAGCGGCCACAGGTCGTCGCCGGCGCTGCCGCCGCTCGCTGCCGAGCCCCAGCTGCGACGCCAAGCTTCGCGACATGGCTCCTTCCTGGAACACGATGTTATAAAATAAATGGTAGTTCTTATTCGATAACTTCTGTCTATGCTATTCTTTTTTGTTTTTTACTTTCCACGGCTGGAAATGGTCGTCTCTTAATTTTGCAAAAACACCCGGTTTTCCGCTCTCCACATCAATTTCCCCGGCCCGGCCTGCTTTTTTTATGCTTACGTTCTGTCTAAATCATGCCACTGCCGCTGCTAATCATATTCCAATAAAGAGCTATTGCACTCCATTTAGCGAAGGAGTAATTTAAAAAATCTATTTAATTTTGAGATTTGTAAGATTTACGTCTTCTCGGTCATAAATTGCAAAATGGCGCTAAAAGAAAATCAGTTCGGTAGTCGCAAGATTATTTTAAAAATACGAAATGTTGGTTTCGCAAAAAGTAAAGCAATTAAGCGTACTCTTTTTTCTCTTCAATTTCCCGTCATAAAATCAGATACCAGATACCTATACTTACCCTATTTCTTCTTAAAAAGGTGACTACCCCAAGACAAGGGCTTGTCATGACATGGATAAGGAAGGAACAAACAAACATTAACCATAAGTAGGTACAATACACCAATAAATTAAGTAGGTATAGCGATTTCAGACTAGTAGGCACACTAGTTTGTAAAGCTAGAACTACACTGCACATACGTGCCACACACGCGCACGCCGATCTGGGCGCGTTGGTCTCCATACATTTTATATGGAAACTAGACTTGTAGAGCTACACTTGATCCACGCCACGCGACGCCACGCGACGTCATTCTAGGTACAAATCAGGCGTGTTACACGTGTTTGTCGGCCTAATGTTGTTCTAGCAAAACTTTTACTATTATTATATATTTTTAGAAACACTGACTGAACTCTTGAACAATACCAACAGCAGCTCAGTGAAAGTATAGATACACTATATTTAATAAAAACTGTGAACTTGTTTGAACTAAAGTTCAATGACAATAACCCCTTGTTTAATTTCTCGGTAATATGAAAATAAATCGAATATAGTTAACTTAATGGCTGTGGTAATTAATTCTTGTTAGGTCATGCGCAACAAGCTCTGCGTTGCAGTGCAACGCGAGCGTAATAGACTATAAAATAGCTCTTTGTCTTTGTTGTGGTAGCGAGTCATTCGATCCCTGCACTTTGGACAATGTTGTATTTTGTATCGAACGTGTAGGAATCGATAGTTGTGATAATTGGCTTTCTTACTTTAAAATAACTAGAAAGAAAAGTTCTCTTTTTTTACAATTAACTCACTCATCCATCATTCGACTGAAGGTTTTATTAGTTTTCTTAATCTCTAATACCGTGAGAAGGCTGTTCCTTAATGGCGGCGTCAACGAGCTACATCATCATCATCGTTTCAGCCGAAAGATGTACACTGCTGGACATAGTCTTACTCCAAGTGTTGCCACAATGACCGGTCCTGTGCGTCTCGCATCCATTGGATTTTCTCAACCCTCAGTAGGTCAACGGTTCGCCTAAAAGAGCTGGTTCTTCCGGTACGCGATTATCATGTCACTCCAGAAACTTCGACCCTATCACCTCTACCACTTAAGTTTGGCGATTCTTCGGGCTATGTCGCGATAACATTGGTTCTCCATTGCTGATCAGGCCAAGTAAGGAAACTCCGAATATTAGCCCTCTCCTTTACCCTTTAGGTAATTTTTTGATGAGGCCCATTATGAGCCACTTTTCAGAGCCGTATATGATCACGCTCTTGTTGGTCATAGGCTTAAATTTTGCCTTGCGACACTGTAGTATGTTGGAGCAGCTTCCCAAATTCCCAAATGAGTCGTATCGGTTGCTATCTACTGATGGAATTTGCTCGTTCAAAAAGTTCGAGTGTGATGCCTAACTAAGGCTAAGAGCGAATAAGCTCTTAATAAACTAGTGCGCTTCACCATCAACGACTGCATCACTGCTTACCATCAGACGGGATCGCAGTCAAGCACTAGTTTATATCAATTAATAAATAACATCTGTGGCCTAAACAAATCTTCAAATGAAGTTGCGCTTTAAGCAGGGACTCAAACTGTAACCGTAATAAGTGTTTTTAACACTGTTTTTTAAAACAGTTTTAACAGAAAAACACTTTTAAATGTAACAGATACAATAATGTTACCGAATCAAACTGTAACCTTTTATATGTGTTAATAAGTGTTAATATGTATAACAGAAATAATCGGTTTTAGTATAGCTTTAGGTAGGTATAAGTAATTGCACAGTACGGCAACAACGCGTGGCGGTCGTAAGAGACGCGCGTTGTTAAAGCCTGCGACGATCTTCAGTACACACACACTAACGCATTATATTTGTTTTGTTTAGTTCCGATTCCGACTTACGATCGGCACACGCCATTATTTTTTATCTCAAGTCACCATCTCTTGCTTACAATACACTAAGTACCAGAAAGTATGCCTCGTAATAAAACCAATACCGTTCACAGATATTTTACATTTATTGGAATTGTCATGAGAAATAGGCACTCTAGTATATACAGGGTGTTTGGTGCATCGCGTGCTAAATTGAAATGGTTGATTGGAGGAGTCATCTGCTATCCTTTCAGACCCTTAAACACTTCTCATGCCCTGTGGATTTTTTTTCATCGACTTTTTATTGCTTTATGAAAATAAGACCCATATTTGTCATTCAAATACCAATTAAAAAAAAAAATAAGGCCTTTGGATGAGGCCCATTGTAAGCGACCATGTTTCAGTGCCATATGTTATCACTGGCAACACGCACTGGTCATAGACTTCCGTCTTGAGACACTGTGGTATGTTGGACGAGAAGATACCGCGCAGCTTCCCGAACGCTGCCCAGCCGGGTCGGATTCGACGATTGACTTCTTTCTCAAAGTTAGACCTACCCAACTGGATTGTCTGTACCAGGTAAACGTAATCGTCTACAACTTCGAGTGCAAAGTCTCCGACCATGATCGGAGTGGGTGCCACATGGTTATTTATCATGACTTTGGTTTTGTCCATGTTCATTTTAAGATCCACTCTTTCGGAAGCTCTACTAAGGTCATCAAGCATTGTACTGAGCTCCTCCGTAGTCTCAGCCATGACTTGACCTGACATTGTGGCGTTCTCGTACAAACACTTCAGCACTTTGATGTACCGATAGTCAATCTGGCACCGTTAGAGAGATTGCAGTATAGCCCGTCTCGATCGAATCAAAAGCTTTCTCGTAGTTCACGAACGCTAAGCATAGCGGCAGGTTATACTCCTCGGTCTTCTGTATAACCTGCCGGAGCATATGTATGTGGTCTACGGTGCTGAAACCTTTTCGGAATCCGGCTTGTTCGGGAGGCTGGAAGTCGTCAAAGCTGCGCGCGAGACGATTCGTGATGACTCTGGAAAACAGCTTGTAGACATGGCACAGAAGTGAGATGGGCCTGTAATTCTTAAGCAGTGCATTATCGCCCTTCTTAAAGAAAAGTACCACCACACCTCTGCTCCATGCCTGTGGCGTCTTTCCCTCAAGTATGACGGAATCGAACAACCTTTGAAGGGCCTTTAGGACCGGTTTTCCACCCGCCTTCAGGAGTTAGGCTGTAATTCCGTCGTTACCCGACGCCTTGTTGTTTTTAAGTTGCTTCAGAGCCATCCTAATCTCGTATAGGCTGACTTCCGGGATATCCTCAGTCTATTGCCGGGTTAATCTAGCTCTTAGGTCTTTTGCTAGATTCGTTGTGGGTTTTGTGACAGACGTGTACAGCTGTCCATAGAATGCCTCGATCTCTCCCAGGAGTTCTGATTTGGCGGATATGACTCTGCCACCGTCGGTCTTCAGTTTCATGAGCTGGCTCTGCCCTATAGACAGATCACTCTTGCAAAAACCTTGGAGCCTTTATTCCGCTCGATAGCGTCCTTAATTCGTTCGGTATTAAAGAGGCGGAGATCGCATTTTAAGGACTTGGAAATCCGTCTATTGAGCTGCCGGTTGATGCACGCATCGTCTGAAGACTGCAGAATCATTTCACGCCTCTCTTTCAAGAGTTCGAAAGTTTGACCAGAGAGCCTTTTCTTCTTTGTACAACGAGTCTTAAAAATGGATGCATGGAGCCACCTAGGCACTCGAAACGATTGTGAAGTTCAAGCTGAAAGATCTCGAAGTTTTGAATCTGGATCTGTGCTGGACGGAGCGTAGACTTCATCAGTCGAGATCTTTCAAGCTTGATATTGATATTCAATGTGCCTCTTACCATTCGGTGATCACTTCCAGTTTTCACTGCGTTGATCACAGAGACATCATTGAATATTTGCTTCTTCGTCGACATGATGAAATCAATCTCATTTCTGGTCGCACCATCAGGGCTTTGCCAGGTCCACTTCCTACGCTCACGTTTTTTGAAGAAGGAGTTTATCATATATCCTTCTCCATAAAACTAGCCACTAGGTGTCCCCGGCGGTTCCGATGTCCAAATCCAAATTGCCCCACTCGCAGCTCATCACCGTCTCGTTTGCCCAGCTTCGCGTTAGAGTCCCCCATGTCCACGGTGAAGTGAGTCTTAGAACCATGCATGGCTCTTGATATATCCTCATACATGGATTCTACTTCGTCGTCGGAATGTGTCGAGGTCAGGGCGTAAACCTGTATTAGCTTCAGCGAATATCTTGATGATATACTGAGTATAAGATACGCCATCCTGGTCGACACACTCTCGATCCTCACTACTTTGTTCACAAGGGACTTGTGGACGATAAACCCGACACCACTCCCGGAAATAAAGCAGGTTACCGGATTTGAGAATTATCGTGTCCTCCCCCTGTCTTCGGACTTCTGATAATCCCACAATACTCCATCGTAACCTGCTCAATTCTTTCAAGTTCGGCGATCTTCTCGTCGGACCGGAGTGTACGCGTGTTATATGTTGCCAGGACCAGTCGTCGTTTTCTAAAGGGGTAGCCGGATCCCATCCGGAGATTCTTCGCACCTCTTGCCTCACCATAACCTTGACTACTACCGGAGTCAAGGGTAGACGGGCTGCCGGCGCTAGGGGCTATTTCTTGGTTGTGCTTGTCATAGGGGGGGGGGGGGGGGGGTTGTTGCCATAATCGCCACGCTTGGCATGCGGGTTGGCGATCGCAGTGTGGTTGTTGCAATTCACTGAGAATGCTGCTGCCCTATTCTCTGGTAAGTCCCTTAGTCGCCTCTTACGACACCCACGGGAAGAGATGGAATGGTGTTATTCTTTACGTCCGGACACCATACGGAACAATTAATTCACTAAAATGCTTGTTTCTTGGATCCATTGGTTCAACTAAACCGTCACTATGCAACGCACACTCCGAACATTTCCCACCACAATTCACTGCAGTCAAACTTTTCGTTTTCGAATCCAAATAATTTAGTTTTTTTTTCAATTTCTTCTGTATCATCTTCAAATAATGTGGGACTATCAGGACGCACAACTTCTTGTTGAAGTGGTAAGAAGTTAATTTTAGGATGGTTGTCATCTTGATCCAAACGAGGTTTTTTTTTTAAAGAAAGGATTTATTGGTCCATTTCAGTCAATACTGTTCACATAAACTTGAATTTTAACATATTGAGTAGCGTAATTAGAGACACAATAGAAAGACGATGACATGGGGTTTAATGAAATCACGAATATTTTCAATACTGTTTTGCACGTATACAACAGACTGCGACTGGATTGCGGCTATCTAATGCTTTATTAACCATAAAAAAGTACATTGTAAATTTGGCAACGCTGCGTTTACCTGTTACACTTATTAACACTGTTAACACTTATATATCTTAGTGCCTAGTGTGAGTTTATTTTACGCTAACGCAATCGACACGTTTATGACGTTTGGCGCTCTGATTCGTCCGCTCCAAGCGCTTAACCAATCAGAGAGCCAAACTCGGCAAACATTTCGATCGCGTTAACGTAAAAACCACTCGCACTCAGCGCACTGTTACAGATATGTTACGGTTACACTTTTGTAAGTGTTTTGGGTTAACACATTGAAAACACATTTATAAGTGTTACATATTTGATTCTGTTACCAATTCAACATGTAACACTTATAATCCTGTAACCTTTATGAAGGTGTTTTTAAGTCCCTGGCTTTAAGTAGTAAAAAACCGTACCTCTTTTTAGTAAGACTATGGTATGGCCGCTCGAGTTGCTCGCAGCGGCCGCCAGGCGGCGCGGGCGCGCTCCTCAACGATGACAACGAGAAGCTACTCTTCATTGAAGAGTGTTCGAAACCTGGAAACGAAAACGTTGTTTTGATTAAAAACCATTCTTTTAGGAGCTGTGCGATGATCTTATCTAATATATTTGAGACGACCAGTGTGAAAATTATTGTTGCTAGATTGCTTTATTTTTGTGGCAATGAATGTTGTTTAGTTTTAGTCAGTAATAGTTTCAGCCTCTGACGCCTGTCCCATGTCGAAGGACATCCATAAGGCTTTCTACCCCGAAATTGAAGGAACCACCACCACCACCAGTCACCAGTCGAATGGCGATGTGTTCATGGTGGACATCCCCCCTATACGCACAAAACGTTTTGGGAACACATTCATTGTGCGTACAACTACAACGTGGAAGTCCCTGCCGGCTCCACTATCAACGCCCGACTCATATTGAAAGGGATGGTTATTCCAGCCTAATACGATAACAAATTCTTAAATAATAGTTACGAAAAGTTACACAGTGTATAAATAGGGTGAGGAGCCTTGCCCTCCCTCACTCCACCCAGAAGGGTAATTTGATGTTTTCCCACCCTAAGAAAAAAAGATACTTGTAGCTTTCGTATTTTAAAAACACATAAAGTGAATATGGTAGAGCCGTCATAAATACGGTAGTGTATGAAAAAGATACATAAAAGGTAACTTAAGTTATGTACGCAATATTTCACTCTGTTTATGAGGATTATCATATATAAGCCACACACAGCGCATCGAAGCCAAATAAATATCTTACGAATAAAAAATAAAAATATAAGCTACTTACTTGTGGACATCTTGTTCGTTTTATCTCAGGGAACTTCTAATCAAATCAATTTACTGATAAATCAACATTAGGGCCCCCGGAGTCGTTTGTACTGCCTCTTCAATTCCTTAATCTTTGTACTTCAACACGATCTTCAACCGTATTGTCTAAGTGATAAAGTCTAAAATTGCTTCGTTTAAATAGTGCTATGGCGACTAGATTCGTTTTCTAAAGTTAATAAGTACAATAAATATTGTTGGATCATGTAATCTTGAAGGACTCATGTATTTGAAGGTTGCTTAGTGTTTTGGTTACTCTTTCGGTGGTCACATTTTGGTTGGCGGTTCTTCTTTCTTTTGCCGCGTTAATCTTTGCCGGTCGGTCCTGGAATCAAAGAAAAAGGAATGGTGAGAAAAAAGATAACAATAAAGCTAGAACTACATTAGACTGACGACCCGTGTAACACCCCTTATTTGTACGTAGAACAACTTCGCGTGGTGTGTATCAAGTGTAGCTCTACAAGTCTAGTTTCCATATGAAATGTATGGAGACCGACCCGCTCAGATCGGCGTGTGTGGCACACGTGTGCGCATTGTAGTTCTACCACCATATTTTATAGGTAATGTTTTAAAAATCGCGTTACCAGTAGATATTCTATCATTTTACCACACGGTTAATAAAATACGATTTAAAAATAAAATGTTTTGTCCCACACCAGTGAATGCCCAGTGTGCCGCAACTTACCCTCCAACACTTCACTAGCGAGACCAACCGATGACACACGCGTGTCTTATATTTTGTACTACTGTAAAATTTCTTGGGATATAAGTTTGACAATTTTTACAGTCCACTGCATTTTATTCAAGTCCAAGTCAAGACCCTGTATATATGTATATAGTTTTAATTAGTTAAGTGTTTGCATTTAGTTCAACTATTCAAAAAGTTGAGAACATAGAATAGACCCTGACATTTTAGCTCGCCGTCCGACCGTCCGGTAACCGTCCGGACCGAGCCCAAGTAGTCGACGGCGCGAACTGTTCCACGCGCGCCTCAGGGAGATGTCAGCAAATCGTAGGGGCCCAGAATGGTCGAAACCTACTAGGGTCACGGGTAGTGTAAAGCGAAACCCGGGGCCCTGGGACGAAGGCAAAGAAGGAGTGGGTTTTAGTTCGTAAAAGTCTGACACTATTTTCCGCTTCGCCCAAGAGCAGGATTTGTCACTAGATGATATTCCCACCTAAAAAAAATGGCCCTGACATTTTGGCTTCAAAGCATATGACGCAGGACATGTTGTAGGACAATTTGACAGCGTTGCGCGTCATGGCGAGGGGATATTTTGTTCCCTAATGTACCTGAAGCTTAACTTTTAGCTGTATAAGATTGGTCACACTACCACCAAAACAGAATGCGATCGGGAATTTAGAAGTTCAATCAATCATTTGGGCTTTCACCGGACGCGTCAAGTTTGATTAGTTTTACAAAGGAAGCAGATATGATCAGCATAAGTACCTTCCTACCACTACGTAACGTTATATTTCAATTAGGAGCTACAAATTGCAATGCCATAACGTAACGAAAATGATAAAATTTCTCACGAGAAATTTGTTAACCTTAACATATCTGTGAAATTTGTTAAAAGTGTTATCGCGACCCTGGAACGTAAAGCCACTGAAAGAACACAGGTAGGGTTTAGTCAGTAAACGTCTGACACTCTCTCTCGCTCCACCCACAGTGTCTGAATTTTATGATTTTCCACCTTAAAAAAACCCATACTAATTAATATGCTTGGTGTGTCCTGGGTAAGATATTATGTTTCTTGTGGGTCAAAAGCAGTGTTCAAAGGCGGCCCTATTCCGCGGAAATGTGCCCTATTTCGCGGGAATGGGTCCTATTCCACCACGCGGGCCCGGTACAGGGGCAATGAACGTCAGTATTTCGAGACCTGGGGCCATATCCAGGTCTCGAATGGAGGTGATTCGAATAAAACAGGTTTCCGTATTGCTAATAATCATGATGTCTCTTGAAGATTGTAAAGAGTGCAATTAAGGATTAAGAATAATTAAGATAATAACAACCAATTGAGGAAACACGTCAGTGATGACTGAATGCATCCGCTGAAGGTGGAACTAAACAAGCTTTCGTTAGCGGATCTGCCTTTCCTAGTTGCTCGGTACCTACTTATCAATAATAAGCTGTTACCAGCACTACTAAGTTTCTGCGAATGCTACAATTACGTCACTATTTCACTAAATAATCTTTTTTTACACGGGGAGAAATCATCATTTAACTTCTTACCCTCAGGGTGGAGCTAACTAAAATTCACCGGTGTTTCTTCAGTTGCCCTTTGCGAGGAAACCACGGTCTACTTGAACAATCCCACAGCCCTAGCAGGCATCAGCCCTACTGAGCCCCTTCAGATAAACAAACGTTTCGAGAACACATTTATTTTGCGTCCCTACAGCTAAGGAGTGGAATTTCCTACCGAAGTCTATGTTTACCTAGGGGTCATTAAGTCAAAAGTGAATAAGTTACTTCTAGGCAAGCGTGCTTAAACGTCAACTACATTATCGCTTACCTCCTGGCATAATCCAGAATCACAATCTGCATGCTGAGTACTACTGAGTACAAAATTATGTACAGATGAATGCGGTCCTCATATTTTGCACACTTAACTTCCTTTGGCACCCGCACTACACGGTCACAGACCTTCTACGATACATACATAGGCACTCTATTTTCTTTACACGTCTAGCCACTAAAACAGAACCACCCTTTACTTAGCCAAACTACATTTCCTCGATCTACATATCCCAAAACAACTGAGCAAGAAGCAAATCAATTACATCTCAATTAAAACCTAAGTTAATTTCCCCAACACCATCTAGGGCCGTCAAGTTACGCGAACGCAACCAATTTGCGATCTCCGATGAACATCTTGCATAATAAGCAATACGGAACGCAATTTTGCTCAAAACTCGTATGTTATGAAATATTTTAATTAACTTACGCACTTTAGACAATTGGTGCTACCATGTATGTTTATGTTATTGGGTTTAGCCGTGAAATTGGCGCAATAAATGGAGATATTTATTGCCGAATGTTAACTTGTTTAGAGATTGAGTGATTATTATCGACTTAACTTGAGGTGGTAAATCATACAAAGACTTCTCACGCTCTGGGTGGAGCGAGAGGGCGTGTCAGACTTTTAAAGACTAAAACCACACTTGTGTCCTTCAATTACCCTTTGCGTTCTAGGACTACGGGTTTCCTTTCTCAAATTCCCCGCGGTTCTAGCTAGCAAGCATCGGCCCTCCTGGACCTCTACGGTATGCTGACATCTCTTTAAGGAACGCGCGGTTGACGACTGGGCTAGGTCCGGTTAATTACCGAACGGCCGGACGCCTTGCTCGACGTCCGCAAGCCCGCGTCTACAGTGGCTGGTAGTCGGAGTTGGAATTACAGCGGCTGGGGCGTAAGGACCTTCGTTCCCTCACGCCTGCAGCCTCCTCCTTCGCTAGCATTACTGCTTCGCAGAAGGTGGCTACCGCTTGCCATGTCCGGTGAGGACCTGCGTCATACGGAAGGTGAGGAGACGCCGTATTGACGCTCCAGCCACTCGTCCAGTGATTATTATCAACTTAACTTGGTGTAACTTAAACTAAAGGTGGGTTTACGCTAGAAGAGCCGAGCGCGACCGGAGCACAACCGAAGCACGAGAGAAGCACGAGCCGAGCAAGATTCATATAGTGTAGTCGGCCCACACTACACGATTTGGAACTCGGGTCGCGCTTCGCTCGTACTCGTCTCCTCTGAGTGTCTCTAGCGGTCACAAAATGCCTTCAACATCGAATGCCTCAGGAAATTTGTTGCGATAAAACTGTTTGAATGATTCACGCAAAATCCTGTTTTCGAGGAACACCCCCAAAAAAGTTTGTAATAACTTTCTCATATCTCAAACAAGCCTTTTCATGTTTACTTATCCACAAGACTTTCAAAATACACTCCTCAACATCTAAACAAACAGTTGACGAACTCAAAAACGAAAGTGAAAACACGAAACTGTATACCGGTAGCGCTCAATATAAACAACTGGGTACACGAAAAAAAAAAAAAGGCCTTGTCTTAAGCCGTGCCCTTATCACACAACATAGCCTAAATACTTTCTCCAAACGATCAATTGTTTTCACTGTACGTCACCAAGGGCGACCGACAACAGCACGATTGGAAAGTCGCAATTTTCCTTGACTGTTTCACACCAATTTGCGGATTTACACGACAAATCGCTGCGACACGCGCCTACGGCTACTGCTGTTGTTCTAAATTGGTGTGGCAAGAACATTTTTGGGATTGCTTGAGTCGGTTTGTTTCGAAAACAGCTGGTAAGGTTCAGCTGTAGTGAACAACGTAAATGGTTCTAGGAAATGTAGGAATTCAGAGAAATGTTTAGGTACAAGCTTTTACTCAAGCACATACATAAGGATACGTTTAACTGGTGCGTTGTTGGTTAATTAATTTCGTTTTCTTATGCTAATCGGTTTTAACTCATTTGCACTTCCAAACATCACCATTAACTTAACTATGCAAATAAGCTATTGCACAACACCTAACTAGTAATAAACGGTGACAATGAACTTGAACCTCTGAAAGGCGACTTACCTAATAGTCTTGGCTATATTAAATGTTTGAATACCAATTAAATACCGGATGTCCGCTAAAACACCGCTAATAACATAAAAACAGAAGCAGCTATTTGTATAAAACCACTTAACATGTTTATAGAAAACACACCAAAACATGCTACTGGTGAAAAAAATTGTTTGTTAAAAACTTCTAATACTGTAAGTAAACATGGCGTTTACTTTCTAGCAGTAACCTATAAACCTCATGCTATGGGTCAAACTGACCTCCACAATGTACACCAATTTGATCCGTCTACTGTTCTAACGGTAAACGCATTATAGCTTATTTATGGTTCCAAGATAATACCCAGAGCTGCGAATATTAATTTTGTTGTATTTTGCCTGCCATGTATCTATCGACAGCCACTGCACTATAATAATTTGTGTTACGTCCTAGATGTTGGACAGAAACCTGCTAAATCATAGTAATGGAGGATGCAAAACAGTTGGAAGCTAGCTGTAATTCCAAGCAAATATAAATCTAATCAGATGACACTATTTCGTAGAAGTATATTCTAATTTAATAAGAATCATATTCATATTCATAGATAGAACAGAACAGCTATGCGAAACGTTTCATGAGAACTTACACTCATAACACACGTAAGTTATTATCAATCCTGAGAAATCCAGAAATGAAAATCAATCTTGGAAATGGCAAAACAATAAAAGAAATGAGACTTTAAAATGTGAGAAGTTAGTAAAAAGATAACACAAACAAAGCTAATTTGACAGGTTATCTCTTACAAACAAACGATAAGATTTAATAACTGGCTTGAACCTTACCACCTAACCTAAGTCTAGACAAACTAAAGATAGCTTTGTTCGTAATTTTGAAAGTTCCGACATTCTTCCTTCACAGATGTCAGATCTAAAGAAAAGAGTCTTCTCATTATCCCCAGAGGTCAGAACGGGAAATGGTTAATGCTAACATAACCCTACCACGTGATAGGTCAACTAATTAGGTGCACTTTGACATCTGAAGAAAGATCGCATCAGAAAGATGAGCAGCATACAGCTATGGATTAATAATAGCAAGTGACGTTTGACCTGTTGTGACCCAACGCAAACTAGAATCTAGTTTTGTTGAAGATCAAATTGAGTTAGGAGACACAAAATAAAATGAGCATAAAACTATTATACAAAAGAACCAAAATATTAAAAAAATATTATCTAATTTGACGATGCTACGTGTACTTTTAGAGAAAATTTCAAAAGAATATTCCTCTGTCTCCTTTTTTGATACGGTGAACTAGATTGATCAGATATATTATATTTAGCCGATAACATCGTCACACTGGTAGCAATTGCTGAAGCAAAGGGGCGTTCCCCTGCCGCAAATAATATAGCTTCCGTAGACACAAGTGCCTTTGTTCACAGTGGGTGGTCCATTCTCAGCCTGGGACCACATGACTATAAACTTTGCACACACTTTCAAGTAATCAACGTTACACGAAATTTCTAATGGTTATATGATTAACAAGCGGGTAAAAGTAAAGATGCGTTCGGACAGATTAAAGATGAATGAGTTATTTAATTTAAACGAAACGAAAGTAAATATGTTATCACGATCGCTGCGTGCGAAACATATTCTAATATCTTAAACAATGTGGAAAAAACAAACTCTTTTGGAAATTACTTTGGCGTAGGCAATTAAAGCATAGATTGAATTAATTGTAATAAAAAATAAGAAATCATTTTCTCAATGAGACTCACTTTTTAAAGGCTATACAATAACAAGTATACTTGGAATGGAATGAAATTAAGGTGGTTCATAATGATAGGTGTATCAATCATTGTTACTTGACGGAAAACAGTGAATAAGATTGAAATAAATTCTATTGATATAATGAAGGCCTCAGGCAGGTGGATTTTCTTTCTTAAAGGTTACAAGTTTCATTAATAACCAGAGATTTTTGGAAAGATGATATTCACATTAATTAACCTTCACTTTTAACTCTTTCGGTGCCAAGGCATCAATTATTGTACTACCCATTTGCTGGGTGCCTATTGATAGCGCAATAATCTACATTATTAAAAAGAGGTAAAGTTTGTTTTTTGTTTTTATGTTTTTTTGGTTGTAGGAGGTAATCTCTGAAAGTACAGGTCCGATTGCGAAAATTTTTTTCATCGATAGAAAGCTGCTTTATTCCTGAGTGACCTAAGCTATATTTTATATACGCAGGCAAATCCGCGGGCAAAAGCTAGTAATTGATAAATCGGAATCCGTAGTATTGCATGAACGCAAGTCATTAACAGCAAAGACTCGGGAGGCAGGGTGTGGGCATACGAACAATATTTTTTCCGTGCTTATCCTGGGTACCGAAAGTGTTTAAAGCCTAAAAATAGTTATTAGTTAAAGCTTCAATGCGAAGTAAGACTTATTTGTGGTGTAGATATTATAATATTTATGTAGAATATTATACCTGTCTAAGTAGTTGGTACCTACAAGAAGAGGGCCGATGATGATGATGATGATGATGATGATGATGATGAGATGGACCATTAACTAGTTCTATTACTATTATTTATTATTTTTTTGTTACTATTTTGGTGTACAATAAAGTTTTATTCTATTCTATTCTATTCTAATTAAGAGAAATATGTGGAAGACAAAGAAGCTGCGAAGAAACTAATTAAATTGGCTGCAAGGGGTGCTGATGGTCCTGCCAGGGCTGCGGGATTGTTTGAAACAGTCACCACAGTCCTGGAACGCAATAGGTAACTAAAGGAATACGGGTAGGTTTTCCTTAGTAAAATCTGACTATCCAATCGTCCATAGCGTGAGAAGTTACTTGATGATTTAACAAGGGATGCTGATGGAGCGAAGAAAAGGGATGATGGTGAAACAGTACATAAAGTATTGTAATCATATCAAGGAGTTGGAGAAAGACTTCCTGCAATTCACACAAAACATCTATTAACTCCTGAGAAAGAACTCAACGTAAGTACAAGCTACTTTTTTCACACGAATGATCATTATTAGATAAACATTCAAACCACATCTATCATTGTTACAATGCTTTGTTTAATTTTGTTCGTTCTATCAAAGTGAGCTATCAAGTACATGTACACTTAATTAAAATATGTTTACTTAAGTAAAACGTCGGTGTAAAGAGTTTGGATACGTCATGTCGGGTTGATCAGGGGTTCTCATGGGCGGACAATGGGACCTGATTTTATAAAGACTGTTTTGTTAACCGTGGCCTCTGGTGTTACTTTGTGGTTCAAGTTGTAAATTCTAGAGGAAAGTGAGAAAGAGTATTTTTGAAAAGGTATAAGACTGGCTTCGGCTAGCGGCTCCAACCGCGTGAAAGTGGAAAATTTAAAAAACAAGACTATGGACATATTTTATAGTCGTATACAGGGAAAGTGCCGTTACATAATAGTGAAAGAATTTTCAGAATCGGTTCAGGAGTATCAGATATTATCCCCCAACATTTAAACTTACTTTACCTATTTATAATATTAGTATAAATTTTACATACTAATATTTCTTTAGAAATCACACAATACATTTAACGATATCTTATTTCATGTTTGTGTTAATAATTAATAATAATAATTTAAATCTTCAAATCAATCACACCAAAAGCTAATCACACTTTTTTCTTCCAAATCTAAAAATAGCTTCAAAACATTGAACAAAAAAGAATATCTGTTACCGTAACAAAAAGCAATTCATTCTTAAATCCAGTTCTCGTTGAATGGGTCTCCCTAAAAGGACAGAGCAAATAAAAAGCTGCGCGCGCGCAACGATAGGACGTCGACCACACGGCAGAGCTATGTTTGAGAACTTGAGAAGCTATTAGCTTTACTGTAGGAATAATACGCTGAGTTACATTGTAGACATTTTTTTTTTTGAGATGGGTTATCATCCCGTTTTACAATTTGAGAACCCTAAAAATAAATCAAAGTCAAAGTCAAAAAATTTTTATTTCACATAGGCCTACATGGGCACTTATAAAACGTCAGAAGCTAGTGCACGGTTCCAAATTGGTCGTTTCCTATGGAGAAGAACCGGCAAGAAACTCCATGGTTACTCTTTTAAAAAAATGATTAAATTTGTTTACAATATTTTCATATTACAGTATTAATAGACATTATGTAAGAACAGTGTAGACCAGTCGATATTGTACCCAAAAGCACAATAAAAATAATAATATTTAAAAAAAAAAAAAAGTGAGTCGTAATAGGAAGTAACCTAAGAATTCGCGAAGTCCACGGTGTTCTCACATTCACATTAAAAAAAAGAAGCTATATAAAAAAAAAAAACAAGAACAATTAGTAATTACAATTATCAATAAATGACATGTCAACAAAAAGAAAATTACTAACGAATTTATGGTGGTTGGCGTCTACTAATATAAAAAATATTGCAAAAGCAATGTGTAGGAAGAAAAGAAAAAATGTATATATTACAACAAATGTGGAGCAGTTAATAGACAGATGTACACAACATTATGAGTTACCAGGGGGCCACATGTGCAGAAGCAGTCATTGCCAAACAAGCGTGTCTTCGACATAGTCTTTAACCTTGTAATAGGCTTTTTTAGTTAGGACACGCTTAATATGGGTTTTGAACTTGCCCTCGCTAAGTTCAGTCACCGCCTTTGGTAGCTTGTTATAAAAGCGTATGCTGTTTACTAAAAATGACTTGCTGGTCTTAGCTAATCTCCATTTGGGTAATACAATTTCGTGTTTACTGCGCGTATTTATGTTATGAAAATCGCTTCTAATTTTGAAAAGTCCTAGGTTTTTACGAACGTACAAAATACTTTCCAAGATATAAAGAGAAGGCAGAGTAAGTATATCGATTTCTTTGAATTTATTTCTGAGGGACTCGCGAGGACCCATTTTATAAATAGCCCGGATTGCTCTCTTTTGCAATATGAAAATTGAGTCCACATCAGCTGCAGATCCCCACAGTAAAATGCCATAAGACATAATACTGTGGAAATAAGCATAGTAAACTAACCTAGCGGTGGCTACATCTGTCAATTGCCTTATTTTTCGTACTGCATATGCGGCTGAGCTTAATCTACCTGAAAGAGTTCTAATATGAGCGCCCCACTGCAGTTTAGAATCGATAGTTATACCTAAAAACACAGTTTCCGTAGTAACATCAAGTTTGTTGCCGTCTAGAATTAGATTGACGCCAACTTGAGGGACATTTGGTAATGAAAATTTCATACATTTAGTTTTATTCGCATTTAATAAGAGATTATTAGCTGCGAACCATTTCGAAAGAACAGTCAGACTTTCATTGACTTGCAAGACATCCCTATCTTTTCTATCCACTTTAAAAATAAGAGAAGTGTCATCAGCAAACAGAATTATATCGGATAAATTAGCCATCATATAAGGAAGGTCATTAATATAAACTAGAAAAAGAAAAGGGCCAAGAATTGAACCCTGGGGCACGCCCATCTTTATTAAAGACCCCGAAGACGTCGCCCCATTAATGGATACTTTTTGCTGCCTGTAAGATAAATAGGAAAAAACAAGATCAGCAGCTCGTCCACGAATTCCGTAATGATGTAATTTACGGATCAGAGTATTATGGTCAACACAGTCAAATGCTTTTGAGAGGTCACAGAATATGCCAATAGCATCCTGGGACTTCTCCCAGGATTCCAAAATGTGACTGATGAGTTTCACTCCTGCATCCGTCGTTGACCTTCCTTTCGTGAAGCCAAACTGATGACTATGCAAAATCCTATTTGAATTGAAATGAGACAACATCTGGTCGAGCATGATTTTTTCATAGATTTTACTCAATGCTGGAAGCACAGATATAGGTCTATAATTAGAGGGATCACTCTTACTACCTGATTTGAAAATTGGTACTACTTTACTATGTTTCATTAAATCAGGGAACATTCCGCTGTCTAAGCATTGATTAAATATGCCTGTTAGGACAGGAGCAATAGTATCAATAATATCTCCAAGAACCTTAACGGATATACCCCATAAGTCTTCAGTGTTTTTTATATTAAGACTTTTGAATGTTTTTATAATTGTATCAACAGAGATACGCTTAAATTCAAAGGTTGGTATATCCTTAGTGAAATGTTCTTTCAAAAAAGATTCAGCCAACAAAGACGAGGAAGGGAGAGATTTCGTAACTTCTATTGGGATGTTGGTGAAAAAGTTTTCTAACGTCTCAGCCACTTCTGACCTATCTGAGATAATTTTATTATCAATTTTTAGCGACAATTCATTCCGATCTCGTTGGTTTGTCTTTCCAGTTTCCCTGCTTATCACCTTCCAGACAGCTTTTATTTTATTATTAGAATTTTCAATTAACTTACTTATTGATTTAGATTTAGCTTGGGCGCAGACTCTTTTGAATAACTTTGAATACATTCTAACGTGGTTATGCAAGTTAAGATCAGATGACAAGGATTTTTCATGATATAGCTGATATAAAGTATCTCTGCTTTTTCTTATTCCAGCAGTAGCCCATTCATTAAATTTGGATTTATTATTGATTTTAACTTTTTTAACTGGGCACGCCTTATTAAATTCTCGGCATACTGTAGAGAATAATGTATCATAGTTTACATTGGGGTCTTGCGAATCAAAATTGGCTGTTGAGAGACTACTAAAAACATTATGATTAAAATAATTTAATTTATTTTTAGTAAGCGGTCTAAACTCTGCAGGTGAATCTAATTGTAACGTTTTGACTAACTCGAAAGATACGAGTTGACCAGTGTGGTCAGACCTCGCGCCACTAATTATGGAAGAGTTTTTTATATTACAATTAGTAAATATATTATCTATGCATGAAGCTGAGGTAGGTGTTATTCTTGTTGCTTCATGAAAAATACATTTTAGATTAAAAGAACTAAACAGTGAGAGAAGTTTACATTTTTCTGGTGAATTTACCAGTAAATTGATATTTAAGTCCCCACAAACGAAGACTAATTTGTTATCTCTAATAAGTTTATTTAGTATTTCTTCTATTAAGATCAAAAAAGATGTCAAGTTTGATGCAGGTGGTCTATAGACACATAAGAAAGTTTGGCCTTCAACCTCTGCACATGCTACCTCACATAAGCGATCAACAGAGCAAGCAGTGATATCTTTCCTTTCCTTATATCTTAAAGAATTATTACATAATATCAAGGTACCACCCCCTACCGATGATCTATTGTACGCACTGGCAACTGAAAAATTATCCACATTGAACACCATTCTATCTGGTTTTAACCAAGTTTCACAAAAACACAAGATATCCATATGATATTTATCTATTAACATTTCCACATCTAGAATTTTGCCAGAGAAGCGATTTATATTCTGATGGTACAATAAAATGTTATTATTAGGCTTCTCTTTTGTCGTTTCTAAAAGTTTAAAGAATCTATATCAGTATTATTAGGAATACTAGATAATACTGATTCGTCACTTAACCTAATCTCAGTTAAATTATCAATAACTGCATGTATATTAAAAGCTAACAAAGTAGCCAATAAATGTCGACTTTTTTTGGGAAGAAACATATGTTCCCGTATCAAAACAAAATCTCTAACAAATTTGTTAGTATCAAAATACAATAAACGGTCACTATGACGGCATGACAAGATGTGCATTAAGTTATTAAGGCTAAAAATATGATCATTTTCATGATCATGTAAACAGTCCGAATAAGGCAATGCACATAATATTAATTTAGCCAATTTCAAATTAAGCAGGGTTTCGATACCTATAACTATGTCCCTTTTAGTTATACTTAGACTATTTCCCATTAGGAGTACCACTGTGGTCTGCTCATTCATTGGTGTATTTTTTATTTTATGAACAAGCTCATTAAAATGCAGGTTATGGTAACAATGACTCACAATGGTGTGTTTGCAACGGTTATTTAACAAAGATCCAAAACCTGTCCCTAATCTATCCGAATACACCAAAATATTACTTTGACAAGGGATTACAGATTCTGTAGTATGAGGTTCATGTTTAGAGGATCCTGATATTTCATGCTGGGGCATGGGAGGTGGCGGAGTGGGAGCACAACTACAGGTGAGATGGTTGGTCAATGACTCATACCGCTCTGCATTGTACTTCACCAAGTCCACCAACTCACAAGCCTCCTGCATGCGCTCACTCAACATCTGTTGGCTAGACTCATACTTACAAAAGATTTCTTTTATTGTATTTTCCCTACACTGTAGTTCCTTTTGAAGGTTCTGTATATCAAAGTTATACATTAATTTGCTATTTTCCAACTTACAATTACTTTCTTTTAATTGTTTTTGTAAGTTCAAACGCTGCTGTCTAAGATCAATATTACATTTATAAACACTCTGAGTCTTTAAGAGTTTCTTATACTTTTTAATGTTCTTAGTGATTTTAATGTATTTCTTAATTTTATTGTGACTACCTAAAATTGGACATTTAGTTAGGGTATCGTCCCCAGTTAGGTCTATGGTTACGGTGGGTTTCTTACACTCACATTCAGATGTACTGCCAATCAGCTTATCAAAGAGGTTGTTGGTGTTGGCAACCTGTTCACTAGCTCTCAAAGTATCGACGGTGGATATAGTGTTGCGAGCCTTGCACAATTCCGCTTCAAGGCCTGATATGCGATTCAGTGCCTGGTCATGGGTGTCTCTGCATTCTTGAAAATCTGACACCAGTTGACGGAGATGGTTATGCTGGTCTAGTATATCCACATGCTGGGTGTGCAGTTCTGCAAGTTGCCTCTTCAATTGAGTGTTTCTATCAACTATTTTCTTGACTTCCACCTCACTTTCCTCTCTTTCCCGTAGCAGGTCATTGCAAGTCTTTCTTGACGCTTCGAGTTCCTTCAGCGCGGCATTCAGTTTCTCGTTCATGTCACGAACAGTTGCTCCACGGGTCATCATGTTTATAAATTACCCCGAATGGCTCCTACAATGACACAAGAAACAGCTGAGTATTTGAGGAGATATTTAGTGAGTTGAAAACTTGAGGTTAGGTGGGGAAATATGAGTTAACAAGAGAAAAAGGTGAAAAAAAAAGTAATAAATAGATGGGAAAGAAATGATAATAAAAACGTAGGTAGGAGAAAAATTAAAAATTAATCCTGGATTATTTAAAATCTAATTAATCAAGCTAAAAGATGAGAGATAATTAGTAAATGTGTGAAGTACTTATTGCAGTGAGTGTTTTGTCTGGGCTAATGTTTTCGTCATCGATTCTGCTTCCACAATTTGTCAAGCAAAAGGAGACATAAACGGTGCCGGTGTGTGCTGGACGTAGCTCAGAAACCTGAGCAGTGTTTATAGGTGTTGAATAGTGTGAAACAATAACTATAATAAACAAGAAAATGAAACTAAATACTCCCCGGGTTTGATGATTTCAAATCAGCAATTCAAACAGTCCAAACTTTTGACAGCCGGTCGAAGATATCAACTTGATCGATTTTTGAACAATTATCGCGTCAAAAACACGGTACAAACAGTGGCTAGGTCACTTTACACTTAGATTCTAAAGTAAACAAAAGATTTAAACAAAAATATACACAATTAATTAATATTTAAAAATAATTTATCTAAGAGGTCGTTTTTTTCACGACCTGCCACCAGTGTTGCCAGGAAAAAAAAAAAGACCGCCGCCTATTGTACAGTCAGGTATCAAAAGTGCAGTTGCACTCTACCAATGCTAGTGTCTAAAATTTCTTTGTTGTAGAAGTCCAATATATTTCTTTGTTGTAATAGATTCTATGTTATCAATTAAATCAGTTATGACCCATTGACCCTCTTCTACAAAGAAATTCTAGACATTTTAGCATTGGTAAGGTGGAACTGCACTTTTGACCCCTGACTGTACAATAGGCGGTCTTATCGCACAGGGCAGTTTCTTACGGACAACCTTTGGAATAACGTTGTCATAAAATGCGTATGAAACTACCCTTGTAATAAATATCGGAAGTTACCCGATACTTAGTAACTTTGACTACCAGGAAAAAAACCAATACAATAAATAATAATAATAATAATATTCCACAACTATCACACAACGCCGTCTAGTCTCTAGCTAAGCAGAGCTTGTGTTATGAGTACTAGACAACTGATATATGTATTTCTAAATACATACATATTATAGATAAACTACACCCAGACACAGAACAAATGATCGTGCTCATCACACATACATTTGTCCTGGGTGGGAATCGAAGCCACGTCCTCCGGCATAGCAGTCAGGGTCAAAACAAAAGATACAACCACTTCCTTCGTGTTGAACCATCATAACCGCGAGTTGATAATCAGGAATGTTCTTCAGTCTCCCAGCCGATAATAGAGACTCTTAGGACCACACTCCGGCCATTCGATTGCATCACAATGGTGTAATTAATTATCTACTAGATTACAGGAAGCTCCGTATTTCCCTTCAGTATTTCTTATCATAACGTATTCATAAAATACATATAAAACTAACCCTTGTTGTAATAAATATCGGAAGTTACTCGACACTTTTAAGTACCTAATTAGTAATTTTAATGGACTACTAAGCTAAAAAACCCGCCAAGTGTGAGTCGGACTTGCTTACGAACGGTTCCGTACCATCCGTAGCAAAAACTCCAAACATTACATTTGTTGTATGGGAGGCCCCACATAAATACGAGTATTTATTTTACTTATTCTGTTTTCAGTATTTGTTTTTATATCATATCAACAACAGAAATACATCATCTGTGAAAATTTCAACTGCCTAGCTACAACAGTTCATTAGATACAGCCTGGTGACAGACAGCCCGGGGCCCCGGGATGAAGGCAAAGAGGGAACAGGAGTAGGTTTTTAGTCAGTAAAAGTCTGACACTATCTCTCGCTCCACCCAAGAGCGAGATTTGTCATTAGATGATTTTCCCACCTTAAAAAAAAAAGAAGCCTGGTGACAGACAGACGGACAGTGCAGTCTTAGCAATAGGGTCCCGTTTTTACCATTTAGGTGCGAAACCCTAAAAATCTATAGATTCTAAATAAACCAGACAAATACTCAAAACAAAAGGTACAATCACCTCTTTCGTGTTGAATCTCATATAACACGAGATATAATCGGGAATGTTCCTCAGTCTCCCGACCGATAATAGGGACTTGGACCAAGCCTCGGCCACTCCGGCGCAGCGGATCGTATCACAATGGTGTAATTATCTAACAGATCAAAGGATACCTTGCTGCCAGGACGCAGGGCCTTATACAGGAGGTCCTAGTTTGGGCATTATGATAAAAGTTAGATAGGTGTAGGTAAAGTTTTAGAATGTCGCGAATTTAAGGAGTGTTTTATTCCAGAGTTTGGGAGCGTTACAAAATTTTATAATATACCAATGATTTTTTTAAGGAGTGTTTTATTCCAGAGTTTGGGAGCGTTACAAAATTTTAAAATATACCAATGATTTTTTATATAACTGTAAGTTGCAAGGGACTCACGGGTCGTTTGGTTATAATAAGTTATGTGTATGAGTGAGGTACAAATTTTTTTTTTTTGTTTTTCTGTCTTTCGTTCTACCTTTCTTCTTTTTGTTCTTTCTTTCTTCTTTTCGTTCTTTCTTTCTTTCAGTGATAAAATAAAAAAAAGAAGTTGTCACACCAACCACAAGTAAATGGGATAAAGAAAGATGAGTTGAAAAAGTTGCATGGATAAAATTTTGAGCTAGATAATAATTCAATAACTTCTCCTGCTCTAGGTGGAGTGAGAGAGAGTATCAGACTTTTACTGACTAAAGCCCACCTTCCTTCAGTAGCTCTTTGCGTTCCCATGGCTCCCATACATATATTATATATATAGTTTTTTACTACGGACGGTGTTTTTTTTTCGGTTGGAAAATCATCTTATGATATCCCCTGCTCTGGGCGGAGCGGCAGATAGTGTCAGTGTGTAGAGGCGCGCGTGAAACAGTACGCGCCGTCGACAACTTGGGCTCGGTCCGGACGGTTACCGGACGGTCGGACGGCGAACTACCCATTGCTCACCGTCCGCAAGCACACGCCTACGGAGGCCGGAAACCGGGATCGGAATCCCGGCGGCGGTTGAGGCGTGAGGACCGTTGCCTCACGCGATCGGCCGCCTCCTTTGCTAGCATTACTGCTTCGCAGAAGGAGGCGACCGCCTGCCACTCCTCCTCGCTCCGGCCCATGGCCTGTACCAAGGCCCGGACTACGGACGGTACAAAACCCTTCGTACGCGAGTCCGTCTCGCACTTGGCCGGTTTTTTTTTTCTAAAAATATCTATGAACGCAATAGATTAGAAAACAATCTAGGTAATAAGTTCTTGAAGACACAAATCCCCCTCGTGCAGAACAAAACACCATTAACTAAAACTTTCTTCAAAGCAACGAATACGGCAAATCGATTAAGATGCTCATCTAGATAACTATAGGACCAGCATTACGGCCAGAATGTCTAATTGATAATTTATAGCTTAACGGCAAACTTTATTATAACAATTTACTAACTAAGAGTTAAGATTAGGTTTATGGGTTATATGAATTACAAGTGATTTACTTTGTGAACGGATGTAGCAATGACCACAATTATCTACGTTTAATAGAAAACTCAATTTGTAAACTAGACTTTATGCTTTTGCATTTTATATGCTACTGACGCTAATAATAATGTAGGCAATTTTCAATACCTATATCTATCTATTTCTAGAAAGTTACCTCCTTCAAAAAAAAAAGCAAGCAAAAAAATGACTGCTTCTGAAAGACAAAAACTTTTTTACAAAAAAAAAAAAAAAATAACCGACTTTACTACAAAAAACACTCAAACGTTCAAAATCACTATATAGTTTGCCTTTATTATTTGAGGAGTTCCTTCGACTCCGCATGGATCCCATCATCAAAAATGGATTTTGAAAAAAAATGGGGATAATCTGGAAGCATATCCTATGAAGTAAAAAAAATAATTGTAAATCAATCCATAAATGGCGGATTTCCGAGGTAATAAACATAAAGAAAATGCAACCGAATTGAGAACTTCCTCTTTCTTTTGAATTCAGCTGAAAAACATTCGACAGTTTCTAACCAGGAAATTGATATTGAATTTACCTTTAGCACAAGTGCCAACGATGTATTCCATGATTTCAAGGCTTCAAAATATCCCAGTAAAACCAATAAAAATTCAACGCTACCCTATCCTTCAATCTTAATCGATAAATTCCTTTCCAGAAAGGTTATAGGTGAACAGAAACTTAAAACTGGCTAGCTAGTAACATCCTGTATCGATAGTGCAATCAACGCACCTTCAGAAACACTTGTACACCAAAACGAATCCTGGCCGACGATGGCCCAAAAAAGTAAAAAAAAAAACAATATTCCTCGTAGAAAGGAATGCAATGACGCGCTCGACTTCTAATTTGAACGCACCGAGACTAAAATTTTGAAATTGGAGTTGGTACACGTTATTAAAAGTTGATTTTTTGAAAAGACAAAATGGATTTGGAACTTTTTTACTTTGCTGGCAACGTCTTTGTCGTAGTTGAATGGAAATTAGTGATGTGCTGTGTACCTATTTAATATTATTATTTGACATAATGAATGGTTAACCAAATTCATTGACTCGAGCGACAAAACTTTTTTAAGTCATTTAACAAAAAAAAAATTAAGCGCTTCAAACAATTTCTTAATAACGTGAAAAAATCCCTTTAAAGTTTTGACCCTATTAGTGAATGGTTGACTTCAGCGTGAAAAGTCTAAGTCAAATATCAAGTTAAACTGTCCAATTTATTTTGTACATTGTTGTTTTGGCTTATTGGTTCCTCTACTTCTTCGCCGATTGTACATTCATGCGTCTTTACAACTTGAATGAACTTGTATACACGTTTGTACGATTTTTTTTTAAGCCGAAAATTTTGGTTTCTATTTATCTTTGTTTTTAAATAAATAATTTAATTTGTTTTTTGGTTGATTATGTAAAATTGCGCAATTACGTAATAGTAATATCCCGGGGCGCCCGACCTCCCACAACTGATGACCTGGTGAGGTTCGCGGGAATGCGATGGATGCGAGACGCACAGGACCGTTCGTTGTGGTGACACTTTTTTTTTCGGGTGGGAAAATCATCTCATAACAACCCCCGCTCTTGGGCGGAGCGAGAGATAGTGTCAGACTTTTACTGACTAAAAACCCACTCCTGTTCCTTCTTTGCCTTCATCCCAGGGCCCCGGGGGTCACTTTCGCATCGCAGTAGGCCTCGACCCTGCTGGGCCCCTACGGTTGCTGACATTTCCTTGAGGCGCGCGTGGAACACTACGCGCCGTCGACGACTCGGGCCGGTCGTTACCGGACGTTCGGACGGCGAGCCACCCATTGCTCGCCGTCCACAAGCCCGGAATCCCGGCAGCGGTTGGGGCGTGAGGACCGTTGCCTCACGAGATCGGCCGCCTCCTTTGCTAGCATGACTGCTTCGCAGAAAGAGGCAACCGCCTGCCACTCCTCCTCGCTCCGAACCATGGCCTGTACCAAGGCCCGGCGCGAGAGATCGCTGCCGCCGATCGCCCCCACGAGGACACGGCCATGCTCTGCCTAAGCGGGGCACACCTCTACCGTATGCTCCACCATGTCCTCCGGGCAGTCCACACAATGGTGGCACCCGGGCGTCTCTTCTGCACGGTTGTGGTGACACTTGAGGGAGGCCTATGTCCAGCAGTGGACGTTTTTTGGTTTAAATGATAATAATAATGAAGTTTAAAATTATGCTTACCTACTTTCAGCTCTACAGGCTAATCAAGACAGTGTTACTCATGCAAATTAACAACTTATGTGTAAGATCGAATCCCAGTCATGTCCTCGCATACTAATCGGGCTACGGTAATCCGATTAACTCATTAGCTTAGACTTCCTAGTTGCTAAGTAACAAAGACAATATACGTGTGCCAGAATTAATATTTGACTGGCGTGTTGGTCCAGTGGTCAGTGGCCCTGGCTGTCATGCCGGAGGTCGTAGGTTCGATTCCCATCCAAGACAAATGTTTGTGTGATAAGCACGATCACTTGTTCTGTCTGGGTGTAATTTATCTACATATATAAAAGGAGAAACTGATTAACTGACATATCAAAGCACAGACGAAACTACTAGGACGAGGAGCGTGAAATATTGCACAAGGTTTCCTTTTTTGACGTAGGCGAGCATTAAGAGAGGATTTTCCAAAATTCAGAACCCAAGGGGATAAAACGGGGTTCAACTTTTTGTATAGAGAAACCTATTTTCACGCGAGCGAAGTCGCTGGCAGAAACTGGTCTTTATTATGTATATTGTATGTATTTAGAAATATATAAGTATATTTATCAGTTAGTTGTTAGTACTTATACCACAAGTTCTGCTTAGTTTGGGACTATATGGCGGTGTGTGATAGTTGTGGAATAAAAATAAATATATAATAAAAACCACCAATAAAATTGCCATAATACTCGTAACGCCTTTCTCAAAATCCCAAGTTACGCAAAAACCATTACCGGTATTACACAAAAATCAAATAATACGCCATTACAATTCGTTAATTGGGTTTACAGTAGTAAAAATAAATTTACTTAAAAAAATGCATTGCGTAATTAAAATCGAAACAAAAAACTTTTTCGTTCCGGAACTAGTTTGTGGCCAATTTCACTTGACACTCGAGAAGTTTGTGGCTAGAATAATAACAGCCGCACCGGTTGATCTTCAAGGTTAAGCAACAATAGCCCAGGTCAATCTGTAGATGGGTGACCATCTTAACATACCGAGACACCGACGTTCATGACAAAGACACACAGTCACAATGACAAAGACGTGAATTAACTTATGTTTTTATATCATTTCATACCCAAAGACTATGCCCATACCGAGAAACTTTTAAATATTATTGTTTGATATCATGCGTAGGCAGGCATACGAACTTAATAAAAAAACAAAAAAAAAACACATACACCATCACACACACACAATCACACGATCACATCACCACCACTTACACACACATAAACGCTTCTTCAATTTTTCCTTTTTTTTTTTTAAAGTGGCTAACTTTTTTTTTTCTTTTGTTTATTTTTTAACTTTTAAAGTCAAAGAATAATAATAGCAAAATATACACAAAACCTGCATTTATTAATTTATTTGTAAATTTACGGAAGGGACTGGACCTCACGACACAGGGTATCCTAGTGTGGGGGCCAGAGATATGTTGTTTATTTTAGTTTATAAGTCAACTGATGTACCTAATTTTGTGTATATTGTACTAACGTTTTAAACAAATAAAGATTATTATTATTATTATTATATCATCAAATAACTCATCTCGCTCTGGCTTTACAAACAGACAAACTTGTACTGACTAAAACCCTCTTGTGTTCCTTCAGTTGCCCTTACTTAGCCCCTCCACCAAAAAACTAAACTATCTATTTTTCAACGATAACGATGCGTAGCGTTATTTTGGCATTAAGTATTCCATAAACAATTTGAAAAATAATTAAGGCCAAAAGAAAACCTTAGATAGGAATGACGAAGGGTTACAAAAATGATAAAAAAAAACGGATTAATAAATAAACATTTATTTTTTTTCGTTGCCTTCGCACTAAAAATAATTCCTGCATCGTAGGTGCGTTCACACACACACATACACACACATCCAAGACACAAGACACCCAGACCCGAAACCACAATCTGCAGGCCATATAAATATTTGTACCGTTCGGGAATCAAACCCGCTACACGCAGCGCAGCAGCCAATCACTCAACTATTACACCAACAGCGCCATCAAAAATTAAAAAAAAAAGTACACGCAAGGCACAAATAAACCTTTTTTTCTTTCTTTCTTTTAACTAAAAAATAACTTGCAATCTGTTTATAATAACTACAATGATTAGTACAATAAGAACATTGCCAATCAATCTAGTTAGTAGTTACGAAAACAATCAACCGAAACAAAAATCATTAAGTCGATGTGACTTTCACAAGCCATAGTTACCTATTATGACTATTTACAGTACAATCGAAGACTAAAGTTTTCAACTTATTTGCATATGGGTTACGTTTTATTGTTAAAAATGTAGGTTAAAACAACGGATGTTATGTAAGCGTAAAAGTTATGAGAGTTTATGGAAATTGCTTGGGCTGTAAAATATGTAATGTATTCTTACTTTGTTTTTGTCAATTTTGAGTAGGCTTCAAATCTTTAGCCATTGTCTTTCAAACAATACAACTAGTTCCTTGCTTTTCGCCAACACAACTCAAAGGCCTAGGCGACTGTCTGAATATCGAGTAGTGTAATAGGCCCTTAACTAGTCCTTTACTTTTCACCAAAAAAAGGTACAGGTAGTTAGTTTCCACCGACAATAAGTACAATTAGTTACTTCGCATCAACAATAGATACTAGTTGTTACTTTTTACCAACAATACAACTAATTACTTATTTTTTATCTTTGTCTATACATATAAAAGGAAAAGTCCAGACTCACCCCAGTGAGTGACTCAGTACTCATCAACGCTCACTCAGCCCAAATCTTTGGACCTAGAATGCTGCATAAAGGTTTCTTTAAGGATGTATACAAAGAATTAGAAAGGATATTTTGAAATTCAACCCTTAAGAAACACGAGCAAAGGCAGAAGTCAGTCAAGTTCCCTACCTTTGTCAAAGATTCCTGATGAATGAAGAAATGAAGAAAAAATAACACTTCTGTCTCACTAAACCTGCATGACTAACAATGACCCGACATGTGTCGCTTCTAATTAAGCTATTAACTCTTAATAAAATACCCACCAAACCAATTGTCTACCCACGTGTACTAAACAAAGCCCGTGTATCCGGGCGGCAACGTTCACAACCCAGTAATAGAAAGGCCCTATTTGTCTTCATACATCGAACGGGGACCAGTCACCCACTAATTGCACCCACCGTACGAACGGTTAATTACGTACAAACATCAATTAACGTTATAATGAAGCAATTTAATGGTTAATCCGATTTCAATGGGATACTAAATGATTGCAGTTATTAGATCATTAAGAAATGTTAATTATAAGTATTTGCTAAGGTACACTTTCGATTAATTGGCTTGAATAGTTATGGTTTGTTCGTAATAAAACTGTACGGAACTTTAATCTAGATATCTATATATATAAAAGAAAGTCGTGTTAGTTACACTGTTTATAACTCAAGAACGGCTGAACCGATTTGGCTGAAAATTGGTGGGGAGGTAGCTTAGAACCAGGAGACGGACATAGGGTACTTTTTAACGAGTAGGGTAGAGTAGGGTAGAGTAGGGTAGAGTAGGGTAGAGTAGGGTAGAGTAGGGTAGAGTAGGGTAGAGTAGGGTAGAGTAGGGTAGAGTAGGGTAGAGTAGGGTAGAGTAGGGTAGAGTAGGGTAGGGTAGAGTAGGGTAGAGTAGGGTAGAGTAGGGTAGAGTAGGGTAGAGTAGGGTAGAGTAGGGTAGAGTAGGGTAGAGTAGGGTAGAGTAAGGTAGAGTAGGGTAATTTTTTTTTTTTTACTAAATCCCGCTTTTGGGCAGAACAACGTCTGCCGGGACCGCTAGTAATATTATAAAACTGAGATCTATATAACATTATAAAGAAGAGTTTGTTTGTTTGAAAGTGTTCATTACAAAAACTACTAGTAACTATTACTCTAGTCTACTAGTTTGATTTGAAAAAATATTTTAGTGTTAGATAACCCATCCATCTAGGATGGCTATATCATCACGCTACGGCCAATAGTAACTAAAGGCGATACCGTGGGGGACAACTAGTTACTATTATAATTAGTAGTTGTTATGGCAACGGTAAAGTTATGACTTGTAACATGGTGCTCAGGTTATTGGCGTGAGTTACATAAAATACGTAATATTAGTCATCCATGGGTTCAATAATGTTACCAATTATACAACTTTTAAACGAAGACCACGGAAATGAATAAATTGGATTACAAAATTTAATTGTTCCCTGCTATGGAGGTTCAAATTATACTAGTACCATTATTGAACCACTAGTACCACTATAGAACATTATAGGTCGGGTTTTAGTATGAATGTAAATCAAAAGATACTACTATTCGTTAGTAGTTTTTACTTTTATTTATCTTGCAATATTTGTATGAATGTTTGTTTGTTTGCTAGCGTCAAATCTTGCAAATTGAATCAGAACCACTTCCGTTTATCCAACGGAATTGAACTTTCACATGTTGATCCACTAGGTACCGATGACAATGCATTATAATGGTAAGCACAGATTAGCTCCAGATAAAGGAACTCTTAAACGTTCAACAGCTTATTCGCGAATTTTTTGTGTACACATATAATTTAAACTCGTTTGTACTATTATTATTTATGGGGTATAGGTGAATTAGATATAGAGATAGGTAAAACAGCCCAAAAAAAAAGAGAAGGACCTCTCCTTCTCTTTTTTTTGGGCCTGCGCCCGACATTGCCCTGGTGGTCTAAAATTAAGAGAGACCTCAAGAAAGCCTAATTGCCAAAATCGCCTGGCGTAGAATTGTGAGGAGACCCGACCCCAGATAATGGGACCAGGAACGGACAAAGAAGAATAAAGTGATTTAGAGATAGGCATAATTGTATGAAGCACCCTTATAACTTACTGAAGCTAAAGAAATAAGCTCTTATAACCACTCGATTAGGGGTCAATTTTGCATATTAAAAAGTTAAAAAAATAAAATTGCATCAAACCACACAATAGCAAACACGTTTAGATAAATCCACAAACATAGATAACTGTCTTAAAACACAATTTCACAAGATCCATTCATAAAAGCGCTTTCTACAAACTTTTCTTCCGATTTCCCTTGGCTAGGCCTCCCACTCGTTGTCATATCAAATGCCATAAAGTTGTTACGACATACATTATGTTATGACCCTCAGCTGACCCTAGCAGAAAGGTCATCACAAAAAGTTTTTATTGGCCTATAGGTACCTACTTTGAGCAGTAAATTATATTGCTTTGCCAATTAAGTATATTATTGTCTTGTAACACATCAGCAAGTTTAGACAAATGATTCTTCTTTTTTGTCGCGCTAAACCAGCGTCAGGCAGGTAATTGTCAGGCATTTTTGGTTGAACTGGACCTATTTGGTGCAGGCACAAGACACACAATGTTAGTTTCCTTTTTTAGGGTTCTGTACCTCAAAAGGAAAACACACTCACTTCACACTCACTCACTCACTCACTGATCACAGATCACTTTGTTGTCCGTCCGTCTGTCTGTCTGTCTGTCTGTCAAGATCCTTTTTCTCGGGAACGCGTGGAGGTATCGAGTTGAAATTAAAACCATATACTCAGGTCTGCAGTCCCAAAGCTGTGAAAAAATCAAACATCTGAGTCAACGGTAAAAAAACAGCCGTTTATGTCGCAAAAAACGTATATTTCGACACTCTCAAGGGAATCAAAATTGATTCCCGTTGACTCAGAATCCTGAAACTTGGCATGAAGCAAGGTCTCGAAACACAAGTATAAGAAAAATCTGAAAACTGTAAATTTGTAGTTACGTCACAAAAAAAAACTATTTTTGCATCCGGAAAAATCTTCGTAACTTAATTCGGGAATTCAACTGTTTGCTCATAGGTAAGTTTGTAAGGAACCCTCAGTGCGCGAGTCCGACTCGCACTTGCCCGGATTTTTTATTATTGATAGGCTCGCGTTTAACCACCATCTCACCTGATACATATTTTTATATAAGTATGTATGTATATAGTATAGATACATTATATATTTATGTTATATTTCTGCGGAAATGTTTGAAAGAGTTACCGTGGCCCTTCAACGCTACAAATAAAAGAAGATGTTATGCTAGCGTTGCGCTAAAATAAATATATATTTTTTTTAGATTTGGAATCATCAAATAACTTTTCCCGCTCTCGCTGGAGTGCGAAAGCATGTCAGACTTTTACTGACTAAAACCACCTGTATACTTCAGTTGCCCTTTGCGATCCAGGGCCACACTTTAACAATCCTGCAGCTCTAGCAGACAACGAGCCTACAGGTCCATTTTGCTGACATCTCACAGGCGCGCATGGAACATAACGCGTAGACTCAGGCTTGGTCCTTACTGGACGGCGAGCTACCCATTGCTCGGTGTCTGCAAGCCTGAGATAGTAATCCCACACCAGTGGTGACAACGTTATGATGAATACTGGACAATCTGCGATTTGGACATTCTGCGAACTGGACATTCTGCGAATTGGACATTTTGCGAATTGGACATTTTGCGTATTGGACATTCTGCGCCTGAACGGATATAGGTACAATAATAAAGTTAAATTTCCTTTCATTCTTGAAATCCCTCATTTATAAACAGGTTAGTGGTCTAAAATCCGGTTGAAAATTATTTTGGCCTACTGAAGTCGTAGCGAAGTCGTACTGAAGGCCTAGCGTGTCGTAGGTAATTGTGGCTCTAATTTAATAGGATACGACATTAAGAAGCCGGTTAGTGGGTGCTGTGTTTGATTAATTGCTAACTGCTTGCAAATTTTAACCTAGATTTACAGAGTTTATGGTAATAAGTGTTGTTTCTCAGGTTAACCTTTTGAGTAGCGTAATTAGAAACACAATAGAAAGACAATGACCGAGCGAACGCCGGCGTTTGCCTGGGGGTTAATGAAAGTACAATGAGATTTGATTATCTTTTGTTTTTCACTCTGGCTATATAATATGTTGTATCTCCAGACCAGTTACATATTAATGTCCTCGCTAATGTTCTCACTAGATGGCACTGAACTCAACATTTATAGTTTATTTTATTTAGCATTATGTATTAAGTAAAAGAAATGACGTCTCTAACTATAAAGCCTAAATATAGCGCACTTAAGCACTATAGTACATGGCATGTACAGGCAGAATTAGGTAGCTTTTGAGGCTAACAATGGAATGTCCGAATTTAACAAAAACAACTACACTAAAAACAAAATAAACTAAAAATGTTGAGGTCAGCGCCATCTAGAACATAACCACGCTCGAGCCTGTAGATTTCATTTTAAATTTCCTATATATTTACATGGTCTTATCTTAATAATATTAATATACTTATTATTATTAAGATAAGACCATGACCACAATAAGGGCCAGGTTGAACTCATTTTGAACTTTTTTATCTCTGGAATTCCACAAATATAATAGAGAATATTTATTAAAATTTACAAATTGGCAAAAATCAAAACATGATATAAATTAGTTGGCTTGAAAAAAAAAATCGCGAATCTGACCCTAACTTATGATTTCAAACGTGTATATCTACGAGATTACATCACGGCACTATTTGAAAGTTACATAAAATAATGAAGATTGTTTTTCAAAAGGGTCTGGCAAAAACAAAAATCATGAAAGGTTTCCATGTTTTTTTTTTTATGAAAATAAAATCGAAGTCGACATAGACCCGGACGGAGTTTATACAAAATACTATGTGACTACAACCGGCTCTTAAGATAAGACACGAATGGCACACGGGTGTGGAACACGTCCTGGAATAAGCACATAGAATACTTACTTATTTTGGGAGTATGTTCACAAAGAATTTTCTCTACTTTAGCGCGGGCGAAGCTGCTGGCAGCAGCTTTAATTATAATTAAAGGCATATAGAATAATTACTACAACATTTACTATTAGAGTTAACTAAAAATTTTTAAGTATTTTCGACCATAAAAACCTTCCAAGAGGACGTAATACTGAAAGGTATTTGAACTCTCAAAACACCGGGAGCATCACAATTAGACATAACCAATCAAATGTTATGTGAACATTCATTCACGCCATTCAGAACAGCGCAGATCATCATAAACGATTTATCTAAACGACCATTACATAAGATTGTTCAATTTATTTTTAACTAATGAAGATTAATACATAAAAGAAATTCTTTTTAAAACTCTTCATCCTATGTCAGTCATTATTTGCGTTTGATTATTATTTATTTTTTTATATGAACTTTCATTTTATGAAACATCCGGGCTTTAAATGTTGATTGAGTGAATCGCAAATTAGAAGTGACGGTAGCGAAAAATACTTGGACAGTACCCATCCAGTTATTTTTTGTTAGTCAGGTTATATCAAAACCGCAGATCCACCTGACAAGACTATGACGGTAAGATCAAACAGTAACAGTCAGTAGATTTGCAAATATGATGGAGGATGGAACAGACCTGACTTTCTAAAAAATTATAACCGAATGGAAAAACTCCTCCCTTTCTTAAAGTAAGTTTAAAAAATTGCTAAGTTTTAATTTTCTAGTTGTTTTTATTTAGTTTCACCAGCCCCGATGTTTGTTTGTCTGTAATCAAATCTTGCAAAGTGAATTTGATCCACTTCCCGGTTACCGATTGAACTGAAATTTTGCATTGCAGTAAATCCGATGACAATGCAAAATTATTATGACATGGAGCTGATCTGATGATGGAACCAGAAGGTGGTCATAGGAACTCAGTAGTTAAACTACACAACCACATCGAGTTCGGGCTGGTATGATTCGTCTTGAAGAGTATTTTGGTGCTAGATGTTAACCAGGGTCTGATGATGGAGCTGGAAGATGGCCATAGAAACTCAGTAATAAGCGCAATAAGATATCCATTTCATGTTTGAACTGTTTGTGATGGTCTTGATGAAATTAATTATATACAATATACATCGCGCTATAAAAGCTTGCTATGAAAAAAAAAACTTTTTACAAAAAAAAATACAACCGACTTCAATGTAAAAAAAACACTGAAAAGTGCAAAATAACTTTAACTTCGGAAATCGGTGTATCTATAATAGTTTTGTCTCTTCGTTATTTAACACCGACTTCCGAAATAAAGTTATTTTGCACTTTTCAGTGTTTGTTTTTTTACATTGAAGTCGGTTGTATTTTTTGTAAAAAGTTTTTTATTTTACACTTTTTAGTTATGGTACCACCAATAAAAAGTACCCCTCAGTCAAACTCAAATACCTTATAGCCAGAGTGAATCTCAAGACAATTCTTATAATCCCAAACACGGTTGGATTACATTCCTCAGCGATGTAGTGACTGCATCTCACATGTCATTAAAGTGGAAGACAAAATGTGCCACTTGGGTCATATCGCAGAAAATATAATTGAAGTTGGTAGCGATTCTGACAAATCATCTAGCTCAGACTCTTCTGAATCAGAATAAATACTCTTTGCGTAGCCTAGCAACGTGTTTATTTCTAGAACTTGTCATTCTCTCAATATATTAATTTATTAGAGAGTTCCGGCGCCTAACTTCAGGTTTCCTTGGCTTTGGACCTCCATTTCATCTTAGTGGAAGATCTTAGTGGAAAATCTTAGTGGAAGATCTTAGTAGAAGATCTTAGTGGAAGATCTTAGTGCTTGCCTACGTCATAAAATGAAACCTTGTGCAGTATGTCACGCTCCTAGCCGCAGTAGTTTATATTAGTATAGTTAATAGACAACAAAAGGTTTAGTTCACTAAAAACCTTACAGTACTGTCACAAATTGATATGAGAAACAGACACTTTTCTTTTCGTCTGTAGGTACAGGTCAATACAGAGAGCGAAAGTGTAAGCACAATATTTATCTATCAGCATTCAATTGAAGGGTCACGCATACCTGTAGACAACGCCTGATATTTACTATTAGACACAAACCTTTCACACGAATTTAAACCTTAGCTGAAAGAAATAAGAGTTACATGTGATTTGTTGAAGGTAGTATAGCTTGGATTTAAAGTTGTATCTTGATACTTTACAAAGACCCGCTATCTAATTTTATCTGTATGTAAACAAACATAATGTGAAGAAGCTGAAATTAATTTTTGTTTTCTTAATGTGGCGATTAAGCTGCGGTCTTCCCATCCGTTTATAATTTGGGTGACTTCAAGGCTATAGTGAATAGGCTCTTAATAAACTAATGCGCACCATCAACGATTGCATCACTGCTTACCATCAGGTGGGATCGCAGTCAAGCAGTAGTTTATATCAATTAATGTTACTAATTACTGGCACGTGCCTTGGGACATAGCTGGTGCCTTACAATGACGTGTTAAAATGTCAAGCTTGTGAGCGAGAAAAAGGGATGAACCCTATATAGCTCCATCTCTATAACAGTTCAGTTTAGGTCGTAAAATGGACCGCGTTAAAAGCTTGTGAAACGCCTCAGGACATTGATCAGTAAAGTTTAAGAAATACTCTAAGTAAGGTTCAGTCGAAAACCAGCGTCAGGCAACTTCTACATAGTTGTCTGGCATTATGCTAAACTGGACCTATTTGGCACAGCCATGAGATACAAAATGTTGTTATTTTTAGGTAGGTACTTTATTTTTTAATTTAAGTTTCTACATATTTATGTACTTGTTTCTTCATTGTATATCTATGTGCTAAAGAAGTGTATTTTCCTTCTTGCTTCCTAAGAAGTTGACACTGAATTACACATTGTAAAGTAAGGACCAAACTGAATGCCTGCCGGATAGTTCGAAAGAGTCACCACGGCCCTGGAATACATAGGGCAACTGGAGGAACACGAGTGGATTTTAGTTAGTAAAAGCCGGTCACTCCCTCTCGCTCCACACGGAGTGAGACAAATTATATATAATAAGGGTCATCCTGATATGACCGGACCAAAAGGATTACTTGTTTACAAAACATAATAATACAAGACTATTAAAGTTCTATTACTAACGAAAATATTTTTCATTTCTCCCCAAAAGAAATTGAAAGCCCTTCACAACACACCCTGTTGGCTGTCTAAACACGAAGGGTGAACCACCCCTACCGTCTTACCAGGAAATTATGAAATATGGAAACAGTTTTACTACGATTAGCTCTACAACAACATGAAAACACGCGAGCCTTCAAATAATTAATATATTTAGTTTGTTGTGGGACAATACAGTTGACAAACGGATTATAATTTAAAAATCCAAAACTCAAAGCATTAATTTCAAACAAGCTGCCCAGCTTGGCTTTGCACGAAAGCATTTTTATTTTCGATTTCATAAATAAAAATATCACCTTTAGTATTTACTTTAAAGGTTACTACGCTCCGTCGCTGAATATCATATTTTCAAAAGACCACATTCGTAAAACTCCACATTCGCAAAACACGATATTCGTAAAACAACATACTTATCTCATAACATCCTAATCTCAAAATATCATTATCTTATAAGACCAGAAAGTGAAACCCGGGCCCTGGAACGAAAGCAAAGAAGGAACAGGAGTGGGTTTTTAGTCAGTAAAAGTCTGCCACTATCTCGCGCTCCGCCCAAGAGCGAGATTTGTCATAAGATGATCTTCCAACCTAAAAAAAGCCCACATTCGCCAAACAAAACATTCTTGTGATACGATTCGAGTACAGTCACATTCAACAGCCCCTGATGTTTTAATTTTTTTTATTAAAAACGGGAGTAACAAAGTAAAAATTAAATTTTAATTCGTCACCCAAAGGGCAATGGAAAGGGCTATGTTCGGAGTTTCCTTGTGTGATCGAATCAAAAATGAAGATATCCGCAGGAGAACTGAGGTTACTGACATAGCCCGAAGAATCGCCTAAATTAAGTGGCAGTGGGCAGGGCACATTGCTCGCAGAACAGATAGTCGATGGGGACGAAAGGTTTTAGAGTGGCGACCACGTATCGTAAGACGCACCGACGACCGATGACCTGATGAGGGTCACGGGAATCCGATGGATGCGAAACTACGGAATAAGATTTTGCATACAAACGATTCCCCTTTTCATCCCCTTAAAGGTTAAAGTTCCAAAAACCCTTTCTTAGTGCTCGTGAACGAAACAAAAGGATGCCTTGTGCAGAATTTCACATTACTAGTCAGAGTAGTATCAGCTGTGCGTTGATATCTATATTTATATATATCAGTCAGTCAGTTTCTCCCTTTATCATACTAATATTATAAAAACGAAAGTTTGTGAGTGTATGTGTGTAAGGTTGTTACTCCTTCACGCTCGATGGGCAGAACGGATTTCGATACAAAGGTAGATCATATTATTATCCTGGAATAGCACATATGAAACATTTTAACCTTGGGATAATTTTAGGGCCTGTTACACTACATGTTATTCAGACTGTCTTAGTCTATGTAGCCTCACACAAAAAAAGAGCAACTTACGCCAATGTCGTGTAAAGGAATGAAACACAACGATGAGATATATAGATATACATAGACTAAGACTGTGACTAAGAATGTCTGAATATCGAGCGGTGTAATCGACCCTTATCTTCTACCACAGCAGCTTGTGGGTAATAAAATAGTTTCTGGTACCACATCTCTTTGCTAAAAGTTCACAGTTTTCCCCCATTAAAGTCAAGCAGTAGTTGTAACCTGATTACTAATGAGTTAACGATGTATAAATGAAGAGAACAAACTTAAGCAGTTGTGCGAGCTCTAAATAAACATGGAAAGAATATAAATGATTGGGTTTACTGAAATAAAAACATAAGAAAAAGACGTTTACTACTTGGATTAAATAATTAAATAGAACGTGAATAGGAAGATTTAATAGAAATTTCTGAATTACACATGCCAACATGCACGCTATGGCCGAACAAATTATACATAGAACTTTATATGCAATAATGGAATTTAGTTTATTTCTAGAGATACATCGTGGTATGCATTCTAATTTTGTTGTTAAGAGAGCTGAGAAAATGCTTGATAAATATGCATTCGACATAGTATGCATTTGAATATTATAATTGAACTATTTTAATATGTCGAACAGTTTCGCATGTAGGATCAACCAACCGGAATATGCATACGCAATGTAAGGTCATCAAACACTAATAAAATCTATACATTTAAATGCCTGTTTTTAATATCAAAACAACATGTTTTTACTAAATGCATATATGAAAATATATTCGATATCTAAAACAAAAATGCAATTTAATATTTTTTTGTTTGTCTGTTTGTTTCGGTTAATCTCCGGCTGGACCGATTTTATCACTTTGGGTCTTTTAGTTTTATGATAGCTGATGTTATAAGGAGTAACTTAGACTTTTATTTTAAATATGACTTTTTTTTTAAATTTGACTGGCCTGTTGGTCTAGTGGTTAGTGGTCCTGACTGCTATGCCGGAGGTCGTGGGTTCGATCCCCACCCAGGACAAATATTTGTGTGATGAGCATGATTATTTGTTCTGTGTCTGGGTGTAATTTATCTATAATATATATGTATTTAGAAATATTTAGGTATGTTTATCAGTTGTCTAGCACCCATAGCACAAGCTCTGCTTAGTTTGAGACTAGATGGCGTTGTGTGATAGTCGTGGAATATTATTATTATATACAATTGGGTAATGCGTAAAAAAAAACTTCTTGAAACTGACCAAAATAATCGCATTGTGCTGTTTTACGAATTACCACGAACGAAGTCGCGGGTAGTATAATAAAATAAAACAAACAAATCCGTGCGGTAATCTTGTATATTAATAGATCAAGGATATGTCGGAAGAAAAGCGTATCAAAACAAACACTGACTTATCTTTAGAGGATGTTGTTTGTGATAGATTACATACTCCCATGAGACTGCGAGGTGTAAAAGATTAAGTAAAGTTAAGAAGTACATGTTAATAAGTGTTATCTAAATACTTTAAAATGAAATAAAAGATGATGTCTTGGTCGATGTAAGGTTTCAATAACACTGCTATTGTAAGTGTTTTTTTTTTGTATGTGTGTTACTCCTTCACGCTCAAACGGCCGAACCATATCTGAACGGATTCCGATGATTAGACCACGTCCTGGAATAGACGTAGGATACTTTTATTACAGGAGTAAATACAAGTACACTACACAAATGGCTGTACATAGTTTTCTAAACGCCATTTTAGTGATAACTATAAAAAAAAAACTGGGCAAGTGCGAGTCGGACTCGCGCACTGAGGGTTCCGTACAAACTTCAAAGGTAAATTGCGGTTTATGATTTATGACGTATTAAAAAAAAAACTACTTACTAGATCTCGCTTAAACCAATTTTCGGTGGAAGTTTGCATGGTAATGTACATCATATATTTTTTTTAGTTTTATCATTCTCTTATTTTAGAAGTTACAGGGGACACACACATTTTACCACTTTGGAAGTGTCTCTCGCGCAAACTATTCAGTATAGAAAAAATTACATTAGAAACCTCAATATTATTTTTAAAGACCCACATAGATACCCCACACGTATGGTTTGATGAAAAAAAATTTTTTTTGAGTTTCAGTTCTAAGTATGGGGAACCCCCAAAATTTATTGTTTTTTTTTTCTATTTTTGTATGAAAATCTTAATGCGGTTCACAGAATACATCTACTTACCAATTTTCAACAATATAGTTCTTATAGTTTGGAAAAAAGTGGCTCTGACATACGGACGGACAGACAGACAGTCATGACGAATCTATAAGGGTTCAGTTTTTTGCCATTTTGCTACGGAACCCTAAACTATCACTAGATTATATAACAAAGATAGTATGCAATATATTCCTACATTTACTAAAACCCATTTCAATTTTACTATATTTTTTTTAGTTGGAAAATCATAAAATGGCTTCTCCTGTTCTAGGGTGAAGCGAAACAGCGTGTCAGATTTAACAGACAAAAACCAGCTGTGTCCTTTAGTTGCCCTTTGTGTTCCAGCAGCTCTAGCGAGAATTTTACTACCATTACCTCTGTAGGTAGTAAAATTCACGCTAGGGCTGCGCTAGGGTGTCATTATTTCAACATTCAGTGAGCTCACCGCCATCATTTATATTAAATGCTGCTTTAAACAGAAATCCGTCTACAAACTCCAATTTGCATAGCCCCAAAGTTTCCTAAAACTCCTGAGTCACGTACGATTCGGCAAGGATTCGCGTGACAACACTAAACATGCCACGACAGCTGTCGAATCGTAAATGAAGTTGCTATGGTGTTGGGGTTACAATCGGTTCTTTATGGTAATCTGATGCAATACCCGGAACGAGGTGATAATATTGGCAGGCGTTTCAGTAACATTAATACACAATCCAGTGCGCTCCTGAACTTATTTGTTTGATTCAATTTTTTTTTGTTTCCAATATCCTTGAGTACATCCAAAGTATGGACACATAATCTTTTTACAATCTAGCTTTGTATAATAGTAGGGATGTAAAGGAATTGGTCTAATAAGTAATTTAATTTTATCCTAAAAGAAAATGTCTTTTCTAAGAATGTGTCTAATAGCACTTTTCTTATTGTCCCTATTAAGGTCATTACAATAGGTGTTTATGTTTATTATGTAGCATTTGTGCTACATCATTACATTATAATTCACTATCACTGAATACTTGAACGTTTTTATTCTTTTTAGACTTCTCATTATTCGTGTGATCGAGAAACTGTTGCCTCGATGTTCTAATGTTCGATTCTGTGGTTTCTGAAGATTCAGACAATTACGTGGCATTTATAGAGAAACGAATACAAAGTTAAACACAAAGTTATGGGATTGGTGATAGAACTAAAACTCTTGTCAAAAGCTAAACAAAGCTTAACTTTACCCAACATCATAATAATCCTATTCTCCTACTCTGATTTGAACGGAATAGTCCAAATATCACGTCGTCAAACTCAAACATTATGGATTCCTAACAAAATCGCTGATACGATATGTATCTATGTGTGGAATCTAATATTTCAATGTCCTCAAATCCTGCAATTAATATCAACAACAAGTCATCACTACTCATCAGATGCAATGCAATACAAATCTGTACACAAAGGATTCGCCACACCATTCAAATTTAAAGATTTCATTTCCGATAAAGATATCCAAATTGTCCAACCAAAAAGGTAACAGCAAGGTCCACCATTCACTCCTTTCTTCGAACAAGACTTCATCGTAATTAAACAGCCATTTGAATAAATTCAAAAGAATTATGCAACAGCTTTGTACCTTCATAAAATTCGTGTCATATTCAAACAATACTGTTATTACACTGAAAACGATACATTGCGTAAGAACACTGTGACCAGTGTAATGTCTTAGAGGCTTGGCACACGGAGGAAAAAATAAGTACTGATTTTGACCGATAAATACTTTTTTCTAAAGAAAGTGGCGCCACCATGTACGGTCAAGATATATTGGACAATGTATACGCAAGTTTGTATGTTGACCAAACTAACCATGAAGGTGTAATTTGTATATCGTTATTCCCATAAGAATCGATGGGTCAAATTATTCACAGTGTATTGTTTTATTGCTGTGACGTGATTTTATTTGTTAATGTGGCTTTTGCTACTTCACACGACACTACACATGCAAAGATGGTAAACGAACGTACATAAGAAGCTATAAAGATCATATTCGCGATTGGTATCTCGCACCCACCCTATAAAAGAACAACAACAACTGATAGTTGGTATAATATATCAGACAAGTAGACTTGCAAAGAAAGCATTAGGGAGATTAAGTAATAGACTGTATATTGAAAAGTTAATACTTTCTAGGGATTTCAGATGTAGCTTAAGTGGAATATTCACAGCAGCATCAAAATTTTTGTATTTTAATATCCAAATATTAACACGTAACAATGACTTCGTCATGCCCATAAAATTCGTACACATTTATATTCAGTTTGTGTCTTGTTATAATAAACCGGTGAATTTTCCATTCGGATGTGTTGCGAAATATTCACCATCATGAAGAACAAGCTTTTGCCTGTGGCTTCGCCCGCATATATGCAATATAGCCTATGTCACTTAGGAATAAAGCAGCTTCCTATCGGTATACAATTTTTTTCGCAATCAGACCAGTATTTTCAGAGATTATCTCCTACAAACAAAAAACATAACACAAATAAAAAAAATACGTCTTTAGTATATTAGTTTATATGACTGGTAGTTAACAATAATGGATGAAAGCAGAAAAATCGCAGATCAGACAAAAATTCCACATAGATAGAGATTCATTTTCTGACAAATACTTAGACAATATAAAACACACAAAAGGTGAAGAATAAGACATTTGCAAGAAAAAAATTCAGATAAACTAACGCGAAATATCTTATTTATTCACACCCTATAAGAAAGACGCAGACGAAGAAGCAGTGAAATTAACGCATAAGTACAAAGTACTGTAAGCAGGTCTTGGCGCAATTTACCCAGAAGACGTAACTTTATCACAGCAAGTTTCGAATACCCAGAAAACAAGTAACACCTACATAACTACTAAAAGTTCCATCAAAGTAAAGAGTTATGAAACAAGTTTCGTACTTACAGTAACATCATCAGGAACTTACAATTACACACAGAATCGTAGCAAACAGTCCAAGAACAAGTCATAAAGTGCATTCTATTTTACATTCTCAGCCAGTCGGTAAAACAAACATTTGACTAACAGAGAAAACGCGATGTGGTAGGTACGAGACAGGACCTCACAAAAATTATAGCAACAGAAGATTCAGTAGATGCAATTGACCAATCCGCACCAGGCCCGCGTGGTGATGAGGCCTGAATCCGATAAACGGTAAATGCTACTCATAAATCTTTATGGCTATATCTCTGATAGCTGTGGTTTAGCCTCTCCGAATTTCAAACTCACAAACTAGCTGACCACAATGTTGTTAGAAAAAAACAGGCAGTCTTGGATTTTTAAGATATTCTGGAATTTCAAGATGGCGTTCATTGAGAAAAAGCACCAAAATCCTTTTATCCTTTCCCATACACTTAGTGCTAAAATTGCAAAAGTCATTTAATGAAACACTAGAAGTTATAAATGTTCTAGTATAGCTATCAACTTCAAAGCGTGCGTTGAAGTGCGAACCATTAAAATCTAAGTAGTTACCACTATTACACGTTAGATACTAACCTAGCCTTGTTAGGAGTGGATTTTCTGTGGCTTCCCATTCATAATAGAATGAATCACCGCTGACCGCGGTTTCGCAACGGCCAGCTGATGACAACATTATGAGGCTAAGATATTACGGGTACTGCCTAGTTTGGCGCCTTATGCGATTTATATTGCGGTAAAGAGCTCTGTTTTAGCTTCATTTTCTCTTCATATTTTTCCAAAAATCCGGGAAGAAATTGGGGCAGTTGGAATTAAGAATCATTGAAATATTACAATTTCTTCTAATGATTTTACTTTGTTAGTCGTTGAACGCCATATGCTGGCGTTCAACGACTAACAAAAAAAAATAAATTTAAAAACTAAATTTATTTTGATTTACAGATTTGTAAGATCGGTAGATGAACCTACAATTTTTGATAACAGAAGCATTATCGTGCATGAGAACATATAGCTACCTAAGCAAAGTAAAAAAAAAAAACATTAAAACTCGATTGCAAGAAAAAAGTAAAAAGTTCCAAACTTATAAATGTTACTTTTGAAGCACGAGTTTTAGTCTGATGAAATTAGTGAAGTGGCAAACATGACTTTCAGCATATTTTTTGACATAAATGTAGTTTGTCAACTTTCATTTTTGTTTTTCACAATATAGTGTCTGAATATCGCCACATTGAATTTCAATTATTGTCATGTCATTATTGACACTCACAGGATTAAGACAAATCGATTGACACAAAAACCATCAAAATCGGACTACGCGCTTGGTCTCAGAGTACCACAAACAAACAAACATGCATACATATAAAGGTTGATAAACACATAATATCGTATCATCATAATCCTTTGCGTGGCGAAGTCGAGTAAAAGGTCAGTTCTGCTCAAAGAAGTATTTGACTGTTGTACCAAATGTTAGAAATAACGATTTCCAAAACAATATAAACGTAAATACCACATAAGAACTTTTGTTGCTAGCCTTTCTGTCCCACTCCTGGACAACTCCTATATTTCGCGAGCCCATACTTCCTCCTTCCAATTCTGGCGAAATCTGTCCAGTTTGTTGCGCCTTCGTGGTCAAGAAAGACAACTTAATAAATAACAATCTCAACGTTCATAAAGTATTTGAAAACGATGTCGAAATATTTCATCAACAGTGTTGCAGAATTCAAGGTCTTGATCTTGACAGTCTGCTAGTTACAACAAACAAGTTGCGATGAATTGAAACGTTCGTAAAATAATATAATGAACAGAAGTTGTAAATTAAATTTAGGTTATAGAATATATCGTTATTTAAAATTCATCATCATCTTCCTGCCCTTATCGCTTGCTTATTGCTTTGCTTTTTCTTCTTTGCATCGTTATTTAAAATTATGAATTTGAAAATGAATCTTTCCGCCTCATTGCAACATAATAGTAAATAAATAAATAGCAACTACTGTTTGCAACCCTTTCAAAGCAAATCTCACTTATGACGCTTAATTAAATTCAACACCATTAGTCAAGTAAATTCTAACCCTATTTCAACAAATCCTACCCTTTTTCCAAACATAAAAATAGAGGTAAGTGTTCTGTCAGTTTTAAGCAAACAGTCTATTAAAACTGTGACAAGGAGATAAACCGTTCTGATCTCCGCTTCAACACCTTTATTCCTTTACTAAATAAACAAAAGAAAAACAGCATAAAAGATGACCGACATCAAATAGCAACAAGGCGTGATGATGACAAACACGACAAACAAAAGACACCTGATACTGACAGACTCAGTAAACAGAGCCGGACAGTCAAAAGATTTCTAGAGCGGATAGCGATACGAACACTCAAAGAATATATAACACTTTTTCATCAAATGGGTGGCAATGATATGATACTCATACGTGCTGCACGGTAAAGGGGATAGTGTAAGTAATACTCATATGGCTCGTGTTCATACGAGAGATAAAGAAGAAGTAGTTATTGGAGTTATGATTTAAAGAAACACTAATTTAACGAGTGTAAAGGCTGCAAGTCTACCCCAGCACATTTGGGAACAGCCTATGTAGATTATGATGACAGGCAGATCACTGCTTTGATGAAATAGGAGCGATAGAAGAAATAAAACGCACTGTCCTAGCATGCTTACAAAACAGTACTTCAAGTACTTCTCATATGGCTCATGTTGATACGAGAGAAAGAAGAAGTAGATATATATATTTTTTTTAATTGTTATAAACTAGTGCTTAATTGCGATCCTACCTGATGGTACGTAGTCATGCAATCGTTGATGGTGAGGCGCACTAGTTTATTAAGAGCCTATTCACTCTAGCCTTGAAGATACCTTTTGAAGATACCTCTTGAAATTATAATCGAACGGGAAGACCGCAGCAAGTAAGTTGTTATGGTTGAACGAAACACTAATTTACCGAATATAAAGGCTGCAAGTCAACCCCCCCATCATAGTTGGGAATAGCCTACGCAAATGACGATGAGTGGCAAATTATTGCGCTGATGAAATAAGAGCGAAAGAAGAAATACAACGCTTTGTCCTAGCATTCTTCCTTCCTTAGTGATGATAATGATATCAATAGTCTTCTTCCTACTGATACGATGTGTGATGTTAGTTAATCCATGACACCTCAGCTAGGTATATAATGTAGAACATGTGTTAGATTAGAAAGAAAAAAAGATTAGGACAAAAGCAAGCCGATAGCAGAAGCTGTCAGTATAAATCTGCAAGAACTATAGCATCTATAGATGCTCTGTTTAACCAATCCAAACACAAACCTAACGTTATTTAAGCTTGTGTGAGTATTAGTCATTGTTCGTCATATTCTCAATACAACGCTTATAAGTTCAATCTATTGTAACGGGCGCTCCTACTATATAAATTGACTGAAGAATCTGGGTTTCCGGAATGACGTCAACCTCTCCTAGTTACACTTTGAACACCTACATGCGAAGTTCAATATCGAATATACATACATTATTATGTTGTGTCTCTAAAGCCTTTTGGAATAGAAAAGCTTTAATTGCGGTACACCTAGATTTATAAGTACTAATTAAATGGGGTCTCATGTGTTGGAGAAGATTGAATTTAGAGACCGCAATAATTCTAGTCCAACAAGTTCTGAGAAATACAAATCAATATCTCATTTTCTATTGTAGAGAATACAGGCTCTAATTTTGAAAAAGAAAACTGTGCTTCAGAATAGAATATACGATAACCTAGTACGTTTGGTAATACGAAACGCATTCGAAAACATTGCTTTCATACCAGATATAGACAAAGCATTGTGTTTAAACATCAACAAAACGTATGGATATTGTAAGTGCAGCCAACCGTGATTGGATGCACCGTTTACTCAAATAACGTCTACGATCACACAATCGATGACCGATTTGAAACCACCGTAACAATGTCCATACCTACATACGTTTTCTGCTTACTTATTGAACAGTGCCGTTACCGAACTAAGCAGAATGTTAATGAGTATTCAAAATAACGTAACTTTTATATCTTCTGTTGTGTCATGTGTGAATCCAAACGCGGGCCGCCATTTTTGTTTTCCCACGAATTTTGCAAATGGATGCGTATTCGAATTTTAAATTTTGATGTCGTATAGGGAGGGGAATGTAATGACTTTTGCTAAAATTGCAAAAAATATGTTTACAGCAATATTATAATAGCAGATAATATTGTACTAAATGTCAACGCAAATGATTCTATTGTTTCTGCAACGATTACTAATTTTCCCATTCTAACAAAAGCATGTAAATTCACACCTAAGAGAAAATAACCATAAAATAGGTGTTAATTCAGGAAGCGATTGTGTCCAATGACAAAAGCTGTGATTAAGTATCGCTCCACATGGTTCTTGATCTAATTTCACATTGTGGAACAGTTCAGTTTTCACACGATTCCGTGAAACGCCGCGCCGCCGCCGTGGTGCGAAAAATAAGCTATGTGTCACGGTATGGCTTGAATGCTGAGAAAGTAATGCACATGTCAAGCACAATGCACTAATATAATGTCTTGATATCCGGAGATATTGTTGTAAAGAAACCGGATAGAAACATAATAAGATGCTTGTTGCTGTGATTTGTTGTCAGTTGTGCAAAAAGTTTGTTAAGAGCAAAAAGTTTGCAGTCACGGAAATTGGGTTAGCGGGCTTTTTGGCGCCAATGTGTCAGTACACTATTTGGATGCAAAGGTGTTAAACTGTTCAGCTTAGTTTTACTAAAAAGGATTAAAAAATAAAATAATAAGGTAGACTCTGATTTTTTTATAGAACGATTAAAACCTGTTTTTATTACATTTTGGTTACATAACTTGACAAAATGTAGACAAAAGGTTTTTTCTACTACTTTTTTACTAACGATTTTCTATGGTGATGAAAAAATCACAATGTATGAAGTTTCCGGCGGGTTCTCATGGCTAAATGGCGGCAGCGACTGTCGCGACCCAGTGCTGGGCACGCCACAATTATGGCGGTAAGTCCCCTCTTTGAGGCGTGGTTGGAAAGACCTCACGGCGTCCTCACCTACCGTATGACGCAGGTTCTCACCGAACACGGTAAGTTCGGGAAGTTTCTGCACCGGATTCGTGCGGAAGCGACGCCCGGGTGTCGCCACTGTGTGGACCGCCCGGAGGACACGGTGGAGCATACGGTGGAGGTGTGCCCCGCTTGGGCAGAGCAACGCCGTGTCCTCGTGGGGGCGATCGGCGGCGGCGATCTCTCGCGTCGGGCCTTGGTACAGGCCATGGTCCGTAGCGAGGAGGAGTGGCAGGCGGTCGCTTCCTTCTGCGAAGCAGTAATGCTAGCAAAGGAGGCGGCTGATCGCATGAGGCAACGGTCCTCACGCCCAAATCGCCGCCGGGATTCCGATCCCGATTTCCGGCCAACGTAGGCGCGGGCTTGCGGACGGCGAGCAATGGGTAGCCCGCCATCCGACCGTCCGGTAACCGTCCGGACCGAGCCCAAGTCGTCGACGGCGCGTATTGTTCCACGCGCGCCTCAGGGAGATGTCAGCAAATCGTAGGGGCCCAGCAGGGTCGAAGCCTACTGGGGCCATGGGTAGTGTGAAAACGAAACCCGGGGTCCTCGGACGAAGGCAACGAAGGAACAGGAGTGGGTTTTTAGTCAGTAAAAGTCTGACACTATCTCCCGCCCCACCCAAGGGCGGGAGATGTCATAAGATGATTTTCCCACCGTAAAAAAAAAAAAAAAAAAATTAATGAAGTTAAATCGGTGTTAGTTGTTCAAATAGAAGTTTTAAAAGCAGAATAAATGGAAAGGAAACTCATTAATACATTTTAAACTTCAGAGAACAAACTGTCCATTATTAGGACGAAGATGATTGTAATAGACTTTAATGCGTTTTTTTATATCGTGCGAATGAGACTCGCAAGGTCTTTAGACAGAACTAAGTTCTAGTTACTAAACAAGTTATTTAAAGCTAATGGATGACCTTTTTATATAGTCATTCGTATAGACTGTGTTGCTTCTTGATTTAGTCATCATTTAAGCATCAAAAAAAATATAAGTACACTAATTATAAGGAAATAAAAGTGTTTTTTTACGAAATGACAGATCTAGGTCTGTCTATAACTATAGCTGTGACAAATATAAATATAGACTCTATACTAATATAATGAAACTGAAGAATTCATTTATACTTTTACTGACTTAAATACCCGTATTCCTTCAGTTGCCATTTGCAATCCAGGGTCGCGGCGACTTGAAATTTTGTTGCCCTGACAAGCACCCCCGTCAATTAAGTACGCTACGACCCTTAGAAGCCAATGAAAAAAGAAAGTCCGACAAGCGACAACGAAGTAACAACATGGGCGGGAGAAACCGCGGGGCACAGCTAATATTGAAATCATTATTTCTTGGTGTCAATTTAGCTTAACAACGAATCTTATCCAATCAAAGCCCCAATATTTAGAGCACGTTCGATTTTAAATGAAGAAACGTGTTGCTAATAGAACTCGATTAGATACTCGAATGAGTCTAGCTCGCTGCTCGATTATGTCGATTACCTAACAAGTCGGTTGCATCTCGGTTACCTCATCCGCGCTCGATTCCGAAGGTCGCGCCTGTGTGTCGCGATAGTATGGTCTTAGTTTGTGCTTTTATTAGTATTGTTTGCATGAAGTTGTTATTATTACTCACGTATATAAAATTCAAATTCATATCAGCCTGTAATGTACAGATGGGATACTGGCATCCTAACTGTGAGAGACAGTGGGGTCATAATCCATCTCGGTTGGTAGCTGTTATGTCTTCGATTTTTTGTTTCTTGGACAGGTAAGTGCTGCTTCTCATGAAACATTCCTTCAGGTTTCAACAATAATATGCGAATAATATGTCCCAATTTATCATACTGATATCCTTGTTTTGTTTTAGATTAACTTACAAGAACGACCATTGTAGTTAACGGTAATATAAATCCGCTAAACCAAATTACCTGAAACAAAAGGTAATAAAATATTAATAAGGTATATGTAAATAACATTAATTATATGTAATCAAATTTATTATGTTAACGAGAAAGCTTAATAAAGTTGAATAAAGCATAGAGAACTATCAAAACCATTGACGTTTAAAATGATGAACAACACTAGCATATAAAATACGATCATTGTCTCTGTCTTCCTCCAGGCCATACGTAGCTTCCGGTACTTTCCAAACGGACATACATGATACTAACCATTTATCATTAGTAACAACAATATGTCTGTAATTATGGTACCTGGAAGCCGATGCTATCTTATATGGTTGACTGTTTGACAATTAGATACTTGCCTGTGTTTATTTTTGTACTATATAACAAATATGTATTAAATATTTTTTTGGAAACCGCATCAAAATTGATCATAAAATAAAGCAGAAATTAGCATTATCGAATATTTCTATGAGGGAGAGTGGGCGCGAGGTGGGAACGTCTCGCTATCTCTTTTCTACGTGTGTAATCTATTAGCAGTGACGTCATATTGTAGTTTGTGTATCCCTTTTCTGTTAATTGACAGTTTCTCCTTTCAAGAGAACTGTATTTTTCTGAAAACCGCATCAACATTGATCATAAAATAAAGCAGAAATTAGCATTATCGAATATTTCTATGAGGGAGAGTGGGCGCGAGGTGGGAACGTCTCGCTATCTCTTTTCTACGTGTGTAATCTATTAGCAGTGACGTCATATTGTAGTTTGTGTATCCCTTTTCTGTTAATTGACAGTTTCTCCTTTCAAGAGAACTGTATTTTTCTGAAAACCGCATTAACATTGATCATAAAATAAAGCAGAAATTAGCATTATCGAATATTTCTATGAGGGAGAGTGGGCGCGAGGTGGGAACGTCTCGCTATCTCTTTTCTACGTGTGTCATCTATTAGCGAAAGAAAGAAAAAACGTTCATTGAACGAATAAACGTTCACACATACAGTAGAATTACAAAAAAAAGTGACGACGAAGTGGAGTGAAGTGGTGACGTCACAATGTAGTTTGTGTATCCCTTTTCTGTTAATTGACAGTTTATCCTTCCAAGAGAACTGAAAAGTTTTAACTTATTTAATTATGAACGAATTGGAAAAAAAAAATCTATTATCGATTTTAGATGAAATTACTTTTTGATAAAAAATAATAAATAAAAAAATGTGTCAAGTATCCAATTGTTTTTCTGACTAACAAATGTTTGCTCTAAATCTGAAGATAATATAAGACCATGTGGGCGATTGCCTACAGATATAAATAACTGGGTTTATAGTATGTTAAGCTTTTCTCGGAGTTTAGTATCGACATCCGCTTGACCGTGGCTCGACCACAAGTCAGCTTAGTAAGTCAAGTTTACGAGTATGATGCTCGTTTTCTCCATTATCGTTTGAACGTGAATGCTTTCTTTTTCTTACTTTTCCTTGAACTGGAGAAAATTCATATTGAATAAGACACATATTTATTTATTTATATATGCTGTATTGTACATCAAGCTATTAAATTATAAAAAAGCCTTCAAATAAAAAAAGACGGCGAGATATGTATTTCGTAAAAAGAAAATGAAAATTTATTCGACTTTTTGGTTAACTAAAAATGGACCTGTGGGATCACTCAACATTTTGAATGGGTCTACTGGGGGGCAATCGCGCTAATTTCAAACGTTTGCAAACGTTTACGATAAAGTTTCGGTTCAATTGCGGCTGTGGTTAAGTTTCGATTCAGCTGTTCGGATTTTGGTATTGCGCTATAAGTTCAAATGCTAACCAAAGTTGGAACGTTACGTAACGTCAATCGTTAGTGATGCCCTTTTAGTTTGTGAATATCCGAGCGTTTAGTAATAAATTTACACGTGTGCACCTCTAGTTTTGACAGCTGAAAGCGCGGTATGTACTTGAAATTTTGAAGAGGTAAGCGAGATTTTACATAAATAAACATTCAAAGACTTATGAAGTATGAACCACTTATAAACTTGGACAGCCACTTTAATTGAAAGTTGTAATATCTGCAGTCGTGATTGTTTCATGGAAATGGAAGAGCATCGCAGATGCAATACGGTCCGACAAATGGAGCTGATGGTTCATTTTCTCAACAGCATCAAGACCTTGCTCTTGGACGAGTTAGGTCTAAAGAGGCTCGTCAAGTTGCAGCACGCTTATGGAATGAGTGTGCCCTAAGTCTCAACGTGGAAGGACTTGTCCGAACAGGGAAAGAATGGTCCAAGGTGAGAATCATCGAAGCAGATAAAAGTGGATGTTATACGCCGAGGGTTCCTGAATAAAATAATATTACATTGTTTTATTCTTTTTTAGGTACCTATTGAATGACTAACAAGTGCCGGGTTAGGGCAAAGTTAATTAGCATAAATGCTAACCAACGAGCTACTGGTGGTGGGCTCATAATGCTCCTACTTTGTCACCTTGGAAGAAAGGACAGCCAATATCTTAGGCAGGGATGTTGGCCCACTAGCTGATGTTAGGCAGGACCAATTTGCCTCAGACGATGTAAGTTATATCTTTAGCTCTTTCCAAATCCACTTTTGTAAACCATTGTTTTATCATGCTTAATTTTACTAAGAATGCTACTAAATAATACTATGCATTATATAGGATGACGGCACAGTGACAGTAAGTGGTTGATGAACCCAAAATTATTACATGACACTGAAGCATCAACAGCAATGTACTTATATCTCTTGCAAAAACAATGTTTATGCTGCCTAATATTAGCAATATATATCAGTTTTATTAATATTATATTGTATAACATTATGTTTACTTTATTACAGTTTTGACTAACCACCCCCCTATCTGCAACTTCACCAATGTATGTGCAGACGCTGCCTGTATCCCCTGTTCCCAGCATAGTGGGAGAGACAGGCTTAATACTAAACTCTCCTAGGCACTGTGCAGGTTTGTACAACAAAATTACTTAAGCTAATAAAAGAGAGTACTATCATGTTAATTTTTAAAATGTAGAGATATACTTTTACTGTTTTTTTGCTATTTCATGTTTCAATGAGGGCTGGTTTTATGATATTAAGTAAATGAAATAACCACTTACTAAGCATTATTTGTCAGAAACAACATAATAATAACACTTTTATTTTGTTTCAGTATGGCCGGCATAACCACCCAGATTAAGATTACTATTAGTTACTATGGTTAAATAAGTTTTGTTTTTATAATATGTATTTGTTTATTATTGTTTATTGATTGTACTTTAATAAATAGAATTATATCTAAATTAATTTTGTTTGGTTCTCCTGAATTTGATATTTAGCACCCCTTTGCCATTCTCCATCATTTTATCTGAATAAAACTATGTTGTGATAATGTTTACATACATATTTAATCAAAATGACGAGGCGTTGAAATATAAATAGCCTTTATTCACAAATAGTATGATAAAATAGGATAGAATATTTATTATGAGGAATAACATGCAAGTTTACACAATAAGTGCAGCCTTCAACAAGAACAGTAATGGTATTCAATAATAATTAGATCTAACCTGTACCTCAGGTGTCATAAGAGCTAAATTATTTTATTATTTATGTTAATATTTGCTAAGAATACATATTTAAAGAACTAATCAAAAACCATTTTGATGAAAAAAAACTTAAAACACAAAATTACAAAAACAATTAGAATAATATGAAAAGTAAAATTAATTAGCATAATTGGTTTCTCCTATTAGCCCTGTGTGCTATATTATGCAGAACAAAGCATGCATTCACTATTCTTGCAGCAGTTACTGGAGTGTAATGCAGCTTTTATCGACCATGCACCTGCAAGGACAAACCCTTTTATTATTATTTATTAATTTCAAACATAAATGATTCATAATTATGTCAACTATTATAATAATGGTATGATATCCAAAGCATACCTAAAGCGAGCTTTTAAAACACCTATACAGCGTTCAACAACATTTCTGGCCGTCAAGTGCAAGCCTTGGTAATATTGTTCTGGAGTATCTGGCCTTGGTTCTGAGATGGGTATCATCATTCTTGGTCTCAAAGGGGTCTGAGTCTCCTGCAATAACCAAAACAGAATTAAAGCATCTTAAATAATAAATATACATTGTATCAGAATATTGCAACATAAATTATACTCAATTTAAACATACCCAAAAGATGCAAATGCACACACATTGAACTTTATTGTTTAATTTACTTTGTGGTTACTTTTATAGAACAAAAAAGGTTTTTAGTAAAAGTGATAATGCTGTTTATGACTACGAGAGGAATCATAACAAAATCATCCCGTACCTTGGTTTCAAGATCCAAAGCATCACAACGTAGGATGGGTGGCATATAAGGAGTCGAAATTAATTCACGGGTTAATTGATCTCTTCACAAACTATCGATCACTGTATGAATCACACCTAAGTCTAGCTTTTAAGTTTTTCCTTTTGGTTTCGGCTCGAGCCACCGCTACATCATATTCATGAGATTTCTCCAACAAATCTATGTAGGCCTACATGGTAATGTTGTATTTTTGCAAGATTTTCACTCAGAATCACTTCACAACAAAGACAAAACACTCCAACGATTTGCTAACGATCCTAAAAAAGTAGCGTCCCATCAACTTTTACGTTTGACAACGGTAACGTTCCAGCTACGATCGCGGTGCGTCTCAACTTGCTGTCAAATTTTTAGCGCGATACGAAATGGTCAAAAAGTTGAGATATGGCAGCGGTTCGGTTGCGATTTAGTTGAAAAAAAATAGCGCGATTGGGCCTCTGGACCCACTGTCCAATTACAGTACAAGTATGCATATTCACAGTGTGTAGAGTGACTGATACCGAGGGACCTTTTCGAGTGGGTCCAGTTGACTAAAGGCTTCATCTTCTTGATCCTTTAGAACATTTTATTTATTGAAAACCCTAATCTTTTTTTGTAAACCTAGATAGGTTATTTGGTAAGCTTGGTAAAAATTCCAAATTATTCAATAAACGTGGGAGGTTAAACCAACCGTCTGTATTATTAACTGCATCAAGCAATCGATCATACAACTGTCGTTTCCGGATGCGAGCAACCCAAACAAAAATTCTCCTTTGTCTTCGTTCCGCTAAAATGTTTGCACACGAAACATGTTCGGACCACCTGGAAAGGTATTTCAACCAGTTTTTAAAACCTCCTTGGAACTAAGGCTTATGTCAATAGGGATTGATCATATCAACGAATCTTCTCACTTAGGCATAGACAACCGAAAAAAAGTATGGCTATTAATGTATAGGTACTACTATTTACTAGGTCACTACGGTCATTATTGAGTTTTGCGTTTAGCAGCACATTCAGCCATTAATTTTTATTTATGTGGATTTTGTCTTTATGAGTTCTGCTCAGTTAGGTAGCATAAACTATAATGCGGGTAAAAAAAGAAAGCAAGAAAAAAAGAAAGAAAGAGAAGAAATAGTATTTTATCGGTTACAATATTTTGACATTATATTTTGAGTGTTGTCTTGAAATATTTACAGCGGCGTCATTATTTACGGCTAGTCAGCCATTGAATATTAAATAAGGTTTTTATCAGCTATATTTTAAGTTATTTCCGAAGACCACGTGCAAACGACAAGGCTTGCTGACTCATACTTCCGTGGAACGAATAGATTAAACAGCATTACAGCGATTACTGTACCTTACCGAGTGTAGTACACGCTACATGTTAAAACAAGGTTTTCTTGTTTACTGAACGTCTAGAAAAGAACACGAACAATTTTTGTTTCCGTTGAATTAGCATAATTACTGCAGATGCCATACCACGAGCTCTTAATGCGATCCATTTGACGACCTAAACTGAACTGATAAAGCTCCATGCTTTATAAGGTGTACTATAGCTCCGTCCCTTTTTCTCGCTCGCTCGCCTTTAACACGTCATGAAGGGTCGAGGGGCTCTTTGGTCTAATAAATTTAGTTTTTGAGTAGATAGTATTTTGGGACCACAAATAAAATAAATATAGTTTTTTTGGTAACGGTCCTTACTGCTTTTGTTCTTGTGGTCCCAAAATACTACAACATTTTTTTTTTTATAGGTGGAATTTAAAAAATATTATATTTGGCGCTTCAGACCGAGACCGCGGTCTGAAGCGCCAAATATAATATGTAAGTATGTATATATATATATATAATATTCATGAGTTTGTTTTTTTGTCTTTTATATATAATAGCTATATAATATAATTTTATATCTATGTATAGTCTTATATATATTTTTAATTTAATTTAATTTAATTTGCAGTACACCGCAGTCTACCCCCTTTTTTATGTCAAGTTCTTACAGTCCATCCTAAGGTTGTCTGGTAGATATCGCTGTTAGCGATAAGACCGCCATTGTACCCATAGATTAAGTTAGTTTGTAAGTATTTGTTACTATTTTGGTGCACAATAAAGTTTTATTCTATTCTATTCTCAGGTTTTAAGTCTTCAAGTTGCTATAAAATAATTTATTTAAAAAACATTTCCTACTACAAAATACAGTTTTATTTTATTTGACTTGGCTATGGACAACGTTTCAACGAACGAGTCAACGTTTGCATAATAATAATACGATGAAATTACTTTTCTAGAAGCACTCTCAACTTGTCCAGTCAATCGTTGATTATCATTGCTACAAACTTGTACCAACTTAATTCACTTTTAAGTGCAATTATCATTACAAAGGTCGACCAGCGTTCGTATAGTTCGTCCGTCACTCTGTCGCACCACAAAATAAAAATACATAATAAAGATTGTCCACACAATACAATCATGCACTTTCGGCTAAACAATTTTGCAATACGTTACGTACAGACAGCGTCATCAATTGGTTACCTCCTTTTCTAAGGTATTTTAATGTGAGACGGGTACCCAATTGATGCAACTGTCTGTATGTAGGTTGCTCTGGAATGTTTGAAAGAGTGACCGCGGTCCTAGAATGCATGGGGCAACTGACAGACACAAGTAACCGTCCGGACAGAGCCCAAGTCGTCGATGGCGCGTTGAGTTCCACGCGAGCCTGAAGGAGATGTCAGCAAAACCGTAGGGGCCATGAGTTCGCTTCTGAAACAAAAGCCCGAGATCCTGGAACGCAAGGTAAAGAAGGATTATTGGAGTGGGTGAAGTTTTGTCAGTAAAAGACTGACACGCCCTCTCGCTCCGCCCTAGGCGAGATCCCTTTAACAATTCAGTTTAGGTCGTCAAATATATCGCGTTAAAAGATCGTGGTAGGATTTCTGGTCTGGCGTGGTCTACCCAATTTACTGAGTAAATAAACTCTTCGATCGTGATTTAAGTGACACTTCTGCAGGTACATTTTATTTTACACTTCCACATGACGTCAGAGAACATATTATGTCGCAAGTTACAATATCACTGTTACTTTCTTGCAAAATGTGTCCCAAGTATGCAAGTATGTGCTTTTTCAGGGTCAAAGCTTATGCAAATAAATTCTTGATTGTATGAATATCAGATTATATTGAAAAAGGACTAAAAATTTACTGTGAAGTTTATTATTGTGTGTCAGAACATGTTTAAAGTGTTAGTCATCAGTTTCAAAGGCACGTGTGAATGGGTTAGTTGGAAACGTGTTGTACGAGTAATTACATAACATTCTGATATGTTTAACTAATGTCAACGAAGATTCTACTGTAAACTAAAAACATTAAACTTCACTTCGCATAATCAAACGTAAATGAAGGCCCGTATTTCAAATTAGTTCAAAGTACCGCCTCTCGATCTATGTATAAAAAATTGAAAAACTAAAAGAAGTATTTTATAAAGTGTTAGGTTTTTATTTAATTTTTTGTTTTATTGGGTGAGAAAATCATCTTATGACAAATCCCGCTCTTGGTTCGAGCGTGATATAGTGTCAGACTTTTACTGACTAAAAACCCACTCCTCTTCCTTAAATGTCTTCGTCCCAGGGCCCCAGGTTTCACTTCCACACTACCCGTGGCAAGAAGTTAGGTTAGCGCCTCGTGCTCCGCTTGTGCTCGGGTCCTCTAGCGTAAGGTGATAGGTGGGTATACGCTAGAGGACCCGAGCACAAGCGGAGTACGAGCCGAGCTCAAATTCGAGTAGTGTGAACCGACTCTAGAGGAGCCAAGCTTGAACAACACTATACGAATTTGGGCTCGGCTCGTACTCAGCTTCTATAGACCCACCACCTTTGCATTTTGCAGGTCAGTGTCACCGACCCGTGCGGTTGCCATAATTTTAGCCACATGCTGGAAAAAAACATTAAACATCCATTTTATGATACCTTTTTCATGACCATCGAAAGCCTTTTCTGAATCATTGTTGTTTTTGCCTTGATACCTACGCTACGACATGCAGCATTGGTTTATAGCGACAAAATTCAATAAGTTGCAGACCGGTATCTTATCGCCAGTTTCGCTTTCGGTGGAAAACATGATTGACCTATATATTATTTTCAAGTAACTACAAAAATGCTGTGGACCGTTCGTTGTGGGACGCCTATGTCCAATAGTGGACGTCTTTCCCGGTTTTATTATTGATAGACTCGCGCTTGACCACTATCTCACGTGATGATAAGCAACGGTGTGGTCGACGATGGAGTATGCTTGCCTAGAAGTAAGTAACCTTAACTCTTGATCTCAAGACCCTCAGGTTGTAACTATCAGGAACCACAGACTCTGGTATGAAAATTCCACTGCTTAGCTGTACGTTTGTTCTAACTTATTTTAAAAGATTCTCCGAATATTAGAATAGCATAGTTGACCCACGTTGGAGTCTTAAATTATTATAAGCAATTAAATTATTTATATTTATTACCAACTTATAATTACTTCCCTAATCTTCTGTTATTTATTTATTACTGTTTTTAATTGCCTATCAGCAGTTCCGGCAGCTAATACTGCATCTACATTAAATTGCATCCATTCATTTGCAAGATTGAGAGTCCGATTTCTTGGCAAGGTCATGCATCCGCAATCTCACTAATTAGTAACAATATTAATTAGTCTCATATCAGCGTTCTGTATATTTTTGCGATTATTTACAGTGTATTTATTAGCAGTGTAGAAATTAATGTTATATACACGTATTGGTGTTAAAAGCGGTTGAATATAATTTTGCTTTGAAGCTGGCCGTAAATAACGGTTAAAAAAGAAACCAGAAAGTAATGACAGTAAAGATAAAAGAACAATTTATCTGTGCTATAAATTACCGTTTCATGAAGGTGTCATATCACCCATTTGAAGTTGAGTATTTCTCACACTACTTTAGCCTGCTAAACTGTCAGAATTTACCGTTAGAGTAGAGTTTGAGACATTCTTAGATCAAAATATGTAGTTCAGAAATCGGCCCATAAAATCTTTCAATTGGTCAGGGACAATATTGTGACACGTATGTCATTAACCGAAACATGGTCAAGATCAACCCCATCATTTCAGCCGAAGCACTGTACAACATTAAGCCTTCCACAAATGTCCTCATATTGATCTCGCATCCACTGTACTCTTGCAACACCAGGACATCGGTCAGCCTCGTTAGAAGGCTTCCTAACGCTGCGCCAACGTATCCGGAAAGTATGATGAAAGACCAGGAAGAATGCAGCGCTAGGAAGAAAAATATTTGCAAGCCAGACAGTTTCCAAAAGCCATCAAAAAACAAAACTGCTCTAGTTTCTATAAATAAATCGATTGCAAAACTTAATGAAGCTATCGACCAATCAGTCGGCCGGATCAATTGACAACACGCGATGATTGCAATGCAAGCAAGTGTAACAAGTGAACGTGTCGTGAGAAATTAATATCGCGTGATTTCTGCACCAGTGCTGCAGAGCTGGAATATAGGTTAGATGGTAAAAGAATACTCCCTAGACTTAGGTTTATCTTTTCATCACACCGAGTAAAAAAACCAGAAGAGTTGGTCTTCTGGTTTTCAATCATATGGCTTCCAAAACAGACACAGAACAGGTCGATAGGGCCAAAAGGTTCTGGAGTAGCGACCGCGTATCGGAAGACGCATTGTTGGAAGGCCTCAAAACGCTCCTCTCTCCTTCTTCGCAAAGCTCTCGTCCTAAACCTAATCTCAAAGACATGTCAGCAAAATGGACGCAGCCTACTAGGACCGACGCCTGCCAGGGCTCCGGAATTGTTCGGAAATGTTACCGTGGCCCTGGAATACAAAGGAAAACTGAAGAGCCACAAGTTGGGTTTAGTCAGACATTTCCTCTTGCTTCACTCAAAGCAGGAGAAATTATTTAAAGATTTCCCGCCTCAAAAAAAATCCTAAGCCTAATGCAAAAGCTGAAGAAGATTAAAGAAAGATTAAGAAGGTGGAATTACAAAAAATTGAACAGTTTGCTTTTGCCCTCTTAAGTCACTGTGATAAGGTATAGTCATTCCATTCCAAGGAAAATTAATTTGTTTAAAAACTTCTTCAGTCTGTTTATAATTATAACCGGCCTTAGAAACATTTAACTTCTAATGAGTCTTCTGCCATCATGCAGTTGAATGCAGTTTGGCTGCGTCTTCTTATCAGTCACCGTCACACTCCGTGTAAGTAGGTACGTTTGCGTCGTGTCTCCGTCTGTTTGTCTATCATTCATCTTCTTATCTAAGCATCATGGCTTCTCAAAGTTTCACATCCTCTTCATCATAATAAAACTTTGCCATGTACCTCATTTAAATAGAAACTAATGATTACCGATTAATTACATGCCTACTTACTATGTTATTTGATTAATCGATTTTAGATGGGCTTATTAAAATTCATTTGGAAATATTATTAGTATGCTTATCCGTAACACAAGAGGTTAGTAGGTGATGCGTACATCCAACTAGTATATGAAGTTTTCAATACAGCTTTACGATAAGGTATACCTAACTAAATCCTATAAATAAATCAAAATCTATATTATAATACGTCGAGTTACTAAGTTGTTCCTCACCAAATCTAAAATTATATGGTATGAAGTTCTAAATATGCTAATCAAGATTAAATGTCCCCACGTATAATAATTTTTTCAACAAACTAAGTTACCTAATAATTTTGATAGTTAATTTATTATAGCCGGTGTCATTTCAAAGTCTGCGAACTTATGTCTCACATTCAAGAGCATAAGGCCTGTTTTTTTTTTTAATTACAACATTCAAGGACAAATGTCAACATACATCGATACCAGTCATCTAATTATTTCATTAATTAATTTATTAATGCCGGTCTCATTTCAAAGTCGTGTTACTCGTACTCTCAAACCTATTAAACATTCAGTGAGAAACGGAAGCAGCCACTAAGATGTGTAACGAATGCTAAATTTTTCGAAAGTATAACACGATCTGTTTTTAACTATAAAAATAACTACTTTTAATTTCCTCTTACATTCTTATAATTAGTTTGTTATTATTTTTGTATCCTCAACAAATCTTGTAAGTGATTATAAACCGACTTTAAAAATGGGCGGAGGCGGGGTATACAAGTATGCATTAGACGAGATTATTTTTCTGTTTCTCTTTAACTATGTCCCAATAATGTTTTTAATGTCATTATCTTGAATTGAATATAATAGAATCGTTTATTTCTGAGTATGGTACATGAAGATCTTAATATTAAACAGAATCACATACTCGTTTATTGCCTTGAAGAAATATTAATTGAGTATCTAATTAGCAAAAATAAAATAAATAAAAAGAGCCTGTTTTTACAAGAAAATACTCGTATATGTGTGCCTTATGGACCACGTTATTTTTTATGCATACCGTACATAATTAAGAATGAGATCATAGAATCATTGTTAAATCAAATGCTTACAGAGACGTCTACCTAATTAATAAACCCTGTCGACGAGTAGGTTCGATGATCAATACTTTTTCTTTTTCGAAATTTGTGATTTTGTCCTCGATGATCTACCTATGTAGTGCGAATGCTCACACCTATTAAAAATTAACTGTTAAGTTTCTAAAATCACACGATGATTATACAAAAGACAATTAAGTTCAACCGTTAGTTTAGTAAACTCTTTTCTAATAACCTCATTATGTCTAGCGTGCCAGTGACTCATATTCAATGATTCTTATTCAATACCACTTACATGTTCAGCCATTTCCACTCAACCGTACCGAAGCCACAGAAAATCACAATATCGTACACGCACCTACATACTTCTATATTTAAAATCAACCCCTTTACATTACGTAGCTATAGCATCAGAGTAAAGGTAATAAGAATTAATAGTTTATGGTTCAATGCTAAAACAAACGAAGAACGAATAAATATGGATAAGGAAGAATGTAATATCGGTAGTATTACGAAATCAAATGAAAGGGGAATATAGACGGAAAATCTTATCTCTAAGATATAGACAGACGATCTTGAAATTCGTAAGCAAGTGAATTTATGTCGAACTCAATAGCAAAGTTCAAACAAACAGGAGGTCACGGCTAAGATCGGTAACGGTTTATGTGTAATTGAAACAATAATTGGCACAGATATTGAACTATTGATCATGAATCGCAAGAAATGAAAAACGAATAGAAATAAATTCTAGTGCAAGTCTTAATTTGGATATGGTAGGACTGGTATGAAAACAAAAAACAGAGAAAGGCGGAGAATATATGAAACATAAAGCCTAACTGGTGCCTTTAGACATTAAGTTTGAAAGGCTTTTATGTGTCCCGGATAATTGCAAAAACCGTTGGTTTGTAATAAATCTTAAGAGGTTATAAATTCTCGACACATTGTAACCATTACTATGATGACTTCAGCAAGTAGTGATTATAATTGTTCAGGCTGATTGATTTCCTGATGTCGACAATCATAGCGACATTTAAGTACCACAAATGCAAATGACGTATAATTATGTGACTGTTCTATTCGAGCAACAAGAACAATTGATACTAACTTATAAGTGATTATGTTATATATGGAGCTAACCTTTTACAAACTGTGCTATAGCACTTGCTTAATAACTGATATCTTTTGATCTTTATCTGTAATGTTAGCTTCGTGTCCATCAACATATACAGTTTGTGTCCGCCCACAATGAAGTGGAACCGTTTTTTCAATCTCTTCTTTTTTTTTATTTGTGTATTTCGTGTGTTGACTGTTAGAAGTTGTCTTTGTTGGATAGAATGTAATTATTGTGAAGGTAGAATTAAAAAACATAAGTATTAGATATATTTCAGCATCATTAGAATAGAAGAGAATAGTAATACTTTTATTCGGGACAGATACAGCACAACGATTACAAACACAAAAGTAAAAAAGATGAAAAGTACAGAATGCGCCGAGCGTGCCCGTACCCAAAGGGTGACCACCTCAGCATTTGCTGGGCGTCAGACACTCAGCATTACGGAGGTCTAGCATGCAAGCACCCAATACAAATATCAGGAGGTTTGCACGCTGCTACTGGATGGTTCGAATAGTTACCGCATCCCTAGATCGCAATGGGTCACTAAAGGAATACTGGTGGGTTTTAGTGAGTCAACATCTGACATTCCCTTTATCTCCACCCAGAGCGAAAGATATCATTCGAAGATTTCACACATCAATAAAAGAGGCATTTCCTGCTAGATAACCTCTGAAGGCTTGTTGTAAGCTCTCAATGCACTATTCTCCTAACCATATATCATTTTACAAATAATATCAAATACTGAAAACTACAACTAAACTAAACTAATTAACTAGTCCAATTACACTTAATCCTAATACAAATCACAGAACACAAGCAAAGGTTTAACCTAACAAAGCCCAGTTTATCGCGATCAGTTAGTTAAACAAACTAAATCTAACTGCAGAACAATTTCAATTGAAGGGGACGGCAATCGCAATAAGCCCCGGGCTACACGGTGTACACACGGGTGAAAGTCCAAGTACCCACAATTATCACCTGTTGTGGAACTTGCAGGAATTGCCGCTCGTGTCCCCCGGCCTTATTGCTCGGTAATCTTGAAGCAATCAAATTAATTTTAGTTCGACACCTTTTCCTGTTATCAAGTGGTGTATGGTCTATGGTTCTAGTGTTGCTTATAATTTATACTCAGACACTATCATTTATGAATATGCCTTGGGTGTTAGATTCAAATTAATAATCTGTTCTGTGTAATTATTTCATGTCGTAATGTGAGGCTGTCACTTCCGGAAGTTTTTATTTATTTGGATTAGTCACCAAAAACATAACATGTTCAGTGTTTTCACTAAGTAAAACTCAAATTTTATGAAAAAGTCTGTTTCAAAACTGAGTGTCATTTTTTATAAAACTTATTTCTCTAAATTCAATTTCGTTATTTTTGTTTCAACTCAATTCAAAGCATCAGATATGTAAATATGTAGTTCCAGCTAACTTTAGTCTGATATAAAAGTTAATTTTATAGCCTATAACGTGCCTATAGCCTGTTGGAGCCACAGCTTCAAATGGCGATGTGACTTGGAGATGACCCAACATGTTTTCTAACCCCTCTGATAGGTAAAATAAATCGTATAATACAAGATTAACCAGAATCGATACAAGTAAGGATATAAAATGAAAATTCACTATGCCGTTTTGATCTTAGGATATTTACAGTGAAGAAGATATTAGATATTCCTGGAATCCGAAGATTCAATAAGGAAGAGTTATATATAAAGGTACTAAAAATTTCACGAAGTCTCAAACAAAATGAATGAAACGCTGTTCAAATGTTAATTGTAGGCAATAACAATAAGGGACCGCAATTATTAGTATAGTGATATACCTACTCTAGTTAAGACCAAAAAAAAAATAGAATAAGTGACAATACATCTAAATATCAATAAAAACGATTGTCAAAAACTTCAAAATGTATGAAATTGACATGCACTAAAGAAATGTCACATATAGAATACAAAACATTTTGAAGTTATTGTCATAGTCTGTGGTCTGGTCATAATGTCGGTCTGCGTCTGCGAAGAAATTCTTTTATTTTGAACTTTAATGTTTAGAGATACATATATTTATTTTACTTTTAATTCACGCTAAATACTCTCCAGCGTTTGATAGTCTATTAACAGTTTGCACGTGTTATTGCCAAAACTATAGTGTCTTTTCCGCAAATGCCATAGTGAACGCCGTGTCCTCGTGGGGGCGATCGGCGGCGGCGATCTCTCGCGTCGGGCCTTGGTACAGGCCATGGTCCGTAGCGAGGAGGAGTGGTACCACCGTAGGCGCGGGCTTGCGGACGGCGAGCAATGGGTAGCCCGCCGTCCGACCGTCCGGTAACCGTCCGGACCGAGTCTAAGTCGTCGACGGCGCGTATTGTTCCACGCGCGCCTCAGGGAGATGTCAGCAAATCGTAGGGGCCCAGCAGGGTCGAAGCCTACTGGGGCCTTGGGTAGTGTGAAAGCGAAACCCGGGGTCTTGGGACGAAGGCAACGAAGGAACAGGAGTGGGTTTTTAGTCAGTAAAAGTCTGACACTATCTCCCGCCCCGCCCAAGGGCGGGGGATGTCATAAGATGATTTTCCCAAAGAAAAAAAAAAAAAAAAAAAATGCCATAGTGAAGAGTTGAAGTTGAACTTTAATTTTTGTCAGATTTTATTTTAGCTGTTTTAATTAGATATTGTGATGAAATTTTTTTCTAGTTTTGTATCTCAAGTGTTTACACAAAAGGAGATGGGAATCATTGAAACAGGCGCAATCTCGGTAAAATGGAGCTGTGAATTTTATTGTAGTATCCTCAGCGAAGTTTGCTGAGAAGACTGACACTGCTAAATACATCAGAATGTGATACGTTCGTATTCTAAAGGCAAAAAAATTACTTTATTCTTTATCGAAAACTAAATACTTTCTAAACTTGATACTGACAAAATACATAAACCGTACAAAGCCAAACAATAAACAACAAACTGACTTTTTGACAATCTTACGTTGATAGAATGTTACTTTGTCAAGATCCCCAGTTTAGATAAAATTCAGAGCACTCAAAAGGAACTCAGTCAAAAAGGGAGTTTAAAATGCCTTAAAGTGTGTATTTCTTACTTGGGTGAAGAATCAAAACTACGACTGTACATCGCACGTAAACAACTCCCATCAGACGCCATAACTCTGCCACAAACAATGCTATAACAAATTCTCCGTCGATTTTCACTTACAAATCACAGTTTGCATCACGTATCAGGCGACACATCTCGAGTACAAACCCGGCGGGTTTGACCCCGTCAACCTGTCGTTGCGATCTTTATTACTTTGCCAGTTAAAGTTCACTCGGTTCCCTGCGCAGGCGACTGCTTACGAAATATCCCTTGATATCTAAGAACACGCCTTTAGGCTGAGGCTACATTAGACTGCGCTAGATTAGACGTGGTTAGTAAGCGATTAAATTAAATCAAATCAATTTATTTGGGCACTGACTTCTGCCAATGGTTTGGCCTGTGTGGAAGTAAAAAACATATCATATGGCATTGAGAGATAAAGTAAAATTCTAGTAGTAAAAGAATTTTCAAAATCTGTTCAGTACTTCTTTATAATATTCTTAGTACCTATAGATTTTTTGCGAAAGACGTAGCGTTGGAAGCCCTCCCACAAGGCGGGCCGATGATCTGGTGAAAGTCGCGGGAATGTGATAAATGCGAGACGCACAGGACTATTTGTTGTAGCGACACTTGGGGGCGGCCTCCAGCAGTGGACGTCTTTCGGCTGAAATGTTGATAGATTTTTAGCAATAATTGTTTTTATGCGTTGGGAATAACTTTATTTATTCTGTGAGTGCATCGGATACAGCCCATCAGTGTAAATGAAGCGAATTTATTAGGACTTTCTTATGCATTGGCAGTATAAGACTTCTAAACATCATCTCCCCAGCCTTCTCCCAACTAGCTTGAGGTCAGCTTCCAGTCTAAGCGGATGCGGCTAAATACCTGTATTTTAAACTAGCTTTTGCCCGCAGCTTCGCCCGCGTACATACAATATAGCCTAGGTATGTCACTCAGGAATAAAGCAGCTTTCTATCGGTGCTAACATTTTTACAGTCGGACCAGTACTTTCAGAGAATTTACAAACAATAAAAACAAACTTTACCTCTTAATAATCTCTGATGATGACAGCCTGTCAGACCTCCACAACCTGTTTACAGTGCAACACGATAGTCCTTGGATGGAATGATGGTCAGACTTTCAAACGTCTGACTACCCGTAATGACTGTCAAATTTCATATATTAAACCTCTAAACACGATGTAACTAATGTAGCCACGTAATTGCCAGATTTCTACCTCCTTAGTACCATCGCAAATCGCTACTTAATGTAGCCACAGCCTATATTATGTGAAACGGAACAATGGGTTTAAATATTGGCAACTGTTTTAATTTATCATTGAGATTATTAATGAAATTCTTTTTATTTTTATCTTCTGGTAAAATAGAAAATGAATTGATTTCTCTTAACATAAGTAGGTACTCTCGTTACGCCTACGGAGTGTCTTGTCAATGATTGTGTTGTAGATATGCGAGTTTACAGGTAGTGAACAATGTAGCATAAAATCCATTAAATATTATGTACTTATTTTTTTTGTTTGTCCTTGTATTAAGTTGCACCTACCATATTCTGTTTCTGCACCAACCTTAGGTCGGCGGAAAATGCTTAAGCCTAAGCCATTAGTCCACCTTTGTACAATGTTTTTTTGCATAAACTTTTATTCAATAAATAAATAAATTTCCCTGTTAGACACAATTGATTAGACACAATTGTGTCTAATTTCGTTTAAACGTCTAACAGGGCCAATACGTTGGCCATAGTTGGCTGCCTTTCAAAGTTCCAAGAAAACAAAGATCCCAAACACTTAAGATGTATTAAGACATATAAAAATCATGATCAGGAATTTAATGGTCAAATTATTACAATAGTTCTTATTTATTGGACTGCAACTACAAAGCACATGCTAGTATAACTCCTCATAATCGTTAATCATCAATAAATTATAATAGAACGTTTGTCCCCCCCTTACCCATTAATACATAATCTAAACAAAGGTCTATTACCAAAATATTACGTGACCAAGGTGTCATCAAACCGGTTGCGTACGGCGTCACGGACTTTATAACATACGACTTTATTCCACACATTAACTTATCCCTCACACGCCGACCCTATTAGAACCTACACGATGTAGTTAAAAATAAAATATTGATCATAAAACTCATAGAAAGAAAGCGAACGAAAATTAAAAACAATTTTACCAGAGAAATCGATATTAATTGGACATGGGAAGGTAAATCGGTACTGTGAGTCGGTGACGAGTTTATCGATCAACTGTGATATGGTATTTTTTGGATAGCAACTTAAGATTTTACTTTTCTCATTCATATCTGGCATAGCAATCAAGTTTTCATGGATGGTGTTTTTATTCGAAGAAAGTTAATTTCAATGACAAATTATGCACTCGCTATTTTAAATATTAATAATGATAATCATTTTATTTCAAGTAGGTAACGGTACCTACCCATATCACAAAAACCTTACTAGACTAACATACACAACTATATTATTATTATTTTTTAGTAAATATGATTTAAAATTATATTGTTAGTAACACTTCACTTTGCATTACCTTTTGAGTACCGTAATTAGAGACAATAGAAAGAGAATGAGCGAGCGAACACTGGCGTTCGCTTGGGGTTTAATAAATTAATGTAGTGCATCTAGTCCATATCCTTGATGTAGGATTTCTATGATAATAAAAGGTCTAAAGAAAATAGGCCAAACGAGCATTGAAATATCATGAAACTTTAACGTTTAAAACGATCTGGCCAGTTTTACTTTGCCATATCATGAAGAGATCAATTTCTAAGATCTGGCCACGACATTATACACCGATGTGTTCGGCGGTTTTAAAACGTGATTCAAAACATTTTATTAGAAAAAAGATACCCTAAATCAGATAACAATTCTGTGTTGAAATTGAAGAAAACTACATTACTTAGCAATCATTAATACGAAAGGTAAACACTGCTTGCAACATTCTAAAAATAAATTAATCATAACACTTTCGCTGATAAACTGGCTTAGAGTTTATCTTATCAACTTTTTTTAATAGTATTTCCCTCGATGGAAAATGTAATAGAAGCAGTGCCGGATCAGCCACGTAGCAAGTGCTACGGGCCCCGCCATGAAGACAACTATGACCCATTGCTACTTACGGGTCCCGCGGCCTCTTAAAAAAAAATAAGTTAAAGGAGTTAAGAGGGGGGCCGGTAAAACTGTACTATACCGGACAACGAAATAGTGGGTTTTTTGGGGAGGGGGGGGGGGGAGGGGGGGTGTCCCCACCCCCCCAAACCCCCTCCCAAATCTAGGAAACATATACTTTTGGAGATATTCAAGATTCAAATTTTGAGGTTAGGAATCACAAAATCGTACATTTTACGCATTTTTGGGGCAGATTTGGGGGTTTTAGGAAGGAGAATCACTCTAAACCCCTTAAACTATACCCCCACAGCAGCAATTGTATACTTTCAAGTATTTAAAAATGAAAAAAACAAAATTTGTTCTCGGGGAGCGCTCTACAAATATTTGTGCACTGAAATATAGTTTGCTGGGCGGTTTAAAAAAAAAATAACCCTAACCTAACCTCCCACTGTAGCCATTGTATACTTTCATGTATTTAGATGAAAAAAAAAAAAATTGTTGTGTCGGAGAGCGCTCTACCATTGTATAAAAATATCTGTGCACTAAAAATAGTTTTCTGGGTGGTTTAAAAAAAAATAACCCTAACCTAACCTCCCACTGTAGCCATTGTATACTTTCATATATTTAGATTGAAAAAAAAAAGCTTTCTGGGTGGTTTAAAAAAAAAATAACCCTAACCTAACCTCCCACTGTATACTTTCATATATTTAGATTGAAAAAAAAAAGCTTTCTGGGTGGTTTAAAAAAAAAATGACCCTAACCTAACCAGTGGGTGGTAGCAATTGTATACTTTCATATATTTAGATTGAAAAAAAGTTTTCTGGGTGGTTTAAAAAAAAAAATAACCCTAACCTAACCAGTGGGTGGTAGCAATTGTATACTTTCATATATTTAGATTGAAAAAAAAAGTTTTCTGGGTGGTTTAAAAAAAAAATAACCCTAACCTAACCAGTGGGTGGTAGCAATTGTATACTTTCATGTAAACTAAGTAATAAGAGCTTGATAAATTAAACACTAAAATTATAAAAAAAAACTATTTATTAAGTAGTAACATATATTTCACTTTTTTCAAATATTATTAATTTAGCATTAGACAAGCTAAATTCACTTAGATGATGTATAATATGTCATTTGGCTATATTACTCGTCATTTGGCTATATTATTCGTCATTTTTAATGCAAATAAAAGAAAATTTGCGTTTTGTAAATATTCATTGTGGCTGTATGAACTAATACCTTTGTCATAATATTACAAACAAAGTAAAAAGTGAACGAAATCTGTCAAAATGGCGTCAAATATTACGAAAAATTATCGATTTTCATTATTTTTTTTCTCAAAAACTATATGTTTCCTAACATTGAGACTTTGCGTAATTACTTTTTAGACATATACCTTTCCAATATAAAATTATGAGCGTAAAACTCGTTGTCCGGTATAGTACAGTTTAGCCGGCGTGGCGGTCAGCAAGCTGGTTACAAGCTTGTGATATAAAAGTCATAAGGAAACTGTTAGTCGTGGTCTAAGAGCAATGAAACTTAGGCAATCGAGTGTTACTCTGACCTGGGTTTCGAATATACTTATTAAGCGGCTCTAGCCAGCGGCCTGACGCGATGGTATTTTACTAGTTTGATTTACACAATAGAAAACGCAATTTACCACGATTTTGAGGACAGTATTGTACGTATCTATAAATACCTCTTCTGGTATCAAAATTGAAAATAAAAACAAAAAGAAACTATTGTGTCACATTGCAATTTTTTTATTCTTTACAAATATGAATGCCTGTGGTTTTTATTAAAGAAATCAATAAGCACATTATCACAATAATTTAGTATCGATTTTATTATAAGTACCTAATGTACGGTTAATAAAACCAATTTCAATATTTACTTACATAAACTTTTACATAAGAATTACTTTTACTGAACGTAAAAAGTAACATTATGACGTCACGATGTCACATACAAGTAAACAAGCTTCTTGCATTTTGTTTTTATTTTGTCGGCAGGGATGTTATGGAGCTCCGTGACTGTAACCGAAACTATCAGAAATCTACACTAATATTATAAAGAGGTAAAGTTTGTTTTTTTGAAAGTACTGGTGCGATTGCAAAATTTTATTCACCGATACAAAGCTACTTTATTCCTGAGTGTCATAGGCTATATATTATGTATGCGGGCGAAGCCGCGGGCAAATGCTAGTCCGAAATAAGAATATATCCAAAACCGAAACCGACATAAAAGTTTCGAATGAAGGTAGTCAAAATGACAGGTTACGGCAGGTTTTCGTTTGTTTTGCCCGGACAAGCAAATGATAATCTAGACCACAGAATAAGTATCTACAAGTATAAACTAAAAATAGTAGAAGTTTAATCTTGCTGTTTGAATTTTACTTTGTAATTTTAAAATTGTAATATCCGTAATCGAAACTATCCGACATTGGCAGTTAATCCGAATTAATTTCATATCCATAACCGTATTCATATAGAAATTTCATTTCCATAACATCACTGATGCAAAGGCCCCTGGGCCAGGGGGGTCATCCTATAACGTATTTAATGCAACATGGATCCAGCGTGAGAGGTAGACAAAGCTATACAGAACCATCAGTACGATCCCATTTTTACAAAAGATGAGAATCATGACGCCATTATCAAATGTTACATCACAGTACGCCTCTGATTTTGGCGTAACCTAAAATCACATGTTTATACACCAAGTGACACTAGTAATGATTAGTTAGGTAACCTTAAAACAATTTAGTTCATAAGGATACTTATGGATTCGAAAATCTTGTTTTTTTTTTCTTCGAACTTTTTAGGGACAACACAAAAACTTACAAAGTGACTAATCCGTGTTCGTCGACACTCCTTTGTTCAATATATTCTCAAAGGAAAACGGGAGGAAGTCATCAGGACTTGGAAGGATGTCCGTTCATCCCAAATGGAACCAAAGAGTATCAGGAGTCATTATGCCTTGTTTAGCCAGTCGCCGACCGGATAGACGATTACTACTTTGGACTTCGGCTTTCCGGCTACTGCTCCTGTCTTACCTTATACAATATACACATATTTATACAATTGATGCGAAACGCTCAGGAACGTTCATTGTGGCGACACTTGAGGGAGACCTATGTCCAACAGTGGACGTCTTTCGGCTGTAATGATGATGATGATGATGATGATTATATAATTTATTTGTTTCTACACAAAAAGAGTACAAATTAAAAATTTAAATCATTTGTTCCTATCGTGCTGATGTCATAACTTCGTAAACATATTACATATTGTAGCAGAATACTTAATTGTAATGTTCACCTACGAGTATTACTGACTAGAAAAAGCCAAGAATACAAAACCAACCCTATTGCAACCGATGGCCTATAATTTCAACAATATTTTATTTCGATAAGAAAAGTTTAAAACGGCAAAAGATCTCTACCTACGAATACTGCGACTTTATGTAGAAATTAACAAAAAGTATAGTTCATAACAATAAAACACAACTATCGTAAATTCAACCACGCTCATAAACACGCCTAGGCACTTAAAATTTTAACACTGACTCGCGTATTATGCTGTGATAAGTCTGATTTTAGTCTTTACAATTAGTAGTTAACTGGTTACATAACAGCTTTATTTTAAGTAAATTTAAATAATTTTAAATTTTGCTACTAATGAATTACATCTGAATTAAATTATTTAAATTCGCATAATCATAATTTAGTAAAGTAAAAACTTAGCGTTGCCAAAAATGATAGATAACCTATTGCTCAATATAATGTCAATGCAAAATATTGTGTTTTCATTGTCTTTAATCTTCACTTACTCTTTTTTAATTACACTATGTCATTAAAAGAAGAGTTAGTTCTTGACTGCGATCTCACTTAACGGTAAGCTGTGATGAACCGCACTAGTCTATTAAGAGCCTTCTCACTCTAGCGTTGAAGACACCAAAATCATAATCGGACGGGAAGACCGCAGCAGGCAAATTGTTCCAGTCCTTCTTGTTCTCATACTATTATGGCACAATTACTCATAGTCGTTAGCCCGTATTAGGGCGCTCGAATAACTATACTCAAATTCGGGCACACTGGTCATCGCACTGGAATACGGGCTAAGGACTACGAGTAGTTTGAAAAAAATGCACGGAGAGAAACAAAAAGGAAACTGACGCAAGTAAACGAAACGATGAAAAGCTTGACTAGATTGCTCGAATGGCATAGGCAATCGAATTCGGGCGGAAATTATTATTATTTTTTGATAAAATAAAGATAAAGATCCATTTTCAAAACTGCCATACATGGGGCATACATACTACGTAGACCTATTTCCACACAACTACTTAATGAAATCGACCACAATTTATCATAGAAAAGCATGACATGTAACATCTTTTCAATGTTGCAACAGTTTGTCTAGACACCAAATAAATAAAAAGAATTAATTAATCCGAGAATGCGTCTGTAAAAGTTCCGAGTTACATAATCACAGAGTATCGTTGTAAATCGTTTACCCGGCCAATCCGCTGACTAAGATGGTTCTCAAATTCAAACTTTATGACTGCTATTAAACATGTCAATAAAAAAAAGAATTTAAATTAAAGATCAATTGAAGTAAATTGAGACCGTTCATTAGAAGATATATTTAGTACTAATTAGAAAATACCTTACTTTTGCAGCTGAATAAAACTTTAATTTCAGGCAATTCATTCATTAGATTACATTACTATTATGAAATAGATTTAATTAGTTTGTTGCACAGCTTAAGGTACCGTAAAGTCAAATTCCTAAAACAGCGTTTTTTCTGTTTTACACCTCAAAAAGCACAGGGCCTATGAATCAGTAGATACCTATCAGTCTATGCGTGAGCTAAACATTTCATGTTGAAGTCTCATTAACACGGAGTTTTATGCAAATTACATCTACATTTTTACAAATCCACTACCACTAAAATATCCATTACCTACACAGCTAAAGTAGACTAGTCTAACTCACACAAACAAAAGCCTCTGTTAGCTATTAACGTTTTCAAAACATTATAAACTAGATGCCGCCAGCAGCTTCGTCCGAGTGATAGTCGAAAGTTATCCCAAGTGAACATATTCCCTGGATAAAAAGTATTGTGTCTAGGACATAGTCTACCCGTGTACCAAGTTTCATTGAAAACCGTTCAGCCGTTCGAGTGTGAAGAAGTAACAAACATACACACTCACAAACTTTCGCCTTCATAATTATAATAGTGTGACCATGTATCGAATAAGGCTCACGCTACGACCCATAGGAGCATAACAGTAACCAAAGACGCGGGTGAAACCACGAGGCACAGCTAGTTCCCAATAAAACTAATAGCTGAGAACCTAAATCCTACATACTTTGTACACGAACAAACGCCACTAAAATGGACAACTAGTCAAATAATGACTGCTAAACTTAGATTACCAAACAAAAACTAACCGTAACTAAAGGTACCAACTTGTAACTATTAACTGAATCGATTCCACTCGGCGTGAGAACATTCGACTGTAAATATTACGACACGGTTACTTGATAACAAATATAGGTTAACACTATGGTAGTTACGTTTGTAGTGTAGTAGCCAAGGTTTTATAGATTCGTAGGCATGTTATTTAGTTTTAGCATAAAGGTTCCAAGCTTTTATAAACAGAGGCCGAATTAGCCAGCTTGTATGGCAGTCATTACGTTTGTAGTGTAGTAGCCAAGGTTTTATAGATTCGTAGGCATGTTATTTAGTTTTAGCATAAAGGTTCCAAGCTTTTATAAACAAAGGCCGATTTAGCCAGCTTCACTTCCTACGTCGGTACTTATAAAACGTCACAGGCTGGTGCACAGTTCCAATTGGTCGTTTCCTATGGAGAAGAACCGGCAAGAAACTCCATGGTTACTCTTTACTTAATAATTCATCCGTTCTGCAAGAACGGATGAATTATTTCCTTTTTAGGGTTCCATACCCAAAGAGAACAGGACCTTATTACTAAGCCGCCTCCGCTGTCCGTCCTTCCATCTGTACGTTAATCTGTCAGCGGGCTGTATCTCATAAACCATAAAAGACAGAGAGATGAAAATTTCACAGAATGTGAATTTGAAATTTTCACAGGATATTGGTATCACTTAGCGGTTCCTTTAGCTGTACTGGACGATTGACATAATGATGACGATAAAGATCATAGAACTTGTTACTTATAAACTGACTTCTTCATAGTTTAAAACTTTAAACATGGAGCGGAACCAACACCATAGAAGATTTAAGCACAGGTAAGTTATATCTGACGCAGTGTAGAGGTCAATACAACATAAACTATTGTAACAAATGTACATGTACCTACTTAATGATTCATTTAAGCACATTAACGACTTGACAATGTATTGATATAAAAAACTCATTAAGTCAATTTCCCGTGTTTTTATAGCTTCTGTAATAAGAATACATAATTAAATGTAATATATAAAAATCTCGTGTCACAGTGTTTTTTATCGAACTCCTCCGAAACGGCTTGTCAAACGGTGTTTTTTTTTTCTGTGTATATTTGATAAGCCTGAGAATAGGTCGTAGGCACCATTTTGAACTGAACTGAGACTATTTTGAATCAGTTTTTCGTTGGCTGTACACCCATTGCCTTTGCTACTGAAACCTTGCATTGTTCGGCGATAAAATAATACTTTTTATCGCCAAAAATGGGATAATATAGCTTTTCATTTATGAAAGAATTTTTACATTTGGGTTGATACTTTCTTCTACAAATATTATTTTTTTATAGCCTATTTTATGGCCGACAGCTGAGCCAGTGCCTCTCCTTTTACCTTACAAAACTCTCTGTCTATGGCAATATCTGGCCAAATTTGCCCAAACTTGACCAGAAATACTATAAACAGAAAAAAAATTATAAGGTAAGGGGAAGAGACAAAAAGTATATTATAAATTAACTCGTGCCAAATAGTTTCATCTACAGGTCTACGTCGTGTGAAAAGAATCGAGAATCGAATCGGCAAGAGTAGGTACACCATCAAACAATGGGTTACTTTAGTGTGCCACTTACGCCAATCTTTATAATTCTCGATTGTATTACTCATACTGTTTAGATTGCCTTAATTCTTATCTCTCTAGCTAGAAAGTTGAATTTAGGTCGACATCTTAAGTTTAAGCATATTAGAGTATCATTAAAATACACACTCATTATTGGTCGATTCTTCCGTAAATTGCTAACGGTTTGTATTAAAATTGAAGAATATGGTTCAGTATAATAATATACAGACAAAAAACTTTGTTCAAATATTATGTGTACTTAGATTAAATTGTGATGAATGGTCAGAGTAAAATGGAGCTATCATTTATTTTTATGTCTCATTTCTTTTATTGCAAATTTGTTTATTGTTTTTTTTTCCTCTTTAAGAATGGCGTTTTGAGAACACATTTTTTGTGCGAACAATTAAGGAGTGGAATTGTATGTAATGGAAAATACTTGATACTAACTAAGGGTCTTAAAGTCAAGAGTGAATTGAGAGAAGAGTGAACTTCTAGGCAAACGTATTTCATTGCTTACCAACAGGTGAGGTAGTGGATAAACGCGAGCCTACCATTAATAAAAAAAAAATACATTACGTGGTTTTATAAAACCTGTCGTAACTTAGTGTTAGTTTCAGGAGCAAAGACAATTGTAGCTGGAAATGGGGTCACAAATGATGACAATAGTGGAAGGGCCTTTGCCATGGAGTGAGAAGCTTAGGCTTTCTTTAGTCTTTCGCCATTCAAAAGAGTTCGAGATTCGTGACCCGGACTGTGTAGGCCTTTATTTTAATGAGGGATCATTTTCACCATAAATCTGTTGCATACGTCGTGTTTGATAGTTAAAATCGCAAGTCAATACTTGAGGTCAGCCCTAATCTGAAAAGTATAACTTTTCAGATTAGGGCTAGGCTAGTAGATTAACAACACAGAACAGTCTACCTTTTTAACCAGTTCACCCTAGATACTTCAACTTTCCACACACTTCAAACACGTCCTTAACAAACCCGCAATAACAAACTTTATAGTCTCGTCTAGAAATCGGCTCTAAACCTTCCTACAACTTAAACAGACTGTATAATCCAATCCTTTTAGATCAAGCTGTATAAAACACTAGCTTTGAGAGTTTTTGGCGAGATGTTTTCGAACGTTTTAATTAATATTATTATTTTTATTATTGATAGGCTCGCGTTTGACCACAATCTCACCTGATGGTAAGCGATGATGTGGCCGACGATGGAGCACGCTTGCCTAGAAATAACCTATTCACTCTTGACTTAAAGACCCCTAGGTTGTAGCTATCAGGAAACACAGACCCCGGCAGCGAATTCCACTCATTAGCTGTACGTACAAAAAACGTGTTCTCAAAACGCCATTATTAAAGAGAAAAAAAAAAAACAATTAACAAATTCGCAATAAAAGAAATAAGACATAAAAAATGGAGCTATCATTTTACTCTGACCATTCATCACAATTTATTTACGAATTGATTCCCAGTGATGTAAAATTGGTATAGTTTTGTACCTCAAGTGTTTTCAAAACTAGACAATAATGCGGAATCATTGAATCAAGTGCGATCGTGGTAACATGGAGCTGTAGATTTTATTGTAGTACTGACTACCTCAGCGAAGCTTGCCGAGAAGGCTCACTCGATACATTTACTGCCAAATACATTAGAATGTGTTCATTCACATAATGGAAAACAAAATGATTTATTATGTTTCCAAAACTAAATAGGTAGGTATTTTTTAAACTTGACTCTTTTTGATTGGTTAAATGCTTCTGCAGAGCCATATTATAAGAAAAATATCTTTTATACAATTTTGTCTATATGAGTCGGGCATCATCCCAAGGAAACATAAGTACTCCCGGGATAAAAAAAAAATCTATATAATATTATAGGACATAGTGTATCCGTGAGCCAAGTTTCATTCTATTTCGTTTAGGAGTTAATGATGTAAAAGATAATAAACAGACGGATAGAGCTACTTTCGCAAAAGAACATTACGTTATCGATAGCAGCAGATACGGGTTAAGTGCTAACATTAACCCTACAATTTCTCATTACATTAACAGTTGTTGCGGCGGCTAATAAATCGTATTGCAATGCAGTAAGCGAAGTGGGGTTGGATTTGTTTTACAAAGAAAATGAAGTAGCTATTGCTGTTAATTGAGACATAGTAATAGCAAAATTAAAATTGTGCTCATCAACTGTACCAAAAGGTTCAGTTGAAAAACTACCACGTAGTTGTCTGGCATTTTTGCTGAACTGGACCGACTTGGCGCAGCAGTGAGACACGACGTTTTTGTAATCAAAAGTTTGTACATATTGTGTCTACACTGTATCAGCTATGTGTGCCAAATAAAATATTTTATAGCATACTAAATAGATAACTCAAAAATAAACTTTTACGTAAAATTAGTTTCACTTTTTTTACATCACATTTATATCAAAAATGCTTATTAAAGCAATATATTATCAACTTTTAAGTCTCAAAACATGCAAAATTCACGTATAAAAATAATCAACAGTAGTATATATAGTAGTCTCAACATAAACTTAAATTTAAGCACTTTTTATGTAGACCGTACAAATTGAAAACAACAGAAAAAAGACTAAAAAGAAATGAAATCATATTTATCGCATTCGTGTGGCTCCGGTACGGGGCTCTCGGGAATCGGGGCTCTCAGGGAATAACCCCACTAACTCCCCTCCAGCAGTCGACGTGTTTCGGCTGAAATGATGATGATGATGAACCCCCGTTTTCTCATTTAAGCATTTGAAGTTGAGTATTTCTCAAACTACCCCGAAAACCTGTCATCATTTGACGTTAAAATAGGGTTTAAGACGTTCTTTATTCAAAATACTCAATTCAGAAACACGTTGTTCAAATGTCAAGCTCAGTGCTGTAACTAACCTTTTATAGGCCCAGTGTGGGCTTCTATAGCTGTGCCCCTAGAAAAAAAGCACAATACAAATAAAAAGGACTAAATATAAAGTTTTTTGAGCCCCTCCAGAGTCTGCACCAGCGCTGGCATCGCCCTAGTTACGGCACTGCTCAAGCTAATAAAAGTTTAACACAGAAAATGCTCCTCACATAAAAGCTTATTCTATGAACCAGTTAAAGTTTCAAACAACAAAGTTCTATGTAACTTTAACACTAAGAGGCTTTTAACCACTCATTAACAAGTTCACTCGCAAAGGCGTGGCTGACCGAAATACTGTTGCTAATTCACTTTCATTCGCGACCGAAATAGACCGAACCATAAATTGTTTAGTTCAATTGAATGAACCGGTCTCATTAACTAGATAATTTGGTAAACACTTTCGATTTTGGCGCTGTATTTTTTAATGACTGATTATAATAAATTAATTATATTTTTGATTAGCCGAAAGTTTTCTTTTAATCGGTCTGTTTGTCTTTATATTTATAATCTTCTTCCGCTCTGGGCGAAACGACTTATTAGAATGAAGATTTCGGTCAAACAAACTGAGCGATAAAATATTATAATTATTCCGTTTATTAATTTTTTACGTGTTAATTACATTTTTAAATATTTCTAATTAGAATTTACAAAAAAAGTTGATACTCTATTGCTATGCTTGTCTATGACATTATTAAAATACAGTTGACTGCTGTTATTTATTTACTAGAAACAGTCCATGATCTCACGACAGGTACTGGAAATAACAGGATTATCTTCTCGGAAACAACGTCATGCTTGATTTCGTGTAGAGATTATTCAGAATTAGTTGGCAGGCTACCAAATCCTTTAAAATTTATTATGTCAGCTATCGTGTCGTTTTTGGCTTAAGTTTACCTCTGTAAGGATGAAAAGGGAGGCTGTACGAAATAGATTAAGTGAGGTATATTAATGACTAGCTGTTGCCTGCGACTTTGACTACGGCAGACTTGTAAAACAACACATTGCAGGAAGCCAATTTCAAGAAGTTTTTTTTTGTGCGCATCCCTAATTCTCTTTATGAAATAAAAAAGACTACGTTGTTCCTTCATCGGCCCAGCCATTCCGGAGGTTAGCCGGAACAAACAGACATAAAAATTTAAAACAGATGGTAAAAAAAATATATTTTGATATTACAAACAAACGCTTCAATTTTATTTATAGATATTGTGACGATTAAAGGAGAGAATAGAACAAGAAAAACGTGATGAACTAACTAACCTCAAGTAACATGAGACAAAGCCAGGAAAATGATGAGCTACAATCAATCAACTTTAAAATTCCAACACACAGATCAACTTTTTTGAAAAGTTGATTTGTTGAGTTTTGTTGATCAATGTGATCAGGACAAATATGTACGTACCTATGTGATTCCAAGCAACACTCACAGCTTATCACCGAAAACTTGAAAAACAAAACAAACAGCTAAAATTTACTTCTGGAAACCAGACAATTTATGTAGATTTGGCCAATAGATTTCCCGGAACCGACCAAGACCAACAAACAAAGGTAAAGTTGGTTCTATAAATATCAGGGATGGCGAACCTACGGCACGTGTCCCAGTGTTGGCACGTGCCGTGGCAATATTCGGGCACGCCAGTGTAAGATGTACAAGAATAATCACACAAATTTTTACTTTTATTTAATTAAATAAATAAACAAACAATTGTAAACATTACGCTTTACGAATTTTGGAGTTACAAATTAAGTTATTAGTTTCAAAGTTCGCCCATTAAATTACGAAGTCTTTGGCGACACGTCATGACCACATTATTTTTCAAATTTTTTTCCAAAAAGGGTTCGCCATCCCTGCTCTAGACATCGATATATATGTACTACGTACGCTCTACATGATTCCTCGTACAGATTATACGAACATAGTTGGCGTACCACCAAAACTTAGCAAACAATTGTTCTAATCAAGCCGTATTAGGCTTCATGATAATCTGAGAATTAATAGAGGACTGTATTTATTGTTTGTAGTATTTGTACTGGTAAGGGGCCATCCGTAAATTACGGTTCACTTTAAGAGGAGAGAGAGGAGGATTTTCAACAAGTGTGACAGCCTGTGACAAAGGGTGGGAGGAGTCATAAGTTTCGCGACGTCACTCTTCAAAATGTATGTATTAAAAACGCATAACTATTGACGAAAAACTTACTAAAATATTTATTAATTATATATATTTTAAATGAAAAGAATTGATCAAGATTTAAAATAACAATATATGTGACGCCCCCTCCCTAGTATGACGTCACATAGTCTCACAATATAAGGATCAAGGAACAAAAAAAATCATTAAATTTGTGACGTAATTAATGGATGATCTCCTAATGTATTCTACGTGATATAGTAAGCTGTGATCATCATGATTTAATAGTATTGCTGGATATGTCTACTGGCAGTTGTTGTTGCTAGTACGATGGAAACCTTTTCCTTCTTAAAGATGGGAATACCCATCATCCTTCTTCCAATTATTGGGCTGGTAGATCATGTCTTCTTCATACTACCACTTCTTACTCGCTCCACCCTAGAGCGAGAGAAGTCATTAGATGATTTTCTAAATTCCTACTTTTAAAAAAAAGCTGTGCTTCAAAATAAAGTATTCAAAGGATTCTTTAATTAAAATGAGTTTGACAAAAAAACATGGCAAATTATGATATGGCCCTGCCCTACGTTGACCCTAATTTGAATAAAAATTTTCAGGGGAGCGCAAATCGTTAATGGAAAAAGTAATCATTTATTACTTTTGACATTAACTACCTCATGTAACTGTTCATTGTACCATTAAAAAGGAAAAAAACAGCACATTTTGCTCATTTTAAATCGTTTTTCTTGCTTATAAAATTACTCACTTACGAATATTTGACCTACTGTCGGTGAAATTGCATATTTTCTCGTTTTTCCGCATTCGCTCAAGACCTAATTAAAGTTTTTAATCTTATATTGCAATTTTAATATGCAGAACGGAACCGTGTACCTATTTATTATGAACATGCTTCATTACTTGGGTTTTTTGTAGTAATAAATAGCCAATTTATGTGTTCTGGTTGAGCGATTGTACTAAGATGATCGTTTTTACACAGATATTTAATGGTGAACTTTTCAAATTAAATTATGTTACGTGTGATCGTTAAACAGCGTTGATTATGTCGCTCATAAATATAAATGTGTTAAACAAAAAATGGTTAATTTTAATTGAAAAACAGAATATTTTTGGCCTTAACCTTGCTTAATAAATGAATAAGAATATGTATTTTAAATTATTTAAGTGTGAATAATTCAAGTTGTCCTTGGTAATACTGATGATGAGTTCGTCAAAGTATACATGATGTTATTGCTATTTTTTTCTTGTCGGCAATAGACAAAACTGAAGTAATAAAAAGGAAAGCATAAAATTGCTCAAAATCAATCCTTACATTAAAGCATTGAACCCCTTCAATTCAGAATAATCGAAAGTTAGAATATTCCCATCGATACGATCACGGCGCATAATTATATTTTATAATAGGCTCCTAATATAATATCTGTGCCAACATTGAACAAAAAAATAATTCTTTCACACCCAAGTTTAAGGTCGAGAATCGAGAGTTTTTTTTACAAAGAGTAAATTATTTCGTTTGTAGTACAAAAGAAATTCAACATGGCGATCACCTCATGCTGTGAACAATATCCTCGCGAATATTATTCAAAGCCGGATTCACTTTCGCTATCGTAATGTCGAACGAAGATGGCCGCCGTAGATTACACTATAGAGCCGAGAAATTGACCGATGATGAGAGTTTGATTAAATCTCTTTTTATTCCGGCATATAATTAATCATAATCAGAGAACTTCCTTTAAAATAAACACCAATAAATAAATGTTACTTTTATTTCATTTGTTGATGGGTTATTTTCTGTTGTGTACATAAAACTGTCGGAAATCATCTTTCCATGCGAGCGGGTTAGTGTAAATATCACGTTATTCTAGTCGGGTAGTAGGAATGATTAATGTGCACTAATGAACACGTTTTGAGCGGCGCCCGCGTCGTTCGCTGCGCCTGCGCATGCACGCGATACACCGACGGTAGTGGATCGCGCTCAACTTTCCTAGAAAATCTTTTTTTTTTATTAGAACGGTGAGGTAACGACATAATACGATGACAAATGACTTGCACTTTGTTGCAGGCTTTGTATTACGGCATCTACTTTTTCTGCGATTTTTCGATTTGTAGATTAAAAATACAAATCATCATTAATAGAACACTAAGCTGATTACCTATTAAAAATCCGCTTATGTGTAGATAAATTGCTAAAAGCGCGTAAAAGCTCACGGGTTTGCACTTTGACATACAGTTACAGTTTCTACAAATAAGACATTAGTCAAAGGGAATGCGCAACTTTTATACGGTCCATATTTTTCTAACAACAGCATCTAGTTACGATGGAAGGTTACTCCAAAAAAGTTAGGACAAGGTTGGGCAAATTAAGAGTAAAACCTTTAATTTATTTCGCCAATATTGAATACTAAATGTCCCCTGCGGTTCCACCCGCGTCTTTGGTTACTGCTTCGCTCCCTTGGGTCGTAGTAAAATGTGATATAGCCTAAAGCCTTCCTCAATAAAGGGGCTATCCAACGCTAAAAGAATTTTTCAATTTGAACTAGTAGTTCTTGAGCTTAGCACGTTTAAACAAACTGTTAAGGTTTTTTTTTTATTTTATTATGCAATAGGCTCGCGTTTGATCACTATCTCACCTCATGGCAAGCGATGATGTGGCCGACGATGGAGCACGCTTGCCTTAAAGTAACCAATTCACCCTTGACTTAAAAACCCCTAGGTTATAGCTAGGTTTATAATATTAGTATACATCCATTAACTTACATTTTACAACTAGCGTCGAAGTAGGTCGTAGAGACTTACATAATTGAATGGAGTCAACGTAGCTTTTGATTAATTAATCCATGGATTGCTTACCTGAAATGGAAAATGCATCGTGTTATCAATCAAGTTATTTAACGAGACAGTGTAATTCACATTTAATTTGTAACGTGGGTCAGTTACTGCATAAACCCTTCCTGGTTAAGTAACTAAGCTGCAGCTTAATACATATAATTATGTTTAAATTAAAAAAAAAAAAAAAATAGAAGGAATGGAATGAGACTTTGCCCAGCAGAGTAAAACAGATATATAATAATAATTCAATTGCACTAGAAACCGAAGGTGTCAGCTGTTGTGGTTTTTTTTTTCATAAAAAGTCTATAAGTTTTCCATATCTTTTTGTTAGCTTCAGTCAGCGGCTTCGCCAGAACGAGGAGTCCTATATACAAAACAATGTGTATAATGTTAAAGACCGAATTTTTAAGTACTGTAAGTTATCATCCATCATATCACCATGAATTAGAATTTATGCACAAATGTTCTTTACATAAAAGGTCAGTAACTTAGTCTTAAATATATTATTTTCAACAGTGTTTTGTTTTACGGTACCGAATATCTTAACTAACGCGGGTACGGGTAGTATCTCCCACAATTAAGTCCCGTTCGGCGCAATGACATCACGGCTTTACGTGTGGGAGTCGGATCGATGCGTTTGCGCACTACAAGCGTCAATCACCTGTTACGTTTTACAAGTTAAGATGGCTACTAGATGAGACTTGAATTATAAGAATTTATAAAAGTGAATTTAAGTTTAAACGGTTATAAATTACTTAAGTGTTGGAATTGTGGTGTTTGAAATTTATTTTAGTTGGTATACTATTCTAAATTGTTCAGATAAACGTTGAAAAATAACAAGAAAAAAGCTTTCAATTTTAAGAAGTTTTTTTTTTTTTTTTTTTTTTTTCGGTGGGAAAATCATCTTATGACATCCCCCGCCCTTGGGCGGGGCGGGAGATAGTGTCAGACTTTTACTGACTAAAAACCCACTCCTGTTCCTTCGTTGCCTTCGTCCCAGGACCCCGGGTTTCGCTTTCACACTACCCATGGCCCCAGTAGGCTTCGACCCTGCTGGGCCCCTACGATTTGCTGACATCTCCCTGAGGCGCGCGTGGAACAATACGCGCCGTCGACGACTTGGACTCGGTCCGGACGGTTACCGGACGGTCGGACGGCGGGCTACCCATTGCTCGCCGTCCGCAAGCCCGCGCCTACGGTGGCCGGAAATCGGGATCGGAATCCCGGCGGCGATTTGGGCGTGAGGACCGTTGCCTCACGCGATCGGCCGCCTCCTTTGCTAGCATTACTGCTTCGCAGAAGGAAGCGACCGCCTGCCACTCCTCCTCGCTACGGACCATGGCCTGTACCAAGGCCCGACGCGAGAGATCGCCGCCACCGATCGCCCCCACGAGGACACGGCGTTGCTCTGCCCAAGCGGGGCACACCTCCACCGTATGCTCCACCGTGTCCTCCGGGCGGTCCACACAGTGGCGACACCCGGGCGTCGCTTCCGCACGAATCCGGTGCAGGAACTTCCCGAACTTACCGTGTTCGGTGAGAACCTGCGTCATACGGTAGGTGAGGACGCCGTGAGGTCTTTCCAACCACGCCTCAAAGAGGGGACTTACCGCCATAATCAAAGAGGGGACTTACCGCCATAATTCAATTTTAAGAAGTTAATTTTAAACTGTCTGATCTTCATTTGATATCATTTAAAAGGTAAAAAAACTAGATTGGCAAGTCAATGCTTCATTACGAACATTGCAAAGCATGATACCTACTTGTAAAAATGTAACAAACGAGATGATCTCTTCACGGTCTCGATCGAATCAATAAAAACAAAGGCGATTGTTTCCCAAAATATTTCCCAACAGTTTCCGACAAAGTCTAATTACAGAATGTCAAAATAAAAGAATTTCATTGGTCACTTCCAGAATATCTTCGGAGACACAACATGGCGGCGACAGCTGTTCGAATTTTGAATGGAGAGCAAGCGAGCCACGACTGGCCTCTAAGAAAAAAAGAGAAAAAAGCGGTGGCCATTGATGCGTTAAGAAGTTGTATTTGGTGATCGACTGGTGTTTTATTAGATAGGAATAGAATTGTATTTTGGATATTCTGTTAAACTATACTTAATATTATACTGAAGAGTTTTTTTATTTGAACACGCAAATTTTAAGAACTCTTGAGTCGAATGAAAAAAATATTAAGTGTTGGATAACTCAGCTGCAGAGCTGTTGTCAAGCCTGAATCCGGAGTGAAATGAGGTAACAAGATTGCGGGTGAACAAATCCTGAAAACTGCTTCTGGATGCAGGCTTGAAGTACTTTGGATAGGAAAAGAGAATTGGCCGAAAATGGTTAGGTAAGAAGGGATACTTTGACAAAAAAATCGTTGAATGTATTGTATGAAAGATAATATGGCTGGACAGGACTATTAAAACGACGACAAATATAAATAGAAGTATTGGAAGAAGAAGTCACGCTACGCCAACCCAAATAAATTACGAGTAATTTAGAGGACAAGGATTGAGCAATGGGTAGCTCGCTGTCCGGCCGTTTGATAAGGACTAACCGAGAGTGAACGGTGCGTTGTGTTCGTCGCGCGCCACAAAGAGATGTCAGCAAAGTGATACACTACGCTACAACCCACTACGACCAATGCCTGCTAAAATTGCGGGAATATTCGAAAGAGTTACCGCGGCTGCTGGCGGAACTGAAGGAACAGAAGTAAGTTAAAAGTGTGACTCACCACCCTCTCACTCCACCCGCTGTTTGATAATATACCACCTCAAAAATAAAATGGAGGATGACATATCTAAGAACCAATAGTTTTATTATAGTTTTGGTTCGATATGAAAGGCGATTTATTATCAAATAAACCACAAGGTACCTAGTGTATATTTTTATATGTTTAACTTTGCGGTCTGTGGATAGCAGACCATGTAGAAATTAAACTGACCGCTTGTTCATTTCAACACTTCCGGATCGTATAAACAAAATGTTAGCATATGGACTTAAGATTAATTTAAACAAGCAGCCAAGCGTTGCACTTGACTTTTCGGACTTCAGATAACGACAATATTAGGAACAAATTACCGGTTTGACAGCTTTTGTTTAAGAAACGTGTCCAATATCAAACCGCCATTTTTATTCTTAGGAAAAAGATAAATAGTACCTAGTCCTCCAATCATCGGCTCTAACTGGTCCAGTCAATCTTGCTAACATCGCTGTGAGGCGCATGGGGACCAGGACCTGGTCCTAACCGGACATCTAGTTCCCCATTACTCGCTGTCCGATAAGCGAGCGCCATTAAAATACATGGCCTTGAATTGTGCAGGGTCACCTTGAGTCCCGTTGGTTGAGGACCGTTCATTGTGGCGACATTTGGGGGAGGCCTATGTCCAGCAGAGGACGTCTATCGGCTGAAATGATGATGATGACGGTGACCTTGAGTCCCTACCGCCGAATCCTCTCAACGACGCAACTGTCGCAATTTCTGCCAAATCCAAAATATCTGAGGTTTTGTTCAACAAAAGCTTTAAGTCATCTATTCATCACATCATCGCTAAGCTGTTCTACAAACGTCAACAAATAGAAACAAAAAGTAATTAACAATCTAATCAAGATTCGCAACACGACGGGCAGTGATATTTTCACTTCATAACGATCGACGATCAATCATCATCGTGACAAAATCATTACGAGATAGTTTCCCCAATTTAACGTCATATTTCCCAGGCTTTCCCGTCCGGTTCTCGATGATTTATTGTATCGATCTCTATATCGATACAGATATCGAGAAAAAAATCCACATCTCTATTTACGGAATGTAAAATGTAGGGCAGTTGCCATGTACGTATTCTGTAATTTGATAGAGATTTTCTACCAAGACATGTCGATCATTGCTTGTGTTTTTCGTTGGGTAATACATGAGTCAGAGTTGGTGTGTTAATTGTTTAGTCACTTGCGCATTTACTTTCGAATTCGTTGAATGTGTGCACTTGTAAATATTACTTAGATTTTTAAAAAGATTAAAAACTGGCCAAGTGCGATTTGGACTCGCGCACGAAGGGTTCCGTACCATTATCTATAAAAACGGGGAAAAAATCATGTCTGTTAAAGGCTCTCATTTAACAGACATGATTTTTTCCCCGTTTTTAAATGTTCCCTTAAACATTTATTTTATTCTGTTTTTTAGTATTTGTTGTTATAGCGGAAACAGAAATACATCATCTGTGAAAATTTTCAACTGTCTAACTATCACGGTTCATGAGATACAGCCTGGTGACAGACGGACAGACAGACGGACGGCGGAATCTTAGTAATAGGGTCCCGTTTTACAGTACGAAACCCTAAAAACGAATTCTTTATATCATATCGATGATTTTGTAAACAACAAACGCATTAAGCCCTTGGTGAATCAGTCATTCGTCTTGTTAGAATTTATTGTAGCAATCAGTTTAAAATACAAGTTCAACATCACTCCCCAGGCAGCTATTTACGGCAATAAACCAACTTGCCCAGCAATCATACAATCAATCCAAACACACTACATCAAACAGCACACCATTACCAGATAAGTGTGATTTAGCAACCGCCAGCCTAAGGAAAGGAACGCGGTATCCAATTATATCACAAGAAACCGCTATCTTAGGTTCTAATGAAAGAAATGCCAGTATTAACGGGCCGCCAGTGCATCTGTTACAAGCCTTAAATGGTCAGCACACTCACAATCGAACTTAATTAGAGATTTCACGCGATCCAATACAGAATAGGGATGCGATTCGATTCGGTTGCGAATTCGATTTGCGAATCTCTGGATTGTTGATTGTTCCCAATTTGTTGATTCGGGATCATTAAAATGTTTACTTGTTTTTTAAGGGAGTGTTTTGTAATTTATACGAATTATTTGCGTCTCGCAAATAATTCGTATCAGGTGTTTAAGTAGGTATTGTTTTTGGAGCATGTTGATCATGTTGCCGTTCTTGAATATTTTAGAGGTCATTTGCGTAGGAGACGAGATATTTCGCAATTCAGACTTTTCCAAACTTAACAAAATTTTCTGTCGATGAATAGCAGTACCTACCTATTTTATTGATTCCCAGATAATAAACGATAAAGATTACTTAGTGAAAAATTCATAATTAAATAAAATTTCAAAATTAGAACCCGCGAAATCAATTCCCAATGCGTTCTAACAGAACCAATCAATCCCATCCCTACGATGAACCGGTACAAATACCATGTTACGGGTATCGAACAAGTTATCGTGACATCACTATTGACACATTTACCGATGCAACTGGCCAGTTATAAACCGTTTAGTGTAAACCATCGTTAATTAAACTCATTTGACAGAACATCGATGCTTTACGGCTTGGTATGGAAAAGTTAAGATTCCGGCAGATGAGTAAAAGGCGACAATGTGACAACACGTTTTCTGGAATTGCTATACAGGAGTACTACCAGGAGCTCGTAACGCGATCCATTTTACGTCCTAAACTGATCTGTTAAAGAAATGGAGCTATACAGGATGTATACCTACTCCATCCCCCTTTCACACTCGAACTGACTTTTAACACACTATGGTAAGTCTCTCAGATAGGACGATTTAAATGAGAATTCGCTGTCGCATTGTCATCGAGAGCCATTATGACTGCTGAGAATTTGGCATTTTCTAAAACTGCTGTAGGTACAGATGGGAAAAATCTATGACACGATTTGTCGCACTGCCGCAGTCGCCCGTTTGTGGGTGCCTTTACATGCCATGAGAAACGTACTAATCATAACGTTATGGGTATGCACTTACGAATTATGTGTGAGAATGAATCAAGGTGTTAAAGCACTGTTAAAGTAGCGGTTTTCAACACAAATAGTCATAACGGGAAATAAGGTGTGGATTATATTTTTGAGAAATGTGAAGTGAACTGACTTTCGACATTTTCTTTTATTGGACACTCGCTTATACTAGCGACTTCGCCCGCGTGTTTGTCGAAAACTATCCCAAGTGCATATAGATTTAAGATTCAAATCATTTATTGAATTGTCAAGAAGTGAGTCAGTCAGAAAAATGATGCTAATTGCACATTTTAAAGTGTAGATCTCTATGAAGAAGAATGTGTAAGAAACTTCATGGACTCTCTTTTTAATCATGTTAGGTATTACATATATCCTGGTAACGTGTTTCTTGTCGCTACTAATATGTGAGAACAATGTAAATAAAGTAAAAAAAAAAACAGAGTCTAAATCTGTCCCGGTCTAAATACACCACTAGTTATTAATTAGTAGTTGTTATTATTTAAGTAAAGTCTCATTAAATAATATTCATAAACAGCAAAGTTATTAGCGTTTGTTTATATCCCAAAATGTCACTCAATTTATGGAAATGATTATGAATGAAAACAATGGAAAAACACTGCGCGTAGTATTTTCTAGTAGGAATTGTTATGAGTAATTGATTCAATTATGAATTTACCAACTACGACAAATTTTCGTGGACAGTTTTGGGATTTCGTTTTTTTTTTTTACTTTTGACTACATTAATATGATCAGTAGGGTACAGATAGAGCCCAATTTTTATTGTGCTATTTAAGAAATAGGGGTGGTTACCAATTAATACTCCCGATATAAAACGTATTCTAGGTCCTACTCCAGGACAAGGTCTACTCGTATGCCACGGTTTCATCCAAAACTCTGTTTCTAAACTGCACAGGCGCTGACATTCGGATTACACAGTAGGTAGGGTACTTAATATCTAGGACTGTAACACGGTTCGAAACAGTTACCAAGACCTTAGATCGCAAAGGCCAACTGATTTCACAGGTGGTATATTTTCCGTCCTCCTTGCGTCGTATTCCTCAAAGCTGAGGGCCATGACTTCCCTGCTTCATCACTTTCACTCGTATGATATTCCTTCATCAGTTTCTGTTTCTGGCGGTGTGATCGTAGAGTCAAGAGTAGTGCGGATCTGGTCGAACCAACTTATGGGGCTGCGCCAACAGCCTTTTTTTTTAAGATGGATTTTTGTCACTTAAAAAAGTCTGACACTCCTCGCTATACTCAGAGCGCAGAAGTTATAATGATTTCCCACAAAAAAGGTAGGTAGGTATTTACTATACCTAAGTTTGTATGTAGTTTTTTTTTATTATTCTTGATAGGTTCGCGCTTGACCGCTACCGCTAGTTAAAGCAGAGTAGCTATTAACTAAGTACTATAGTGAAAGAGATAACAGTTAAGTAAATGAGATAAGATTAAACACAGTAGGCCACGCCTTCGATTCCTTTGTTCTGACCACGTGACTGAGCATTGAGATGACGTCAGAATAAACGAATCGGAGGCGCAACCCACTCGAGGCGTTCGACGCAAGAGAAACGAAACGGTCGTAACTTAGCTAGGGGGGCAGGTCTTAAACGGACCCCATTAGGGCCGATATCTGCCAGGGTTGCAGGATTATTCGAAAGAGTTCGTTGGCAATAGAAGGAACACAGGTGGGTTAGAGTCACTAAAAATCTAACACTCCCGTTCGCTTTATTCAGAGCGGGAAAAGTTGTTTGATTATTTCCCGATAAAAAAATATTTATGATTTTGTTGCGTGTCCATTTAATGATGCCCTTGGAATTTCGGTCCTTCTATATCGTGTTACTAGCTTTCGTCAGCAGCTTTGCCTGCGTTAAATTAGCAAATTATTTACAGGATAAAAAGTATGTTCTATTACTTGTGCCAAATGTCATCCAAATCAGTTGTACGGTTTGAGCGTGAAGGAGTAAAAAAAACAATTATACACACATACAAACTTTCAACTTTATAATATTATGTGATTAATTGATTATACTGTAAACCTCTGGCACAAAAGGATTACAATATTTAGGAATCGTGTCGTCCAGTCGCCGACTTGTCCCAAAAAACCATCACTATTTCTAAGAGAAACTCAACTTACAGATCATTTAACATCATCAACCTCTCCATTAAAACCACCTGCAGTAACCCCACCATTACTACTAATAGCAGACGTTGACACGACTTCTTGCCCAGCTGTTGATGACATAAGCCCGTCTTCCTCATCGACGTTAGAATAGAACTCATTATCGTCAGCTGCGGATATCGTCTGTCACACATTGATTCCTCTTCAGCGCACTTCCTGATTATCATGAGACCGGTGGGGATTAATAAATTTATCTCTTCGTACTATTGATTTCGTAAAATACTGAACGTTCGTTTCGCATTTTGACTGCGATTTCTGTATTAATCTTCGTAAATTTTGACTTATCAAATGTTTGTGTAGTTATTTTTTTATCATTTATTTATTTCGAATAACAATAGACTCATTTTAGGTTCTTGTACCATAAACATATTATTCCAGTATCTACTCAAGCTATTTTTTCCTCAAACAACAAGATCAATTAGCAATTAATAACACACTTACGAGGCAATAAATTAGAAAACGGAAATATAAATCTTTACGAGAGCCCACAGACTATTAAGAATGTTAAAGTGTTACACAATAGTAATAATACATGTTTCTTTGATTATAGCAAGGCCAAGGGCAATTTTTAAGTTTAAGTTGTAAATCATATGAAACTATGTCAAAATATTGGTAAACTCACTTCTGCCAGCGGCATAGCCTGCGTGAAAATAGGTTTCTTCATACAAACTTTGAACCCCCGTTTTATGCCTTTAGAGGGGGATGTGTTTTGGAAATTCCATTCTTATTCTTTGTTTATGTCGTAGCCAGATCTTAGAATTGATCACTTCATGATATAGCCAAGTAACTGGCCAGATCGTTTTAAACGTTAAAGTTTGATTATATTTCGATCCTAGTTTTCCTACTTTCTTTAGAACCTTTTATTATCATTGAAATCCTACATCAATGATATGGCCAAACATTGGACAAACACAATTTCTTTTTTTATTCTTGACATATATGATAGGTTAGTAGGTGTAGGATAGACCGCTGTCTCACCTGATGGAAAGCGACGATGCGGTCGACGATGGAGCGCGCTCACCTAGAAGCACACCTACATATATCATCAAATGTTAACGTTTAAACGATCTGACCAGTTTTAGTTGGCCATATCATGAAGTGATTAATTCTAAGATCTGGCCACGACATATATATACATCATCAAAGAAACCTCTGCTCAAAAATTCAGCGTTCTAGGTCAAAGGCTGTTGTCGGGGCGTCGGTGAGTTAGTGAGTCAGTCAGGACTTTGCCTTTTATACTTATCTTGAATACAATATTGAAGATAAGATTAGATTTTGAATTTTATCGAATGCATTTTTTCAAAGGAGTGGAATTCCCTGCCGGAGTCTATGTTTCCTGAGAGCTACAAGCTAGGGATCTTTAAGTCAAAAGTGAATACGTTACTTCTAAACAAGTGTGCTCTATCGACGACCACAGCAGCACTTACCATTAGGTGAGATAGTGGCCAACTCGAGGCTATGAGCAATAAAATAAAAGGGCAAGCGCGAGTCGGACTCGCGCCCTGAGGGTTCCGTACAAACTTACCTATGTAAATAGTTCAATTCCGGAATGGAGTCTTGACGAGATTTTTTTACAGCTTCAAGAGTCCGCAGACTTGTTTTAATTTCAACTCGATACCTTCACGCGTTCCCGAAATAAAGGGTCTTGACAGACAGACGAACAGACAACATAGTGATCCTATATGGGTTCCGCTTTTTCCTTTTGAGGTACGGAACCCTAAAAATTAACAAAAAAGAGAAGCGAATAATCTGCATTAATTTTCTTGTCATGTATTTTACAGTTACAGTCAGTAGCACTATTAAATTAAGACCAATGTATTAGAAATTATGATTAAATGTGGTCTAATTTATTTAACGGGAGTACTCGTTTTTATTGCAGTATAAAATTATTTTATTATTTACACTGAACAGTTTACAGCAAGCGGAAAATAGTCATCCAATGTCATATAAATAAACATTTATTATTGTATCTGACATTAATATTATATAAGTTATACAGGCAAAACATTGCTTTTATTATTAATTTTTTATATTACAGCTTCACATAGTAACCTGTTTCGCCACATTTAAAAACATCTCATTTGTCGTAAACAACACGCTTAAATATGGTAATCCTGTGCGAGTCACGTGTGAGATATCAGTCTCAATGTGAGACAAGCACAAGACAGTGGATCTGACTAAAAAAAATGATTCGCTACTTATTATAGCAGATTGCGCGGCACTATAAGTGGCGGCGTCTCGTGGCGTGCTTCAAACGTTTTCATACTTTTGATCTCACCGCTCGCTGCCCCGCGCTTAGCTACCGCTCACAGCGGCAAGGTCGTGAACGGGCCGTTACAGATTGTATATGTATGTTGGATAGTGGGGGCTGAGTGTCTTGTCAGTCTTGTGTATAAGAGTTTATATGTTTTTGAACGCACCCACGATACAGGAAGGACTCTTAGAATGGGGCATCGATTTGTTTTTTTAATTATTATTTTTGATAGATTCGCGCTTGACCACTTTATAACCTGATAAACGATGGAGCATGCTTACCTAAAAGCAACCTATTCATTTTTGACTTAAAGACGTCCAGGTTGTAGCTATCAAAAAACACAGACTTTGGCAAGGAATTCCAATCCTCAGCTGTACGCACAATGAATATCTGCCCAAAACGGATTTTTTGTTTGTTGTTTTTGAAAAACGAAACGATTAAACTTATCTTTTATTATTTACGCTGAAATTGTTTAGTATGTGTCGTAATCGGACAAACCCAATATCAATTTCAGATAAAACATCAGATATTACATGAAAAAAATCATTAAAAATTAAGTCACCGTGCCAGCCAGTACTGATTTATCTAGACAACAAAATTTATCAAACTGATTAAAAAGTTAAAACCAAACATTACAAGATAATCTTTTGACATTGGAAAAGTAGAGTCTAGGTTAGACACAAGAATTTAAATAATTTTTAGTAATAATAAAGCCTTAATCTGAACGTCCGACAAGGTGATAACACTGTCCTAAAACCTTGATAAACGTGGTCACACTAATATTGTAAAGGCAAATGTTTGTGTGTTTGTTACTCCTTCACGCTCAAACGGCTTAACGGATTTCAATGAAATTTGGCACATGGATAGACCATATCCTAGAATAGAACATAGGTTACTTTTTATCCTAAGAATATGTTCCCTTGGGATAATTTTTTACTCTCACGCCGGCAAAGCCCCTGACAGAAGCTGGAAAAAAATGGTGATTGCATTAATTTTAAAGCATCGCTGTAGATGTACACTTTTTTATTAACTTGTTTTTTTTTTATGTAGTCTCGCGTTTGACCACTATCTCACCTGATTGGTAAGCGACGATGTGGTCGACAATGGAGCACGCTGGTCTAGAAGTAACCATAGCTACAACTTAGGGAGGGTTGTAGTTATCAGGAAACACAGACTGCGGCAGGTTTGATTGATTGAAGTCACTTGCACGGAATAAAGGAAGATCTATTTGTTTTAGTCAGAGCTAGATGGATGTAGTACCTGCTAGGGCTGGAAATTTTCGAAAGAGCGGAAAGAGTTACCGTGGCCGTGGAAAAAAAGATTGAAGGATCACAGGTGGGTTTAGTCAGTAAGTCTTGCGCGCGCTCACGCTTTTCCCAGAGCGAGAGAAGTAATTTGATAATTTCCTACCCAAAAAAAAGGTAAATGTAGTACGTTTGTGATGCTACAATTGACACACTAGGAATTATTTGGTGTCAAAAGTAGTAAGCCATTCATTTCCCTGACTTGACACTCAAGGTTTTATTCTGCATATCTTCGTATATTATTTCAGACCAACACTGAACACAGCCTGTTCTACCAGCATTACCAATGAGAACTGTCTACTGATCAAACTGATTTCTGGTTTCCGATGGTGGAAACCAGAAATCAGTTTTTAATTGGTCATAGCTAAATAGACTCAAGTTTTAAAGTGTTTGCAGGTCAATTTCAATAGCATAGACACACAAATCTTGTTTAAAATTCAATTCAACCAAGCCTGTTAAGTGTCCACATCCGTTTTAATCTCAATACTTTCAAATTAAGCTGTTAAAACTAAGCAAATATAGGTAGAGTAGAAATAAATGCAATGAAGGCAAATACATGAATATAAAATGAGTTAAATGCAAAATAAACGGAAAATGTTTATATTTGTTTATTAAAATAGAGTTCACAGTAATTATCATAATGGCGAAAGTGACTCAGTCTGTTTGTTTGCTACGATTTCACGGCTTCGGTGTGTTTTGAGCTGATTTTAATTAATATTTGCTGGGTTTGAGATAATTAAGCACTTGAATCGAGCCGGCTCGATGCGAGGCTTGCTGGGCCTGAGCTGTGAGTTTTGCGGTCCACACGTTAATATTTACTCGTTTAGGAGTAAAATTATCAAGTAATACCGAATGTGAGTACGGAGCTTAAGATTACAAAACTGAGTGGTCTACATCGTCCTATCAGAAATATCTATTAATATTGTAATATAGAAATATTGTAAAATCAATCATTTATTTTAAAAAGTAACCATGGAGTTTCTTGCCGGTTCTTCTCCAAAGGAAACGACCAGTTGGCGTGCACTAGCTTTTGATGTTTTATAAGTACCTATGCAGCCTTATTTAAAATAAAGAATTTTGAATTGAATTGAAACCAAGTTTTTTTTAGGTGGGAAAATCATCTTATGACAAATCTCGCTCTTGGGCGGAGCGAGAGACAGTGTCAGATTTTACTGACTAAAAACCCACTCCTCTTTCTTCTTTGCCTTCGTCCCAGGACCCCGGGTTTCACTTCCACGAAGACACGGCGTTGCTCTGCCCAAGCGGGGCACACCTCCACCGTGTTCTCCACCGTATCTTCTGGGCCGTCCACACAGTGGCGACACCCGGGCGTCGCTTCCGCACGAATCCGAATTGAAATCATGATGAGATTTTTACAGAACAACTACTACTGAGGCTTTTGTTTTGTTTCAATCAATCATCAAATAACTCCAGCTCTGAGTGGAGCGAGAGGGTGTGTTAAACTTTTACTGACTAAAAACCACCTGTGTACCTTCAGTTGCCCTTTGTTTCTAGGGCCGTGGTAACTTTTTCGATCAATCTCGCAACACCGCTAATTTCCCGTCAATTTGTACTTAAAACTGGCAGGGACACCGAATCCTTGGATGCTTGGATGCTTGAGAACTCACGAGCCTGCCGTCCCATAACTATTATTATTTTTAAGTAAATAAATAAACGCTTCACTATCAACGGTTGCATCAGTGCTTACCATCAGGTGGGTTCGCAGTCAAGCACAAGTTTATATATATATATTTTTTAAATAGATTCAAGACGCAAACTATTCTCACTTTTATTAACAACGACCTGCCTAATGCTGTAACTATGAACAAAAAAGCTAGTTTCGTTTTAAAACTACTATTAAAATGCCGTAAAAACAAAAACTTTACAAGCAACGCCAAAGGCACAGCTATTACCTATCTACCAATTAAGTCGAACCGACTGCAGCCCACAATACTGTTTAAATTCAGTATAAATCACTCCCAGCTTTATGTATGATTATGTCATTAAATAGTAGTCCTAATTATTAATTAACTAAACTACCTACTAGAAACTTGGTACCTATACCTTGTGATCGATGTATCGCACGAATTTCAGCTTTATTTCCCACACATAACAAAAGTTGCTTGAACCTGGAGTGAAGAAAATAGGTTCGCATGCGACCTAAGATTAGGGTTTCCTAATAATTATTCAGAAGTTATCGATATCGATCTTTAATAAATTCATTTAGCCGCCAGCTGTCTCCCGCGGTTTTAGCCGCGTCTTTGGTTACTTCTTCACTCCTTTGAGTTGTAACCTCATGTTATGTAGCCTACAGCTTGTTTAATAGTAGGTAATCGGTTGTTATGTCTCCTCCTACCAATTACAGTACAGCAGCAGTTTTTAAAAGTGTTTCATCAATTTATTTGGACACTTGTCGTCAGCTTATCAGAAAATAGGTGGTACTATCAAAGATATTTTAATGAAATCAACAGACTTTCTTGATGAAGGGGTTATCCTTAATTAATAATATTTTTTTTCTTTTTTCACATTGAACCTGTAGGTCCTGAGATTAGCACATTCAATCAAACAAACTCTTCAGCTTTATAACATTAAGTACCTAGAGATATGGATTATGAAAATTTTAAAATCTATTTTTAAATATAAGAACACAGCAGCTAAAGAAGACACCAGGAGTGAGGCTTTATCTCACCAATGCTTTTCTACTTCACATTTGACATTATTCAATCAAGCCAATGGCATTCTGTTGTAACACGAAAAAACCTTTCTGTATCGCCACGAATCCCATTCTTAAGTTGTCTGTCATTTGTTGCAAAAAGTCGATAAAACACAACATAAACCAGTCAATAAAATCTACAGGTAGGCAATTATCCAACTTTTCGTTTTCTTTATACATAATTACTTACTAACACAACAAACGACAACAAAACACAGGACAAAAGTCACTTGCCCAACCCTACAGGCCGTTAATTGTTGGGAAACAAGTGGTAATTTTGTGCCCAACGCTGCCCGACGACACACTCGGGTACAGCACATTATTCATTGAAGAAAGTGAGACCGAACTGACCCGTAGGGGTTTTTAGATTGATTTAATCGCGGAGATTAACCGCTCACATGGGTAAAATCGATGTAATTTTATTATTAAAGAAAGTGTGCTAAGTATAGAAATTATGATAGTAATCTGTTTTGTCGGATTATAACAAAGGTTTTGACCTATCGATGTGCCGCACGTGGGCTTTTAGATTCGATTTCTAGCACAGAATTGTTCTATTAAGTTAATATAATGCTACCTGTTATATTCACTGTAGGAAACACTAGGGTTATGTTAGGCCAACCAGGTACGGAGAATTAAAGTTAAGATGGTGTTCGGAATTTACTTGGCAGAAAGAAGAAATGTGGATGGATAGAGTAGAGAGCCAGAGAAAATGGATAGACTCTGATTTATTTGATAGCGTGACAATTGATAAGACTTAAGAATACGTGTTGCACCGGCACCAACATGGGACAATGATAGGGATTTAATTTTTTTTTATGCACTTACCATGTTGCCTCTCGACCAGCCTTGGTTGATTGGTAGAGAATGCCTCATGAAGCTTTAATAAATGACGATGAAAATTATACTTAAAGAAAGTTTTTTGTGAGACTAGGAGAGAGGTATATATAACATGTGAACAAATACTAACTTCATAGTTACATGGTTTGCCGCAGTACAATGTTGGTACTGCAGGGAATTTTTACTGCTTATCATTTGATTGTTTTTTTTTTTTTATACTCCATCATGTACTGTTAATTTAAAATTGATAGTTTTAGTTAATTCGATATAAATTTTAGAGTACGTAAAACCTAATATGTTTATGGGGCATGCGGTGCTAACCTGTACGAAATTGTTACACTAACTTAGATTTTATAGTAGATAAGTGCTTTAAATATTTACGGTGTAAACAATTGTAGATTAGCCAATAAAGGAAAATATAAATAAATAAACATAATGTTACATAAAGAGATTCCCATTGACGACATAAAATGATCAGATAAAATGGTCCGATCATGTGTGGAGTACTGCAGTCACGTATGGGCTGGTGCTGCAAAATGCCATCTAGCAGCTTTGAATTCAGTGGAAAGGCGTCCGAAGAGGCTAATTGGGGATCCAGATTTGGTTAAGTCCGATCTACAAACGACGACCTATGTCCAACAGTGGACGTGTTTCGGCTGAAATGATGATGATGATGAATCAACAAAGCCTCGAGCACAGGCGCAGGGTAGCCAGCCTATCGGTATTCTATAGGTTGCATTTTGGAGAGTATGCGCGGGCAGTGCATGACTTGATTCCGCCATCTCCTTTCTACCATCGGACAACCCGACGTACGGCGAGTCCCCACCCTTACGTTGTTGAAACTTCAACGGTCCGGACTAAGGGTTTCGCTTCGTCGTTTATACCGCGTACATCGAAGGACTTGAACAATTTGCCTGCTGCGGTCTTCCCGTCCAACTTTAATTTAGGTGTCTTCAAGGCTAGAGTGAATAGGCTCTTAATAAACTAGTGCGCCTCACCATCCATAATTGCATCACTGCTTACCTTCAGGTGGGATCGCAGTCAAGCACCGGTTTATATCTAGTTAAAAAAAAAACAAGTGATAAATTTAAATAAAATGATTGAATAATGGCTACACAATATGTGAATAAGCCCTATATTGAACCCTAATAGTACTAACATAAGCACTTCATAATGTTTAGTTACCTATCTACCTTTTAGGCAGGCACTAGAATACCCGTTTTGCTTTTATTACCATCTTATAACAGTAACTTTGACACAACTCTAACAGTATGTCATGTCGCATAATATTTATGAGCCAGACTTAACAATGCAAGTTTACAGATAATGGACGCCGTGCGACGTTGTAGCAGAGACCAGATGACATTATTAGTAAATTAGCTTACAATACAGCGCCTGTTTCACTAGGCTATATATTTCTAGTCATAATAGTTCCAGCGATTGAAAGAAAACGTAACTAGCAGTCCGGCTATGGAACGCTTTGCCTTTGTCAGTAAGCTAAGCACAAACTTCATCTTTTAAAAATAATTATGGTCAAGGATCACTACCTCTCTCCTTGAACGTCATTATATCGGTACATATTCCTCTGCTTTTACATACAGTCTTTTTTACATAGCATGGGTAGAATGACAGCAGGACGAAAATTATGTACCTATCGTTAAGATGAGAGAATAGGAAAGATAGCTACAGTCACCTCTCATTAATTCGAAACTAAAGGGACTCTTAAAATATTACGAATTATCGAGTGTTCGAAATATCAAATGGTTCGAAACGAGAATAACAGTAAATTAAACTTAATTAAAAAAAAAAAACACTAAATAGTGCAAAATAACTTTAATTTCGGAAGTCGGTGTTTCTATAATAGTTTTGTCTCTTCGTTATTTAACACCGACTTCCGAAATTAAAGTTATTTTGCACTTTTCAGTGTTTTTTTTTTTACTTTGAAGACGGTTATATTTTTTTTTTTGGAAAACTTTTTTATTTTACACTTTTTAGTTATAGTACCAACACTAAAAAGTACCTCTCAGCCAAATACCTTATAGCTAGAGTGCATCTCATGACAATTCTAATAAACCCAAACACGGTTAGATTACATTAATTTATTACAGAGTTCCGGTGCCTAACTTCAGGCTTCATCATCAGATCAGTTCGATATATTCTCCCTCTACTTTCGGTTAGTCATCGACTACACATATAAACAAAGCAATTTTACTTGTTACGACGGTTCTGCTGTGATCCTATGAGGAGTTCTGTTCCATATCTTCGAAGTTCATAATCAGACCATAACAATATTTCTATGAGACCAACTCGGAAGCCAACCTTTCAAATGAAAAAAAAAAAAATTCAAATTCGGTCCACAATTGACCGAGAAATCGGTAAACATACAAAAAAGAAAACATACATTCAACCGAACATATAACCTCCTCCTTTTTGAAGTCGGTTAACAAGCCAATTCGTGCGGAATGTGTGTCAAACTAATTATTACAAAAACAAAGGCTGGTGTACGATGACACTAGTTTGAACTTGTCTCAAAATGTACTTACATACCTCTGCAAGTTCTGCAATCTTTCTCTCTGTTTCTCTCTCCAACTTTGAATTATTGTGTGTTTGACGCCGATGAGTTCGAAATAACGTTGAATTATAGTGAGATTCGCATTATCGCAGGTTCGAATTAACGACAGTCGACTGTACATTGTATAAATCCGACGCTGTCACCCGCAGCATCCTATAGTAATTGTAGTTTAGGTATACTGTGTATCTTTTCTCCTTCTCTGTCAAACCCATCCAAAGATTGTCTGTCTAAAAATTACTTTATAGTTGTATCATCATTCATGAAGGCAGAGCCCTAAAGATCTTGCTTGTATCTTCATTAAATCTATACATATAAAAATGAATCCGTAATTCACTAATTTTTTTTGTTGTGTTTGTTATTGTCAGGAGAAGGTTCTTATAAAAGAAAAAAATTAAGAGTGTGGTAAAGCAGAATAGAGTAGTCAGTTGACGGGAGCAAAGCCGCGGGGAAAAGCTAGTAACAATATATAAGACAGTAGTCTACGTATTACTCGTATATGTGGTTAGGGCATTCCAGATGCAAGCATGCAGAAAAGATGCAATATTATTTCATTGAAAACAACTTGAAGACGTGCTTCTATGCCGGTTAATTAATTTGGACAGTTCTGCCAAACAACAACATATAACAATTCAACCAAATAACTAGTTACTACACGCAACATTAGTACTAAATTACAATTACTTCCAATAGCTGTTCGTAAAGTTCGTACATATTCATTCATATTTCTCTTTACACGTAAGGCACAAATTATTTGATTAACTACTTGACTATTAAAAATGCTATGTAGACACAAATGACACCGTAACAACCCGAGCCATAGGTCCGACTATGTTATTACACTGCCTGCACAATTAATAGGTAGCGTTAAATATCAGATTACTGGTATTACCTGTATTTAGGTGTAACTTGTAAAATGTTATGGAGGTCATTTAAAATAAAATTAAAATTAGTACTACTAGTTACTACTGCTCAGTTATATTCACAGAATATTTTTAACGTAGCCACCTACCGGGTCCAAACAGTTTAACTAGTTAACCATCGATTCAAAAAGAAGAAGAAATACTTATTTTATGCATTGTATTTTTATTTTTTTTAATGATACAAACTTGTGCTTCACTGCGATCCCACCTGATGGTAAGTAATAATGCATTTATTGATGGTGCAGCGCACTAGTTTACTAAGATCCTATTTGATCTAGCTTTGAAGACACATAAATTATAATCGGACGGCAGGCAAATTGTATTGAAACAAGTAAGTTTTTTTATGCCAAACCCCAGTGTTTGGGAGAGGGGTACGTTATGCTGCAAGTGCTACATGTTTTGAAACAATAAAACCATCAGTAAGACACTGAAGCTTATATTTTTACTAATTATGTTACAGCTAATCAATACTTACAAGCAACATGCTTTCCTATTCAAGTGAACTAAGCACGGTCAATGCCTTATTCTTGTTTTGATTACACAGTAATTTCAGAGATTAGGTCTACTAAACAGACCTCCGTTGATAATGATAGAGAACAAGTAAACTAGTGCAACTTCAGACAAACCACATACCTAACAAAGTTTCTACGTGCCGCTACTCAGCGCCATCGTGATTAACGAACGAACGTTGAGAGATGTAACGGAAATGGTTATATCGGAACCGGAACCGGATTCGGAAGCGGAGACAGAAGCGTCAAATGAAACAGTAATAAAATGAATGAAGAGCAAACTCTCAACATTCCAAATACAAAACAACAAGTAAAAGAGCACCGACATGTCCTAGAATCAAAAATTCGAAGACATGTGACACCTACCAACCTGCATTGGACCCACGTGTTGTATTACGGCCCATTCCCTCTTGTAGAGAGGAGGCCTGAGTCTCGGCAGTGGGAACATTATAAGGCTGGTTATTTTTATGCTTAAGTGCTTAAGTGTAGAGTCTCGGGAGAAGGCCTTCTCCGAGGTTCCCCGCGACACAAGTGGTAACTTGCAAAATCAATCGTAAGTTCCGAATTCTCGGAATCGGACCTGCGTAACATCTCTGATTCATACTTGATAATATGCAAAAGGCGTCAGGCAACGACCGGGGCAACAGTCATACTCACCTCTTACTATTGATCTAATTAACGGATATCCGTCGCCATAAAGAAACCCAACGACTATAAAATGACTGCTTGCAGATTTTCTAATATTGATACCGTATTTTCTTTGCAAAAAATATGGAACGAACGCAGCTATTGGAAAATATAGGATGATAATAAAAATAAAGAATAATCAACTTTCCTTTTGCTAGACTAATGCTGAACAGTTGAAATAATTACTAGTCTTGTGAAGAAAGAAGTAGTTACGCAGGAATATAATTTTAAAGATAAAAGATTCGCATCTGTGTGATGTAATGACACAAAGAAACGTTGGGGAAATTAATTTAATTAGTCTGCACAAGGAACGACATACACTAGGTATCAATTAAAAAGAACACTTAAACACACATATCACAAGAAATACTGTGTAACATATTATTTATGCACATGCATGTCATGAGAAATTATCAGACGGACCAATTCACGTACCTACTTAAAAAGCATGAAGATACACCATCAATCCTAATGACGTAATCAACCAACTTAAAACTTAGGTAAATTAAATTGCACGCAGGGCTGCGCGAGCGCACAGGCACCGGAAAAGGGCGCGACAGTTGAACTTTCAGCCAATAGCATTCGCATTCGCGTCGATGCATCCAATGCAAGCGGACGTGCGTGACTCAGGGGCCTGCGATGTTAGCGATTGAACGCGTTTTGCACACGGATTATGTGTTACAAACCAGATAGAAATGATAAAGCGTGCTTCCTTTTATTATGTTTGTTGCTAAGCGAAGGGATCAGACAACCGCGCGTTTTTATTCAAACCCTCATTTTGAACTTTGTTGAACGACATTGTCACATTTGCCTGCACTCATCAAATGATTAAAATTTTAATTTCCTTGTTCCTCAAAATCATTAGGTATTGGTTCGACATAAATCATTGCGTTTCTCATTAATTCAATTCAACAATATTTAGATTTCAAATAGATATATTATATGGGCACTTTAAGACATCAGAAACTTGTGCACGGTTTTAATTGATCGTTACCTATGGAGAAATATCGCCAAGAAACTAATTTAAGTGATAACTTTGACCAACTTTGCAATGGGTATTCAGTTTAATTAATTTGGAACCGTGCACTAGCTACTGACGTTTTATAAGTACCCATGTAGGCTAGGCTACGTGAAATAAAAATATTTTAATTTTTAATTTATCTGATCTCCCTAATCCAGTTACTGAGTTAACCTCCTTGGTAGAAAACCAATTACAACGCTAACAAATCTAAAAATACACCAATTGAATAAATTTTACTCATTATTTGAAAACCAACAAGTGTGAAGCCATAACCAAAATCAATGTCAGTTACCGAATATTTAACATAATTTACCATATTCTATTAAATAAAGTGGGGAAGTAGATCTCTGATCCAGCCTCTGTAACGCTTGATAATAAAACAATTAATATGAAAATTAACATTGTGTAACACATTTTGCCTTTTTTGCCATTTCCGTCTAATTAAAGATGGAAATTGCTGCCTTAGATTTTTTCTAGGTTAAAAAAATTACCAAGTTGCTGTTTTTACAAAAAATATATGGTGTAACGTATGTATTTGCTTACTAGATAAAGATGTTGGTTGACTATGTGACTGTTCCTAAATGACCATAGGCTGATAAAATTTTCGTTTTTCCTGAATTTGCCTACATGAAGGTATGAAGGTCGGCTTCCCCCCTCCCCCCCTCCCCCTTAGGGGGATGCCTATAATATATAAGATTACCTGTGTGTGCATTGGATAATTTCAATAAGGCCTACCTGTCCACGGACGTGTAGCTTCATACACGCGTACTCGTCAATATACTCTTGGTGCACGCCTGCTCGCAGCTTACATACAAACAAACTATGAAACTCTGTCGACAAAACGGCAACATCGTGCTGTCGCGTTGTTGCCGCTTCGTCGACGAATACGCGTCTATGAAGCTACCCGTACATGGATAGTAGACCTTAGTTGACGTATTTTAAGCCAACAAACGTCTGCCTGTAGACCAGAAAAAAATTACGATATTTTTATACGACGCGAATCGTTAGTTGCCGAATTCGCACGTCATTGTCTAAACAAAAAGTTGATATTTTATAGTATCAGGAAAGTTCTTCGGAAGAGAAAATTGGATAAATTGCACGGAAAACCGTAAAAGGCACATTTTTCATTATTATATTCAAATTGTTTCTAGTCATTTTACAGAATGATATCTGTCGAATCAACTAATACATATACGAATAACTAATAGTCGAAGGGGAAAATCGAATGAACCTATTCGATTATGCATCAACATCTGCATCAGCGTTTACGAATAACGATATCTACTTAATTATTACCAGCATAACAAAATAAATAAGGTAGCAGAAAGCTGTCTACCGTAATAGCCAATTACTTATGATGTAAATTATTATTATTTGGATCGCTAAACACTTCAGGCCGGACGGATATTAATTTTCAATCTCTTACGCCAAGGTTTAACGTTATACAGGTTATTTAATAGGAAACCTATTAGAGCTGGAACGATAGCAGGTTCAACCTCGATATTATGTAATCTAGATATTAGATAGCGTGCTCCATCGTCGGCCACATCATCGCTTACCATCAGGTGAGATGGTGGTCAAACGCGAGCCTATCATTAATAAAAAAAAGATGCCTGCTGCGATGTTTCCGTCCAATTATAATTTAGGTGTCTTCAAGGCTAAAATGAAATAGGCTCTTACTTAATAGTAGCTAACTAGTGCGCTTCACCATCAACGATTGCATTAATGCTTACCATCAGGTAGGATCGCAGTCAAGCACTAGTTTATATAATTAAAAAAAAAAGACTAATCAATCGATCTAAATTCAAAACTCAAATATCCGTTGCATTCAAATTATAATTATTGTCGATCTGTAAATTGTCGTTGGAGCAAACGTGCTTCCAGAGCAATAACAATCAGTATTATTGGATTTATTTCCTCTTAGTAAAAGGAAAACGTGGTAGCTGCAGTTGAACCAGTCTTTGCTTACATAAATCTTCCTCCATAATTCATCAGCTTAGTCATACAGTCATACCAGCTTATTTTACGTCTCACGTAGACTGTACGTCAGATTATGTATGCAAAATAAACAGAAATATGCATCTATTTTACTTTTATTCTCAGTAACATGAACTATGTTATTATTATTTGTGTCAACTTAGTGTCATTTAATCCTGGCTTGCATCATAGTAGCATAAGCGGTAAGGAATAGTAGTCGCTATCGGCTTCTCTATTTTCAATATGATACCTTTCATTGTAAACCGTTCAAAGAAGTTAATCATAATAAATTCAAATAAATTATGTCACAGAATGGACACCATTATCTCTCCAAAGAACTTATTATACCTACTTTTAAAAAGCAGTGGTATATCTCTCAAACTGGGCTTATCCAACAAAGTGCTTGGGAAGACCTTCCAATCATCCAGATTGCCTTAGTCGTATAAACCCAAAAACCTAAACTAAATCAATCTTGAGATTCAGCTTAAGCGTATGACGACCAAAACAAATATCTTCCAACCGAAAAATTTCTCTAGAAGTAAGAAAATTTACAAAAATTACATATTTGTAAAGAATCGTTCATAACAATATCTACAATTACCTACTTAAAACAATATTCCAAAACACCATTAAAACCCAACAACAACCCATGATTCACAGTGGATCCTGTAATTATGTCGCGACTCGCGCGCCTGCGCAGGGGCGGACCGGGATACATCGCAGGCGTGACCCCGCGACAGGAATATATATTGCCACATCCTTGAATATATTGCACTACTATAATATATGTTCTAAGATGGTCATTGATCTAAAGCTTTGTGTAGGATAGGATATTAGTTCTTGAACAGAAAATGGCGAGAAGGTTTTCAATGATACTGATGAATGTGTAATAATTTAAACTATAAAAGCTATTTTATTATTCGATGAAGCAGACGAAGATAAATAAATATACATATCTCTAAAACCAACACTTAAAATGGCAATGCATTTAAAGAAACGAGAGGTAATCACGAAGCACAACGTTGTTAATTTAATGATGATTTCGCTACTGAAGCCAGTATAGCAAGCTGTACTGCAGAAAGCTTAATATAAGCTAAGACAGAGGATCATAACAATAAAAATGGTAAAGACAAAACTGTAATTTCAATAAACGCAAAAACACATTGACATTGATAGCACGATTGCAGTGGTTGAACGATTGACTGCTGCACTGCGTTCCATGGTTTTGATTCCAAATATTTTATGGCCCAAAGATAGTTGTTCCGGGTCTGGATGTTTGTGTATGTGAGTTCAAATGTTTGTAAACGCATCCACGATACAGGAGTATTTCCTAGTATATCAAGTGTCATTTGAAAATTTACCATGGATCATAAAATTTGTCGACGTTAGGATACATTTTCAATCCATTCAATATTCGCATAAGCTCAACTATAATATTAAATCTACTTCTATTGTTATTAAAGCTAACACAGACTTTAGTATCAAGCGTTTTCCTACAGCAACAGTAACCAACACAGTTAATACAAGGTGCAAACCAATAAGACCTTTAGGCTCGGTGCAAACGGGCCACCGACCACAGCCACTGGTGGCTAGCGACAGCGACTTAACACACTTTTTCATATATTTTGTATAGACGCGCCGCACACGTGTAGCCGGTGGCGGCCACTCGCTACTGCAGCGTCCGCGACTCGCCACTTGTGGTTGCTACGGTCTGCACAAAACGCCGACACCCACCACTGTCACATTGCTCTACCCCCCGCTCAGTTAACCGTTACACGTTCTACGTATTGCACGTGTCACCATGGAGCACGACAAGGAGCCTCAATGGATGTTGATATGTTCATATCGTCCATCGTAAGACGTAGCAGGGAGCGGGTTCTAAAATGTGGCGGCTTCTGGACACCGGTGGCTGTCGCTGACACTGTTACAAATAGAGCGCTACAGCCACCGGTGACTGTGGTCGGTGGCCCGTTTGCGCCTTTTATTACTTAAAACAATGAACATTTTGATCTCCTCATTCTTTGCCTTATGTTAATGTGCTTGTTACGAGATTTACGATTTCCGTATTCTACGGGAGATTATAAAACTATAATTGAGTGCGTAGTTTGAGTCCAGCCATGTTTATTAGACCACGTCTACGTTATTTTTCTTTTTTCGTAATATTTGTAAATTCGTTGGTCCCGGTTGACATTCATAGATCGTTGTAGGTAGTCACGGTACGCCAGAAAGTCTGACAATCAGTCTATCCAGGGAATATTGTTTTGTCCAGTAACTGGGTTATGGAGGTCTGATATGCAGTCGCTCCATGTAAAACGTGGGTATTCAGCCGCATCCGGTTAGATTGGAAGCCGACTCCAAGCTAGTAGGGAAAAGGCTGATGATGAAACATTTGTAAACTTTGTTTATAGAATGTTTATCATGGAAAGTACTGAAACTGCTAAAATTGTATTTGCAGTCAACAGTTTTAAAAATGTAATTTACTTACTACTTCCGTAAACAGTAATTTCATTAATTATCAATTCATTTTTATTTTTTAATACGACATTTCCTCCCAGTCATATTATGTAGCACTAGCACATCAATAGAGATGTATTCATATAAGACCACATTATACTCGTACTTTAATATACTATTTAAATTACCCATAATAGTGCCATTAAAAATACCTAATTAATGTGTTTCGTAACATTTATTACAGTTTACTCTTCGTATTTGGTTTAAGGGCACCATTAGTAGGTAAATGTAGCTACACAATGTATATTTTTCGTGTGAAGTTGTATTTAGAGCATCGTGATGAAGTATAATAATGATTAAGAATAAGAAAAAGTCTATGAATCGTTAGGCGTTTTAGAACACGGAAATTGTACAACATGTAGTATTAACAAAAATTGTCAGTTGACCTAAAGGTAGATGAATTATTTTTTGTTTCTGAACTAAAATCAAATATTGAAGTAGCAAAAGATTTTTTCTCTTTGTATATAGATAGTTGATGTGGCTCAAAAAGCTGCTCATCTGAAATGGGACTGAGCAGGACATGTCTGCTGCATGCCTGACAAACTGTGGACCAAAGTAGCATAAAGTTGGTGCCCTGAAACAATACGACGAGTTTGCGAACGAACTAGACTGATTATGCCAGAACTAGCAAAGAGAAGCGTGAGATCGCGAAAGATGGAAGGTGTGGAAGGCCTCTCGTCTTTGCGCAGGAGTGGGACGGAACAGAATAAAAAAATAAGATTAGATAAATTTGCTAGCTTCACCTATTTAAAAGTAAAAAATATCAAGAAAAAATATGCATGTGCTATTCCAAGATATGGTTTGCTCGTGTACCAAATTTTATTCAGATCCGTTTAGACGTTTGAGTGTAAAGTAGGATACAAACTCTCTATAATATTAATGTGATTGATAGGTAATACTGCGACTCAACACAATACACCTGCACACAAACCCAATTAAACGTAACTGCCTTTCAGCCATAAACTTTAACTAAAACATTCCAAGTTAAATAACAAAGAACATTTCCAAATAGGTCACGAAGGTGCAGAAAGCGGTTAAAATTTATTTAAGAACAATAACCATAAACAAGTTAGTGGTGGAGATAAGTTTGATTTACAGTCTCCAAAGATCTCTGCACCATGTTTCCATTCGCACCTCAGTGATAGATGATTGGCTCCCATTGAATTATTTCTATTAAGTTGCGATATTGAATCAAAATGAATACGGATACAAGATTTGCTACTTCTGGGTTAATATTCGAGATGAAAATAGCAGGTTTGACTTGATTTGAGAAATAATTTATTGGATTAAGAAATTTTTGATTACTTTTTAGTCACGGTTAATTTGGCAATTATGAATCAATTAGGATTACTTTGTAGCTGTTGCTAGCTTCTTTTGTTTATCAGTTGATACATCAGTGATTCTTTTAGAGAATGATTTATTATTTGACTAGTCAGGACAGTTTTTATGTTCCTTAAATGTATTGACAATATCCGCTATAATTCCATTCGCTTTGGAAACTTTTAATTGTCTTGTGTCTATTTATATTGCATCCTTATTCGCCTTGATGTCTTCCGCTTTTCTTATTACAAAGGCCTATTTTACAATATCGGTAATTTAATAAACATTACTATCCAACACCTCGTAATAGCACCGCTTGGTATTTAATAGTACCTATTTATTAACCCCTTCAAGGTAAACTCGCGTAATCGTAATAATACGCATTACATCACCCACGCTTCTTTCCTTTTAAGATTCGAAGCAAAATTTCAAGCGACATACAACACAAAGCTCTATTAATGCTGTTAGGGGGCCAACACATTGGTGCGCTAACACAATTGTGCGCGGGAGTGCTGTGTCAAACAGTGCGAACAGTAAGACAAAAGATTAGGTTGACAATAAACGTATTGTAATGTAATATGGAGCCCCATGCAAAAATCACACCCGCTATGACTAATAAAAACTACGAATATTTATTCCGCATGCGTTTAGCTTGCACCCCCGGAGCGTTGTTCAAACACATGCGTGGATCAATAACTCGTTCTCGCCAATGTGAACACTCTCTTATTTGTCACAAAATACGTTTGAGAACTACATTTATGACTACATTGCATACGGAGTGACAGGCCGGTAGCGGTACTCCTACGCTAACCATAGTCTATAGAGTTACTGAACTGTTTCGAATTTACATTCGAGTTTGAATTCGTTTAAGATTTATGTTGTCAGATGGTTTGGAGAGTCGATCGGAGAAGGTTTAGTAAATAAATGTTAATTTTAGACAGCAAAAGCTTTATAACAATAATATGATTGATATAAGATTGCAGAGAGTATGAATATCTTAATCAAGACCAAAATAAACTAGAGAATGCATAGACAACGACGGAATCAAATGACAAATTAAGGAACTCGACTCGACTTAATACTTCTGTCAATAATATATAAATATTTAACACGATACAAAATAAAGATATATAGAAAATACAACATAAAACATTACGCAAAATTCTTGTTCAAATGTAAGATTAATACTATTTTCTAAGTGAAAATAGTATTAATCATACATTTTCAGTAAAAACATTTGTATGAGCCTACGAGGCAATACTTTCTCTAAACTTTGTATTAAACGAAACAAAGGCTGGACACTTTATTTTATGATATTGAACATGGAAAACTTGGCTTCAAAATTAGAAAACTTTTATTAGTTTCCTAATACTTCTTCTCCTTCTTTCGTGTCGATCTAACTCAGATCTTGTCCGACCAATATTAACAATGTCAACAAAGATTAACTTTTTTTTGTCACAAGAATTTTCTTGCCATATATGGCTTTATTTTGACTCCCTTTGGTTGGAAATAGATATAGAAAAAAATTGGCACACATAGTTTTTTTGTGACAGCAACTTTAGTTTTCAAGAAAGATATTGATACTTACAATTATGCTTGAAAACACATTTTTTAAACCATATGTTACGATTGTTCGTAGTATAGTTTTAGGCTGGTCTACCAGGACTCCATTTTCGCTGTTTTTTCATGATGGATATGACCTGCTGGAACCTTGACAACTGACCTGAAAACTGTTAGAGTGAACGACACGCCTCCTTTGCATGGTAAGAAACAACAGCGATTGGCTTATGCATGATAAACTCATAGTTGATCACTATTTTTCAGGAAAACTTGTTGCAATTCGAACTTGCGTAGTGGAAAATTCGGTAAAAATGAAGTGGCTGTCACAAAAAATCTGTACGTGATAGAAACAAAGTATATAATTTAGCCACCTGGAGCTCTGTCGTTGGCCTCGTATAAGTCTTGGAAGGTGCAGGAAGTTGTGCATGCTGGGCAGGAAAGGAGATGACGCATATCCTGTGAAGGGCCTCCACACTGGCACTGTATTTTATATTACTATTAATATCTTCTATATATTTCCAATCTTATATTATAAGGATTGAACAACCGCACTCATTTGTATAAATTATAGTATTTGTAATAGTTTGATAACAGCTCTCAGATATGATGCATATCTAACTCCTAGGCAAAGTCATTGGCAGATTTATCGACATCAGCACCAATTGCCTAAAAATTTACTGAGAATTTAAGGGAATATGCTGGAGAGGAAGATGGAAGGCAAAGAAAACATGGAACGAATGTGTTACGAGTGATGTAACAGAAAAGGGAGTCGGTGACAGCGTGACGGCTGTTAGGATATGATAATTATGAAAGAAGAAAAACAAACGTGTTGCGCCGACCCAAAGTAACAAGGGACAAGGACAGGAAGATGATGATGATCTATAATAAACGTTCTGGATCCATCTAAATATCTTACAACTCATGGGCTTCATCCCTCCTCTTCACATGACCATACCTTCCAATAGATATACTACTCAAATAATAGTAAAACAAGCTTATTAAACACGACTGTCCATTGTCACTTTCAAAACTACAATTACAACATAAAACCGTTGCCAGTTGAAAATTGAAATGGGGAACAACAAAAGGATTGATGACCGCGCAGTATCAAGGACACAGCAATTTGCATCGATCTATCGATAGAAATAAACGGCTATCGTGACTAAAGCAATTATAGAGGGGATAAGTAATAAACTCCAATAGAAAAGATTGATTGGGAATGAAAAAGAATGTTATTGTCGTGTAGACGTTCCCATGGAAAAATGATCACCATTAGCAGATAGCGTCATTTCAGAAAACTGAAATAAAATGCAATGTTAGGGTCAAGAGGATTTAATTGCAATTGAATTAGTTTAGCTTGCAATTGAAATTGTCAATATGCTACACATAAGAACGAACGTTCTTGTAGAAGTGCAATTATTTGACACAGACGATATTTCCCGATCCTGAAAACTATTTATTTATTCATTTAGGAATAACTAAGCGTTACACATTAGGTCTTATTAACTTACTAATATATATAAGTACAGCATACAAATGTGCAACTCACACCTTTATTTACAGAATTCATCTTGGCTTCTTAAAGCAAATAATCAATTATTATCCTTTAAATTCAATTTTCTTTATAAGCCTTCTATAGTCTCAATGAGGTAGTTGCGAAATCTGATGATGAGCATTGCAAATATGTCCAACTCAGTAAAAACTATGATTATAACTTGGGTTTATAATAGGTAAACATGCACTCTCATTGCTTATCATCAGTATGATCATATATTTGACAAACACACGCCTATCAAAGCAGCATTAAATAAAAAAATAACATTAAGCTGTTCAATCTGTTGACTTTTCCGCTAATAATATCATACTAAAACCGTCTATATGTCCGTCTGGTGCATGGTGATTATAGCATTACCACCCGGGACCATCCGTTGCAGCGCAACTGCGGGGGGTAATACCGTAGATCGATGCTTTCAACATAATTACGAAATCACCGACCAGTAATTTTAGACCAATTAGTTTTCTTTTTAAGAAGTAACCGGGAAGTAGGTCTAAAGAAATGCTACTACATTTACTGCAGGATTATTCGAAAGAGCCGCGAGTAATTGAAGAAACACGGGTGGGTTTTAGTCAGTAAAATTCTAAGTCTGACACTCACTCAAGCTCCACTCAGAGCAGGATGAGTTATTTGAGGCTTTCCCATCTAAAAACAATAACAACAACAATAATAATACTCGTACTAATGGTTACTTTGCAATCAGTGCAAAGTTGTTTAAGTTATAAGCATAAAAGTTGATGTCAAGTTTAAATGAGAAATATTGTTATAATATGAATATTGTGGTTACTAGAGGCGCTAATACTTTACACGTTCTAGTGAATGAAGCAAACAATGATGATCTTTAAAAGAGAGTTTGACCTCTGAGTTACTTTCGGTGTTTCTTCTCAGGGTACTCAACTAGGAAACACTGGCTTCATCTAGTTTAAATTTACGAAAAAATTAACGTGTAAGTGTTTTTTTTTTTTTTTAAACCTATTTGCAAAATAAACATTATGCCTATGCCTATGATGCCTATTTTGAGGTTATGATACAGAGAAATAATACCAAATGCAGTAAGACTGTACGAGGTGATTGTAATACCTACCTCGCTTTACTAGACAGACAATATCAACCAGATAATATTTTGTCTCACCCTATTCCCCTTAGAATAGCCTTTTTACATAATAAGAATATTGATTAAATTAATCCATGAGGCCATGAGCTAGGTTTTTACATAAGTGAGTAATACTTTTTTAATTATTATTATCAAGACATTGCCCCACAATAAAAGTTATATTACTCCTCAATCGCGGATGCGTTCACAAACTTTTAAACTCACATACACAAGAAACCCAGAGCCGGAACCACTATCAGTAAGTCACACAAATATTTGTTCCATGCAGGAATAAAACCCCGACACGCAGCACGGTCAAACCCTTAACCAGTGTGCCAACGGTGCCGTCCAATTATTTAATTAGTATTTATATTAGATATAGGCCCGTGCTTCACCACTATCTCACCTGCCCCCCTAGCCAAGTTACAACCGTTTCGTTTCGATTCTGTTTTCGTTGATCGCCTCGAGTCAGCCACACCTCCTATTCCTGATGACGTCAGAACAAAGGTATCGGAGGCGTGGCCGACGGAAACGAAACGGTTGTAACTTGGCTAGGGGGGCAGATGACAAGCAGTAATGTGGTCGACGATGGAGCACGCTTGTATAGAAGTAACCTATTCACCCAAAACACAAAATCTTCTTTGGTAAAGATAAATTGAAGAAAATGAACGTCGTCAAACAAAATTTGGAACACACATCATCGTCATCATCATCGCTCTAGCCTTTTTCCCAGTTAGCTCGGGGTTGGCTTCCAGTCTAACCGGATGCGACTGAATACACGTGTTTTACATGGAGCGACTGCCTATCAGTCCTTCACAACCCTGTTACTGGACAACACGATACTCCTTGGATAGACTGATGTCAGATATTCTGAAACACACATCAATGTCCTTATAAATTGAAATACAAGAACTACATAAAACGAAAACTCTAATTAAACACACGAGTAAACATCACGACTACAATATTTGTGGTGATCGTGACACTAGGGTCTATAACGAGGGCCTAGGTCACGAGGGTCTATAGACTATAAGACAGCACATTTTATCTGTGCCTAGGTCAAACTCTCTAGTCCAGGGCACTTAACTAATCATTCTAAACTTTACACTCTGATTAGCGCAGACAAAAGACTGTTAGATCACTTGATGGGAGTGCTGAATGCAAATTGTAGGATAGGAACACTAGTAATTTTTCTAATCGTAAATATCTTAATGGTTAGGTATAAAACTTAGTGTTCTTTGTTGGAGATATTAATGTGTAACATGAGAAAACATTTTTAATTATTTATTGTACACAATACATGTAAAAAGGCTCAACAATGACTTTTCTGCGGGCAAACCTTTGAGTGACAGAGAAAGATCACATTCAAGGGTTATGATCCATTGTACATAGTAAGCCTACATAAATAAGTCTTGTACATATATAAAAAAAAAAATATAACATTGTCTTCGAGGAAAGGCGGACATTAGCCCGATACACAATCACTAGCTTTTGTCAGCGGCTTCACCCGCATGAAAGTATAAAATATATGTCACTCAGTGATATAAGTAGAATTCTACTGTTAAAAAAAAATCGATCTTGTAGTTTTTTCATTACAAACAGAACATAAATCTTTCCTCTTTACAATATTCGTATAGAAGTATAATAACTTTCTAACGATATAAATAGATTTTTAATGAAAACCATAGTTAGAGGGCCTTTATATATTGGTCACATAAGAATTTATTGCTACTATTGTTTCTTCATTCGTTTCAAAATAATGAATGAATCATCTGCAAATGTCATGTCTAATCACCACTATTGTTAACAGTTTTTATATTACTGCATACTATGTTTACTTTTAAGTTAACATTGAGTTGAAAATAGTACAACGCTGTTAAAGAATTTTCTGCAAACAACCTTTTGCTAAAACTGAAAATTCGAAAACATGTGTCATCTACCAACTCGCACTGGGCTCGCATGGTTGATAACGATCCATTCTCTTTCATAGAGAAGCTAAGTCCCAGCAGTGGAAATATTGTAAGGCTGATTTTGCTTAACATTTCGTACCTCTTATATTTACAAATTCAAGTTTCGCAGCTAGCTTGTTGATTTCACTTTTCATTTTTGATATTTTATGTAGATTACACAATTCTTTACTGATAATTTGAACATCAACTCTTGTTTTGCGGTTTTTGTTTAGGAATCCCTTTTTCTTCAACGTCATTTACAATAACAGATAGATTATTAAAAGCAGGAGTTAATTCAGAGATTAATCTAAGTAACTGACGTTTTGAAACGTCAAACATTAATGGCTTTGAAAACGTTATTACAACTATGAAATTGATCAATCTACTGTCTACATCGGCTCTGTAATTTCTTTGTGAGAACAATATATATTATCAGAGCAACATTAAAAGTGAACGGATTTCTCAAGTTCCAGTTTATTTCGCGCACAATGCTGGTCCCACTTGTTCGCACTGATTCGCAATTAATAAACAGCATGACCCACTATCGAAGTTTCAAAGTGTCCAATCATTCTCGTATTAATTAATTTCAAATCTTCGGTAAGCTTGTACGGTATAAGTGTTTCGGCGTGATGAATATGCGTGCCAGTTCGGTAATAAACTTATTAATGTCGCTTTCTTCTTCACGGCTTCAATGTCACAATCGGTATTGTTAAGTTCCCGCTTGTACAGTCGAGTGCGACTCAATAATCAACGCGTACCGCCTTGCCTAGCCTTTTACGGAAGTCCACACGATATGTCATTGAATTAATCACATTTTTATATCCTCACGTGTCTCAACCTTCGCTCTTGAACCGGTGTGGTGTAAAACGAATAAATCTTCTAAATATCTCCACTAAATCTAAGTTGCGGAAACAAGGCTAACAACTAACAACTGAATGATATCTGTCAACTATAAATCCTAACACTAAAACAAGTGAACCGAATGACTTACCATAAATCAAGCTCTGGACAGGGGGAAAGCACTGCGTATCAATACTCCGGTAGTCACATGAACTCGATAACAAAACCACTTTTTGTATCGCGTTCAGTGAAACGTATCGTAAGTCTTGAACCAAACAAAATTAGCACTTTCCACAAAACACATCCATTCCACAGCACTGATAAAGCACAATCTGCCGACTTCTGCCGACTCGCAACACACAGAGCTTGCACACGTTTCTTCACAGTTATCTGTTAAGACGGTAGCGTAACAGAGTGAAGCAATCGCACTGCCAATCGCAATGCGAAATTTAGGCGGTCGCAAAATTGTTCGCCTAAAAACGACAGTTAAACCGACTTTACCGGTCGGAAACGTTCCAAATTCGTATCGGAAAGTCGGTTTACGTTTACAACAGCGAGAATTAGATTACACACGAGTGAGCTGCGCGGGCAGCGCGAGCAAACTGAGGCGCCGCCGTGCGCAACCACGCGACGCATCTAACCGAACCGAATGGACTTCAAACTTTTACCCGACTGAATCGAAACCGCACGCCACACAATACAACAACCTCAACTCCTTGACAGTTTTAAAATCGGAAGGCTTGCTAAGTTGCAAATAAACTTGCAAGTTACATACATGGGCAAGTTAACCGGACAAGGCTCTCAAGATATGACATTCGTTAACGCACGCAACGATTACGCAGCAAACATTTAATCGAGCTGATATGATCCATCAATGTGAGCTCTTGACGTAGATACCCAAAGATAACCAAATTAATGGATACCGATTTCGGGTTCGATAATAATAGTTTCGATTCAAATGATAATAACGTCGAACGGAAATGAAATAAAAATGCGATTGCATTGTATTTTTAACGGTATGAAACATAAATTAAGAAAATCAACCTGAATTCTTTTGAACCAAATGCGGATACAGTAACTGTTCAAATAACAGAGAACGTTGCATTCCCAAAGAGAAGCACGGAATTTGATCTTAAGATCTTGATTTAAGGCAATGTTTATATAAATTAAGGCAAACAGAAGTTTGTGGACGAAGTTGGAATGAAAGTTTATCTATTTAGAGATGAATTTAATTCAAAGCATGCAGACAAAAAGTAAAAATTTATACAAAGCTGAAAATAAAGAAACTTCTACATGGATAGGTTGTTTTTTTTATTAAGTATGTAAAACTGTAGAACTTGAATTCAAGTTCTACAGTTACACAACTCGAACTCGAACTCTACAGTACAGACGAAAAGATAAGCTATGACGATGATTATTATCGAAACTGATGACCAATATACATATACAACGAAAGGTAAAAAGCAAGAGATTACTTTAAAAATATAAAAATGGAAAATCGATCAGTACCTACTTTATATTAGCGAATGCATTCAATGCTTTGATTGCATCACGTGCCCTGTTACCTGTACGCGTATGGATTTAATGACAGCATCAGCGGACGACATTGCCGTGGCCGAATACTGGGCCAGGCAGACACGCTAAGAAGAAGTACAATGGTTGTTGTTGGTACTTGCAAAAGATAAAGATATTAGTATATCTTTATTATCTACAATTATAAGTATAATAGGCATGAAGATTGAAAGAACCTATAAAGATTTTTTTTTCCATATTCACCAAGAAAAATGATTTATAAAACAAAACTAAAAAAAAACAGTAATTGCTAGTAATCGTAATCGAAAGCAGTAAAGTGTATCCGTTGCAAGTTCTTCGGAAAAATTTGCATGTTCTACTGTTTAATGATCACAAAATATCTGTGGTATAATCAACGGAGTTTAGAGTATAAATAAACCTGATCGTAACAGGTTCTTAATTAGTGTCGAAATTTGTGGTCCTAAAAGGCTAAAAGCTGAATTTAGAACGAGGCAAGCAGGAGATACAATTTGGAACAATTTAGAAGAACAAGAGGTCACAGGAGTATAAGACTTTACAGATTAGATGCGGTGTTTTTTTTTATTTGGATCAGTGCCCTGGATTGGGGTAAATACTGAATAATTGATAAACTATTCTCTTGCACAATTTAGAATCAATGTTTAGAAGAGCCTGACATGAAATTAAGTTTAGTCCGAGGAGTTCTAAGAAAATAGCAAAACGAAAATATCGTTTTATGTTAATATAAATGTAGAAAGTCTAAAAACGCTTCAGGGTAGCTCATTGAAAACCAGAAATTGTATAACAAAATTGCCTTCAATTTAAATAATGATGAGTTATTTCAATTTTCCGCTAATGTTCCTCCCTTGAGCCAAGATCCTACACTTGCATGTCGCAGAGGTAACAACTACCTAACAACTCTAATTAAAGTGTATGCAGATCAGGCCCGCGGGTGCTCCAACTGGATTCTTGGCTCATAACCATGGGAATCGTGGTTGAGATAGGTGCGACTAGTTTCTAGGGACTTGCTAAAGCCCTATTATCAGTTAGTCGTAAAGTTACGATAAAGTTTTGAGATGCAAATATAAGACCTAACAGAAATTGAACATTATTAATGCGAAAATGTATTGTCACTGTGTACCCATTTTCAAAAACGATGATAAATATTTCTAAACTAAAGTTTGAAGCTAAGATCATAAAAAAATAACCATCAATGATGGAGAGCATTGCCGTGGCACCAACAAGGTGATAAGTGACAAAATATGAAAAAAACAATACACAACTGCTAAATAGAAGGTGATAATGTGTCATATAGTTGCCTCACAGTGTCGTCGACCCGTATGTATTTCTCTTTAGTCTATTCTTCAGTGACAACAAATTACGGCTTGTTACTTGTTACATAGCCATTTTGTAATCAGTGTCCTCTACAGTTTGCATGGCGGAATTAATTCTAGTATTTAGCTTAGAGGCTAATAGATAGGAGACTTACTACTATCCTATGCGTCTTTAAACAGTTTTATCTGTGTGTTGTAAGAGTGTCCATGGAGTTTCTTGCATATTTATCACGATAAAGATCTACGCTTTGGATAGTGCAAGCGCAACTACTCGAAGTTTCGATAATTCAATTAAATAATATTCCTAACTGTTTGATTGTTGAAAATCCAAAAGCCGCGGTTAAATTTAATTGAAATAATTTAGAGTTTCGAGTTTTTGACACCGTTTTTACACGTATTAGAATTATTTAAATAAGACTACATAAATTATTTTAATCATAAATCTAAACAAGGTAAATTCGACACGGAAATCCAAACACGTGTGAACGATAAAAGAAAAAAAACATACAAGGAATCGAAGCGGAACGATAACACGATGGTGTATTGGAAAAAGATACCATTTCAATATTTTTGGTTTTTTGAAAGATGCTATCCGTTTTCTAAGAAGTTTGTTTGAAAAGGTTAACACACCTTTATATGGCATGTAAATAATAGCAGATGAACTTGACACTTTAGTTAATACTAATACATAACTAAAACTAAACATGACTATCGATAATGCAAATAAAGGTAAAGTATTTTACCTACTAACATCAGGTTTCATATAATGTACTCATACACATTATATTTAATCTGATGACAACATTAGAAGTAATCTTGTTATTAATAGAATAAACAAAAACGATATTGAACTACAGATAAAATCAATGATGTATTTTACAATAAAGTCAAGGGTGTTACTAAAAGCAATATTCGCTATCCACACGTTATCATGTAATCAGGCCCTCAGTTTAATTCAGTTGGATGCACTGACAGACATGAGAATATCTCTAATTACAAATGCGGACCACGTTAATACGTTAACCATACGATGTTTAAGATTACCATCAATGTCTATTGCTGCCTCTCAGTTTGCTCGACTCTATCTTATATTTAAGACAATAAAATAATTTCTGATTTAATTTGAATATCATAAACTTATTACATTATTTTTTCTTCCTTAGAAGCTTCCATGATGATAATTTCAGTTGCAACTGACTTTGTAAACCAATGTTAAAATAAAGCTAAGTATCTAATACAAAATGATTTCTACATAACGTGTAAATATCATTACACAATCACAGGCCTATTGATATTTCTTCACCAATAGAACTTCAAAGGTTCTCCAAAAACAAAGACTAATTGGTAAGCAGGGGGCGATAATAATCAGTTAATTAACACCAAGTTTACTCCATCGCTAGTTGTGTGAACATTGCTCAAAGCACGGAGTCCGCTGCGCCCGCGCACCTAGGGGTCAAGGTTATGTGGTAGGTGGCCAGGCTGCTATTATTTTCAAGCTATATTACAAGTTAGAACAAAAAGCAAGGAGATTATAATATGGACGGATGCAAAATAAAAATGGTTATCAGCAATTTTACGATTTTCTGCCAATACCTAATCTGCTACCTGACTTATTGAAAAAAGATTTGGCATGTTGTGGAATATGATATGTATAATATCATATTCCACAACATGCCAAATCTTTTTTCACATGTTAAAAGTTTTTATCAATATTATTATATTTTTAGTAACTAATAGCAATAATCACAAAATTGCAAATAACTTATTCACTTTAAACTCGGCGATATTAAAAAAGTAATTTAATATTTTATTAGGCACATAGACGAAATAAATAAAAACAGTGAAAAAAATGCTAATTTTATCAAGGTTACTAAACTTTCAATCATAAAACATACACTCACGTGTGAAGTGTGATGATAAATATTTAAGATTCAAGAGCATCAAACCTGTTAATTGGACTGAATTAATTCAAATATTGATTTGAAAGAGAATAAATATTTGAGGAACTGGTTCGATTTCATTCTCGGTATAAATCTCACGCATTTTCAGGTTTTTTATTAGAATTTTTTGCGCGGGGCTTTCCTTTATATGTTTATAAAGTTGATTTTACTTTCATCGCTCCTTACTAACAAGCAGAAATAAACATATTATAGACGCACTAATAGAAAAACTGAAGCAAATAAAATAGTTTTCAGATTGAAGATAAAAACAATTAAGGCGCCAAAAATCTTCGCGATGTCAACAATTTATTAATCAGAATAATCTATTCGGAAACCAACGTAACATAACAATACGTAATCGACAAAAAAGTGGGTAACATCGACATAACTGATACAAGTTCAAACGGATCGCATGCAGCATTACAAGACGTTACGTCAAACAATGCAGCAAGAACAGAGTCGTGATCGAAAACACCGTTAAATTCACATGAGATATGCTTCCTGAATGTTACCGTTGCTGGTATGAAAATTTAAAATAGTTTACTAAGATTTCAAGAGATTATAGCACAATGGAACTTGTATATTTCCGCTGTTGAGCAGTAGCAAAAATCTAAATACATACATTATCATGTATATCTTTGACAAAAACCCCGTGACGTGGATGATAAACATCATCATCTTCCTGCCCTTGTCCCGTGTTATTTGGGGTCAGCGCAACACGTTTTTTTCTGACGTGGATTATAGACATGGCAATTTATTTATTCTATTAATAATAATTTGTTAATTTAAATGGTAAAACCACCTAATACTACACCATTCAAATCAAACAACACATCACTCACAACTGCACATTCTAAGTATCGTTTACCGATTGCCCTTCCCTGAGAAAGCCCTCACTATATCATTACCACGCCGGCAGCTGATCGGATTGACTGGCTCTAAATAATAGCATTAACTCGTCACATTCGCGCCTACTTCACCTGGATCCTTATGGCCTATTCGGCGGGTAACTGCATCAATTGAAAGAATAGTTTAAATTGCTTTAGAATTGCATCCTACGTTTGTATATATAGTTTTTATATCTTCAAAAACTCCATATTCACTAAATCACTCAGCATGTGTCTAGTCTATCTGTTCTTATTATTATATTAAGGAATTTAGTTAATGGTTTTTTACATGCCTAACATTTTGAAGATTGATCCCTGCGAATGTAAAATAAAAAAGTCTGCAATCTCAACTCGAGAGCAAATTGTTATTGAATTATCTGAAAGCCTTGATTAAAATCATTGTTTCATCTTGCATTGAAAGTAACTGAACAATGAATTGATTTTAATATTCTATTGTTTGTTCCATTACCCGTGACGGTGGTCTTGATTTATTATATACTAATAATAAAGTAGATTAAACAGCTTTCTTTAATATGTTACACTTATAACAATATAGCGCTACTTATTGTCAATTTTCGAACTGGGGCACGCAAATTGGGCTTTTCGTTGTCTCATCAACTTTCATTGGCGGTTCATTCGGTCTTTCCTTTTCTTAAGAAATCATTACTTCCCTGTTATTAATTGCTCTTTCTAGTTTTTTGCTAATGATTAAAATTACAAGTTCTGTTTCAGACATTCACACGATCGTCCCAATTTGAAAGTTAAAAGTTTCACTAGTCTTGCCGGAATGAGTTTATCTAGATACAATTCAAATTCCCAACAATTACCTAAAGTTTAGCGCGATTTTTGTATGAGTTCTTCAGTTACGGGTCAATTACGATGATCTTTATCGTAATGAAATATCTTCCTCTGTTAGACTTTCTCGTTAACTGCTTACCTGTAATGGCCTTATGATGCAATATTCAATAAACTAACAGGTTTTAACAAAATTGTTTTCTTAACTGCTTCAGTGGTTGCCTTTTGCAGTTCTTTTGTATTAGCTTTTTATTTTTTATTTATTTTTTTAAGTCACATCGGCGACACCCAATACAATTGCTTTTTATGTCGATTATAATCATTTTCACATTTTCCTTAGAAATATTCTCTTCTACTTCCTTATCGAGTCGCACTAAAGAAAATGTGCCCATATTTTACTTTCCCAATGGCCATATTTCTTTTTGTTTGGCATATGACCTTACAACATGCCATAAAATATCAAATTCTTCCCTAATTACATGTCTGACATTTGATGTTACTGTATCATCTGCAAAATAAACAGCTTCTGTGGCAGGTGTTATTATCATGTAAGGAGATAATGACAGTCCAGGTGCATCTATTCTTAGGTCTTAATGCCAACAGACATATGGTGCGTATGAGTTTTTATGCCCTAATTTTGCAGAATCAATTTTAGGGCTTCGAGTAAAATTATTAAAGGTGGCATTAGGAATTAAATATTCAAGTATGATGTCAGTTTTTCGGTATTTTAGAGATTAGTTTTAGTTTTTAACAAAGAGCACAAAAAAATTACCTAACAGACGTCAAATTTGATGAACCACCCGCAAAAACTTAAAATTTATGGACTGAATAAACTTATACACATGCAAAAATATCAATTTTTGCATGTGTATAAGTTTATTATAATCGTAAAAAGGATTACGTTAGATTAATGTTAATTGAATATTTAAATATTCATAAATTCACTCTTATCGTTACGGCACGACATAGCTATTTATGAAAAGACCGGTTAAAAACAAAGAGTTAAATTCCGTATATTAAAAGGATGTTTTGCGTAAAATGTCTATGTATTGTAAGATCGACTTGTGGGCAAGACCGCAAAGCGGCAAGGTTATCCACTTGTTCTGCGTTCGCGCAGGCCTAGGTTTTTTTACTGACATTGCCATCTGTCCTGTTCTATTACTAAGCGATACTAAAGTAAATTATAGATGGAATGCTACTGTTGGTTTTATAAGGCAACCATTTTTTATTGACGCAAACAAGTTTCAAGTGACACTATTTTTGAAATAAGACCCAAATAATGCAATTTTAGAAGAACAATACGAAAACAAATACAGTACCCAAACAAAGATATAAAAATTAGGAAATATGTACGTTTGTAACATTATCTCCTGTCCCCATTTTGACAGATCAAACACACAGGCTAACATTTCTATCTCGTATTAGTTGCACAATGGTAAAGTGTCGCAAACCGAGACGAATCTTGGCCATTGTTTGATGACATTATGGGGACCATAGACATTCACCTGTCAACAACTAGAGAGCTATATTTGCCGCGAAAATGTCACAAATACACCTCATCACATACATTTCACTTATTGTTGTCGTTTAAACACAATACTGCGAACCTATATTGAATTTAATTGAAATTGACTTTCCAATATGAGTGTGTTACTACTTAATTTGAATATGTGTGGAAAATCGCATGACTTTCATAAGGCCTTTCGGGCCTACATCTCGTTTAATAGTTTTAGAACATCAGTGCCAGTTTTATTAACTTTTTGTGTTAGAGAAACCAAATTACTTTTTTAATAAACTTTTAAGAGAAAACGATCTGGTGAGGGTTTTCGGAAATCTGCTGGATTGCAAGAAGTACAAGATCGACTGTTATGGCGACTCTTGAGGGAGGATTGAAATGATGAAGAAAAATCCATAAAACCACATTTCATTACAAACACAATTCTCTAGTCCTACGCGAACAATCAGTATGAAGTAATTTTCACTAACTAACAAACTATACCATAAATATAAAACCTACGACGAAAATACTCGTAACTATAGAAGAAGCCAATAGATTAGCTCCAAGTTTCAATGATCAAACTAGTTATGTTAATTTGTATACTACACAATCTATTGGGGACATGTCGCTAAGTATGACTTGAATGGTCGATATGGTAACATAGGCTGCATTACATGACATAAGTGTCAAGTATGGTATTGATAAATCATGGTGACATTATTATGAAATGGTTTTGAAGGGTATGACAACTTGACATGGTGACATTTAATATCATCGCAAGCACATTTATAATTAATTAGTTGGAAAGCAAGCATGATATAAAGAAAATAGGAATTGGAACTTACTGAACTTTAAACACAAAATTTCATAACAATGTAACTAAACCAACGGTATTTAAGTTTATGAAAGAAAGAATGAAATTCGATGCCGAGACGAGCTACGTCCGTTTCAAATCAAACTTTTAATAAATCAAGATCGCAAAAACGAAAGTCGCAACAACGATACAAAGAATCAAATAGATAATGACAAATTGTTAGGTACTTTTAAACCCACATACATAACACATAGTTACGTAGTAAATAATGTGGTCTTAAATCTTTTATCGCCTAATCGTAAGACATAAATCTGTCTTAATCTAGTCCTTTGTTGAATCGAGAGTTTCGAGTCAATATTTGAAAGCTAGTTTGACTTTCCTGTTGCTGGTGAGGTAACACAAAGGATCGACATTACAGCCTCTATAGAAGCCACACAATTACCTGTCTTGGTTGAGGCCACTATATCCCTTGACATGCATTTGCACACAGCCCATAATACTTATTTATTATGCTACTGTATGGAAACGTGCACCAAAGGTTTGTCCGCTAGAAGCAAGCAAAATAACTTCGACTAACAAGAAAATAATGAAATAGAGAGGCAATGGAAAGACATTACTCGTAAATAGACCATCACTAAAGGTTGTGACAGTTAATCTTACCGCAGTTATAACGGCGAAGTTAAAACAGTAAAACATTCCTATAGAGAAAGGTTTCGATAAGGACCAAATGGTCCTTCTAACATCAATTACCCATATGACTCTAACTGTGACTAAGGAAAACACTATTGCACTTGATAAAGACTCGAATACAGAACAATAGCTCGTATCAGTAGCTATCGTCTCATGACCTCGGGCTAACATTAAGCTAGCTTTCCCGAGAACTTGAGAATTATCTAAAATCGAAGAAGATTAATGGTCAATGCGCAGTGGAGCGTACAGCGAACGCCTTGTGCCTACCGAGATCTTGTCTCGAGCCTGTCTGAATATATCGATTATGACTGTACCACTTTACGTTAAAGAGAGATTTGTAGCAGTTGATATGTCCGCTTTGTACTACCCATCTTTATCTGCTTTAGAAATCTGCAGGAAATTTCAAATAAGGTAACGTGGCATCAATTCTAACATTAAACGGGTCATCTATAGAAAGCCATCGAACTAAAAACACGGATCTAAATCACACGAGATAGTCTATTTAAGTGATCAAGGATTAAAATAATGCCATATAAAATAATTATGGAAGTGTTACATAAATGGTAGCCTCTGATATGGATTTTACCGTTTAATAAGTCAGTTATCTAATCTGAATTGTTTTGAAAGTCATGTTCGATAAAATGTATTGGTAACATGATGCAATCGATAATAATTTTGTAAGTCCTAACGACAGACGAAACCAAAACTAGGAGACATTATAAATATCAAGTGATAAAACCAAATACATCTTGAATTCTCTTCTTAATTACTTAATAGTAAAATTTAAAGGAGTTACCTAATAAATACCTGCTTATATGTATATTTTTTTAACTTAAAGATAATTCAAAAGCCATTGAAGCTTCAACACCAACACTCAACAAACGATTTTTTATGAGTGATACTAAAAGAAATGCCGTTTAGTATTCATAACCAAAATTCTGTTTGTCGTAAATCAATCTCTTTCGTCGCCATAATATATTTTAGTTCCATACCTGTTTATCTTTCATCTTTAGGACATACTATAAGCGAATGAGTCCATAACACGTAAAACTAGTCGCAACAATCAGGAATTTAGAAATGATATCATCAGATACCAAGTCTAAGCTATAGAATCCAAAGTAGCATTTATCACCAACAATATACCACAAATACCAAGACTTTTATAAGCATTCGCTTATTTAGTAATATCCCATAAACTTTACGATCGAAAGTCGTGAAATTAACAAGAGCCGGACATTAATTGCAATCCTTTTACTCCTTTCATAAAAACTATGACATAAAGCACGTAATTCTACTAAAACTTAATAAGGTTAACGTGTTAAAATGATGGTTATACTTGCAGGAAGTAATAAACATAGTGTTTATTAAAACCTCTAATCAAAACGTACCATAAAAGAAAGTAATACAGAAATAGAATCAATTCAAGAATGCGGAAGATATAAAACAGACTACCGAATAGGCTCCTGCTGTAACACCAGTTAACACATCGCAGACCATGTGCCAAGCCATGGCGCCTATAAATCCAACTTGTACATTTCTCTAACACGTTCTAACATAAATCTTTTCGAGCTTTTTGAAGAAATCCATCCAAAATGTGCATAATTTTGTAAAAGACGAAACAGGAAACCTGCTTCCGCGACTATACGACCAAATATCTAATTCTGGAGACATACAAAATTGTGTTACATAATCCAGCTACCACATTAAAATAAATCTGCTCCCAGAGATATTAGTTTATTCAATAAATAAACACGGAACGTTTTGCTGCATCGTAACAAATGTATCCGATAAACTGTTTCCCTGATGAAACACGATCTCATACGTCCATCCAAATTTCCTTCTGAGTTGATTGACGTTAACATTCTCTGTAATAAATAGCGTACCATCTCCTGATGGGGTCAAACTATGAAATTCGATTAACCTATTCATGATGAAACAAACATTCCTTTATTAGTTCAGATAATTTATGAATGTTATTGCTTTAATGTGATTTAATGTTGCAAAAGCAATCACACTGGACATGTCGAACGTATTAATCATAATAACATTAACTTATATAATGTCGTTGAAGACAAATGTTTGTTTAAATATTACCAAAGATGTAGACCGAATAAATTAAAGTGGCTTCCAAAGCAACGATGTCAGAATTAACCATTAAGAAGTTCTTGTAGTTTAATCAATTACTAGTGACCAGTGAGAGACATATGAATAGTAACTGTCCATATCATTTAAAATAGTCTCTCAGGGCAATTAATCATGGGTTGCACACTTTTTGGTGACGAAACGCACACAGAATTTATCATCGCCAATTAGTAAAAACTTCCGCGTCTAAAAAAGATTTCAGCCTGTCAAATTAAAAACGAAAATAAAAAAGAACGCACACATCCCGTTTCCTTGATATTAACAAAGAAAACAAAGTTGAAAACGGCGTTAACTTTTTTGTGGCCAAATACAGACTGAATATTTACTTTGATAACATCGTACTCATTTAAATTCTTTAGCCATTTTAATGAATCATAGTGATTCATTTGACGCTAGCTTAGTTTTTTCTTTTTAAAATGAGTTCAACACTAGATAAAAAATAACAAAATTATTTTCAGAATAAAATTACAAAAGCAAATTTTTGTTAAGTTTAATTTAATTCAAATAGCTAAATTACGTACGAAATAAATACTACTAAACAACAAGCATTGATGCTACTTAGAAATTAATTATATTCATCTCTAATTATTTGAGTTAGGCCTCTGATACCTTACCTATACATCACTTGAATAATAATCATAGATTTATTACAACTGTTGATTTAAAAATAGTATTGAAAGAACATATTAAAGAAGAAGATATACTTCGTAAACTGTAAGTACTGTTGCAAATGCAACAAGTTCGCCAGATGCATACTAACACTGAAGCCACAACAAATACCTAGCATTACCGAGACTGCAGAGAGCAGCTAACTTTGACATTCCGATCCCGAAATAACGACACACTTACAAATGGATAGCGGTAATGACCCGCCAAGTTACTTCTTGAGCTTTGACTTATGTTCACAAGAAACAGACATTATGCAGGAATTTATGGAGTATTAAAATTTACAAGTGTAAAGAATTTTGGTACAATCACTCACGCGAGAAAAAGTTGCATCGCAATGATTCATTGGACGTAAAGATACCATTTCTTTGGGTGGACCATAGATGCAAACAAAAATATTAAATTTGTCTGTCAGCTGCACACTGGTATTTGTTTTCTAATATCACTACTGCTCCAAATAAGATCCATTGCCACGATTTCTCTATATAATTTACAACCGTATAAACATAAATCGTTTGTTAGAATATAAATGTCCGTACTAAAATCGTGTCTAAGTTGAACACTTATAAATTTTGCATTAATGTTCCCAAAACGTCAACGACCTCCATTAGTATAATTGGCATTATAAATTCTTCATTGCGATAATATTCGTGATAGGAATAAAGAGATGGCGGATGCGTCTCGCGCGGATTAACCAATCCGTTGCTAAACTAATGAAAACTACTATTAGAATGAGGTCTAATAACTTCCTCGGGACTTCCTCAATAAGAAACAATATTAAGAGTATCAGGAAGAGTAAGAATTAAGATATTAAATTATGGCACGCTCGCTCCCTTCTCTCCGTATAATATAATCATGGTTTACTTTTCATAGTTAACTTAGAAGGAAATGAACCATTACACAATAATATGGCTGAAATTAATACCAAAGCCACATCTTGTGACAAAAGTTACGTGAGAGAAAATGTTTTGCAAGTCGTGGGTGATACTAAGCTATTCATTTTATTAACAGAGCATGGAGCGAAACGTTACTGAATGAATCGAAATAAACATGTCTTTTGGTACAAATCTAAGTTTCAAAGGAAGTCCAATATTAGCTGAACTCTGCTCTTAGTAAAAATGAAAGCTTTAGATAAGACCACTAAGATCGCGCAATAAGCTAAGTAGTTGACATCACTTAAAACTACACACAGGTCATCGATGCTCACTCAATTTACATAAACGAATGCAATCAAACATTACAACATGTGACAGTAATTACTTTCTATGATCATGTGGCCATTTTCTTTTTTGACAGTTACGTTTGAAAGTGACAATACAAACTACTTAATTTGACAGTTGGACATCGACAAACTTATTTTTTACGACTCGATTCGAGATAGCCTTGCTTTATGGGAACATTGTTTCTTTTGACAGGCGCATTTATAACTTAGCAGTTAAGATAAATTGAGATGAGATGATATGTGATACGGTGGTTAAAGAAAGTAAATAACATGTGTAATGTTACGTGGTTAAGCTTACTTACCAGTAATTGAATGTTTGTATGAATCTAAAATGATTAATGATGAAGGATTAAAGATGCTATGAAAATTAAAAATGCAATCTAATCTACTTCTCCACTTTGATTGAATGTGTTAATAATAACATATTTTAAATGAGTCTTTATTACTATATCTAAAACTTTTTGCATGTCTAGTTAAAAGAGTGTAAGGATCATTTTGAACTTAAGAGCGGCCAAAATACATTTCCATATAACCGCTCTTACCAGATTTTGACGTTATTATAAATCTTTCTCTAGATATTTTGGAAACAAATCTTGTGGATATTATTTAGGCTACTATTGAAATTAAATCATTTTCTGTGCTAATCCAGTAAAGACCTCTGGAAGTCTACTATTTTGTGTAAATTTTGGCCCTTCATAATGTTGAGTACATTATGAAGGGCCAAATTTTTTTTAATTTCATAATGTACTCATAAATTTAAAAAATAATCAATATTCTGAATAATGAATTATTTTTACAAAATCTCGAAGTTTTTTAAAAAACATTTTCCTAAAACAAATTTTGTGAAATATTCGGGTGAGTGACAGAGTTGCCGAATGCCAACAGAGCGTTAAGGCGTAATTTCTCTTTTTTTCGCTTTGCCTCTTTACCTGACATTGCGTTGGATAAAAGAACAAGCTTTTAAACCATGCTTACGTAATACGTTGAAGATAGACGGTTCGGGAAGGACCCTCTTAACACCTGTAACTTGTACTTGTACTACTTTCTGAGCCAATAAAGAGCTATTCTTTTCTAGTCAACTATGTTGGGAACACACAACAAGTAGGTATGCAACATGGTGCGACTAGCGACTGCCAATCTGACTTCTACAATCCAGTAGCTAGGTAGCACGAAAACTCAGGTGAAATCGACTAACATACGAACATGCACAAAAATTTGTTTCAATAATAACATGACGCAGTCACACTTTACAGCAAAAATTAAGTTATCATAAAAACTTTATGTAAAGAGAGCTCTACTACACCACTACTTTATTTAGATTATTTTTTATCATAAAAAAAGTCGAATACGACAACCATTTTGGTAACTCATCGTGACGAACGACTTTCAGGCTCGAAACTAGCTAATATTTTATTAGCAACAACGATGATAGCTATAACCTAGGGGTCTTTAAGTCAAGAGTGAATAGGTTACTTCTAAGGAAGCGTGCTCAATCGGTGGCGACGTCATCGCTTACCATCAGGTGAGATACTGATCGAGCCTATGCATAGTAAAAAAAAAACAGGGAGAGTGCGAGTCGGACTCGCGCACTGAGGGTTCCTTACAAACTTACCTTTGAAAACGGTTCAATTCCCGAATTGAGTTTCGAAGGTTTTTCTGATATGCAAAAAAGTTTTTTTTTTGACGTAATTACAAATTTACAGTTTTCAAATGTTTGTCCTACTTGTGCTATGAGACCTTGTTTCATGCCAAATTTCAGGATTTTAGGTCAACGGGAAGTAACCTATGAATTTTGATTCCCTTGAGTGTCGAAATGGACGGTTTTTGCGACTTAAACATTTTTTTTTTTCGTTAAATCAGAAGTTTGATTTTTTCACAGCTTCAAGGGACCGCAGACCCGGTTAGTATATGGTTTTTGATGTACGGAACCCTAAAAAATAGGAATTTCAGATTTTTGCAAACACTAGCTTCTGCCAGTGGCTTTGCCTGCGTAAAATGAGAAAACTATCCCAAGGGAACACACTCCCGGGATAGAAAGTGTGTAACATGTTATTCCAGGACATGGACTACCCTTGTGCCCCTTAATATGAAGTGTGATAGTGTGATTTATCGCTGATACAAGGTGACTCTATCTAAAGCCCCAGACGATCTCTTCTGTAAACATTCCATTCTCGTTCACCTCAATCTTTACTCTTTCCAGATCATCACTTAATAATCAAAAAGAAAAATATAAACATCATGTTTTTTTCTTTCACCGTCACTTATAACCATCGCTGCCAGCAGTAATTTGACGAGAACAATTTGGACATCCATTACGCATGATACACACATTTGCCGTCTCGATCATTTTGTCGAAACCACTCATTGTAAAGACAAACACATTATCTATTAATGACGATGATAAATTTATCTAATAGATTGTTCTATCTTATATAATAATCAATCTGTCTAGACTTTTCCAAATTGTATTGAGATTGGAATGGAACCCCATACTTGATACAAGATATAGGAAGTCCCATACTTTAAGCCGCCGGGATCCCGACTCTGATTTTCAGCTACCGTGGTGGCGGGCAATGCGTAGCTCACCATCCGGACCGAACCCGAGTCGTAGACGGCGCGAAGCGTTCTACTTGCGCCTCCAAGAGATGCCAGCAAAACAGTAGTGGTCCAGCAGGGCCGAAGCCTACTGGGGCCATGGGTTCGCTTCTGAAAGAAAAACCTGGGGTCCTGGAATGCAAGGCAAATAAGGAAAAATAGGAGTGGGTTTTAGTGAGTAAAAGTCTGACACGCCCTTCCACTCCACCCTAGAGCTTGAGAAGTCAACGGATGATTTTACACCTAAAAAAAGTCTTAAAGTATGGAGCTGAATATCAGTATTCTAAATGAAACGAAATTGTTTTTTTTTAGGTTTTTGCATTTTGCAGGTCAGTGTCAAGTTGTATGTTGATTAAAATACGATTGGCGGCCGTAACACGTATTTATTTAGGAAATTATAATTATTAAAGTCATTAAAGTCATCACTGCAACCCTCTCAGTTTATCTTACCATCAGTAAGTCATTCATACTGATCTGCAAAATGCAAAAAAAAAAAATAGACAATTAGAATTTCGCGGGCTACCAATTTTACTATTTTAATTATAATATAATGTTTGGCAGTTTTGAGTACTTTTTGCGGCCTACCCAAATGACCATTCTTTGTTATTGTTCGTCAAGTCGTCGAGCTCCTTAGTAGTTCTAAGTAGAACTACACGAACACTGACAAATGCTTGCACTGACTGGACAGGTACGCTCAGGACTGTGTGGTTCTTTTTTCAAAAGACCATCTCAGACTTCAACCTGCATGGTTCTCATATGATTTGACCATTACATATTTGCTGTATGGACTTTAAAAGAGACCTTGACCCCTGAGTTTGTTTCAGTGTTTCTTCTCAGGGTAGTCAGCTAGGAAACACCGGCTTGAACTGACAAAAAAAAATAATTGACGTGTAAAAGTGTTTTTAAAAAACCTATTTGCAAAATAAATATCATTTATCATTTACCTTGGAGCATCACCTTAACGCGGTCGACAAGTTTATGACGTTCGGCGCTCCGATTGGCCCGCTCCAAGCACTTATCCAATCAGAGAACGTCAAAACGTTAACGTTAAAACAACTTGCACTAGACATCTAGGTGTCACGATACCCTTTGGCAAAACTTGTGCTAGGTCTTGTGTGTTCAGACTACCCGTAACCCAGGACTGCGGGAATGATCGAAAGAATTACCGTGGTCCTCGCAAAGGTTAGCTGAAGAATCACGGGTTGGTTTAAATCAGTTAAAGTCTGACACTTCCTCAAGTTCCATCCAGAACGGAAAGAGTCATTTGATGATTTCAAATCATTATCTTCAAGTGAAAGTCGGGACCAACAGCTTAAAGTGCTTTCCGAGGTACGGAGGAGTCTCGGTGTGTAATGAATGGTCACCAATCAACGGATCGATCTCGGTAACCATAGCTTAACCTTAAAGATCGCCCCTGTAGTACTCGTACTATCACAGAGGCTCCTAAGTCACCAGCAGCTGGGGTAAACACGTGTGCTTCACCTGTGTACCCGAGACAAGTATACAAACTCTACAGCCGCGTTCAACTGTTATAACTTAGCCACGAGCTCCTCTCTTATTTTATATCATTAACTTCATAATTTCAGTAGAAAGAAGTCCATTGTTGGACATAGGCCTCCCCCAAGTATCGCCACAACGACCGGTCCTGAGCATCTCGCATCGATCAGATTCCCGTGACCTTTACCAGGTCGTCATCCACCTTGTGGGAGGCCTTTCAACGTTCCGTCTTCCGGTACGCGGTCGCCACTTTAGAACCTTTAAGCTCCATCGACCATTGATTCTGCGAGTGGTGTATCTAATAAGCTCCTCCCAAGTATCGCCACAACGACCAGACCATCATGCATTCATCGGATTCCCACGACCCTCAGTAGGTCGTCGGTCCACCTTGTGGGAGGCCGCGTCTTCCGGTACGCGGTCGCCACTTCAGAACCTTTCGACTCCATCGACCATCGCTTCTGCGAATAATGTGCCCTGCTCACTGCCACTTAAGTTTGGCGATTCTTCGAGCTACGTCGATAACCTTGGTATCTTATATAACGCAGTAATAAATGTAGATCATCTTGATAGTAACTATGTTAGCGAAAGTTTTGTTTTTTATTTCATTACAGCCCTAGGGCGTTCTCGTAAAATACGTGCTTATTCGATAATTGTGGAGCATGAAACTATTTCATAAATATTTCATTTTATGTTCTGAACGCCTCTTTGACACAATGCGTGTTTTTAATTTTACTTCCTACAATTAAAACTCACTTTCATACTCTGTAATTGAATAATTTAACTAAAAGGATACCATGAATGAGTTTATTTTGCGATAAAAACCAGTATTGACAGCAGAAGTAATTACAAAAGAAAATAAACACTGCAGGATGCAATTATTCAACAGCTGTAATTAATCTTGATGATAAAAATTTTTAACCTGCATGATGGCTCATTATCCACGTCTGGACGTTTCTAACTTTCATCGACATCTGTCATGTTTGACATTTGAGCGCAGGTGCCGGCGGGTTGAAATGTCACGATCCTGCGCCTGAGCAATTCTATCCCATTAATATTTATACGCAGTACCAATTATTCATTACAATATGGCCTTTTCTCCGCATTAAAATGTACTTTTAATAGCATGAAAGTTCTAAGCTCAATGGGAAGTCTTACTTTGTGATTGTTTGAGGAATCATCTCCACAAACGTGAGACGAATAGCTGTCTGTTGATACCCATGTTTGAATGGATCGTTAAATCATGTTGAAATGCATAAAATGCAATTCATCTTTTGAATCTAGAATGTAGGAAGTCTTCCATTGCCGTGTTAGAAATCATCATCATAATTTCAGCCGAAAGACGTCCACTGTTGAACATAGACCTCCCCCAAGTGTCGCCACAACTACAGATCCTGTGCGTCTCGCATCCATCGGATTCCCACGATCTACACCAGAAAATTAGAAGTTGTTAGAAATAAGAATGAGATTCTGAATTATTTTATCGAATTTTTACAGACAACGCATCCATCGGATTCCCACGATCTTCACCAAAAAATTAGAAATTGTTATAAATAAGTATCTGAATAATTTTATCGAAACAGACAAGAATCGACGATCTTCCATCAAAACTTAACCTTGACGACCGAAACATGCGCTTGATAATATTTAGCAACGAGAAAGCTGAAATAACCTAAAATAGACAAAGTTTATCCCTTAAACGTTTAGATAACTATCATAATATGATGTACACAGATATTATCTGTAAACCAATCGCAATTTAGCGAGAACGGCACACATCGACTAAGTCGTGATCCACCTTAGGCGGCAAACACATTTGACGATTAGACGACGCGATTGGACGCAATATAAACCTGTCTGGAAACAAATTAATCGTTGCTGATAAATTACTGCAGCTAAACAATGGTTGCAAATAATTACTATAGTGAATAACTATGCGCTTGACAACGTATTTTATGTTATCGATTATAACACGTAATAGGTAAGTCCTTACCTATCAAATACAGTTGTGCAAAACAATGTTCGTCAGTGAATTGTATTCGATATTATATAAGTAACGGCATCACCAATTAGGTTGATACTATGTCACAGATCGTACCCACGTCCCAACCGCCACAGGTGCGTCCGATGCCATCAAGGGCCATTCACAGCCACCGCTGGCATACGCTTGCAGACGACGAGCAATGCGTAAGCTACCGTCTTATAAGGCCCCAGCCTGAGTCCACAGCGCGTAGTATTCCACGCGCACCTAAAAGAGCTGGCAGCATAATTGAAGGAAGGACCCCAGCAAAATAGGGCAGATTCCTGCCAGGATCGCGGTGTTGTTAGCAAGAGTTACCATGGCCCTGGAAAGCGAAGGACAACTGAAGGAACACAGTCTGTGACATAGTATCACCTGTTTTAGTCAGTAAGTCTGACACTCCCTCTCGCACCACCCAGAGCGAGAGGAGTAAGTACGTTAATGTATGTTTGTTTTTGTCTTGTTTCTATTAATTAATGTGTGCCTATAATTTATATGTGTGGTGTAAGCCGCAAGTGTAAGTTGGCAATAAATGAATAAATAAAATAAGTATTACCAACTGAAAAAAAAACTGTGTCACATCCCCTTAAAGCTAAACATAAACAAAAGACTGATAAAATAAATCTGACACATGCAAACCTAAAGTTCGGTCGAAACATAGATTTCGACAATCTGATATGTCTGGAACTTGTTATAAAGAACTTCTTACCCTTCCTCTTCAATGTAATCGACAGTACTAGATGTATCGATAATAATATTTCGCAAGTCGGTATTGTCTACGACATACAAGACAATATAAACCTGTTTGAGATGCTAAATCATAGTGAAACCACGACAATATGTCGACAGCGACAAAATGGAGAAACAATGCTGAAAGCGACACATGTGAACACGCCCTAACACAATCGCTTTCTCGTATGTCTAGATTGGAGTAAAGGACTCGAGTAATTTGATCGGAATGGATCGCTAATCGGAACAATAAATCATGATGATGACAATGTTTTTTGCCATTTCTGAACTAGAATTTTGCTGGTAGTAACTACTGCCAAAATTGGACCTTATCCCTACAGTTACATACAGTACTTTGCATCGATGGAGATATATTATCCTAATCGACCCAAAAGCCCAGTTCATTCCACATGGATTAACAAATGGTTTAGTCCAAAAGTGGGGAAAATTTATATTGGATGAAAATTTAGCCGGATAAATGAATGGTAGATTTTCCATTGCGTTACATTATGACTGTTACAAGTACAAATGATTTGATATTTTTCTTCTCATCAACATCATCACGTTTAGCAGGTACTCCTTGCACGACTACCCGAAAAAGGAGTTTTTTCAGGGTTCATGTATGTATGCGAGTTTTTTTAGGCAATAGGAGGAATTTTTATGTTAAGAAAATATTCTCCAGAGTGGTCCCGCGCCTGCCATGACAATTTCAGTTATTTAGATTTAGTAGTTTTCAAAATTTCGTGTTTAGTCAGTGAATGAATGACTACTTTCACTTTTATTTATATAGATTGGCAAACACCTTGTTAACATAGCAGTAGTAGAAGTAGTTAGCCTATTATGTCCCACTGCTGGGTGAAGGCCTCCGTCTCCCTTTCCCACACACGGCTGTCCTCGGCCATTGCGGGCCAGACCCTCTGGTAACAGTCAAGCTCATCTCTCCACCCTTTCCTAGGTCTCCCGCGATGTCAACTTGCGTTTATACAAGAAAATATGAGAAAAATGTATGTTACTATGGACGATGTAAGGATTCTCACGATACCTCATACATCTAAATCAATTCAGGCGTTTAGAATTTATAGTAGAATCATGTTACTCAAAATTCTTTGGTTCCAAATCCGACCTAATGGATCGATCCTTAGGAGTATATTGTCCCTAACCAACAAACAGTTTTGTCATATCACTCCCACGTCAGTATACCCAATTTGCAGATGAATTCGGCTTGAGAGAGCTCAAGTGCGTGATGTTTTGAACACGATTAGCTGATAAACGGTTTTAAGAGCCTTCGCTAATCATTTGTTGATTGGAAGACAGAGACGACTGGGAAAATGGAAATGAACGTGAAGATTTTGCTTTCGGTTTTTGACGTACAAATTGAGGGGAATTTAGATAGTGTAGTTGCTGTCACAAGTTTTACTAAGTATACTTGTGAGAGTAACTTTATTTAAATTATTAAAAATGTAATCCTGGCCCTGTCAGCTGTACACGCGATTCCCTAATGACTGATGTTTTTTTTTAAATGGGAAATCATCCAATGAATTCTCTCACTCTAGGGTGGGGCGAGAGGGCGTGTCAGACTTCTACTGACTAAAATCACACGTATGTGTCCTTCCCCTTTGCGTTCGAGGACAACGGGTTTCATTTTTGTTTTACAAAAAAGCCAAATAACAATAATAAATCATGATAACCAACATTTTTTTCTAAATGAAACGAAGCACCTAATTTTACTTAACTAAATGGCATCCTTCTTCAAACCTTCCACAATAACAATCTTCACACCGTCAAAAATTACTTACGCAATGTTAAAACTTCCTAAGGTTTATTTTTCCCCACCTTTCTTAATAATATCTCCAGCCTCCAGTGATCCAACAATTTACATCATCGTTACACAATTGCTCGTAATCCTTATTCTCTCTATCATTAAAGTATTTACTACCAATAACTGTCACCTAAACAATAGTGGGACGGCGCTAGTCCCAGATCGATATGAAATCGAAAGCACTGTTTATGGGAACAACCCCTGTTTTCTGAGGACTGGGTCGTAAACTCCTACGTAAGGAGTCATTATTGGTGTTAAGAAAGTGCTTTTATAGTTGAGTACACTCTATTTATAGATACGCTAGAGCTTTGGTAAGAAATAGATTTGTAACCCCTTTGGCTAAGCTAAAAATACTTGAGCTTTGTTCGCCACAAATCGGAACAGATAGTGTAGTAACTAAGAAAGAGAGCGAGATGAGCTGGACTCCAGCTTAAAGGATCGACACGCTATCGCTGTAGACCTGGAAATGTAGGAGAATGAAAGGGCTGTCGTAGAGTTGGATAACATAAGTTTATTATAAAGTATATAGATATACTCTTTAATACACAATACAAAATTAGAGTAGGAGCTTAAAATGAATGGGGTGTAGGTACCAAAGGGCTGTCTAATCGCTAAAAGCCATTTTTTACAGAAAACCTTTGAATGGATTTGTCATAGAATGAGAAAAGATGTTGTCTGTGATATAACTACTAAAATCTAGGAATCCTTCAGGACGTCTCAAGTTTACCGACGACTTCAGATATCTAGTATATGTGCCATGAAGGAACTAATAATAGCGTAACACAGCAATAGAAGGTCAATTGTCAGTAACGGTCATAATAATGGTTATCATTGATCTAGCTCAGACGGACGACAAAAATGTAATTTTTGAAAGAAGGCGACATGCTGCGCCGACCCCAATTTAATAGGACCAAGGACAGGGTGATGATAATTAATCTAACCTACATATTGCGACAGTTTCTAGTAACATATAAAGAAACCATGCTAATACTAACAACAGAAAAACACCTGACAATTATTCTGAATTCAGATTCAAAATATACAAACATTAAGGCACAAAGTCTTGAATTAAAACTCATCAGTCAAACAGCTTACAATGCAGTAAGCCCTATATCACCCATTCATTCAACTTCTTCGGTATATATTGTCATTTCTCCTTGACCTAAAATACTAAGGTATTGAGAAAGCCTCAAAAATGAAGGCTAAACGATTGATGATACGGTATGTCGCTATTCATACTCCTACTGACTCGTTATTTGAAGAACTGCAATCAATCAGCGTTGCGAAACAGTGGAGGTTGATCGAGCAGATGGCAGGTTGGTTTTAACCATTAGATCAGCTGCTTCAAAATATGGTTTAGTATGGTATGTTAACAGGAAAACGCACCGGGTCTTTAAGTCAAGCATTAATAGGTTACTTCTAGGCAAGCGTGCTGCATCATCAACCACATCATCGCCTACCATCAGGTCACTAGAGGTCAAATGCCAGGCACTCATAATTTTTTTTTTAAGTTTTGACCCTCCGACCGATAATGCTATTTGCATCATCGATCACAGCTGAGCTTGATGACAGCAAGTTTCATCCAATTTTAACAGAAGTATTGTTGTCATTGCAAAATTATAAGAAACAAAATTTTACCACACAGCAGGCTTAGACATTATCTGTCAAGCCACATGTCACGTGACTTCTCCGCAGCAAATGTCTTTGCCATACATTTTGTACTTAGCGTTTGGCGGGAACGCTAACAGAGTTATTTGTCTAAGCCCGCAGTCGTTTCTATATTTAAACGTATTGTGAAAATCTGACGAGTGCACGCATCGTATGCTTTGCAAGTATAAACCTGAGATGAAATTGCAAATCAGACTTGAAATAAACTCTCCTTTTCAGTCTCAGAACTTCAAAACATAGACATAAACAAACAACCGCCATAAAACACACTCATAATTCACTTTTAGAGTTATTACTTTAGCCTTCAAACTGCACTTTCTGCGCGTTTACAACTCCGAATAACAAAATGCAGTCGACACTCGATCGATAGTATGTTTTATGTATTACTAGCTGTCCCCTGCGGTTTCACGCCTATAGTCTTCCTCGATAATCGATAATAGGCTATCTAAAACTAAAATATTTTTTTAATTCGAACCAGTAGTTCCTGAGATTAGTGCGTTTAAACAAACAATCTGTTCAGCTTATAATATTAATATATATGTGCCTTAGGATATTTATAAGGTAAACTACTATTTAGATCGTTAAGTCTATAGTGAATAGGTTACTTCTAGGCAAGCTAGCTTCATCGTTGACTACATCATCGTTTACCATCAGATGGGATAGTAGTCACACGCGAGCCTTATAATGATAAAAAAGTAAATCAAAAGACGAAAAAGCTAGCAATTGCTAATATAAGTAAAATGCAAAAATGATGGTATGATAATGAATGGTAGAATGCGGTTAGTATCTTCAGAAATACTTACGTTTACAGAATTGTGTGATGTCTGCATCACAGAACTTAAAAACCCTAAGTTAAATATATTTCAGTCCAATATCTGCTGAGACAAAACGTTTAGCAAAACGGACACTAATAAGACTGTTTTCTCAATATCAATTGTTAATTTGCCAGTCACAGCAAACGTGAAAGTGTTTGCGAGACAAATGATCAGGGCGATAGTTAGTTAATAAGTCTCTGAAGACAATATGCGTGGGTGAACGAAAGTGAATATTTGATTATACTGCTGGGACCTGCTTGAGTGGTCGCCTTCCTTATCTGCATGATCGATATTTGTTTAAGCTTCCTTATTTCGATTGAATTCTAGTTAGTTGACTGGGATGACGTGATGTTATTTATAGGGTTTTCCGGCCCTACGTCAATCAATCAACGTATTTTGCAATTCACTGCAGATATATGGACCCCTTGTTCAAGTTCCGCTTCAACAGCCCATGCTTCTCCTTTCACAATAAGTTTTATCTTTACTAGAGCAGGTATATTCGAGGACGACCTCAACTGAAATCTATAACTTAATATCTCCCCATCAATTACATGCAGAATGTCCATTCAATTCTTGATAGTATCCCTCATTAATAATTTCACTCAAAACAACATTATTCAAGTGATCATGCCCACAAATCCTATTAGCATTTCCCTGTCCATTTTGTTTGTAGTCGCGCATGCCCGACACAAAATATTTGCGATTCAATGCAAGACAACAAATCCTGTAATAGATTCTGCCACAGAATAAATGGAGGTAATATCAATGGTGCTACTGGAAAGTCTGGAGAATAAGAAACTGTGTAGACACGATGTAAGAATAATGTGGACAACGTCAGTTTGTGATGCTTTTCTTTTTTGTACAATTATATTTGCTTTTCTCAAATCGTTTTAAAATCCAGGTATAGCTGAATTATGACATGTATATCGCTGCGTAACTAGCACATATCAAAAAATCCTGCAGAAAATTAATTCTTCCAAATGATTACAAGCCATTTTTTGCGATTTTTTTTGTCTCATCTATGTTTGAATCGACGCAGTACGTGCAAAAAAGACAGCATTATCGACTCATTTACGATCACACACCTTTAAATAACTACCGAAACTGTAACGAAAGCCTCGAATCGTGGCTTGTGTAACCTTCGTAGGCTGATCGAATTATAGCGTATCCAGACACGGTAGAGCTAAACCTTTAGTCGTACATGTGAACGATTTCCGACAGCCATTCAATACCGCTTTCTCTTCGAAATTTAGTCTGATTCGAATCAATACGGACAGATATTATACGATATTTTACAAACATTACTATGTCCATTAAAATAATAAATGTTTCTATCGTTATAAATGTTATGAAACTTTACAAACAATTTTGTTTAGGCTTATTTTATGACTTTTTGATCAATGTGTCTCAAGATGTGATAGTCTCTTATGGACTGTAACTTTTTATGTGAGTAATACAATTTTTCAAAGCTAAGGAAGAATTGCAACTTACATGCCCATGCGCACTGAGATAAAAAAAAGAATAAATTAACACACGCCAGCTATCGACATCGCCAGCATTTGCAGGGAGTTCTAAAAATAAATTTGCAATATTAATTTTTATCTGCATCGGTGCACTTGAGCATTGTAACATGGTGTTACAGAAGGCATGCTGCGCTTATAACATTATTACTAGCCATTGTACATGGCTTAAATACCCGAGCATCGCGGTTTGTGGAGTTATGTTGGGTATGCTCCGCTTATAAAATGATGAGCAGAGTACATGGTATAAATACCCGAAGTTCGTGGTTTGTTAAGTTATTATTTTTATCTGAGGCCTTACCATGATGTCTTAAATTGTCAGTCGTGCGAGCGAGATAGAGAGATGGAGTTATGACACCTTATATAGCTCCATCCCTTTAACAGTTCAGTTTAGGTCGTAAAATGGATCGCGTAAAAAGTTCATGGTAGGACTTCTGATCGGCACTTTCGTTTTCTTGATTGCATTAAATTATTTTTTAAAGACATGTTTGGACCCGTAGTGAGGGGAATGAACATTCTTGTTCTTTAAACAGTCTGAATTACAAGCCTTTATCATTACTTTAACGATAACTGGCACTAGTAACAGTTGTTATGTTGGCATGAGGCGCGCATAGAACAACGCGCCGTCAACTCGGACTTGGTCCTTATCGGACAGCCGGAAGGCGAGCTACCTATTGCTCACCTCTATCATCCAATTGGTCTACTGTTCTATTAAGTACTAGGAGTAAATGCCATTCTACATATTTGTGGTTTTTATTTATTTATTATGTATTGGCTCGCGGTTGATTACTATCTCACCTGATGGTAAGCGATAATGCGGCCGACGATAGAACACGCTTACCTAGATGTAACCTATTCACTTTTGACTTAAAGACCCCTAGGTTATAGCAATCAGGAAACACAGACTCCGGCAGGGAATTCCACTCCACACTTAGCTATAGGCATAATGAATGTGTTCCCAAAACGCTGACAGTAAAGTTGCCCTTCTGCTCCCATCAATTTGTTTCCACAAAGTCTGCAAGCATCGGCGCTGGTGTATTTATCCAGTCCTGCCTGGAATGCAGCTCAACTAGGCTGCATTAGCATAATGTACCATTCATTAATCACGCTACGCCGGTTCTAGCCAGCAGCCGTTTCAACGCACTTTATGCTGAATTTGTGGTAATGGCCGATAATTTTCAAGTATTCATTTGCTGGAGTGACGTTTATTTGTAGGATTAACATTGAAGCAGTAATGTTTATGTAAACTCTCTAGGGGAGAGACCGGCGCAGGCGCAGAATTTATTTTAACACCACTCTGATCTTTACGAGGCCTGCTGTATAATATTTTTAAATACTTGTAATCGTTTCATGTTATAGTCTATGGTAGTCTATTCCCAAAACGCTTTGTACGTATAGGTGGGATGTCCACCATGTACCGGAGACGCAACGCCGTACGTCTAGAAGTCCGATGATGGAACGGACTTGGCGGAATTAAACTGCGCAATTCGAATGCACTCTCCCCGAAGTGCAAACGATAGAAAACTGACAAGTATCTCGGCGTCGATGCTGAAGACTTTGGAAATTGGTGTCTATTTTCTGCTCCATGATAGCATTTTTTTTTTCTAAGCGGATGTAAAAGCCGTAAAGGAAAATATAATTTCACAAGGTGTGAAGGAATAATTTATTTTTAATTTCAATCAAATACAAGAAAAACTAAAGATTTATGTTGCTTTTTACACCGTCTGCGATCATATCTAGATAATTTCCCGTCTACCCTTTTTATCTTGGATATGAAGGTGGTATAACTTGAATGGCAACACGCGTCAAGTCCTAAGGTTTTTATTGGAACGCGGCGAAATAAGTGGTTTCATTGAGATGAGCTTATTTATAGGAGAAAATAAAACTAAGGATGCATTAACATAGTAATGGGTTTTTGTCAACATGTTATAGGCAATATAGATTCTCTTTTAAGATTAAGAAAGGATGAAGTTAAAATGGTTTTTGAAGAGATGAATTTGGAAGATATAGAATAGCCTTTCTGGGAAAGACAAGATTTAAAAGGCAAAGATTTTAAATGATTTAAACCTGACGGCAGGGTTAGCGCAGAGGTTGAGTGAGTGTCTGCTGCACTACGTGTCGTGAGTTTTATTCCTGCACGGAACAAATATTTTTAAGGTCTACAGATTGTTGTTCCAGGTCTGGGTGACTTGTGTATGTTAATTTACATATTTGCGAACGCACTCACGATAGAGAAATAGTTCTTAGTATGGGGTAATATTATTGAAAATAGAAATAGTAATGAGCATGCGTGCATCTATCATTTATTTTATTTTACTTTATTGCACAGCTTATATGTTATGAAATGTATCAAAATTAGCAAAGATGCTGACTCAGGAACCAAGGCTTCAAATAAGTATGATACAACAATATTTTGTTACATTGAAGCCAAGTTCGTTTTGAACCGTCTTACCAAAGCGATAAAATTCTCTCAAAGCGCTGAAAATGGAAAAAGTGTCCAAGCTATTAATAAAATAGATACAGGTTTCCACCGTGTTTCACTCAGCTATTAGCTATGCGACAAGATAACACCAACTAACGAACCAGCATACAAACTAGCTAACGACAAACCAGACGCCGTCGTTCCAAGACACCATTTAACTGCACTGCAAGCGTAGTTAGGTCTAATTGTTAACACGACTGTTGATTCTGAACCAGAACGAGGAACTGAGGCCCTACCACGAGCTATTAATGCGATCCATTTTATGCTCTATACTGAACTGTTTGCTCGGAGTTTCATTGCGTGATCACATCAGAAATTAAGCTCCGCAAGAGACCAAGGTTACCGATATAGCCCGAAGAATCGCCAAACTTAAGTGGCAGTGGGTAGGGCACATTGCTCGCAGTACTGATGGTCCAAAAGTTCTGGAGTAGTGATCACGTACCGGAAGACGCAGAGTTGGAATCCGATGGAAGCGAGACGCACAGGACCTGTTGTTATGGCGACACATGGGGGAGACCTATGTGCAACAGTGGACATCTTTCGGCTGAAATGATGATGATGATAATTGAACTGTTAAAGGGATGGAGCTTTAATATAGAGGTTATAGCACCAACCCTCTTTCTCGCTCGCACGCCTGGCATTTTAGCACGTCATAGTAAGGCCTCTGGAACTTCTGGTCATGAATAATCAAGCGCAGTGGTACCAGCATGGCTAGGTAATTACAGAACGGTAACCATGGGACTAGTAGGGGAAATCAAGAGGAAGTGTCGTGGTCTATATATTAGAAGGAAGGTAGCATAATAGCATATCTACTCAGCCTTATAATGTTGCCACTGCCTATGCCAGGACTTAGGCCTTCTCTCTAGGAAAGGAAATGGGGGAAGGGGCCGTAATCCACCACGCGGGGCCAGTGCGGCTTGGTGGATGTCACGAGTCTAAGAAATTTTGGTTCTAGGACATGCCGGTTTTCTCACGATGTTTTCCTTCACCGTTTTGAGAACAGTGGTGATGAAATAAATTATACAAACCTACGACGTACAACTCGTAAGTTAGAGCCGTATACGTAGCTCAGAATGTCAACCAGCCGTAGGGGCCCAGCAGGGTCGAAGCCTATTGGGGACAAAGGTCTGCTTGAGAAAGGAAGACTCAGCCCTGGTATGAAAGGCAACGAAGGAACAGTAGTGGGTTTTTAGTCAGTAAAAGTCTGGCACACCCTCACGCTCCGCCCAAGTGTGGGGGATGTCATTGGATGATTTTCACACCGAAAAAAAAAGCCACTGATCCACCAGTCAGCTCTAAGATAATTCAATGCTTTCAAATTATGGCCGATACACTAGATGGATGGGGTAGAAACAGTGCGAAGTTGTGTCATCTTTTTCTCATGAATGCGGGTTGAGACCCACGGGCAGCGGGTCAAAACTAGTTCAGGGTAGCGGAAATCACACTGCACCCGCATCGCCCGACACAAGTGTATGAGGGAGCACCGGGTTGGCGACAGTCAGTAATTGTTTGACAGGCCCCTTCACCCACCCCAGGAAGGAAGGATATCCTTCCACCCTGGGGTGGGTGAAGAGGCCTGTCTAGATTTGCCATGATTTCCACCCTGAAAAGAAAAGCTTGAGGGGCGGTTGAGTCATGACTCGAGCTTTTTGTTTCTTTTTTTATCACCTCACTCTTTTAACACGAATTAGTTATCACAAACAGTATCTATCTGTCAGCATGTTTTTGACAGATACCGTTAACAGATACCTTTTGACATAATCCCAAGACATCTCTGTACAGACGCACTTGGGAACCTGAGGGGTAATGCCTGAATTTAAAAGAATGTTTACATTTTAAACTTAGTGTCAGTCTTCTAAAAACTTCAGGTAAGTATTTTTTATAGTTTTTACATTTCATGCCGAAGAAATGGTATCACAGTTTCCTGGTGTTTGAACTGGTGTGATCATCAATAGTTTTGCTGAGATAAACACGGCAGCACTACCTAAGGATCCATGACACTTACGCACTGCAATCTAAGTGCGGAATGCGGACCAAACACGGGCATTAAATACGCATTAGTTACGATCCAGGGAGTAAATAGTAGCCTCAAATAAGCCGTATTATAGAATAACTTGCTATGAGACGGAGTAATTCAATTTAAATAAAATTCTCAAGGAATTGCTACTGTTGTAGTGCGTTTTAGTTTTTGGATTATTATTAAAACTGCATATTTTATTAATTATAAAACAAAAAAAAAACAAAATTATTTTTATTTCACTTAGGCTTACATGGACACTTAAAAAGTATCAGAAACTAGTGCACGGTTCCAATTGGTCGTTTCCTTTGGAGAAAAACCGGTAAGAAATTCTATGGTTAATCTTTTTTTTAAAAAAAAGGGTTTTTTTTTATTAAGAATGACTTTATTAATTTTTGGGAATTATTTTGTCTAAAAGTATTAAGTAATTTACGAAAAACTCTATTATTATTTAGGAAAAATCCAGTTGACCGGTGCAGCAAGCGTCCGTTTAGCATCAACATGAATAGTATTTAATCTCTTCTAGCAGAAAGTTTACTTAATAGCATCCTGAATTCTTCACACTGACGTCAATCTTCTAGCTATAGAGAACTGATGAACGTTTTATTTAAAGAAGTAATTATTTTACGAATTACGTAAATGTTTCGCGGATATTATGGCGTTTACCTCTTCCTAATAACGATATGGGTCGTAAATATTAATCTGGTTATGCTGCTTTAGCAAAATATTTATATTTGCTTAGTAATGTTGATTTTGTAGGAGCTACCTACGTCAGATGCAGCGATAATTTTGGTATTATGAAACGGCAGAACTCCGTGCACCAAGTTCTATGGAATTTTTCATCAAATTAGACATACACGGCATTGTGTCAGCCAAGCTTGCAAAGCAAACTTACGACCTCCATATTTTTTAATGTATTTGGCGATTGTTCTGCATGTCTAGTAAAACTCATTTCTAATAACCAAATCCCCAATTTCAATAAAAAAAAAAACCTCGCAACATTCTGAATGAAATCCAAAAATCTTCACTATTGTTATCACTGACTACTTCCAAGTGAAAACTGTTGTGGGGTGGTAGGTTATTATTGGACATATACGAGTATTTAGCATAAAAACAGATGTCACCGCAATCTGAATTATCTTCTAAAATATAAAAATAAATGCGTCTACTTTGGTACCTACATTAATTCATTAAACCCCAAGCGAACGCGCATTCGCTGTCATTGTCTTTCTAGTGTGTCTCTAATTACGGTATTCGAACGGTTAAGCATGAAACTGGAAAAAAAAAAACTTGGTTTTGTGGAAAATTGGTGGACAGTTAAATCTCACTTATTATAAGCGAAGCCGTTATAAACAACTTGGCATTTATTACATTTATGATTTTGTTGGAATATTTTAAAGACTTTATCGAATGGTGCATAGATTGATGAAGGTTTATGAAGATTGATAGTCAAGCATTGATTAAAGATTAGTTAGCCGCAGGCAAAGACCAAAAACGAATAATTCCCAAAAATATGTTTAACAGTCACCCATCCATTAATTCAGTAAACAGTTACATACATCAGCCTATACATCAACATCAAGAAACCATTTATTATACTTTCTCGACTTTTAGATTCCACATACACTTCAAATCTTGATAATAGTGAGGTCGATACAATAACAATAAATTCACTACGCAATAAAGGGCCTTTTACACGTTACTTTTTGTGACGGAAGAAGCTATAATGACAGTCATCGCCTACTGAAGATGACAGTTACATTGTCAGTTGCAGCCGACTGCAGGAGCACCCGTCAGCACCCACACAGACTATATTATGTTCAACTATGTGGAGCATAGACGAGTAATTCGGAGGAAATTATGTAGAAGCGACGTTACATTTTTTATAACTTCGTTAAATCATTTATTATTATTTTTGTGCAAAAAAAAGGAGAAAAAAGAAAAAGTTGAATATCTTTTTGGTTGATTTATTCATTTGCTACATCGATAAAAATATTTAGGTTATAAAAGGACACAATGGGGAACAAAAGTGACATATTTATGCGTCATCTTTAAATAATGAGTCTTACGAAAAAAAAACATTCTGAATAAACAGAAGAAGAATTCATCAGCTGCCTGCCATCTCAAAGTTGTAAATGTCAACTGCTTCTATTTTAATGCTAACATCTGAAGGTGACAGGCTAACGACCTGTCACTCTTCACACCTGGCTCTAAGTGGTGTCAAAGTTCTTATCTCTTGAGAAAATTAACGTTGAAGAACGAAGAAATTCTCATCATGTATTAGTTATAATTTTCCCTGTACCTACTCTATTTTTGACCTGCAAAATGCAAAAAACAAAAAAAAAATTTCACGCGCTACCCTGGCGCTCAAAGAGATGTCAGCAAACCGTAGGGGCCACGGAGATTTTCTGAAAAGGGAACCCGTGTTCTTAGAACGCAAAGGACAACTGAAGGTCCCTCTCGCTCCACCCAGAGCGAAAGAAGTAATTGGATGACTTCCCAACTTAAAAAAACCCTGGCGCTTTCACCTTAAACCATTTCACAACCACGCACTACCATACAGCCGAATCTCGAAAAAATCTGGCACATCTGCTTCATAATCACATAAATCTCCAGTCTCCACGGTATCTTGGGCAAGTTACATCATAATCAGACACCTACAGCTAGGAAGCGGGCCATCCATATTCATTGCTCGGTTTAAACCGGTAGGCAATGTAATTGCCCTTTGTATGGTTGAATGGGTTGCATGGCATGCATGAAGTTGTATGAGTGTTGTTAGATGTGGAAATGTTGTCAATGGTTTGTTACAAAGAGTAGTGTGGACCGTTTATAATGGATTTTTAAAGGTTACGTTTCCTGAGATTGTAGTATAATAAGTTTCTAGAGGTATGCTAGGTCATACTCATGTTGGTTAAAAGTAGGTAAGAACCTACTTATTTAAAAAACTTCATAATCATTGAATAAAATTTTCATTTCAACAGCTTTTATGCAAGCTACTCAAGACCTAGTTTTTACAGTTTCGTTTTTAACAACAGTTTATATTAGAAAATCTTGTAATACTTACATGATTAAAATGTAATAAACCTCGATCAATTATGCCATATTTACAAATAGGTAATTAATTTTTTTAGTAATTAAATTGAGTTCCTTAGTAGTACTGAGTTGAGCTACACGAATACTGACAAATGCTTGCACTGACTGAACAGGTCCACTCAATTCTGTGTGGTTTTTTACTCAAAAGACCATCTCAGATACTAATCTGTATGGTTCTCATATGATAAGACCATTACATGTTTGCTGTATAGACTTTAAAAGAGACTTTAACCCCTGAGTTTAATTCGGTGTTTCTTCTCAGGGTCGTCAGCTAGGAAACAGCGGCCTCATCCAGATTAAATTGACGCAAAAATTTACGTATTTTAAAAACCTATTTGCAAAATAAATATAATTTATCATTGAAGCCTATAGGCTCAAAAACGTCAATTAAATAAATACGAACCTACTCCAGCGGGAAAAGCATGCTCACCACTGAACTTGTTTTATTACAAACACTTTAAAAAGTAACATAAACCAATAAACTCGCTAGTTATTCTACACTTAATCCATCTTTACGCGAAGCTGTTGGAATTTCATCTTTATTTGGAGCTCGGGTCGGTGAACCGGCTCAAATAGTCTTACAAGGCCATCGGTATTGTCCTCCTAGCAACCGATTGGCTGTCTCTTTTAACTCTTAAAACCATAGATACACCATGCATGTTAATAATCTGTGCACGTTTGACGTTTGTAAGTTTAAAAATTGGCGGGCTTTCGAAAAATTTTGAACAGAGGGAAATTAGTTTGTAGCTTTCTAGTACCGAGGAACTGAAACATCTTAAAATCACTTAGGTAAGCTTCAAGCCATAATTTTTAAACCTTATTAACCAGAAACAATGAGGCGGCTTTGTTGAAAGCCGTTTACCATTAATAACGCAGCAAGTGATGAAATTAAAAAATAAAAAGTAATTATGTCACAGTATTTTAATTTTCTTTGGTAAACGAACATTTTGTTTAATCAACGCCTGTTATCCGAATAGCATCTTAAAGTTTTCAAGATTTTCTTCGAACATCTTATTTTCGTCCACATTAAGTTCAGTTAACGGGCAGTTTTAGCACACATAAACAAGAACTTTAAAAGCTTTTCTATGTCGTCAACCATCGAAAAGCGGCTCAGCCGGAGCTTTGAACTACAGTTTATTTCAAAAGTAAAGTATTCAATTTTATCAGCTTTTGTGAAATATATCTTTAAAATTGATTTGTTGTTAGATGTGTTCTCTAAATTGGCTATTAGGAACGCATTTTTCAAATAAAGAACGCTCTCAATTGCTTCATCCAGCATAGAGTTGAGCCTATCACAGATTAAATAGACAATCATACTATTCAAATAAATTCCCACTGTCCAGTCATTTAACACCGTAATCGCGATAATAATACGAAAGTGTATCTGAGGTAATGCCGAGCCGAGCCGAGCGTAAAATGAGGCCTGATCGGACCCCGACCGAGCGCCCGGCGAACCATGGCCTTATGGCCCGAGATGGCTTCATTGTTTCATTACAGGGCTGACAGTTCATGAGAAAAGATGGCTTTGTGTGTTCTGATATTAATGTGAAGAAAGTCCAAAAATCAAGAAGACAAGAATATAACTTTTTATGAACCAAAAAGGTGTGCGATAGCGACCGTATTATTATTTATAATTACTAGTCCGTATTATCTCACTGCTAGGCTGAAGTCTCCCTCCTCCATTTCTTTCCAAATCTTAAGGAACATATACAAATTGTCCAACCATCTCCTCTACGGTCTGCCGCCCCTTGTCGCTGTGTCATCAATCATGTGTTTCATATTACAACTCGTATGCGATGCGGCAAATATGTCCTTCCCGGTCCCTTTTAAGTTGGCCAGGCTTTTGAATCACATCAAACATTTGGATTTTTGGTTGTTAGTCAAAGACCAAATCTGTGCGTCATAAGTTAAGATCAATATCGATCGATAACGACGGCAAAAGAGATTAACATTCGGATTAAATCACATACCTAAGCATAACAGTCCATTTCACATGTTGATGGACTGGCTGTACCTGAAAACAAAACAAACAGTTATAACACAAAGACTTAAAAGAATTGCCAATAAAAGGTCCCAAAATAAAAGCAGTTACGAACATAGACATCCTTTTTCTCATGTACCTAATTGCTGAAATAAAAAACTAAACTACATTATGGTAACACACAACATCAAAGTATAGAAAAGCAGCTGTTATTTTTTTTATCTTACATAATTTTTCAATAAAAGAACCCGATAAGCAGTCCGCATATAAACTGCATAAAACATACCATAAGGTGTTAAATTTACCGCCGTTTTCACTCTAATATAAGAGATGACCGAAGCCCTGGCGGCTTGCCAGATGCTAGAGTATTTCAGGACATCCCTTTTAAGTGTTTTATTAATTTGCCTTAAGGTTATTCTAAGCTGAGACCGTACTACGAGAATGCCGACACTAAACACAGAGACAATAATGAAAATAAACGACTTGTTTAATGTACACTGCTGAACTATTATGACTTGGAACGTTCATCATCAATTGAGAAGCAGCATTGTATCTGAAACAATGTCTAACATCGTTAACAAGGCATTACACTCTATAGTTAGTTTAGATGACGTGTAGTTAGCCGCGTCGTCTGTCATCGAATATAGTGGGTCGTAAATAAACTTCTAATGGAATTTCACTATAAGTTATGATGGTATAACAATAAAAACAAGTGAGGTGTGGAAACAATTGACTGTTAATCAACAGTCAATAAATAACAGTTTGTTCATCGACTAGAGCGATATTTTTGTTACCAAAAATACAGTAACGATTTGTTACAGGAAAAAAAAATCAGAAGAATAAATTATTAAGTAGCTCAGATAGGAGTTACTGTCACCAAACATCTTAGTAAAGAAAATACAACCGACAATTCAATTTAAAAAAAAGACATTAAAAAGTGCAAATTAACTTGAAGTTCGGAAGTCGGTGTAAAATAATGAAGAAACAAAATTAGAAACACCGATGTATTACGGAAATCTGATGCCTACCTTTCGGCTTCATCATCAGGTCATTTCGATGTACTCCCTCCCCCTCATCCATCAATCAGTCATCGACTACACGAGTCAACTAAACAATTTCACTTGATAGGGTAGGTCTGCTATGATCCTGTCGCGTCTTTCCTTTCCATATCTCCTAAGTTCATTATCAGATCATGACAATATTTAAATGGGACCAATTCGGAATTATACTCCTTTAAATAAAAAAAATGGTGAGTACAAATAAAAAAAAACAATACCAATACATATCCGAACATAGAACCTCCCCCTTTTTTAAGTCGGTTAATGAGATAGTTACTTCAATCGGGTATCAAAAAACCTAATGTTTAAAAAAGTCAGAAGTTCAAAAGTTATGGTGTAAAAAACATCAAAGGAAAAGTAAAAGTTGAAACAATTCTGTTACAAGCTCAACTAGTACTAGTTAACACCAGCTAAGATCGTGATATGTCTGCCAATACCCTGGGAACTGCTCTAATTACGCCTCAATGAAAAGCTGGTTTGGGTTGGGCAATAAAAGTAGCGGGACGAACACAAGGTAGCGTCCAGACATTCAGGCCTACAATGCGTTCCAATTAAGAATAGGATCGATTGCCATGTTGTGACTTCACGTCATACTGTCAAATCGAAGAATTATTATGGTGAGCAAAACAAGAAAAATTTAAAATTAAATTTATTCACGAACTGTGAACGAAAAAAGTTTAATCAGAATCAAGTTCTTCAATTTTGCTCATCTCCGAATTCTTAAATTTTGCCCAATTTCTTGCGATTTGACAGTATGACGTGAGGTCACATCATGGCAATCGATCCTATTCTTATTTGGAACGCAATGTACTGTTCACAGACGCGTAACTTCATAGACGGGTATTCGTCATTATACGCTTGGTGTACGCCTGCGTGTAGCTTGCATACAAAACTATGAAACTGTGTCGACGAAGCGGCAACAACACGACGGTACGACGCAGCCGCTTCCATGAAGCTACGCGTCTGTGGGCAGTACACCTTATTGACTAAGAAAACATATCTTATTTAGAATTACAAAGCCCGACTTTTTAACAAAACAACAACTGAGATGTCATTCGCCAAAACACTTGTATTCAGCTGCATCCGGATAAACTGGAAGCCAACCCAAACACAGTTAGCTAGGCGGTTTTTTTGATGATGTCTTAATTCAATGACTTCTCCCGCTCTAGGGTAGAAGCTATCTCGTGGCGTGTTAAACTTTTACTAAAGAAAACGCACCTATGTCCTTCAGTAGCCCTTTCAAACGTTCCCGCATAGCTATGCGGATTAAGATCGGTATTACAAAAGATAAGGACACGTTTTCAGATAGAGAACATCATATTAAGGATTGACAGCAAAAAAGTACTGCGAAGACCTCAAGTAACGTGGGATAAGGGAAAGCAGGCAGGAAAGAAAGTGATGATGATGAAGGATTAATGGCAACATTCAATAGAACAAATTCTGAACATTTCAATTCTAGAGGGGACAAGCGGTACAGTAAATATTTGTGTAATGAAATACCCTGTTTACCAAACCCAAAATACTTCGCTAAAAGTCATTGTGAAACGTTAGTTCCACAGAAATTGTTTTAAATAATGAATTTTCGAGTAAAGATAATTAAGACTCAGTACCTATAATCAAGACGATCGCGAGCAATGTATAGCTCGCTTTCCACGCGCGCCTCGAGAGATATCAGCAAAATGGGACGAGGCCCACTAGGGTCGATGCCTACTAGGTTTGCGAGTTGCGGGAACGATTGAGAGTTACCATGGCCCTGGAACGTAAAGGGCAACTGAAGGAACACAGGATGGTTTTAATCAGTAAAAGTCTGACACTCCTTCTCGCTCCACCCAAAACAGGAGAAGTTATTTTATAATTTGCCACAACAAAGACAAAAAGGTCAAGAAATAAGAAAATTCAAAAGCTTTTCTTAACAATGATAAAAGCTTTCCTAACTTTAAATTGCTCGTTTCATAGCCCCAAGTTGTTTTGATGACGCAACCCCTGACATTTAGCACCACATTTAGTACAACACTTCGATTCTCGGTTACATCTCACTTACTTCCGCTAGTATTGACAACAATACATTTTCGGAAAGTTTCTTAAATTTCATCTAACTTAGCCTAACCTAACTATGTACTTCTGGTCTAAATGGAATGCAAAATTTTTCAAGCAATGACTGCCGTCTAGCCTCTACAACCCAGTAATTGAGTAACACGATACCCCTTGGAGCTGTTAGTCGTTGCTGATGACAGCAAAGACTAACAGCTCCACCTAGAAAGTACAGTCAATACCTTCCTCTCAAAGTGGAGCGTCACGGAGTGTCAGATATTCATTAAAATATACCTGTATTCCTTAAATGTGTCCCTTTATGTTAACGTGGCTTTTTGAGGCAAAGAGGAGAATGGCATTTCCTCTCATTCTCGGACCGACCTCGACAAGCAATGCTTAACTGTGAAGATGGACCCACCCGTGCAACTGTTATTTTTTAGCTTACATACAATTCAACAATATTTAACACAAACTTGTACCATAACACCGTCAATGGTATGACACGTCGTCGAGAATACCTGTTTTGATGACCAATTTGGAAGTTATAAACGTAAATTTGAAGAAAAGTGCAGTTTGTTGTAAATTATGAGACAGGTACAAGCTTTTCTGGACACACAACCATGCTTAAAAGTAATGTTTTATGTAACGAAACTGCAAGACATATTATTTTCTAGGTTCTGCGAGCAATAGAGTGTATTTTTCTACAATTATGTTTGGAAGGTAACCCTTTGATAAGCTTGCGTTGTCCTACTTCGCCCTAATACCCCTGATACATACAATAAGGTAGTATTTGAAAATTAAGTAGGTAGGTACCTACGTAGTTACACCCAGAAAGATATGTCGGGATCATTTAGAAAATTTGGAACTTCTGCTCATAGGACTGGCCCAAACATATAAAAGACCGTAGAAAGTGAGGAAATGAGGGAAAAGAGGCTTTACCTTGCAGTGAGACAGCATATACCTAATTCATAATAATAATAAAATAAATAAAAAATATTTATTGTCTCATTAAATTTTCCAAATTTAGATGAAGCCCTGAACCCCAGACTAGGATTCCCTGTGTTGTGGGGTCCAGTCTCTTTCAATCCGTATTCGAAAGATACAATAACAAAGACAATAGTTAACAAACTATAAGATATGATAACAAAATTTCAGTGGTTTGTGTAGAGTGTGGTGTAGTGAATGTAGTGTGGGAAGTGTTATGTAGTGAGTGTAGTGTTGTTGTTGGGAGTGTCTGGGTGCATGTGAGAAGGGTAAGAGTTGCAAGTGTTAGTGTGATACTTGTATACCTGTGCGTTTATTGATTATGCCTTTTTTTTTTCTTTTTTTATGTTTCATTTTTAAGACGTCCTCTGTTTTTTCGTAGTCTAAATTGAGTAGCCAAACGGAAATTACTTTAGAGCAATTATTTTTTCTTAATTTAAAAATTTTGTGAGTTTTATTTAATTTACTGTTTATGTAAGGTCCCATGAAAGCGAATAATATACGTAAATATGCAGAGATATCTGGCCTTTTGGTCTAGTGGTTAGTAACCCTGACTGCTATGCCGGAGGTAGTGGGTTCGATTCCCACACAGGACAAATGTTTGTGTGATGAGCACGATCTGCACGATCATTTGTTCTGTGTGTGGGTGTAATTTATCTATAATATGTATGTATTTAGAAATATATAAGTATGTTTATCAGTTGTTTAGTACCCATAACATATGCTCTGCTTAGCTTGGGACTAGACAGCATTATGTGATAGTTGTGGAATATTATTATTATTATTATATTATTAGGTATTATTATTATCTAAAAATGTGAAAAGCGTGCAAAATTCCATCTTTCAGAGGACATACAATAAATAGCTCTACAAGTGTCTCGCTCAGTTCAAAATAAACAGGTCCTAAACCACTCTAATTACGCGAATTCTGTCAACACCAACATTCCCCCACGCCCAACTTCTTAAAAGCCCGAGTATTTAACTAACTTGACCAATTTAATGACAATAATTGTCGCAGCAAGTCCCAATTGGTTGTTTGTAAAGCGAAACAGCTGCACTAATTGCAACGGCAAGCAATTAACGTGTTAATTACGAATTAATTTGTGTATGCTTAGAAATATTTTAGAATGTGGGTTTTATCTAATAGACATCACAGAGTAAGGTAAACGGCCTATTAATTTGTGCACTTTTTGGTGCCCCTCACTATGTCCCACGGCAGAGCTTCTTCCCACACAGATGAAGGAATTTTCTTTCGTATAGTCAAAAAGAAAAATCTGAAATTAATATAACGCTAAGCAGAATCAAAATATAAAGTTTGAAACTAACTAAAAAAAAATTGCGATCTGAAAAGTAAGAAAATATTCTTCCTATTACTTTTCTTATTGAAATGTTTAGAGGTTTGCCGAGGCCGTAAGCTACCTCACCATAAAAATTGCTTATCTACTACCCACTGCTGGCCTCACCGTAGTCGGGTAAAAGTATAGCCCTTCATTTAATCACAGATCCGCTGACAAAAAATAACAGGTTTCTAATTTGATGCTTTCAATGTCCCCCATAATACGTTGACTGCCCCGTAATACCTTTCATTGCCAACAAATTAGGCCTATTACCCCCATTTCTCGTACAAGATACTCGACTAATTAAAAAGACATATTTGCTAAACTCGACGCCGCATTATTCTCGAGACACTACGAGCTTATTATCCTAAAGTTAAACAACAATAGTATCTAAGTGAACCATCGTTCGAACATTACTTATCGCGAATTCCTGACCAAGATGGATCCCTATCAGACTTTAGAATGGAAATCGAAAATGTTTATAAGGAAAGGTGTGTTAACCTTATAAAGAAATGACCCATAAAGTTGAGAATCGATCGATCGAAAAATCTTTTCATCAATTTGTAAGTTAAAATTACGATAAAATTGTGAATGAAGCGGGTAATAGGTAAGGTATTGTTTTTTATTATTTTCGTGATTTTAACCATCCGCCCCGGTTTTGCACGAGTGCAAATTATATACGCAAACTTCTTCATTTATCGCTCTTTCTACTAGTGTAAACCGTATCAAAATCCATTGCATGGTTTAGAGCAGATCGCAATTTGTTAAATACTATTCATTAGAGATTCTTCAGAATGTAATAATGTCCAAAACACACGAAGAAATGAATAAACTATGTAGGTTACTAGTGTTGTAGCTCAAAAAACTAGCGTCCTTGACAGACAACTGTTTCTACAACACTCTATTATGTAGGACACACATCATATGTGTGTGCCTACTGTATTAAGCAGGCTACTTTGCTATTCCATATACAGGGCGACATAAGGAATATGAAAAACATTGACAGTATGTTATTAAGACTCCAATTACTTCAAAGAGCCCTTGTGACTGAGTAGGTACATATAGTACTGAGAAAAAAGCTCTAGGTGCTAATCTGCACTTTGCCACTTTGATAATGTCACTGAATGACCTGATGGACATGTTTTTTCTCCCCCATCTTGACCCATGATGTACAGACTTTTCGACTAACATCTACACGTCCAAATACACACTCTTTAAAAAGTAGAATTTGGGCTCCTTTTTCCCCACATTTTATTAATTAATTTTTGTAATGAATAACTAGTATAATTCTGCATTTATTTTATTATTTTTAGCACTGGCAACATATAGATAAAGTTTTAATTGATCACCTTTTGTTTAAAACAGTCATTCTGGTAAAAATAACATTCGAAATCAGATTCTGTATAGATTGAGCAGACTACAGGATTGAGAGAGACCGCGATTCAGATAAGCGCTCTCTCAACAATTTTCAAAAAATGTGACCCAGTGCCTTTTAAAGGAAGTTTGAATTATTTATCACACAATTTGATCGACATTACACGAAACATCCTGTACTCAGTATTAGGCCAAACATGTAATGGCCGGCTTTCTATTTAATCGTCCACCTGTCTCCGACCGTCAAGTGCCTCGTGTTTAATAAGGTAAACTTCACAATCTCAGCACAGAATTCATTTAGCAAGTAATTGGTATTTTAGCTTGTGCAGCTTTATCATTATCAGTGCTGATTAGAACTGGTTTCGGGAAATTGTTGACTCTTATTAGCTTGTTAATTAATGTAGGGTAGAAATACGTAACAGACTTGATAAAATTATGGGTTATCTAATACTCACCCGCGCCTCAAAGAGATGTCAGCAAAATGGACGGGCCCACTACGACCGATGCTTGTGAGGACTGCGGGATTGTTCGAAAGAGTTACCGTGTTCCTGGAATGTAAAGGGCAACTGCAGAAACATAGGTGGGGTTTAGTCAGTAAAAGTCTGACACTCCCTCTTATTCCACCCAGAGCGAGAGTAAAAAGAAGATGTACTATCTTAGGATGTATAGCATCGAAAACTGTGAAGACTTTGTTTGAAGTTAATCCAGAAGGACAATACTAAAAAACAAACACAGCTGTAAATTCATAACATTGCATAAAATACAACCCTTTCTTTAACCTTCAAAAATCAAAACACAACCAAAGCGAAACACATCTCGCTATCGACAATCGTGAGACATTATCTCGAGTGGTATCAACACACCTCTTGACTCTGAAGCCATGTGTTCAAGAAAACACGTCGAGATCCAAGATAATGCGACTGGTTATTAGTGTCAGTGTAGCCTGTCAACATCTAGCCCTTAAAAGGTAAATCGGTTCGAGAAGTATGGTGGTATTTCGAAAGGGAATATTGTAAAAGATTTAGCAATCACGCATAACCGTGGCTAAGATATAAAACGACAGAAGCACACCACTACATAATAAAACTGAACACCTAAACCAAATTGCCTTTCACACAGTCAAAAGATACAAATGTATTCCGACAAAATCGCACCAATAACCCACTGCCTTAAAGACCCTAAGAATCAAATGAAGAATGTGTAAGGGCTTCCCACAAACGGGCATATTATTCATAAACCGCTACAGAAGGGGCCCGAGCTATCGGGGTCACACGACCAGATGATATATTATGGTAAGCTGCAGTAACAGCCAGTAACAGGAAATGTTCCACTGAGCATAGACTAGAGGTTATAAGAGGAAACGCGTAACAAATCGCTGATCAGGGCTCGTGGAGAGAAGAGGTCAGATCGGGATAAATTAAGTGTCGATGGTTAGCACGATATTATGAAGAGAATGCAGAAATACTGATTAGCATTAAAAGTATGGTTAGCTAGTCAGTCAAATTTAAAAAAGAACCTACTTAATAGGGAAGTAAGGATATCAAACCAGCATAAATAGATTTGTGATGTCTCTTTCAAGACGCTTCATTTTTGTCTCATTTTCAGCAGGAAACTTTTTCCTAAATAAATCTTTTAAAGTAGATGAAGCAGGTATCATTTCATTATCGTAATACATCTATCGATATCAAAGAAATCTTATAGCCCACCAGGCTTTCCAATGACCGTAACTTACGCTACAATGATACATAATTTAGAAATATTTCAATTGCCGCTCCATTTCCGCTAGTGTTAGCGCTAATACCAGCAATCTTTTAGCCTTCATTGCCAGGGTCTAGTTCTTGAATAGCCAGGTATAGTTGACACAGAATTTACTTCCCCTTGGCTATCGGTCAGTTTGAAACCTCACGCAAATCGCTCAAAGCACCAGTCACGATGCAATCTCACATTTACTTACGTAGAAATCGAAATAATGCATCGCATACCAGAAATGAACGATACATTCTGAAGTGTAATATACCAACTTCTTACACGTATATAAACACGTTTTAGAAAACAAAATAGGCATTCGATCGAAATAGTTGGAACCTAGTACCACAAAGATTGAGATGATGACAGACATAAAATGTATTATTATTATATCGTAATAGTCACTTTTCTTTACATATTTTTAACATACATTAAAAAAAAAAACATTCCAAAGGTTGTTAATATTATTATTATTATGAGCCTTTTGTGTCCCAAAGCGGGGCAAAAGTCTCCCTTTAGACATAAAACTGTTAAAAGTACTGTGGTTAAAAGCTATTACAATATAAAACTATTTTCACTAATAAACCGAAAACAGTGAATAATTAGGTTAAAAGTAGCACCTGTATGTTAGCTCTACAGTAGAATTCTCTAAACAATAAATTACTCTATTGACCTATAGCGAACAAGTGGGTTCATTATTGTCTCTAAACGTATTTAATTGTAGCAATAAAATTAACAAGAACGTCATCCCCTCACAGCTCTCTAAGAGAGTCAAGCACCGAACGAAGGCGCGGGAAAAATCTAGTCTATACTTAATCACACTAGTATTACTTATACAGGTGAAAGTTTGTGAGGGTGTATGTGCGTTTGTTACATCTTCACGCTTGAACGACTGAACGAATTTGGATGAAACTCGATACACGGGTAGACCATGTCCTGGAATGGGCATAGGATACTTTTTTTATCCCGCGAGTATATTCCTTTGGGAGAATTTTCTGCTTTCGCTCGGGCGAGGTCACTGCAGCTAGTAAGAACATAATGTTGAAATCATATTTTATAATCAAAGGTTGAAATCACACCTACATCTCTCTAAAAAAATAATTTATGTTATGAATCTAAGCTCTATTACTATTATTTTATTCATTTGGAGAATTTTCAATTAAAAATCAATAACAAACCAATTACTCAATCTGATCGCACACAAAACTGACAATAAAACAAAATATCAAATTGCAAAATGGTGGTAAATCACAAAAGCGCGCTTAATTTTCCAACATGGCGCCCGTCCAACAGGGCTTTTACGTCGACAGCGGTCCATAACAGATAACTGTACAGCATATTGACCATAACCTTTAATAAGCCCCCAATACCCGCGAACCGTGTAGTTTCCACACTTAATTCGAGTTAAGAAATAACCACCACAAAAGGTTTATTGTCAGTAACATTCTTCCTATACGTTGGATCATATTTTACGATGGTTTAATAGATGATCTGATACGTCATCTTTGTTATTAGTGTACATTTCTATTCTATGCTATTTTTTATTGATGGCAAATAGAGTCGCTGTCGACTATTCTGCCAATTTCAAAAGTAAATTGGATAAGCAATATTTATTTATTTAATTTATGACAGATAGGTACTCTCTGCACTAACAGTCGAAACCAACACATGCGAGTCATTATTATATTACAATATAATATTTAAAAAAATAAAATAAAAAATAACACAAATCACTTAATATAAATCATTATGATAGTGTCATAAAACAAGGAATTAGTACACTAAAAACGTAGTAACTATTAGGTGTATAAATCTTCGATTGATACAAATGGACTTCATGTGTTAGTACTGGACTGAAACAAACTAGTGTACATTTTTCTAGTTTACAAGAATTTTTGACAATGTGTAGGTAGGCTATACTACAGTCTATACTCTTGCAACTCAAAAACTTTGAGTCCACATTTGAATAGAGAACTAACCAACTCATAACAAGAAATGCATTCAAATATCTACGTTCAAATGGTAGGTACTATCACAACATTTAAATAAAATAAATGCCATCTTGTTTGAGGTTACTAGTGCTGGATCATAAACGAAGAAATGGAACACTGTGTCACATACTGACTCAATAAAATCATATTACCACTTAACAGTAAAAAGGAAATAGAATTCATTAATCTCTCATCATTTCCCGTATAATTTTCTCATATAAAACATGAGTACCTATTGGTTTCATAGTCCAACATAAATTGGAAGTAAGTAAATACCGAAAATTAGCATGAGAATCGAGATATAACTGTTGGGCCAAATACATAATTCAGTACTATGAAGTTTTAAAGCTATTGCTTGAAACCGTGGGCCTAAGACAAATTCTATTTACGAAGACCCGAATACCGTTAAGTATGGTGGTTTTAAGACGTGTTTGAGTTATTAATTTTTCACACGTCTAATAGCTTATGGTAGGCAGTAGATGCAGATTTATGGAACCGCTTCAAAAGTCAGTTAGACAACAACCTGATTTTGTTGAAGTATTCTTCAATAAATACGCTCTATGTTAAAATATGAAAAATTCGAGAAAGTCCCCTCTTTGAGGCGTGGTTGGAAAGACCTCACGGCGTCCTCACCTTCCGCATGATGCAGGTTCTCATCGAACACGGTAATTTCGGGAAGTTCCTGCACCGGATTGATGCGGAAGCGACGCTCGGGTGTCGCCACTGTGTGGACCGCCCGGAGGACACGGTGGAGCTGTGCCCCGCTTGGGCAGAGCAAAGCCGTGTCCTCGTGGGGGCAATTGGCGGCGGCGATATCTCGCGCCGGGCCTTGGTACAGGCCATGGTCTGGAGCGAGGAGGAGTGGCAGGCGGTCGCCTCCTTCTGCGAAGCAGCAAAAGCAAATGCTAGCAACAATGCTAGCATTATTGCTTTGCTAGCAAAGGAGGCGGCCGATCGCGAGGCAACGGCGCGATCTTCACGCCCCAACCACCACACCGGATTCCGATCCCGATTTCCGGCCACCATAGGCGCGGGCTTGCGGACGGCGAACAATGGGTAGCCTGCCGTCCGACCGTCCGGTAACTGTCCGGACCGAGCCCAAGTCGTCGACGGCGCTTATTTTTCCACGCGCGCCTCAGGGAGATGTCAGCAAATCGTAGGGGCCCAGCAGGGTCAAAGCCTACTGGGGCCATGGGTAATGTGAAAACGAAACCCGGGACCCTGGGGCGAAGGCAACGAAGAAACAGGAGTGGGTTTTTAGTCAGTAAAAGTCTGACACTATCTCCCGCTCCGCCCAAGAGCGAGATTTGCATTAGATGATTTCCCAGATGATCCCACCTAAAAAAAAAGGAGGTATGTGACGAAAATTAGTGTCCCTAGTCACAAGATGGACTATTGGCAGACTGAAATTATGAAACATAACTCAGTTTTAAGTGTTTGATGCACGATGATGCGCAGCGCATTTGAAGCATCTTAACCAAACTATTGATCTCGGGTTTATAAGGAGGGATGCAATAAACAATGAATTTAGTAGACGTGATAAACCGCTATGCCACCATTCTACGCAATAAAATTTCTTATTCCCAATTTACGATACCCTCGGGCTAAAGGACGGCCTATTTTTGCACTTACTTGAACGTGCGTTAACTTATGCTACCCTAATTGGGTAACCAATATTCTCAATTGACGTTTACTGCTGTCCCAGAAAGGTAAACAATAAATTGTATATTTTATGTCATTTAGAATAGTAAAATAGTCATAAATACGTAGTTGATCATCATGGGTTCACCGCGATTTTATCAGCAGTAATGATTTTACTAAACTTTCAATGTTGCAGAAACAGTAGTATTTTTTTATTTATTTTTTATTATTGATAGGCTCGCGTTTGACCACTATCTCACCTGATGGTAAGCGATGATGTGGCCGACGATGGAGCACGCTTGCCTAGAAGTAACCTATTCACTCTGGACTTAAATAGGTTGTAGCTATTAGGGAACACAGACTCCGGCAGGGACGTATCACATATAAAAACCATGCCAGAACCAGTAGCAACCTTAATCATTTGTTTTTATTTCAAAGATAACAAAGAAAAAAAAATAGTATGTAGGGACAAAAGGTAGGTATTTCTGCGCTATGTTAAGGAAAGGATATAAGTAAAAAAAGGATATTTGTACAGAGCTTAGGTTTCTGGATTCTAGTTTGCCCTACCCATAGAGCACTTTGTTGAAAAATGTGTCAAAACTACGAACTACCTACTTACTCGTAACCTAACACTTCATTTTAGAATACCATTGTACTTCAATCAAATTGTGTCATAATAAACAACGGCATATTCCATAGACCGTAAACAGCAAAATATCCACATTGAATGTCATTCTTGTTCAGCAAATCAGGTACGAACAAACGATGCTTATAAAACCAACGTTATCCCAGATACACGAATGTTGAGGCATGGCGGGAAAGCGCAGCTGCCACGACGAAAACAATAAAGCGAAACGTCATTTACATTAGAACTACCGTTTTATAAGACCTTTTGTGGTCTGCTTGAGGCACCAGAACCGTTTTGTTTGATGTAACCAGGTTTAGAGAGTTCTAAAATGTAACGTAAATAAAAAAAGTAACTCACGAGATGAAACGTTCTGACTTGACAGTAATTTTGAAGGTTTTCCTCAGTATTTTAACGTTCTGTCGTTTTTAATTTCCCTGTAAACTCATTTCAACTGGGTCTAGATGAATCATCTGAGAAATATCCACTTTAAGTGGAACGAAAAACGGGAGTCCCTTTTTAGTTCAATGGTGAAACATTCTTTCATAAGACATATGTTTGAACACCTGTTTTCTTCTAACGTATATTCAGCACAGCTTTACGATCCAAAAGAGAGCAACATCAAACAAAACTAATTATTTCAGTTCTGAAATTAAAAACCTTAGCAACTGGACAAACATGAATCGGGCACAATTACCTTTAGGACAATTTCTCGAAGTTTACTTCATAGTGACAGTAAGAATGGGTCCAAGTGTATTGTATTTTTAAGGTCATTTACATACAAAAGCTTATGGTATATCCATTATTTTGAAATACCATACAGACAGCTTCTCAACTGTATTATGAATAAAGAATAATTTTAAAACAATGCACAGAAAACCCAAAAATAATAATAAAGACAAACCAATCTAATCATCTCACGTAAACACATTCCAAGCCACACGCGCGTCTCGATTCCAAAAATTGTTATTGTACCCACAAATTACGCCCTTTGGGGACAGAACGGGGCAAAAAACAACCCTCGAGATCTACAGGGCGATAATCTAGCGAAGGTTGAACTGCCTTATTGAATAACATTGCTGTAACAATGCGGGCGTTGACACCGCGTGGAATAACATGTCACTGATTAGTTTCTGTTTTAGGTCTGCGTGTTTTACGTACAGTCGGTGTCATTACTCTTGATATTAAGTCTACTTCGATTAAAATCACAGACTTATTTAAAAGGAGGGATGAGAGTAGACGAAGTTTTAGGCAGACAAGTGATTTATACATTCATATTCTTCAAGAGACTGCTAATGCTCAGGTTAACTTACCGTTGTCAGCATTCTACATATATATAGTAGGTAAGTCAAGATCATCAGTCTCTTTAACGATACTATGACATAATAGGCTTTTCCGACGTAATATCAGTCCACAGTAATTGGGTTTCCATCTTTCGTATAAAGCAGTTCCAAACGCCTTTTCAAGATTACTTCACTTCACAGCCATTAAGTCATTTGTAATTATAAGTTTTTTTCAAATCTGTACCTACGGCATTGAAACTCATCTGTATATAAATAAATCGTCTTCATTCAATTTTAGTTGGTTTCTTACCCAATTTAACTAATCACAACACTCAGTTATACATTATAATTAATTCAATTTATCTAATCTCAACTTGATTTTTATGAACTTTAAAAAATAACGAAGACAACAAAATTCTTCGAAGGGCATTACATTCCTAATTACATTTCAACTATTTTTTATCAAGTCACGATTCTTTGGTGGGAACAATTCGTTTTTTCGGGTCATCATAATGACATGTAATGATTATTACCTGTCCCTTTATTAGAATTCTTACTGCACTATCTTTTGATTTTCGATGCAATCAAGTTTATGTAATCCTTACGACATTCGTTCCTACCACTCATTAATCTATGAAGTTGATTTTAATATTAATGTATGCATCATCAGCCTAAATATATTAGGATGAAGAAAGGAAAATGAATCTGTTATCTCATGAGCGCCTGGTTAGTCTTCATCAATCAGCGTCTAGCATTCAGATACTTTGCTTTAATTAGGCCACATTACAATCTACTTTCAAAAGGAACCTCCAGTGGCCTAGATTTACTTTCTTCTAAGTATTTTCGCAAATTCAATTCAATTCTTTTGCCAAAAAAAAATGTTATTTAACCTGCTATAAATATTTTTTTTTTGCAATCCATTTAGGTACTTTCAATTAGCAGCAATTTTGCACGACAATTTGCAACATGTGAAAAACCTTTCGAAAGTTAATTTACTAGTTGAAAAATTTTAATGTTATAACTGTTATTATTTCAGTAAGTTGAAAGACGATTTTATCTAAACGGTTTTAAACCATAAATCCTAAAACTACTAAAAAGTTTACCCTTCCCAAAAGCCTTTGACTCATAACAGCCGCACAAGCGTACCACAATAAAAATGAATGCGTATACGCCTATGAGCGTACCGGCAATGGTTAATTTAAATGTATTAAGTCTATAACTCCCTCGATCCGATACTCGTTAGCACGGCAAGTTAATAGCAGGTTGTCGTGAGCATATGGGGGCTATGGCTACGGTTTGATTAAAAATTAAGCCATTACCGGTCATTAGGTAATGTTCCTACATTCTCCTTCCTTGACTTTCTTTCGAAAGCACGATATTGTATTGTTTTTAATAGTCACGCCGCCCGTTTTCCCTTAAAAGGATAGATTCAAGAAATCTAAATAATGCATTGAAGGTAGGTACATATTCATTCCGGACACCATTGTGTTGTAAGGTGTAAGGAGTTAGTGCAAAATTAATCTTGAATAGAAATTCTATATAACTGAGTGTTGATATTTCTGGAAGTACTCAGTTTTAATGCTAAATGTAGGTGCTTATTTATTACGGAAGATAATCCAGTGGTTTTGTTTTAGGATAGTGTTCAAGTGGCATCTCTCTGGATCAAACTGCGATTGCATCAATCCGGTAATAAGGATTTTCGTTACTATGTAATTAATCAGATTTTTCAAACAATGACTAAATAGAGGGTACCTATCTAGATTGTTGACTTGTGGTAGGCAATGTAGCCACACGATCAAACACCCACTTAACTACTTGGATAGTTCCAATCACATTATTGATAATAGCTAACAATTCTGATCAAAATCAACATATCACAATAAATGTTAACATATTCGAAACAAATGACTAGGTATCTACTAACAGTCACACAACTTGACATTAGGGCGGGGAAATAGTAAGCAATGACCATTATTCCGATATTGTATAAACGATACGACCGAACATTCCACTTTCGCCGTCATTCCCTACTCCCTGTTGCTTTCTTCTGTCAATCTCCTTGGTCACACTTAATTGGTACAATATCGAAACACATGGCAACATGGTAATGATGTATGGGCACGCCTTTGTTCGATTTCGAAATTGGAACCTCTTGATTTTTATCTCTACATGCTCTATGGTAAAGCTGATATTTATTTTGGTTGGTTGCGTTATCCGTATTATTTGTAGTACAAACAATGCGTAGTTCAAATAACTTGGAAGTTTACACAACCATAGATAATGGTGAAAAATTTGTGTGTTTATCATTTGTGTGGTTATGTAAAAAAACCGACATGTTTTATTAAATCGTAAGGTTAACCAGCCTTCTACTTGGTGTCATTTATCTAAATAAACCATTATCTAAACGCCGATCTTCTGTTTTTGGCCATCACTCTTGCGCTTATCACAATTCATTTGGGATCGGCTAAGAGTGGCCTTGTTCTAAAACCCCCTTTATCCATTCCATAGTCTTTTTTTTATATATAAATAATACATACATATGGATGAAAAAGACAATCCCTACCTAGTTTACTCGTTCGATTAGAAGCTTAACAGTAGTCAGCATTGTCAATTCTAAGCTCAAGCTCCTTGCTCCATACATGACCGTTTACATTAAGTATTATTTTTAAGCACCTTGATCTGTAAACAACAATTCAGCTGGGCCGACTCCCGCAGTGTCACGCAATCAGGCATACTTACAACTAAATAAAACTTACAAACATGCAAGTTACTACGACAAATCAAACAAGATCTTTATCTAGTAAATGTCTGGTCTATTTGAAAGGTCATGGCGGACTGGTTTGTGGCCCAATAACCTAATCGTGAGAATTGAAACTCTTTCACTTGGATAACAAAGTTTTTTGTCCTGGTTAATGCCGTCGGCAGGCCAGGTATGTAATTTGTGAACTTTGCTATACATTTTTGTTTACATGCACCAATTTTTTTTTATACCACTTATCAATAATTTGTTGTTTTGTGTCTTATGCCTTGCGTGCTATGTTTTGAACTTAAAAGATTTTCTTTAATTCTTCTTAAAATCAACATAAGTTTCTCAAAGCACAGCAAACTAAATTAAAATATGTAGGTTCTGTACCTAGTAATCTATCTATTTACCGTGGTCCTGGACTTGGAACGCAAAGTACAACTGAAGGACACAGGAGGGTTATAGTCAGTAAAAGTCTGACACGCCCTCTCGCCTAACCTAGAGCCGGAGAAGTCATTTGATGATTTTCTACCTCAAAAAAAGCCTGTTTTTTTGCTTTCTTTTTCGTTTCAACAAACATTGAAGGTTCCGGAGTGGCCGCTACGTACCGGAAGACGCAGCGTTAGAAGGCCTCCCACAAGGTGGACCGATGACGAGGTGAAAGTCGCGGGAATCTGATTGATGCGAGACGCACAGAACCGGCCCTTATGGGGACGCTTGGGGGAGGCCTATGTCCAACAGCGGACGTCTTTCGGCTGAAATGATTATGATGAAACATTGAAGATCCCAAGAATCAACTGAAACACGTGTTTTATTTCCCAGTACTATTATTATATTGATTTTCATTTTGCCCTTGACTGAAGCACTCAGTCTCATGCATAAAGAATGAAGTACAATGCAGTAAAACCGACCTTTGGTACTCAAGGATACCATTCTTTATTCATGCCAACAGCACTGGCTCGAAATAACGCAAAATTTAAGACATGGGGATGGGTAATAGCATTTTCGTATTCTAGCGCAACTGCGCTATATATTTTTTTCATGTCTTGGCTTGGTTCCTCGTGTCGTGGTTCCTTTAATTTAGATGGTGAACCATGCCAATTTATTTGCAAACAACACAGTTGTTACAGATAAAAAAAAAAGATTAAGTATTTATTTATTTGGTCAGCCAACAACTGCTTACACAATACATTTATAATATACTAAAACGAAACTGACATCTATTAGTGTAGCAATTAATAATAGGCTGACACCACATGCACTTCTTTATACTTTATATAAGTACTTCTTTATAGAAGATCAAGCTTCAGTTCCAAGCCTAAAACAATCTGTACGTAGGTCTAAAAAGTTTCCGACTTCAATGTGAAGATAGCAGCACTCGTCAATAAAAGCTAGTGAATGTAGTTAAACGCCGAACGGATTAAGGATGCGATTGAGCGAAATAAAGGCTCCAAGGCTTTTGCAAGGGATCTGTCTATAGGGCAGAGCCAGCTCACGAAACTAAAGACCGACGGTGGCAGAGTCATATCCGCCAAATCGGAGCTTCTGGGAGAGATCGAGGCATTCTATGGACAGCTGTACACATCTATCACAAAACCCACAACGAATCTAGCAAATGACCCAAGAGCTAGATTAACCCGACACTATACCGAAGATATCCCGGACGTCAGCCTGTACGAGATTAGGGTAGCTCTGAAGCAGCTTAAAAACAATAAGGCGTCGGGTGACGACGGAATTACAGCCGAACTCCTGAAGGCGGGTGGGAAACCGGTCCTAAAGGCCCTTCAGAGGTTGTTCGATTCCGTCATACTTGAGGGAAAGACGCCACAGGCATGGAGCAGAGGTGTGGTGGTACTTTTCTTTAAGAAGGGCGACAATGCCCTGCTTAAGAATTACAGGCCCATCTCACTTCTGAGCCATGTCTACAAGCTGTTTTCCAGAGTCATCACGAATCGTTTCGCGCGCAGGTTCGACGACTTCCAGTCTCCCGAACATCCGTTTCCGAAAAGGTTTCAGCACCGTAGACCACATACATACGCTTCGGCAGGTTATACACAAGACCGAGGAGTATAATCTGCCTCTATGCTTAGCGTTCGTGGACTACGAGAAAGCTTTTAAGTCAATCGAGACTTGGGCTGTACTGCAGTCTCCAACGGTGCCAGATTGACTATCGGTACATCGAAGTGCTGAAGTGTTTGTACGAAAACGCCACAATGTCAGTCGGACTTCAGGACCGGACCTCGAAACCTTTCCTTCTGCAGCGGGGCGTGAGGCAGAGAGATGTCATCTCTCCGAAACTGTTCACGGCTGCAATGGAGGATGTCTTCAAGGTTCTGGACTGGAGTGGACTAGGCATTAATGTCAATGGCGAGTACATCACTCACCTTCGGTTTGCCGATGATATAGTAATCATGGCTGAGACTACGGAGGAGCTCAGTACAATGCTCGATGACCTTAGTAGAGCTTCCGAAAGAGTGGGTCTTAAAATGAACATGGACAAAACCAAATTCATGGTAAATAACCATGTAGCACCCACTCCGTTCAAAATCGGAGACTCTGTACTCGAACTTGTAGACGATTACGTTTACCTGGGACAGACAATCCAGTTGGGCAGGTCTAACTTTGAGAAAGAGGTCAATCGTCGAATCCGACTCGGCTGGGCAGCGTTCGGGAAGCTGCGCGGGATCTTCTCCTCCAACATACCACAGTGTCTCAAGACGAAAGTCTATGACCAGTGCGTGTTGCCAGTGATGACATATGGCTCTGAAACATGGTCGCTTACAATGGGCCTCATCAGAAGGCTTACAGTCACCCAAAGGGCAATGGAAAGGGCTATGCTCGGAGTTTCCTTGCGTGATCGCATAAAGAATAAAGATATCAGGAGAACCAAGGTAGCCGACATAGCCCGAAGAATCGCCAAACTAAAGTGGCAGTGGGCAACATTACTCGTAGAACGGATGGTCGATGGGGCCGAAAGGTTCTAGAGTGGCGACCGCGCACCGGAAGACGCAGCGTTGGAAGGCCTCGCACAAGATGGACCAACGACCTGGTGAGGGTCGCGGGAGTGCGGTGGATGCGAGAAGCACAGGATCAGTTGTTGTGGCGACGCTTGGGGGAGGCCTATGTCCAACAGTGGACGCCTTTCGGCTGAAATGATGAATGCAACTGTGCATCTTTGACTGTTACTCACCAAAGTTTCAGCCATTTTGGACGCATAGTTGTTATTTGACAGTCGTTTGAGTGAGCCGATGTGAGATGCAGAACAAGAAAGACCTTTTTCACCAAGAGAACGCGCCATATCACACCTCAGCGGTTGCCACGGCGAAAATGTACGAATTACGGTTTGAACTGCTTGATCATCCTCCTTACTCACCAGATCTAGCCCCAAGCGAATTCTTTTGGTTCACTTATCTAATAATTGCGCTTGGAATAGAGATTTTCGTCAAATGAGGAGGCAATCACTTTCGTGATCAATTATTTTTCAGAGAAAAACTGCTATTTGAACGGGTTCGAGAGATGAGAGCATCGCCTGGCAAAGTGTGTAGAGTTTACATGGAGACAATGTAAAAAGAGAAAATTATATTGTAAGAAAAAATATCTTTCATCTTTGTTAGGTCGGAAACTTTTCAGATACACAGGTGTGTAGACGTCATAGGATTTACAACATTTAGACTAAGTAATTTCTTAGCTTTATTTGAAACTTTGTGTATTTATTTATGGATTTTTCTTTTTTGAGTTACCGTTTTCAGTTTTTCAGTTATTTTAACGGGGTGTAATTAATTTGAATGATTGGCACAGTGGTGTGGTGGTGGTAGTAATAATTTTTTAAACAGGGTTTTAATATACACAGGATTTCTCAATTTTTACGGCATATTCTATGGAAAAGAAAACAGCGTAAATACTCGTTTCGTAGGTGTTCCCAAATTGGTGGTGACACGACCAAATCACGGCGTACAATATTCACAAAACAAAACTGTATAACAATCAGCTCATGATAAGTGTACCATAAGAATAACAGCGGACCTTTAGCGTACTCGTACATAGAAAGGCGGAAAGTCGTGAGATGTCCGATACGACATCAAAACGTACGAACCGTATGCCAACATTGTGAACAAGTGGTGGGAAATAGCTGGAAGATTTATGTGCACAAATTCTCTCATCTTTACTATACATCGCTTTTAGTTCTAAGCTAAAGACGACCAGTTCTCATTAATTAAATTCTAGAATGTGGATCTAGTCATGTAGAACAAGTTAATTAAGTATCTAGCTGCTAGCTAACACTTTTACTTTGCTTTTCCCAGGCATAATCTGTCATAATCAAGTTAAAGGCTGTATGAAATGTCTGGTTCTGCATCCACTCACGATGGTTGCCCTTTAATACCTATAGGTTCGGCAATCTATGTTCCAAATACTTCCCCCTCCACGCTTACGAATAGTAAGTTATAGTACCATTATTATATTTTTTCAACAACGAAGATTCAGCGGTTCTATATTTTACCCAAGGAACTCAAAAATAACATAAGGCAGTCATGGCAATCACATTCAAACCTTATACTGATGGTTACCCTCAAATATCATGAAAGGTACTTATTATTCAAAGTGCGTTGTCTGCAATTTAGTGCACGACTTCACTTAGTACTTTACATGATTCTCTACAACAATGCCTAAATTTCGCAACTAGCGCCCATCCCATAGACTATAGACGCAAAATATCAAAATCATGATTTAAAATAAATACCAATGGTTCTTGCGAAACAATTTGCACCAAAATAATCCGATTAAGTTCACATAACTTAAAAGAAACCAGTATTACATGAGCTGTTAGATTAGGAGATATGGTCAAAGCCCAAAAAAGGAATACATTGACCAAAGATCTGCCTGAAATGGTCGTTATCAAAATTCATATTGCCAAGACACGATTTGGACATACTTTCACCTAAAATAGCGTTGTTTTGAAATGTTATCTGAAACATTGCCCAGATTTGGAATATACCTAAAAATTTGAGATGAAGATAACGTTATTTGAAGTGATGCCCGTTTAGTTGGTTAGAATTAGAACCAAATTAGTTCAAAACGAACAACCAATGACCATCACAAAGAAACATCACCGTTCACTTTTAATTTCCTCTAAAAAATAATAGAAAGCTTAATGGATCTTTAACTAGGAAGCAAATGGTTCTAAAAAGGTCAATGATACCCAAAACACCCCTTACAAAATATTGCCCCACGCGAAGAGAATAAACCCCCACGTCTCGAAATATTTACGGCTTATAAACATGCGATAGTTCACACGTGCACGCAATGACAACAAAACTGAAATCATAACAAGTCTTAAAGCATTTCCTAATTAAGGTGAGTGCATTTAAGCACGTTAATTTGTTTTTATAAAGTGCGTAAGACTGGCAGGTTTGTATAAGGGCTTTCGTACTGTACGGCCGAAATATCCTGTCTGCTCCGAACTCCGAACAGTGGACTGCTCAGTCATTCTTTTTAAGAATCATTATAAATAACAACAACATTAACATAGATATATATGTATGGCCAATAAATATTGTGTCCCTAGTTTTTTGACTATGCGCATAGTTCTCTTGATCGTTTTGCTTTACGAATGGTCTACGTCGATGACAAGCGGGTTGGAAGTGCAAAATTGTGGGTTTTCTATGCTCCATTTTACTCGGTACAATAAGCAGGCATCTTTTGATGACGTTTTACTCAGATTTCCCCCATAGCTTTAAATACTGTATCTATTACCAATATCCAAGGCATCCAAATGCATAGGGTCTGTGACCTAAGTGCGAGTTGTTTTTAAACGGTTACCGCGTTTGGCTCTCTGATTGGTTCAGAGTTTGGAGCGGGCCAATCAGAGCGGCGAACGTCATAAACGTGTCGATCGCGTTAACGTAAAACAAACTCGAACTAGCACACCATAACATTTTTTTTTTCTAATTGTTATAAACCAGTTTTTGATTGCTTACCTGATGATAAGCAGTGATGCAATTGATGATGGTGAGGCGCACTAGTTTATTAAGAGCCTATTGACTCTAGCTTTGAACACCCACCAAAATTTTTGTTAATTATAACGTGAAGACCGCAGCAGGTAAATTTATCCAGTCCTTCGATGTACGCAGTTTAAAAGGCGAAGCGAAACGCTTAGTCCGGACCGTAAAAGTTTCAAGAACGTAAGGGTGGATACTCGCCATACGTCATAATTACAATTATCATAGTAAATTACAATGATTAAATAACACACAATCCACTTAACATTATTGTATCGTATAACAAACACCGTGTACGTGTGAACAGCGGCTTGTTTATTTTGAATATCAAATATAAACCACTCCTAGTATTGTATTCATAACAGGAGATATCTCCGTACTTGGAGTCTTGGAGGCAGAATATTAAGCAGATATATTATCAAAACAAAAGTCCAAACAAAGTCTCACGTTTTCTAATTCTATAAGAAGGAATATTGATGCGTTTATTTTAACGATAACATTTATACTAATAATAATAATTATTATTTTGTAAAGTTCAAATTAAAGAAAATCATTTTAGCCACAATACTGCTAAGAAAAAGTATAAGTACACCATCCAGTCGTGAAAAACCACTCTTCCACCCCTTTTAATTAAAAACAATTAGAGTTACAAGGCATAAAATCACTCATATAAAGAACATTGGCCTTGACGTCGCTATGTGGAGTGTCTGCATTGTGCACATAATTATAGCATGGCTGGCTTGTCCATGCTTGCGCAAGTATTATCGGATCAGGCGTCATTATCAGGCCTTTACCTATACAATTCAATTACATTGCCTTTGACAGGGACCTTAAAATGTGGTCAGCATACTTTGGTAATAAATTATTTAGCTGTAGACTTGGTGCGTATTTATTGGTCCATATTCTGCATTCCAGACCAGGTACCCAACTCAGTAAATGCTATGACTCTCTTTTGTATTTCAAAACCGTGATTGGTAATTTGTGTAGTTCTTGAAAATAAAAGGCAAGCAAGGCACCAAGAATGAAAAGCTCCTCATTTTCGACTAGAAAATGAGAGAGTAATGAAACAAAAAAAAAGCCTTTATCCAGTGTTATTTGGGGTAGGCCTGACACGATTTTTTCTTCCATTCTATCCTGTCACCCATGATATCACTAACTCCCTTTTCTTTCATATCAATCTAAACACAATCCATCCATTGTGTTTGATTGGTCCAAGTATCAAGTATATGTCCAAGTACAAGTGTATTAATCGTATAACTGGCTGAAATTAGTATTTGACCAGTGTAATAAAACTACAGACCTTTTAAGTACTTCATCTATTATTTAGATATTTTTTGTCTTTACAGCGTCTCACGGCCACCATTACCATCGCGTGTAACCCTTTGCAAGCACGCGATGAATCAACACTTTGTATTGTATCGAGATGAGCCTTTTGTTTAGCGCCCTTTGTGGCAATTAGCTCATCATTTTATGTCTACAACAAGTCGGATCTTAATTGAACAGTGTGTGGGGACTAATTACAGGTTTGTTTTTCATTATGAGTGACTGTACGAAGAAATCTCTCTAGATGACCAGCAATTTTATCTTTGTGTTGAGAACTTGCCTTGAATTTATTTGCCTGCATAATGTTGTAAAGTTGGTAATGCAAAACATTTAGTACTTAATTTCGCATGCTATCGATGTGGTTTCCGTAGTGTAGCGGTTATCACGTGTGCTTCACACGCACAAGGTCCCCGGTTCGATCCCGGGCGGAAACAGCGTACATTTTTGCATTTTCTTTGCAGAAATACATCTGTAAATTGACATATCATGAAGAAAACCGGAACTATTTCTCATTCCCAAGAAACGGTCAACGTTTAAATGGTTTTTGAATCGCGATAATGATGCGGAAGAACGTTGACAATGTGTAGTACCAAACAAGAGCTGGAAAAGGCGAGTAATTAAGCTTAGAAAGTGGTACAGAAACTGGTAGAGCACGGGATCGGTTAGTTTCTAAATTGACCGGCAGACGGAAGGTCGCCGACCTGATATCGAAAGGTAAGTAATGAATAAGTAAACTGCCCTAAATACCTAACATAAGAAATCTTGTCGGTATCTGATAAGGTATTTTCACAGGCTTACGTTACTTCTACGACTAAAATTGATTAGTCTACTATGCACGAAATTCAATCAGGCGTTCTAAGATTGGTTTATGTCAGTTTCTGGTCTAACGCGTCGCAAATGAGATTTATTAATACAATCACGTCCAACTAGAGACTTGTGGAGGTGGCAAAAACTGTACCTACCGGATTGTTTTTAGTAATGATCAAGGTAGGTGTGTTTCATTGCATAAAGGCCTGCGGAATTTTCGTAGAACTTATTGGAAGTGATCGTGGCCCTCAAATCTGGGGCAGAATTGTTGCTCTTCCTCAATTGAGCACAAATTATGAGAGAAACATTGAATTTGCTTCAAAAATAGCCTAGGTCGCAGATGCAGCGTTATTGAACTCTATAGACAACATCGTTACGTTACGCAACTAAAATCACACTGAATGTTTAGTGACACTTCAATCAGGTGTGCGATGTACTCCGGCGCATCATAACGAGGCCATATTGTTTTTATTGTCGCCTTCCGCTTTCATAAGACACGTGTTCGTGTATTACATCAAACTTAGTAACAAACACGTACTACTATAAAACTGAGTTTTAGTGTCTACTTCATTAAAGCACCTCTATCGTTTGAACCTTAATTATGGTACTATAAAGTGTTAAGCAAGGTTGATCTAGGGCTGTCGTCATCTAAATTGACGACGCCGGAAAAAATCTTTAAAAAACCCCGGACATTTGAGTGGGAAGGTATAAAGTCAATTTCGATTTTATACCTTCCCAGTTTTTAATTTTCCCTGTCAGGGTGTTCGGTCGTCTTTGGCTACAGGTATGTATCTGCCTCAGAGTAACCTTGTGCGCGGCCCCAGGGGGGAGGGGGGCAGGGGAGGGCAGCTGCCCCCCCTTGGAAATCTCGCAGAACATGTATGAACTCGCCTAATTACTAATTAAAGTGCAAACGGGGCCATATGCTTTAACTTATAAATAAACCGCGCAGTAGACACTGGTAAAATGCACGATGCAATTGCTAAAAAACCCCGTGCGACGATGGTGGACGTACATTACCGAATCTAACTGAGCGTTCGAACGCTCGGCTGTATTCGATAGTCTTCGTTAAGGAGTTGCGAGCGACTAGCATTTATTTTATTTGACATAGTCAAATTTACTTTTATTTATTTAACTACCTATAAAGCAGGATTATTTGCGGCTGTTTGCCCTTTACACTACACTACACTACATACCTAATGTTTCATGTAGGTGTGTTTGTGTAGTGTGTATGACAAAACATCTGTCCGACCTAAAAAATCTGACTTGCCCCCTCCTACGCCAGAAGCTGGGTACGCCCATGTACGCGGCTTAAGATTACGAATGATTTGTTAACTAAGATTTGCCTTAATATATTACTTGTCTTTCAATTAATCGGGACTTCCTTCACACAAAAAGGATAAAACCCGGATATATTTTTAAAACCCCTTCTGGACGACACCATGACACCCTCTAAACTAAAACAAATCAGAGAAATTCCGGGCGGATGGCAGTCGTAGGTTTGTCACTTGTGAAGGAAATGCGAGTACTATTGGGTTGGCGTCATCGGAACTAGCGTTGCTAGGTGTCAATTTAGATGGTGTCCGGCCTGTTGGGTTTTGTCCGGCTTTTTTATTAAATATTGACCATTTTTTTTATCATTTTTCATGAGATCGCCCGTCCCGCCTCACCTTGTATAAGTAGTGCTCGCTAGTACATATGAACGGGCTAGCAGTTATGTATATCTCAAAAATAATTACTACCAACTACTATTACAATTATTGAAATTAATAATAGAATTGAAGATTCAATTAATTTTTAGAAGATTTTGTGATAAATGATAAAAAACCTGCTTTTACTTTTAACCTTGTCATTTTATACTGAGACTAAAATAATAAGTGAATAAGTGTGTCCGGCTTTTTTATGCAAGTGTCCGGCTAAATTGGCAGGTCTATCCGGCTTTTTGATCTGACAACCCTAATCGGAATACATCTATCGAAATTCGGAACCTGGATAAATCAGAAGAGTAATGAGAACAAATAGGAAGGTAGACCTAAAAACAGATTGTAGAATGAGCTAAATTTCTTCTCGAAAGTTGTCATTAGTCCAATATCTGGAGAAGTAGGAACGATAAATAGAATAAGGGAGAAGACAGGTTATTACCCTGCATGACCCTACAGTCAGTCTGTAGAGTGCTATTTACTTACTGACCTACTGTAGGGTCTCATGATAAAACTTGGAAAAAGTGGTAAAAAGAGACATGGTCTCGATTTGAGTTAGATAAATCGTAATACGTTTAAACTACAGCCTGCTTCTGGTTAGAGTCGGTAAAAGTCTGAAGCTTTCTCTCACTCCACCCAGAGCAGGAGTTTTTAGATGATTTCACACCTCGTTTTAAAAAATAATAAAGCCCTTTCAGCGTGACCCATTATCAAAATTTATCACTTTAGAGTACCTACATGGTATGAACTACGGTTCAATAAATTTTACGGCAAATTTACCGACTCCAACGAATTAGTGAGCTGAGCTTTTAAGCGTAACAGAGACACACGATACTAGGACTTTCACGTATTAAAAAACAAATTCCATCAATCCAATGGTGTAACATTCCCCGTAAGTCGTAACAGAGTCGTAAGCTGTCATTAGTGATTGGATTATCGGTCAACGACCCCTTAACACGTGCACGGTATCGTCCAAGGTGTTGTAAAATGTGTCAACCAGACATGTGTGTTTTACAACCCTGCACGGTACCAATTTATTACTTCTTTATTACACATAGGGTTGTTATTCAGCCTTATCGAACTAACTACAGTTCTTATTCTTACTATCATAAATGTCATGCAGTTTTCTAATTCAAAATGCGCCCAGCTAAGGTGTGGAATTCCCTGCCGGAGTCTGTTTCCTGATAGCTACAACTAGGGAATCCAATCCCGCAGGCCTGCGAAATTGAAGTCACCAATCCCGCAAGCCTGCGAAATTGAAGTCACCAATCCCACGGGTGGACCCGCGGGATCCAGCGGATCCAGCGGATCCCGCGGGATTTGCGGGATTGGGATATTTCGTTTTATTTTAAGGGGGATGCTCTGGGAATTTTTGCTGAACATTGCAGATTACGGCAGTTAATAAACTTTTCAAATTAATTTACACATAGGGAAAAATGAATAAAGAAGTTCTTCAAGTTCGTTCAAGTTAAAACTTTAATTTGAAAGAAGTCCTGTATAATCCAGCATGTTTTTTATTACACAAAACAAATTGATATCACAAAATCTGCACTCTTGCTTTTGCATGTTAGCGCCACATGTAGCGACATTGACTTTTTGAATTAATACCATTTAATTATATGATTTACTAACATTTTATACATAAATGTAGTATTTTAAAATAAAAATAGCATTTCTTTAAAATATTCAGCAAAAAACATTCTACACTCTTAACTCTGATTCCAAGCAGGTTTTTGATTCAACATTTTGGAAAATTTTAATTTAGATTCTGCATATCTGTATTTAAACTAAGTATATTAAGGTTAGCGAGTTGTTGTTTTATTTATTGCTGAATAAAAATGTTTAATTTTTTTTGGACATTTTTTATTAGAATTAATTATAAAATAAATTGGAGAATATAGTTCTACATTTAATAAACTATTTAGTCCAGATACAAATTACTACCACACATTTAATAAAATAATGTTCTAAATGAGAATTTGATAAGATGGAGATGTAGGTGAAGACTAATAGTGCAGACTTTGAGTAGAAAAAACTAAATTTCTGATGATTTTACAATGGTACAGTAGGACCAATGAACTTTATCAGATTATTTTGTCTAAATCAGCTGTGTAACCTACATTATGTACTGAGAATGAGGAATACTGTCCCACTGGAATACAGTTCATACTAGTATGGGGGTCGGAATCGGTTTTGCAACAACTACAGTTTTTACTGTGTACCTACGATTTTATATAAGATATTTGTGTATTTAGCTTCAAATACCAGTATCAGCTTTAAAGTGTTTGTTTCAATCAAATGCATTATGAACCAAATTATTTTACTATGCTTCTAAAATTAATAATTACTACAATGGAATGCAAAGGTCAAATTGCAACTAACTTACTATTGAGTACTGATAAAGCAAATTCTGTTTACTTAGCTACAACTCAGCAAAACAATTCAAAGTAAACCAAGATTACTGAACAAAGTAAATTTTTCAAGATAACGTTTGTTGTAAAATCGAGGCGTTACAGCCACTGACCACTTACAATGCGTCACAATCAATAAATACTGGTTGCCCGACTGCAGTTGCAATTTTTATGACACCAACAATCTGTAACTTACAACAGAAATACCGTAACTTTTCACATAGTCATAACGGTATTCTAAATGTAATTACGTGCCACGATCGTTTTAGCACACTCTTCTGCACATATTTTTGCTAAACTAATCACATAAACAATATAACTTACCGGGCGACAGGTGTATTGAGTGCAACATGCAATTTCAACACTGTAACCAATAAGTTCACTAAAACTTTTGTACACTTCACTGATTCAGCACAAACAACACGAATTATATTCAATTATCTTGTATTTCCTATTCGATTTGATTGGAATAATACAAGAAAAGCGTATTCAAGAACAATAAGCGAACTTCTTCGCTCCGCGGACCGCCCGCGCCGCACGCAAGCAAACTCGAACCAACCACATTTTTTATATCAATATGATCGTTACTTACCAAGACTTAAGAGCTATTTTGGCTTGTTTATGCTAAGGTTCTATGTGCATACAACCTTCGGGACGCAACACACATCACGACACCTTGAGCTTTGGCGTAAACCTTTGTTTCCATATAAACTATTTTATACCTGGGAAAGAAAAATAATAACGCAGTATTAAGATAAAAATACAACGTCACATTTATTTACAAGGATTTGTAGATGAGAGACAATAACAATTTTATTACGTGTCGTGTAAAGTGGCTTTTTTATTCAAATTAATGCTCGTTGCGCCATCTATTACACGGCTGAGAAGACCCTTGACAACAATGTCCGTTTTGTTATTGCCAAATCGCTTACCACCGTAAAATCCTTGCTTGCGACTACGAAGCCGAATGATGTGATTAAAGGATATGGGCCATTTATACAAAATTTGGCCAACAGTGGACATATATTAAGACGGCTATTTATACAAAAGATTTTTAGTAAAATAATAAACTTGTCCACGGCATTGTCAACCTCTGGCCATATCTGGACTACTCCCTTTATTCATGTGGATACGTTTAGTTTGACCATAATTATTAATAGATAATTAGATTAGAACAATAAAAAGTTCTAAAATCTGTTGCAACATTTTTGTTTAACCTTAGCACACTTTTGCCTTTTCTAACGTGGCGTACAAAACGTTAAAAAAGCAAAAGCGTGGCAACTCGGCGATTTTATCCTCTAGCAATACAATTTATAGGAAAAACCATTTATATATATAGAAGAGTTTTTAGCATTTAAATCTATAATGTAGTCCACCATGGCGCGTGCAGAACACATTTTACTTTGTCAAGCGTATATCGCAACTGTATCTTTTTTTTTATTCTTGATAAATATATTCGCACTTGACTGCTATCTCACCTGATGGAAAGCGAAGATGCGGCCGACGATTGAGCGCGCTTACCTAGAAGTAACCTATACACTCTTGACTTAGATTCTCGGGTTGTAACCATCAGGAAACACAGATTCCGGCAAGGAATTCCACTCCTTAGCTGTAGGCACAATCAATGTGTTCCCAAAACTGTGGCGCATTGCCGTACGCTTGGTGGTCCGATGATGGAACAGGCTAGGCGGAATTAGGTTATGCAATTCTGACGCACACTCTGCGAAATGCAACCGGTAGAAAACCGACAGGCTAGCAACTCGGCGTCGATGCTCAAGACTTTGAAGCCTCGAATCAACGAGTGCCAATGATCTTCCTGGCTCACCTCTCAATTGCCTCTAGTGCGTCAAGCTGGTATCGGGCAGATCCATCCCAAAGATGAGAGCAGTACCTACTCCATACACGATCGAACTTGCGCTTGATAAAGTTTGAGCAGCTGTTCGAATGTATGAAGTACTGTCTGACCTTCGCGAGGATTCCCAGCTTCATCATTCATCATAATATAATAAGCCTCATAAGCCGTATAATAAGTTGGCAAATCGGGTAAAATAATATATTAAACTGTGATGGTAATGAGGCTACCTTATTTCACAGGCCTGTTGGTCTAATGGTCCTGACTGCTAGGCCGGAGTTTGTGGGTTCGATTCCCACCCAGGACAAATGTTTGTGTGATGAGTACGATCATTTGTTCTGTGTCTGGGCGTAATTTATCTATAAGTAATATTTCTCTTAATGTATGTATTAAGAAATATTAAAGTATGTTTATCAGTTGTCTAGTACCTACTCATAGCACAAGCTCTGCTTAGTTTGAGACTAGATGGCGTTATGTGATAGTTGTGGAATATTATGTTATACTATGTATAGCCGGATTGTGGTGGCGATACGTTCTACAGAGCGGCGTCCAACGTTTAGCTTTATTGTCAGTAGTAGGATGACAATGAAGAACCGATCCAAAAAAAATTGAGTAAAGTCGACAGATTTCGGTTTGCGAAAGTTAAAGTAACCTAAAACGAAGGGGTTACCAGATGTTTCGTTCGCTCGCTTTCTCTAACACCGTAATCCCTTCTGACCTAACCTGTCCGTGTCGGGGTGCCCTAAAATTCAGAGTGCGCTTTGCTCGCTGTTGGACGAATTATTCTAAATAGTTACGGGTGTACTAATTGATTGTTCATTAGACTAATTTTAGATACAAAATAATATATGATTGTCTGTGATTTACTTATTTGGAGATCTCCATCTCACTTTGTTGTGATACCATTGTCACAACAAAGTGGAATTACATACAAAAAAATCTAAGGATTTCTCAATGTTCAATAAAACCAATACTTAATAATGTATAATTTTAATAAACTACTTTTTGACATTATGCATATAAAACTAAGTTATCCGAGCTGCGTCTTGGGCACACCAAACGTACGTTTCCTCGACACCTTCTTGCGCGTAAGCTGCAGTTGTTTCAACTGGTGGTTTACCTCCGCCCATATATCGTTCTGATCTTCTATTGGTATTGTTTTCCTGGAAAAAGACGACATGGAAATTAAATATAAAAATACACTGAAAATTTAGAGAGACTAGCTAGATTTTATAAATGCTCAAAGTTTTAGTTAAGCATCTATAAGTTGTGCTGTGTTGTGCTTGCAGTTTAAAATCACGGCCATTACAACTGATCACGGGTCCTTTAATAAGCACCTTTCTGTCATAGGAGTTAAAGACAGTCTACTCTGCAAAGCCTGCATGAAGACACTAGTTCATCTGCTTCTACTGCTGGCAGGGCAAAATACTTGGGAAACCAAGGTACAGGTACCCTCATCAAAAAGGTCAACAACACTAAGACACTACTAGCCTTTCTTGAGGAGCTGGGGTAGAATGACATACTTGTGCGCAAAATACGCGCTTCAGCTTCGACACCAGCTAACATACTCACATCATATATGAACAAGATATCATTCTCTTGTCTATATTCCAATTTATTTAAGATCATATATGTTTTCTTTGACTAAACTTTTTTTGTACTTGATGTAAACCAGTGCTTAACTGCCACCTGATGGTAAGCAGTGATTCAATCATCGATGGTGAGGCGCACTTGTTTATTAAGAGCCTATCTAGCCTTGAAGACACCTAATTTGTAATCTCTGTATCTGTTCATATTTACCTGTACTGCTTCATCAAGTCATATTTCTCCCAGGGTTCTTTCCTGAGCTCTCTCCTGACGCGGTCCTTCTCTTTCAGGTTTTCTTCAATGTTCGCAACACCCTGCAGTTCTTGTCTCTCCCATCTTTCCAGCCAGGGTCTGGGTTTCAGTTTAACCTGGAAAAACCATTTGAATCCTTTAGACAAATTTACTAATGTGTCATTAGAATCCTTTAAACATCATTTTGATGTTGCCACATTAGTACTATAAATTTTACCATATTTTAGCGAATTTATTGCTGAAATGCAGAATATATAATATATTCTCTAATAAAGGACAATTCTAAACTCATTCCATACTTTTTTTCTTTCATAATTTCATGAAAAACCTATGTGCCCAGAGTCCCACACATAACTGGCCTTGCACATTGGGGTGGACAAGTGAAGATATCAGTGCCATATGAATTCTCAGTCCAGAGCATCATGTTACATGCTCCACCAAACTAGGACATAGAAAATCATTAATTAATGCAGAATGGACAATGCTTCCCACTTGATACAAGGACTTTGTTCAGTTATTTATTTTCTTTCAAATAGTGGTTTGGAAAGTTTAAATAAATTATCATACCTTTTATTACCTACCACCTACCACCAATATACATCAGGAACAATAAATAAAGGATCAACAGACCTGTACAGGATTAACAGGCACTGGTGTTCCTTCAGGCAATACTTCAGGATCCATATCGAAGGAGAATGTGCTATACTCTGGCAGTGCATCCCTCAGGTACAGCAGCTTATCATCCAAGCGCTTCTCAAGGCGGAGGACTTGGATGCTGTGGACTGTGGGGTCGTAGAGGTCATACCGTACCTGGAAAATAGAGGGAGACAACAATTAGCATTGTAGTAACATCTATGTTGCAGCTTAGTAAATAAATTAACAACAAAATTCTGCATTGAGTATCATATTCCTCAGTGCAATTACAACATACAGTTGTACAGAACATATTCATCATCCAACTGGTCAGAAGCTCCCTTTTTCATGGAGGTATGAGGGACTTTAAATCCTGTTTGGCATGCCTCTAAACTAGAAACAATAGTTGAAAATATTGTTAGGAAAAGAACTGCGATAAGGGCGAAATATGATGATGATGAATTTGGTTTGTTTCTAATTATGGCAAGAAACAATAAAATCTGGTTTATAGTAATCAAAAACGGCTTCAACAATACTCATTTGCTACTAAATGTAATGCACAAATATTACAATAAACTCTTGACCTGTTTTTATTAATGTAATCAGTAAGGCCTCATTTTTATAATAATTAAATTATATAAAAGATAATTTTGGTCTAATTATTAAATACATACCTCAACACCTTGATGATCCACAACATTCCTCAATGTGAACTCGGCCCTCAATCCGGATCCTTTGCGCTCAATGCAAATACCAACAAATCTGTTGGTTTTACCCTGAGCATGAGGGTCAGCTACTGTCACAGCTAGGATTGACCCTGGGGAAAATAACATTGAAGAGATTAAAAGATCAGTCTAAGAATATAAAAATCATAAATATAAATAAGATACTTTATAATATTTTATAACAAATCTATACTTAATATTATAAATGTGAGAGTAACTCTATCTGTCTGTCTGTTTGATACACTTTCACAGTTAAACTACTGAACCGATTTTGCTAAAATTTGGTATGGAGGAAGCTTGAATTTCAAGCATGGACGGATCTACTTAATTGCTTAATGGGCTGCAGCCCAGGGCCCCAGGAATATAAGGGGCCCCCAGTTCTCATCAAAAACAATCTACAATACGGCTTAATCTATTTGACAAAACTTTTTTAAAAACAAATAGAGTACTACTGTTTAATTATGGAAGCAATCATTCATATTGCTACTAATATGGCGGGTCAATGGTTTACACGTACTCAATATTGGAGTTCAAGTTCGACCTGTGATCAAAGTATCTATTATTATGCTGCCTGCCCACATTATGAGGTGTGGAATGTACAAAGTATATTGTACATTCCACACCTCATAATGTGGGCAGGATAAACATTTACAAAACCTAAGTGTAGGTACAATCGGCGGTTTTATTGCACTTACAGATAATCACAAGACGCAGTATATTTAAAGACTTTCAAGTTAGCTATAGTAACTCATGATCAGTTGAAGGTTTCTTGTTCCATTAGGACGACTTCTGCAGTGATCGATTGTTGTCGAAAAGGTACATTTCAGGAAAAATATAAACTTATTTTTAACAAGATACCAATTAATTAGATTACGTAGGTGGGCCCCTAAGTAGTGTTAGTCCAGAGCCCAACAATTTCACGATCCGCCTCTGATTCCAAGGATGGACAAATGCCACTTTTAATCTGACTTCAAGTCTGTAATAACCAACATTTATAAGACGAAGCTGCTGGCAGAAGCTAATGATTCTAAAGGATTATGCATCTCAATGATGATGATGATGATGCTTGTCCATGCTGCGTCCAAAAGGCACCTAATTCAAATCTGTTACTAATATTGGGAACATTGAAAGGTACTTACCAACATAAAATTCTGGTATATCAATTTGCTTACGTCTATTCAACATATCAGTTCTCTCAAGCTTCTCACGCAAACTGTTTCTCCATTTAGGGTTGGGGTCAGGAAGAAACTCGGGGTAAACATGTCTCAAAGCCAAGTTAGGGTTTCGGGCATTCACCCTAATTCGCGATACCCCTGGTCTATCTCGCTTTTTTTCGACAGGAACTTCCACTGCCCTTTCTGGCAACGTTGATAAGGCACGAAAATCTGTAAGGGAATTGCAGACAATAAGATATTCGAGCCTAAACATTCATGAAATGTATGGGGGAATTGTATTTTCTAACCTCTTCTTATGAACCATTTTGCTGCACCAAAAACTTCACTCGTCGATCTTCTAATAGCTAAAGCCATTTTTCCCGTCGGTTTTGATTACAGCGATCTTGTTGTATCAAGGAGTTTTATTCAATTATTACAAAAAATTTCAACTTCAACTTCAACTCTTCATTATGGCATTTGCGGAAAAGACACCACAATTTTGCCAATAACACGTGCAAACTGTTAATAGACTATCAAACGCTGGAGAGTATTTAGCGCGAATGATCAGTAAAATAAATATATATTTATAAAATATTAAAGTTCAAAATACAAGAATTTCTTCGCAGACTGACATTATGACCAGACCACAGACTATGACTATGGTAAATGACTGAAACTCGTAAGAGTGAAACAAAGAGAGAAAAAAGGTTACAATTTAATTTTATTAATTTCAATAAATTTGCATAGTTTAAATATAAAACGAGTAAATACAAAAGAAAGAAGACATTTGACCGAGGTTGGACGAGGAATATGAGCAGGGATGATTTCATGAAAGGAGAAGCGCAATTTAGGACAGGAGAAAAATAAATGGTCCACGTTTCCTTCATCCAAACCGCATTCACAAAGAGAGTTATCCTTAATCCTAAGCTTGGCCAAAAAATGAGGAGAACAACAATGATTTAAACGTAAACGACAAATAGTTGAGGTAGTATTTTTTTTTTTCAATTGATACTTAAAAAACCAAGGTTTGTGGGGAATCTCGGGTTGTATATCTCCATAAAATTTACCCTTTATAGACTTAGAGATTTGCCATGCCTTGGACCAAGATTTAAACAAAGTTAGAGGAAGAGTAGTGCAAATATCATGGGAAAAAATCTCAGAGTGGGCAAGAGAGCCAGTGAGAACAGCATTTTTGGCGCATGAATCAGCTGACTCATTACCAAGAATACCAACATGACCGGGAATCCAAGCTATGACAACATTAATACCAAGTTCATGACATTGAAATAGCAAGTCTCTAATTTTTAAAATTATAGGGAATCTGGACTTAGATCTGAAAGGATTAGATAGAATGGCTTGAAGGCAACTTTTTGAATCAGAGAAAATTATGGAGTTATTCAACTTATGAGACAAAACAAATGAAATGGCTTCGAAAATAGCGATTGATTCACCTGTAAAAACGGATGTAACAGGAGGGCACTTATAATTTAAAATAATTTTTGTATGAGGAATCCAAACAGCAACTCCTACAGGACTATCATCGGAGACTTTGGAAGCATCAGTGAATATAGTATTCCAATTATTATAATTCAAGGAAACTTTTTGGACAAACATCTTATGCGGTTCTAGGGTATTTTTGTGAATTCCAAAGTCCAAAATGATCTCCGGATGGAATACCAGGGCGTTATAAGGCACCGAGTATAGATACAAAATAGGGTTTTGAAAAAGTGGGCTAGAAAGGCGAGTGAATTGAAGGTAGGCACGAAGAAGACAAGGAGGTTCAATATTAGAACGACGACTACAAGAGTCAAAGATGGATGATAATTGGTCCAGCTTACCAAGAAGGGGATGCTCAGAATTTTGCACAAGTTTAAAAATAAATCTATTTGCCAGAAATTGTCTTCGAATCGAAAGGGGAGGTTCCACACACTCAACTTGCATGGCATTAATTGGTGACGACTTCATCGCCCCAAGAATAATCCGTAAACACTTTGATTGGATTTTATCGAGTTTTTGAAGGCCAGATTTGTTACAAGGATCTAATAGGAACATACCATAATCAAAATGACTACGAACTATAGCATTGTAGATCAATTTTTGAGTATATGGGTGAGCACCCCACCAAACACCAGAAAGAGAGCGAAGAACATTAACGTTTCTTTCGCATTTTTGCGCAACAAAGTCTGTGTGAGCAATACCTGATAATTTTGAATCTAACCAAACTCCTAAAAATTTAACATTGTTCACCTGAGAGATATTTTCATCGTTAACTTTAATATCAACAGGAGGAACAAACTTTTTTTTTGTAAACACAACTACAGAGCTCTTAGAGGCTGATAAGGATAAACCGTGTTGTAGAAGCCAATCAGATAAATATCCAAGGGCAGAATTTAGACGGTTACAAGCCTCATCTAGAGATTTTCCAGAAAAGTATAAAGCTAAATCATCAGCATACTGCAATATTTGACAAAATGAATCAGTAGAAAAATGTAAATCATAAGTATAAAGACTGAATAGGAGAGGACTCAAAACTGAACCTTGTGGTAAGCCTTTCCAGATAGTCTTAGGGGGAAGAGAGGAGTCTTGAGACTTAATAGAGATGGTTCTCTCCATCAATAAATTACATATAAAACGGACCAATTTTATAGGAAGATTCAACTGATGCACAAGCTTATCCTTGAGCACCGGGAGTAAAACATTATCATATGCTGTGGCAATATCCAAAAAAGCTCCTACTAAAAATTGCTTACTTATCAAAGAAATACGAATATCAGAAATTAATAAACTAAGACTATCCATTGTGCTCATACCTTTACGGAACCCAAACTGGGATGAGGGCAACAAGTTCCTATTTTCCACAAACCACTCAAGTCGATGCTTCATCATATGTTCTGCAACTTTGCACAAAACAGATGACAAAGCAATAGGCCTATAGCTATTTGGGTCTGACGGGTTTTTGTTAGATTTAATGACCGGAATTATTATTTGGTGTTTCCACGGTTGAGGAACCAAACCGTACTCAAAAAAGTTATTAACGAGATCCAGGTAATATTGCTTTGTACTACTTGAGGCGTTTTTCAAGAATGAGTAAGGGATCCCATCTGCACCAGGAGAGGAATCAACAAGACCGTCAAGTGCCATTCGAAGTTCAGAAAAAGAGAATGGGGCATCAAAATCATTTTCAGAAGTAAGAAAAGCCGGTGAAGAGGGAAAAGAGTTCAAATTTGGAACTGAAGGGGGAGCCAGTTTATCCGAAAAAGATTCGATCCAGGAAGAAGGATCATTAGCGGAAATATCAAAAGAATTACAGGAGCCTCTGAATCTTTTGATTTGTTTCCATACTAGGGAAGAAGGGGAGCAGGGTGACAAGCTTTGACAATAGCGAAGCCAACCATCTTTTTTCTTTTTGGAAAGAAGTCTTTTAGCAGTGGCCGCTTTTCTTTGATACACTAAAAAATTTTGAAGTGTCATTGAATTAGAATAATTAACCTCTGCTATTTTCCTTTCCTTGACAGCTGAAGTACATTCTGAATCCCACCAAGGAGTTGAGACTTTGAATCTGTAGGGTTTTTTAAGAGGAAAATTGACATCAGCACTAGAGATAATGGAGTCTACAAATTTGGAATAGCAATCAACAAGGTTGTTTCTGTCGGGAAGGGGAAGAGATAGTAACTTACTTTCAAGAGAATCTGAGTAAGAAGACCAGTTTGCATCATTTAATCTATATTTAAGAGAAGGATTAAAATTGCGCATTGGTACTACTCTGTCAGAGATAGAGACAATAATGGGAAAGTGATCACTACCATAACAATGAGGCAAGATACTCCAGGAAAGGATGGAAGCAAGAGAAGCAGAGCAGGCTGTTATATCCACAGCTGAGTTAGGGTTTTGAGAAGGGCGAACTCTCCTAGTGGGAGAACCGTTGTTAATAATACACAGATTAACTTCGTCAAAAATTTCAAGGAGAGCCCGACCAAAGTAATCATCATGGCTCGAGCCCCATGAGCGATGATGAGCATTTAAATCACCCATAAAAATTATTGGAGAGGGAACTGAGGAAAATATACATAAAATGTCTGGAATTAAACTAGAATGAGGATGAGGGATGTATGCAGAGAGGAAAGTAATATTAAAAGCCCTAACAGCAACGATATTAATGTCAGGAGAAGTAGGGGGAAGAGATATAAGAGAGAAAGGAAGGGAGCGCCTGACAAGAAGGGCACTACCTGCGTACCCATCAGCCCTATCATTTCGAAGACAAGAGTAACCTGAGACCCGAAAATGAGAACCAGGCACCAACCAAGTTTCCGAAACGGCAATGACTGATGGGTGAAATTTATTTATTAAGAATAAAAGTTCAGGCTTCTTCGGCCGAATGCTTTGAATGTTCCACTGGAGTGTGGAGACTAGATCCATAATTATTATTAAAGAGAAGCAAAGAGAGTTTCTGGGCAACGTGGGGCGGTAAAGATAAATTATCACGGGAAACTAAACTAATAATTAGAGACAAAAGTATTTCTAAGAGGCTATCCTCTTGAGGGGACTTTGGGGATGAAGAATTTTGAGAAAGAAGAGAGAAGCCATTGGGAAAGGATGAAGGATCTTCAGCAACGATAGACCTATGGGCAGTTTTGTCATAAGACTTGCCTAGAGGAGCTCTAGGCTTAGGGGAGGAAAACACAGTTTTTTTATAAGAGGTAGGAGGAGAAAGGCTAGTAGATTGGGAAGAAGAGTAAGAAGACTGGGTTGGTAAATTTTGGGTCACTTCGGAATATAATTTTTTTACAGTAGGAAAGGATCGAGAAGCCTCTTCGTATGAAAGATTTTCCTGAGACATTAATATTTTAATTGATTTTTGTCTACTTTGCTCGGGACAGCTACCGTAAAAGGCAAAGTGACGGCCCAAGCAATGGATGCAAGTGGCCTTGGCCTCTACTACGTCACAACTGTCACCAGTGTGAGGTTGTGAGCACCTAAAGCACCTTGCCTTGGACCGACACTGTGCCTTAACGTGCCCAAAACGGCAGCAATTTTGACACTGTATAGTGGGGTACTGATATACCTCCACTGGCAGAGATGTGTGAAATAGAAAAACCCTTTGAGGAAGAACCTGTCCCTTGAAAGTAACTACTATTGTCTGAGTAGGAATCCAGGAGGTCTTGCCCTCCTGTTTATTTTTCCGGTTTAACCTGCGTGCTTTTAGAACAGCTCCACATCCATCAGGAAGAATAATTGAATCCACAAATTCGTCCATAGACATATCGACCGGCACTTGACGGACGATACCCATTTTGGTAATATTAAAAGATGGAATAAAAACTGAATACTTTGATTTCAAAACCGGGTTGGAAAGAAACTTGTTGGCCGCCTCACCAGAGGTGAATTCGACAGAGATTTTATTTCTGCCCACTTTTTTAATGCCATCCCTACAAATATTTTTGATATTATTTTTAATTAAAAACTGCCCAAACTTTATTGGACGAATCGATGTCCCAGCCGAAGGATCCGGTTCGGATCGGGAAACGTGGACTATAAAGGGACCTTTTTCTTGCTCACTGTATGATTTTATGCCATCTTTTAGAGAAGGGTGAATATATAGAGTTTGAATGGCCGCAACAGCCATATCCTTATCAATAATTGTTTTTTTTGAAACAATCTCAATCGTTTCGGAGTCTATAATATGGCGTCGCTTACCAACCGCCGAGTTTGAATTTGAACATGTTACAGCGTCAGGAGGGTCAGGGGGAGCTGGAGGGGGAGGAGGAAGGTCCATGCCTGTTAAAAAAAAACAAAAAAAAAGAGAAAAACACTGAAAACTGCGAAGAAATATAAAATTTCTAACTGTTATTTTGTTAAATAAGTAGTTTTGGAAAAAATAATCTCTCCAGCACGACTGACAGCTATCAATCCCTACAAAAAATTTTCTTTCGCACCTGAAAATAAACCAGAGGCAGTTTGACACTGACAATTATACGTTTTGTTTCTTCTAACTTACAGGAACAGCAATATTCTTTTGACTCCTATGACAATTTAGTCTAATATGTTTAAAATGTTTGATATTTTTTCCACAAAACTTAATAAAAAAACGGAGAACATTAATATGAAGCAATATTAAGCACTATTGCTTCATATTAATGTTTCCGTTTTTCCCAAATAAATAATAATACGTACTGAAATATCAAATGTTTGTAGGGATAGCGAACGCAGTACATTAATTAATACATAAAGAATATTTGAGAATATGAGTTAAATAGTAAGTTCCTTAATTGCATTATCAGTGGAGCAAGTATATTGGTTATACTTGTTTGTAACTTTGTACATTTAGATTGACTTAACATCTGTTTTTGGAATTATGGGCAAGCATAGCCCACCTTACAAACGCACTCTCAATTGCATGTCAAAACAACCGTCACGTCAAACAAAACGAAAAATCGATTGTTCCGATTGTTCGCCCTATTTCTACGAGCAATAGTTCAATAGTTCTAAAACCTCGGAAGAGTAATTAATATCATCAGCCATGCAGAAGTGTAACGATGACAATATTCCTTTAGCAGATGATGACCCACAAGTGATAATAAATGACGAGATAGAAAACAATCATTTAGATCATGGTCGTTCAATGGACTCATTACCAAGTTCATACACTGGTGGTTCCTCAAGCCCTGGCCTAAATGGCCCGCCAAGTTTCGAGCCGGACTCCGGAATAGATGAACAGGAAGAGAAAGCCCGATTAATATCGCAAGTTTTGGAACTGCAGAACACTTTAGATGGTAAATACAATTTAATATCTTTTTTAGGTCTTCCACTTGATTACTTTGATATAAATAAAGAACTCTTTATGGTTCTAATCATTCAATATTTATTATTTATGATTAATCTCAAAGAAAGGGCCATTTGTACATTCTTGCGGAACTGTATTTTATTTACTTACTGGAAATTAGTTTTACCCAAAGTTATTTGAACACTATTAAAACCAAGCTAATTTTGATTACAGATCTGTCACAACGGGTAGACTCAGTCAAAGAAGAAAACTTGAAGCTACGCTCAGAAAACCAAGTTCTGGGACAATACATAGAAAACTTGATGTCAGCATCATCAGTTTTCCAATCAACCATGCCTAACATTGTCAAGAAGTAAATTTACTAAAAGAACACGTAATAAGGGACATGACACATTGGCATTTCATTGGAAGCTCAAACTTAATGCAAATCCTGATGTGGTATCAAACCACACGTATCTGAATTTAGAATTTGCAGTTGAGTATTTGTCGCACACTACTTAACACTCAAAATCTGTTGAACTTTGCATATAAAGTAGGGTTTGTGACACATTCTTACCTCCAAACACAAAATTCTGAAACGGGCTCATAACACATTCCGTGAGGAGCACCTGAGAGACGGGTCATGCAATAATTGAAAAACCTAAGTATACTTAAAGTTGGACTCCCTGGTTGGTACTGTATAAACCAGTGCTTGACTGCTATCTCACCTGATGGTAAGCATAAGACAAGTTGACAATAGCTATGTTTATCAATAACTTGGCAGGCGGTTTGTGGACCCTTAAACACATTTTTGTATGTTCCTGTCACTGAAAGTGTTAAAAATATAAATGTGTTGCTAAAGGTATATGCACTGACTTAAGTTTTTGAATAGAAGTTGTTCATATGGAAAATATAGTATGAATCTCAAATAATGTTGTAGATGCTTATAAGTTCTTTTGGCATCTGTTTTGACTTTCAGCTTCAATGAAATATATGTAAATGTATCATGTAAAGCCTAGTTTACATTGGTAAAGTAAGTTTTCTTAAATACTCAAACCAGTAGCAGTTGACTAAAAAATAAAATCAATAAATAATCAGTAACAAACATCATATTAAAATTTGCTCTACTATTGTAAACTAGGTTTAAATATTAATTTGTAAAAGTAAAATATTAACCAAGCCCTGATTCATGAAAATTGTACTATCTTTAAATATGGTGTGAAAGCAAGGAGTATGTTGAAAAGAGGCTTAGCTTCAAAAGCAATGCTATTATTATAATTTAATTTAAAAGCATGTATATAATATTACAATATGTACAATCAACTGCATACATTGGTAACATTTGAACTGTTAAAACTGACAGCCATTGTGCTGTCAAATTCAAAATTTCAAATGTTACTTCATAAGTGTGATTGACTGTACCTACCTATTATAAAATAGATTTAAGGTTTTTAAACATGCTAATTAATACACTCTTGCCTTTATATAAAAACAAAAAATGTAAAGTTTATAAAAATATAATGCACTTATTGTAATATTTTTTTAATTGTGAATTCTAGCACTAGGGTGGGTCTATTTTTATTATCTTATCTTTTTTGTATTTTTATAACAACCCTGTAAAATATTATTTATATAATTTCAGTGAAACAGTCCTACATTGGACTTTTTGAAATTTAAATAGGTACTGTAAAAATATTACTATGAGTGAATTACTAATAATAAATAGAAACGGCAAAGATATTAAAAATAGCAATCTTTTATAGAAACTGAACTTCTGGCTGAAAAATGTCATAATAATTATAATAAAGCATTGATTTCTATTAAGCTGAACATTTTGACAAAGATTAAAATCCAACTTATTATGACTTCCACCATAGGCGCGGGCTATGTACGGGTAGTTCGCCGTCCGGTCTCGGTCCGGAAACCGTCGTCGTCGTCGTCGTCGTCGTCGTCGACGACGCGATGTGTTCCACGCGCGCCTGAAGATGTCAGCAAAACCGTAGGATCCCAGCAGGGTCGAAGCCTACAGCAGGTCGGGACCCTGGTAAGAAGGCAAAGAAGGAATAGGAATGGGTTTTAGTCAGTAAAAGTCTGACTCACCCGCTAGCTCCGCCGAAGGGCGGGAGATATCATTATATGATTTCCCACTTAATAAAAAAAACATGACTTTTTACATAAAACAGAATTTTTTACTATTACAATCAACTACCATAGAGCTGTTGCCTATATGGCATATGGTCGTTATATCACAATTTTTTTTCGTATTGAGCGACCCACCCTACTACACACATTCCATTTATTCTTGAATTTGTTAAGATTTAGAGAAAATGTCTACAGAATCCACAACTGAACTTTTTAATGTTTTATTTATTAATGAACTGTTTTAATTTTAAGCTTATGAGTATTATAATTTGTAATTAAATTTTTCTTTGCTCTTTTTATTTGTGTCCTGCTCCCATAGCCTGCTCCTGTAAACCAAAGACTAAATGTCACTGTAATTATATATATGGCAATAATGTCAGATAGTGCAATGTGCAAAAATAACTACATTGACCAATATTGTTATATTATTTTCCTCTATGCTTCCCTGTGAGACTTTTACCTAATAAAAGCTAGCAAGATTGGCAACACCCTCAGGAGTGCCTAGTGTGGTGTGGGCACTCAAACGTAGCATGTGGCTGATAACTTTTTTGAGGGCGGTCATCAAATAACTCCTTCCACTCTGAATAGAGCGAGAATGTTAGACTATTTAGAACAATCCCGAAGCCCTGACCAGCCATTAGCCCTGCTGTACCCTTTCAGTTTTGATCACATCTTTTTGAGGCAACTGACTAATTGATACTTTATTGTCAAAGGTAATAATCGAGCTTTATATAATCCTTAGAGGCTTATAAGCTAGCTAGAGATAGAATCAAAGAGTATAGTAAATATATAGAATCATCTACGGACTATCTCACGAAAATGTCTCTAGACTGATGGTATAACATCGCTAGCCAAATATGAATTGCGTCATTGTGCGTCAGACCATGCAAAAAATTGGCGTGGATTAACCATGAGAAAACTATGACTTGGCTGAGTCAGCGTCGTTTCTATACATGCATTCTGCATGCAAAAGAAACGAAACAACGCTGTGGTTGCGTGAGGGACGCGTGACAACAACGTGACGTATCTAGTGATGCCGCGCTTTGCTCTTAGTCCAGTTTCTTGGTAATTTAATTATAACTGGAAATGTTTGTCAGTAGGAAAAACTACGGTGCAGAAAATAACCGATTTAAACGAAGGCCTATCAGCATAATTATCTAGAATTTTAAACGGAATGAAAAAAAAGTTCTAAAATGTTTTGTTTTGTAGTTTTAATAGGAACAAATCAATATCTCCATATTTTCCTTACTGCTCCATCTCCTACAAGAAATATTTAAGGATCGACTAGTGACTACCACTAGCAGAGCCGATACAATTTGTGCTAACCAACCGTCGTCATCCTCTTACTCTTTTATCAATTTATTTATTACAGAGCCGACGAATTATGTCTTCCTGATCTTGTTCACTATCAAATTGTCAAGATAGATCCATAATAAAACTGTATTGCTGCACTAGACAGAAAGGATAGCGTTTTCGGAGCTTTTTGGCCAAGATTTTCTGTAAGTGTAAATAAGTTTACAGGGAACATTTTATTATGCGCATGGTATCACTTATATCGCTTTCTCCGTCTTTCTTGTTAAATTAATTCGTATTGATTATGTCTATCTATCTCTTTCTGACTTGCTGTCACTATACAGTAGGAAAAAAGAAAAAAGTTAGTCGTTGTTTGACAGTCGTCGCTTGAGTACTTGTGTTTTGCTAGGAAAATTACGTTTAAATTAAATATTTCACAATGCCGAAAAAACTGAAAGTAGTAGTGAAGTCGCTATATTCTCATGAGATCCGAAAAGATGTTAGCTTGGAAACCTTAAAGTCACTTAAGTTAGAGGATGCTTGGCCATTTATTAGAGACGAAATTGAGATCGAAATCGGCAGCAGTCAGTTGGTGTGTATTCCTCATATTACTGAAGCGGATTTGTATAAAGTAACATCTCTGTTCGTTCCAAATGAAAAGGAAACAAATGGCAAAATGTTTACACCACTCGGCGAATTGGTGAAGAATGTAAATAAAGAGAAATCAAACTCAGAATATGTGCAATGGCTGGAGGAAGGTGACTTTCAAGAAGCGGATTTCAAGTTCCCGCATGAAAGCGTAAAGGTTAGTAGTGTAATCCAGTATATCAAGGAACTTTCATAATTATGCTCAAAATTTCGGCGCAGTGTTTCACACCTACAGATTGCGAAATATGTCCCATATCTGACCTTGTGAGTGCCTACGTCCTGTTATGGCAAAAACACGCATTGAAATGCCTGTTAGTAGTCACGTTTTTTATGAATTAAATTGTTTTCCCATTTTTATATCATAACAACATTTAAGCTAAATATGAAGGCTGAATTCAAATGCAGCATTAGAATTTTGAATTAACATTATATTCTGAATGCATTGCTTAACAATGCTTAAATTCCCACATTTAGCTATTATTCAAAAAACAGAACACTGCCAGTTAGTAGTCACATTATTTATGAATTAAATTTTGTTCTCATGTTTATATCACAATAACATTTAAGCTAATTATGAAGGCTGAATTCTAATGCAGCATTACAATTTTTAATTAAAATTATTTTCTGGATGCATTGCTCAACAAATGAGTTAGTTTTCCTCACTTGTCACAGTTAGTCATTATTTAAAAAACAGAACACTTGAACAATGTGTTTATGGTCTAACAATAAATCCCAGGAGAACATGCAACCATGGACTAGGTACCAACATTATCATTCTTAAATTATGCAGCATTCATTCACCTAATACCTGTCATGCATTATACATAAATTTAATGACTAAGGTCACTTTATTCTGCATTTGTTTGTACCTTTTTACTGTACTTGTCTGTAGAATAATTTACACTGCAGTAATTATACCTAGCTGGCTAATAGAGAGTTAAAAATAACATGCTCCTGCCTATGATTAGCTTGTTGGTGGTAATAGATTCAGATTGTTTTATTAAGTAAGTATATAGACTGATTAATGTTTTGAGAAAAAGTATATAGACTGTATATAGAATGATTAATGTTTTGAGAAAAAATACTCTTCCTTGTTTTTTGCCATGGTTCTTGAGTAATGTTTATATAGAAATAAACTTATCTATTCAGATAGACACCAGGCCCTAGTAACTTGGGCCTGTAAGTTTTGCCTTGGCAAAAACCTTGATAACCATTTTTGATTCATTTCTAATTCATAAGCATATTTTTTATATTCTATCTCAATGAATGTACTCAACTTGTGATGGCTGGCTACTAAACTAGCCAGAATTAGGGCTATGTGATTGTAAGAGACTTGCAGTGGCCCTGGAAAACAATTGTTTGGTAACTGAAGGAACAGGTGGATCTTAGTCAGTAAAAGTCTGACATTTCCTCTCGCTCCACCCAGCATAGGAGAAGTTAATCGATGATTTAAAACCATAAAAAAAAGCCAAGGAGAATTGAAGAGCTGTTTAGTAATCAGTAGGTAACAAATCTTGTTAATTATATCATTTTAAATACATGTAGACTTTATAGGATAGAGTCCACAGTTTAAAAGTAAATCTTGTCTATGACCGTCCCTAGCCCCAGCCCAAGCCTAACATCACATTACTGAATCTCTTTATTATCTACCTTTTCATTGGTTTGACTTCAATATAAAAATGCATTAACAAGGAAAAACCATAGCTACAACTTTATCTTCAGACATCTTTATTGAAGTAGCAGTCATTATTATAATAACTGGAACTATCATGTCTGAGTGTGTGCTGCTAAGGTACTTCCCGTCAGGTGAAGATGAAGATAATGATATTATTGTTAACAGTTTGGGGAATTACTATTATCAATATACTTTAAAATTTCCACTTATCTGATTAGCTTAATCAAAGTATATTAGTGTGGACTTTGATTAAGTACCTATATTAGATAATCCATTAGCAATCAAATGTTTTATTTTCATTCCTAAGCTTTTTTTTGTGTGGTAAAATCATCTAATGACATCCCGCGCTCTTGGGCGCAGCGCGAGATACTGTCAGACTTTTACTGACTAAAAACCCACTCCTGTTCCTTCGTTGCCTTTCGTACCAGAGCCGAGTCTTCCTTTCAGAACCAGACCCTTGGCCCCAGTAGGCTTCGACCCTACTGGGCCCCTACAGTTGCTGACATCTCCTTGAGGCACGCGTGGAACAGTACGCGCCGTTGACGACTTGGGCTCGGTCCAGACGGTTACCGGACGGTCGGACGGCGAGCTACCCATTGCTCGCCGTACGCAAGCCTGCGCCAACGGTGGCCGGAAATCTTGATCGGAATCCTGGTCGCGGCTGGGGCGCGATGACCTTTGCCTCACTCGTGCGACGTTCTCCTTTGCTAGCATTACTGCTTCGCAGAAGGAGGTGACCGCCTGCCACTCCTCGCTCCGGACCATGGTCTGTACCAAGAACCGGCGCGAGAGATCGCCGCCGCCGTTCATTCCTAAGCTCAGGAAAATACCTACTGAGGATGGATTTAAGGGGAAGCCTTTGCTTAGTAGTAGGACAGTAAACTAAATAAAAATATTAGGATCTAGGAGAGTACTTCTTGAGCTTTATATTTAAAAAACTGGAAAGAATGGTTATAATTTTAAACTTCACTCCTTCAACCTTGAGCCCATAAAAAATGCTCACCCTGTTAAAATACCCTTCAATCCATAGCATTTGTTTGGAAGTCACAAAGTCTTTCTAATAAAGGAATGTAATAGAACAATAATGTAACGACGCGTAGCCATAATTTGTCAAGAATATTATGTGAGCGTAAAAGGCAATACGTCCCCATAATTAATTTAACGCTCCTGTGATCATTGATTAGCTTTTAGTCACTATCATAGAAATGTCACTTCATTCATAATAGTGTCATTTTCATTCAATATGTGTTCCAACACCAAATCTGTTTTGCCGTCTTCAAATCGCACATTCCATCTGATATTTTGCGGAAGAATTAAAACTGTCCGTTTGTAGGTCTAGTAATCTCCAATCCTCGTCTGTTTATGGAGGTATACGAGCATTGATCAGTGCATTCCCCATGACAGCACACTCTTGGCGATTTTGCGGTTTAAAGCGTTAAATGCCCGATCCAGAAAAAAATCTGCATATTCAATCGTCCTGACCTAATTCCGTCCGAGGCAGAACGGTTGGATTGCGCAATTTTGTAAATGCGTACATGAGGCTATCTATTCAGACTCTACTATCTTACTTCCAAACCTGATCATTAGCCAGATCTATATTGGCAGGTATTCACTCCCCGTAAATGTACCTAGCTGTTTGGGTGTATTATAAACGCCTCCATACTTAAAACTTAGATCATAAAAACGGATTTCCGAAACATCATAGGCAGTTGTCAGGGCAGTAAGCCTAACTACATTCCTGTTAACTCGCCAATTTTAAACACGCCATAAAAGTTAGTTATTATACTCGTCTAGAGTATAAGAAAGAAAAAACTAGAGGTACTGTTTTATAACCTATTACGTTAGAAGCACTATTAGTCGTAAAAAGAAGTAGCGAATACTTTTTTGCTTGAACAGTTTTTGCATCTGTCGACTGACGGCTGTTGTAACGTTGTTTCCGCTCAGCCTCATCAAACATGCTAACAATGCGTGGGTTGCAGTTGATGTAAACTAATCGTTATTTATCTTTTTGCTAAACTATCCTGTTCATTCCTGGGGAAATGCCTTTCTCCATCATCATTATTTCAGCCAATAGATGTCCACTGTTGGACATAGGCATAGGACAAGTGTCCTTTCACCATCCTCGCCTGCATTTCCTCCTATCAATTTTGACGAAAGCTGTCCAGTTGGTCCCGCTATCTCGTTCGTAATGAGGGCATCAGCTCTACTATGTACACATAGCATCTCCGTCATGTTGTCTAGGAAAATATTTCAAATAGGCTTCACTTTTATCTCTATCGCCTTCTCATACTACAAGTCTTGTTTTGTCTACTCCGGCGAAATGGTCGCTTTGCTACCGTGCGTGACAAAAAACAACACTACCAGGATTACGATATTTTTAATGTTTAAGTGCAGTAGTTATCTAAATGCTAACAAGCATATCTTTTAATCTTATCGTTATCTGCCTTTGTTTGCATTCCAACCGATAAAGGTTTAATTTCTGTGTCGTTAGTGATTTATATCATCTGGTAATATTTTATTACTTATACCTAACAATCACAATGTTCATACCCACAATAAATAATGTATGTGGTGTTTAGCTGGAAAATCCCACAGACGAGGAAAATTTTCAAATGTTCATAAAAACATTTTAATTGGCCTTGCTTCCTAAAATATCTGTTTCAGGAATTCTTTTAAAATGCAGAGTATATTAAAATAATTCCCGAAACAGATTTTTATCTTATTATATTACGTGTCCAGCCACAAAATCTCTAATTAACACTGAGCGTGAGCAGTTAAAAGTTTTGCTGACACTTTATAATCTTATTATATGTCTTCTGTTCCACTTGCTCAAGATACGGGGGCAATATACTGAAGTTATTAAAAAATAAAGAATAAAAAAACCGTTCCTTTGTCGCACTAGAGATGAAACAAAACTGTTATACTGCTGTCGCATCGGTCAATGCCCTGTTGCATGATGCTTAGACTCCGAGAATATTGTAATTCACACCTGAGTGACCGAAACGAGAATACACAGAGATAATTTAGTCCACTACTCTGGACTGGAAGCACTTACTGGGAGTATGTTTAGACATACACAACTTGTTGTTGTAATGAATAAAGCACACACTCGAAACACTCGAAAGTCTGTTCCAGTGACTCAGTAATGATGTTTCTGAAGAACTCTGAAAGATCCGAAATAAATAAACATTGAACTAAACACGAGAATACAAAAAGCGCTTTTTTTAAATAAAGGCTGTTATAGTGACCTAACAAAATTTCTGAAACATAGATGACGCAATATAAGTACTCACAATCGCTAAGCCCATATCTGCAGTGACCTTGTTCATTGTTCTCACATAGGCTCACACGAACGATTATGACTGTGTTAACTACACATAAACCATGCTTATTGTGCTTAATCGATGTATTTATTTACAGATCACACTACAAGATGAAGCGATTAAGAACAAAGTCAGAGTTATCATGATTAGCTTTTCCAGAACCTCCGTACCCAAAGACAAGGAACTCGTCAACAATGTTTATTTGGACGTTGAAAATAACAAAGGTAAATATTATCTAAGACTAGAATACACTATACTTACTTCATCATCTCTGCTTATCCCATATTATTTAGGGTCGGCTAAACTTAATTTCTTCTTATATTTCGTCCTGTCAGTGTCTATCGTCACGACACATTAGGGGACAAAATGTGTCCCAACATGACGCGCAACGTTGTCAGATTGTGAAACATGTCCCGCGTATCGTGAATGCGCTGTGAAATGTTGGGGGCAAGCTGCGGAACACTGGGCAACGTTGCAGCATCATGTAGATTGAGCGTAGCGCGTCATGTATCTGAGGCTTAACACTTAACACCCTTTTCTTTCATATCACACAATACATCCAGCTTTTCTTTGACCTCTTTTCGCCTATACAGCCTGTTCTACACGCTAGTGTTTCATAAAAATGTGGAATAGATTCACATTTATGAAACACTAGCTGCTCTGCTACTAGTGGCTTCCCCTATATCTCGTCATAGTAGAAAGCTATGCCCAGGGAATATACTCCTGGGATAAAAAGTTTCATGTGCTATTCCAGGACATGGTCTACCCGTGTACTAAGTTTCGTCGTAATCTGTTCAGGCGTTCGAGCGTAAAAAATTAATAAACATAAAAACAAACACACTCATAAACTTTCGCCTTTATATTATTAGTATGATGTCTTTTAGTCACATGAATGTGTACTTACTTAATAGTCCTTAATCGACGGCGAAGTGACAAGAACTCGCTAACTGTCGAAGTAAAAAAAAATTGTCTTAAAAACGTTAGGAGGTAATACTAAAAATTGACATGTTGGTTTAGTTAGGAAGTGTTTCCACAATTTAATTTGGTGCAGTTGCAACTAAATATTCGCTTCAGAGATTTCACAAATACATGCGGAAAGACACATTTGAATTAAAAGCTCTAAAAAGTAATTTTGTTAGTTAGAAGGTATTGGCACTTCACCGTCGAAATTACATTTCGACGGTGAAGTGAAAAGACCTTAGTCGTCAGGTCATCCGAAGAATAAATAATATGTGACCTGACGAAATTTCGAAGATTGCGCAACAAAATAATCAAATTTAGGGAGGCGTGTCTTTCAACTTTATCATAAACAAATCCTATTGATTGTATTATCTTATTTGCGTCATACAGCGGAGTTTTTATAAAAAAAACAATAGCCAAACAAACTTGAGACGCAGTTTCGCCAGTCGTTAATTAATTTACTTTAAATATTATGCTCAGCTTCGGAAGTGGAACGAAGGGCTTCAAATTGTTTGAAACCTAAATACGACTCAGTTGAATTTTAGAAAATTCCAGATCCATTTTTTCCACCGTTTAGCGTATCCCCGTTGTGACACAAATTCCATTTGTGGCTTTTGTATTTTTTCTTAATTTAATAAAAGTAATTATTATTCATGCCACACATTTCTTTATTGGCCACGTGATCAAACTTCTTATATAGATTGCTTCTAATAAACTAATTCGTCTTTTATACAACACCAACTAAGTGTTCCTAGTCCAAGAGCGAGTGAATGAAGTGAACTTGAAATTGTAGGGTAAACCGGCACGAACAGGAGCACGTCAGAAGGCTAAAGCGGGAGCGGTAACCGCGAGATAACCAATCATAGAGTGGTTTACGTAGAAGATAACTAGTGGCTAAGATAAGCAGACGCTCTTTAATTGTGGCTGACTTAGTAATTTAGAAGGCAATGTAGATTTTTAGAGGCAAATAATACTATTAAAAAGAAGTCTGTTTAATTAGCAGTTAGCACCCATTTAATAACCGTAAAAAAAAACACAAATTGAACTTGGCAGGCATGGCGACGGTATATTAAATTTATCATCTTTCTTTAGCCGTAATAATATACTGGTACCCTTCTGTTTGTTCCAGATCTAAAAGGCAAGAAATCAGTATACATGATTACGAATGTACTCATGGCAAAGACCATTGAATTCAGAGTAACAAGAGGAACGTCGTCCAGGATTTTCCACCTAGGGACTGCTTCACCCCTTGTCTTTGGTTTAGAAGAGTTTCTGATTGGAGATGATGGAAAACTTATTGCTAAGGTAATCCTATATAGATGACGTATTTTTTTAGTCCTGTTTTTTATTTAAGACACGTCATTGAATTATTATTTTGGAGTAAAGAAACAAAACACATAACGCGAATATACTGACATGTGATTTGATATGACAACACTATTATTCAATTGCTTATCAATCAATCCTGTCAATATTTTTAGTTACTTCTAAGTCACATGTGCTGAATTTCATGATAGTCTAAATCTTTATACACACATATTACGTTTGGTGATGGAAGATGTTCGGTTTCAACTTATGAGTGCAAACCCTTGAAAATATCATCAAGACAAGCACAGTTGCTTGTTTTGTGAAGTAAACACAAGCTGTACAAGACCGCTACTGCCTGGTACCATAGAGGAACCAGTTCCTTGTATAAAACACTAGACTCGCTCGGAATAATGAGCAGCGAGCGCATTGTTTTGTCGTTCACAGTGGTGATGTTTCCTTTGATGACGTGTTAAACTAGTAAGGGATTAGATATCGAGAGTCGAAACTCCGATATGCAAATGTTTTTTAAATTTAAATCCGGAATTAACTGGGTATACAGCCGGAATAAATGTTAAAAGTTTGAAAGTCTAACATCTAAAATTCCGACAAACACATGGTTAGTAAGTAGTATCAAATATGAGTGTCTAAACAGTAACTATAAATACCTAGTTTGCAAAATCAGAAGGAAAATCAAAATCGATAAACGATAAAGTCAATAATCACATGATTGTCGATTTCCTTTCGTAGCTTCGCTAATCGGAATATACGGAGAAAACCTTCTAAAAAGATAACGTTCCGTGGAAAACAATTCTGACTCACCGATCTATTTAATGTGTGATATCGTCATGTAAATGACACATTATTTGATTTGCCCACCTTATCGCGATCTGTTACCATTAACGATGAATGCTCTGGGAGGTAATACTGCATTTGATTATGACAGGCTGCCTGTTAGAAAGCGTTTTGACGATTGATTGTTCGAGTGCATGAAACAGCGCAGTTAAGCAACGTTAAAATACTCGATGCTTTGCAATCAATCAACATTAACCGTTTGGCCAAGATGCAAACTGTTTGTATATTCATACTATTCCCTGAGATTATCTACTTTTGAAATAAGCAGCCTCATGCTGATAACGTGTTGAGTCTCAACATTTTCCTTTTAATAAGAAAATGTTGAAAGTATTGAATTTATTTAATAGAGCTGCACAGCTATATACAGGATGTTTAATCAAATTAAAATTCAGAGTCTACGACTTATATATTTTTTTAAATTTGTATTTGAATGAAAAAATTGGGTCTAATTTTCATAAAACGATAAAAAGTCGATCAAAAAAAGTCCACAGGGCATGTGAAGTTTTTAGGGGTCTGAAATGATAGCAGATGATCCCCTGCCGTCGATCATTTCAATTTGGCACACGATGCACCAAACACCCTGTATAAAAGAAAAGATAACAAGAAGAGAGTAAAGAGTACAAACCATATTTTTCGTAAATAGGTACACACACCTGATAAGTGTGAATATACAACACAAGCTCTCTAATAATACCTGAAAACCCAACATGGAATCGACTTTTCAATTAACCTTTTTAAAGGTCGAATCAGGATCGATGGAGTGATCTATTTTTCTCGAGCATCCTGCATCTGCGTTCATTCCATTTACGTTCTTGCAGCCATAACTCATTGGGTATCGAATAATATCGATTCATAATCGTCGACCTGCCCTTGTCCTATGTTACTTAGGGTCGGCGCAACACGTCGTCTTCATCCATTATCTATCAACCATTATACTTAGCCTTTTCTTTTACGTGATTCCTGATTCTGACTCAATCCTCTAATCTTTTTTCGACCTTCCTCTGCCTTTTCATCCATACATTCTTGGTTATCGCTCTTACGGTTTTTATGCGGGTAGGTATGTTACTGTATCATGCACCATAGTGAATGATATATAAGCTCATTACGTTAACATCACGCGTGGCCTCGAGGAAAACATCCAACTCTCGGTACAAAAATAGTTTGTTGTATTAAATTTTCACACATCATACAAAAGTATATTATTATGTGAACCTATGGCTTCAACCGCAATTCCGCTGACGGCTGAGTGCGTAAAAAGAAAGTGCGTCTAATTACAGTAGATGATAAGTCAGTAAGAATTTTTAAACAGTTAACTGCTACTACTGGTACTTTTGCTTTAACTTCTTGAATATGATATGATCGTAAATGAACTCAGATCCTGTTTTATTTCACTTGATTAATTCAAGTTGAGACTGTCCGAAAGCTGTTTTATCAACGGTTATTTTCATTTTTGACTGACATGGTCTCTGTATGAGCGTGAATTTCGTGTCCCTCAAGGTCTTATAACAACGAGGGTTTTCTAAAATGACGTTCAGCAGGTGGCAGCACTGATTCGTCAGGTCCAGGCACCTGTCAAAACGCTTATGTTGATGATATTAGTTAAATTGACGTCAACGTCATTTATGCTTTTTCAAAAATAGGCGCGCCAACTGGTGGTGTGAATTTTCCTGAAAACCATCTTTGGTCCAGAGTAACAAGTCCCACATTTATTTAAATGTTTATCAGTTCAAAATTCGGTTTCCGTTATGGGATTTTGGCACACACAGATTCGTTATAATATCGATCGGCTAACGATAACAATCGGTTGAACCATGAAACGTTTATAACACGTTAGAAACCTTTTCGCCTATCATCCGATTTTAGTTTCGAGTCAAACCTGACCCAGATACAACTAATACGATAAGTGACGTCACGCCGCGACCGACATGCGGTCTACGCTTCAGGGTATTACTGTGTTAAAGTTGACGTTAGTTTTATGTGGCATATATTTTGACGAACGCGTGAACGTTCTCTTTTCTTTTGGAGATTCTACTAATTGATTTAGCACTGAAAAAATAAAAAAATATTTGTATCAACCAAACACATTGATACAAATTTGGCATCTGTCTAACTTATACTTATTTTTTAAATGATCTAAACTAGTGATTGACTGCGATCCCACCTGATGGTAAGCAGTGATGTAATCGATGATGGTGAATCGCACTAGTTTATTAAGAGCCTATTCTTTCTAGCCTAGAAGACACCTAAATTATAATCAGAAGGCAAGACCACTGTAGGCAGGCTTACTTTGAGTTAAGAGTATCTTTGTCTAAGTCGTTTTCTATGCTAGTAACACACTCACTGTTCGTACATTTAATATTCAATTCTGTTTACATTATCAGGAAAAACAACTCTGATGTTGCAACAAAAAATAAACAAATTCGTTCTTGACTCGATGACCTTAAATCTATTGACTATTGTGTGATTTTCCGCATAGTTAACTAGTTTTCAAACAATCGCTTCGGTTTTATCTGTACTAAACTATTCATTCATATCCTACATAGATAGTGTAGGTTCTTTTAATGCTTTTGTTACTTCAACATGTTTCTCGAAGTCTGCATCGTCTCACGTCATTCAGACTAAACATACTCAAGTCTATAAACAATATCGATAATATTGTTATAACGTGAATTGCTTTTACGCACTTCAGAGATGATTCAATTCTAAATACCTCTATGAAAGGTATAATAAAGATACTTCCCTCTTCAATTTACGTCTGTTTCCTTGCAGATGTCTGTACCGATACACTATAGCCTGGATTAAACGTAAATCGTAAGTGGTGTGAAGCATAAAGTCATAAATAAGAACGAGAATGTTATTCATGTGAACTAACTGATTGTGTAGATTCCATAACTTCTCATCGATCAGTTTTTAATGTAATTCTCGAAATCATGATTCAGATTTCATTCCTTCTACTAAATAGTTATGATTCGATGTAGCAGTAATAGTAGCTATTGCAAGGCAGTCTTCATTAAGAGTAATTCATGTTTCACCGAGTTGTCTTTTATGTTCCATTGATGCATTTGACTGTCTTTCTTAAACTGCAGTCACGCACGCTGTGAACTAGTAATTCATTTGGAATTTTAGTTGTTTGTTTTGTTTCAGTGCTTTATCTTTAAGAAGTTTGTGTGTATCATCGTTATTACCTGCATTAGTCTTATTTAAAACGCCAATAACAAGATAATTCTGTTCCGATCCAAGATATTTTTATTTACTAGTGTCTGCAAATCGTCTAAATCCAATTTGTGTTTCATTTTGAAGCTTACATTCAGAATCTTTGGCAAAACGCCCACGCGTTGACGAATTAACTCCAAGAATTTACCTGGCATCAAACATTTTAGCGTTCAGACGCTGCCGAGATTATTAATTATATTGATGTGATAAGTAATATTTCTTTTGACAATAAAGATTTCGATCTTGATTGCCAAAAGAAATATTACTTATCTTATATATAAGGCAAACCTTCTCAAAATAATAAATTTACGATTTACTTAATATGATCCGTACGACCGCCCCTAGTATTATATGCCAATGGTATGACGCTATTACACAATTCTTGGCTGCTAAAACATATTAAGGAAGTCTATCATATAGGCTGTCGGATATAATTTTTTCTGGTGTTTTTTACTGTCTTTAATTTGGTACCAGAAACTTCTTACTCGTATTGAGGTCTTAAAACTACACAGCAGAAAATTACGTGCATTATATGCATTTACTTGCACAAAAACAGCGATTATGCCTTAAGATTTTATAAAATTCATGTTTTCATTGTTGTTTATAGCACCTGTAATAAATACAGTAGCAGTTGTCAATCCCCACTAGCTAAACGACTTTAGAGCTACAATAAACAGCACTTAAGTGTAGGATACTGTTATCTGAAACACTGGCTACTGGATATATTTTATTATCATCAACTAATCTTACTGCATTAGTGCAATGTTCTTTCACTTCAGTCAGTCTTTAATTTATGCCACGACACAAAAAGCTTATTACATTTACCTATATTATTCTCAAAATTACCACCTTGTCTTTGTCCTTGTCAACAAGATATCAATAACTTTTAATGAGTCAATAGCTCTCTTTACATGGTAATAGGGTATTACACTCATTTTTGAAAGGCGTGTCAATTAGGCTCTATAGTGCTAATAAACCACAAAAAAACACAACATTTTTATTCAGTCGCTAAGTACCCTAAAAATGCATTTAAAATTTACATTTTCGAATTTCGCGCGTATTTTGACGAAAATGCAGAACCCAGTGGACGCCATATTTACTCTGTAGTTGTGACGTCAGTAGGCTGTGTAAACAAATGCACTGATATTCACTCAGTATGGCCGATCAGTTGACAGCTGTCACTTTAGTTTACACAGTCGTATGACGTAATATGGTTGCTATTTCGTGGTGATAAAGAACAGATAAAAAAAAAACTGAAAACTTTGAATTGAATTTTAAAATTTATTTTGTTGTTTTATGAACTAACACTGACAGCTTTTTGCCTAAGCTATCTTAATAATGTATTTTTAGACTTTTTCTCATATAGAATATCCTATTCTATCGCGAGTTCTCACTCAGGAGCATATACGATTGCGTGCGCGACTGATGAGAGTAACAAGCACTTGAGTGCGAGTTGTTTTCACGTTATCATAACGTTAACCGCTTTGGTTTTCTGAGTAGGACATTTGCCGCGCCGAACGCATAAACGTGTCGTTTAATGTAACACAAACTCGCACAAGGCTCACGGAACGCGTGGTCTTTCTTGTCCCCTTTCGACATCTTCATATGCGCGTTCTTTCCCATACGATTACTGTTTTTAAATACGCGAAAGAGCGACTGTGTAAAGCCCGCTACTGTCTTTGTGGTATTCAATGATCTTCGTTTTCAGTTCTCTCCAATTTGTACCGCATCAATCACTATTATTCTTAATGTGTTGTGTTACCTTGTCTGTTTTCTGTCATAATTTTTTAACAATTTCAATATTCATTCATTTTTCATCTCTTGTATTTTCGTAACATCTTACTATTCATAATTTTAAAGCGTTTACCCTTGAGACGAGTACCTACAATATTACATCTGTTACGTTTTTTGTGTCGCAGAGTTCTTTGCTCCCTTTTCTTTCATGGGAACAGGTTTTATTTGCGGAGGCAAGCTGCGTCTCAAGTGTCTGCTTTTTTTGCTATAAGTATGAGGGATTTGGCAAAAAAAAAAAATGACGCAGGACCTTCTCTTGCTATGGATCCATAGCCTCTACCAGACAAGAATTGTCATTATTATTATTTTGCCTTTATCCTAAGTATTTCTGCGGGATTGTTCGAAAGAGTTGCCTTGCCCCTGGAACGCTACGGGCAAGTGAAGAAACACAGGTGTACTTTAGTCAGTGGAAATCTGACACTCCCTCTCACTATACCCAGTGTGGGAGGAATTATTTGATGAAATATAGACTAAAAAAAAAATCCTGCGTGTTTGGGGTCAGTGCAACATTTCAACATGTCTTCTTCTATATTTTTCTGTGAGTTCATTAGTCACTCCCCTTTCTAGACATAATATCACCCTTCACACAAACCATGCATCGTTTCTTTGGTCTCCCTTGCTTATAGCCCTCTAAATTCAAACTCTAAACTCTCCATCAATATCTCTGGTTTAGTCCATCAATCAACTCCACGACACCTTAATAAAACAAAAGTATAAGTACTAAAAAATTCTCCACTATCAAAGCTTTCAGACTGCTCCATTTGTTCGCGAGTTATCAGTTTATAAACACGGTCAGCTTCGTTTTAGTTAAAAGCTTTTACTGTCTGACTGCCAATCGATATGGAAGTAAAAATATATTTTTTTTATTGTTGGTAGGCTCGCGTTCGACCATTATCTCACCTGATGGTAAGCAATGATATGGTCTACAATGGAGCACTCTTGCCTAGAAGTAACCTATTGCCTAGCTCCTTGTTGTTACCGCGTTTGTTGTTACAAGTATTTATTTTACTGTCTCTAATTTAATGAGCTACATTTTTGGAACATCTCCTTGAGCTCTTTATTCTGACTGAAAAAATACGACTTAATTTATATAAAGGCGGCCGCAAATTTGTTTTCTTTATTTTCAAATTTCATGTAGGTATGTCACTTCAGAACTGAATACCAATCTAACGATACCTCATTTGTTAAAATTTATCCAGCGGTTTAGGCTACAGAGCGTGCCAAAGAAATATATATACTTACATACCTCCTTTTGGGTCAGTCGAGTAATAAAAAAGGTATAAACATTAAAATTAAAGTACGGTTTCGAAGATAACTAAGAACAACAGTACCGAACCCTGATTGGTCCATGCCTCCATCACTTCGCCAGTCAGACGGGCTGATTACTCCTTAGGGTTATTCTTGACATTTGGCTGTCTAGAACAAGACTGACAGGGGCGGCCTTAAGCGTTATGATGCCCTAATCGAGTTGTTACACGAGCCGCCAATCCCCAGGCGGCCTTGCTCGCCACTGAAGACTGACTGTACCAAAGGATTGGCTATTCTTACTCATTTTATTTAGATACCACGTGGACCCCATACCAATCGATACAAAGTAGAAGCAGTCTACAAATAAACCATCAGGGTTATATTGACAAACTTGCAGTAAGTCGTTCAGTCGGAAATGCAGTCTGTTGTTCTATTTCGATCTTTAATGCTGTAAACCCGCCAGCAGAGACGCACGTGCTAAATTACTAATTAATGAAGCGATGCCTTCCGAAATCGTTGGATGTACCCAAAGCTACTGGATGGAGCAAGAGGGCGCGTCATATTTTTACTGACTAAAACCCATCTATATGCCCATTACGTTCTAGGGCCACGGTACCTCATTCAAACGTTGCCGCAACCCTAACAGGCATCGGTTTTTCTGGGCCTCTTCAGGTGTAGCTGATATCTTTTTGAGGCGTTTGTTGAACACTCGGGCTTGGTTCTTACCAGAAGGCTGGACGGTGAGCTGTCCATTACTCATTGTCCGCTAGCCAAGTGTGTCGTGTACGTTCCACACTCCCTGCAAATATTTGAGAAAGAATTATATTTATCAGAGAGCTTCTTAATTAAAAATCCCTAACTTCTGGTTAACTCTATAAGAGTTCTGCATGTTGGAAATATTTTTTGCAACAAAGAAAAGAAGTTTTGGCAATAAGCTGTCCTGTAAATAGCCATGAAGTCATGATATACATGATGGCAGAAAATAGTTTTATCACCGTCAAGTATTGACTTACAAAGAGGTGTGTCTCGATAGAACGTCATTGATTGGCTGATTGCCATGCTGTATGTAACTGTCAACATTTTGAATTTAATGACCAACATCAATTAGAAATTTTGGCTGACTTGTTTGATTTCAATACAATAAAAACCGTGACGAAAAAGACAAACGCGCTCTGGTTGGGAATATTTATATATAGTTAATTAACTTCTACTACGCATATTGTTTTGCTTATCATTATATTCATGTAGATCATGTGTTATTTTAATACTGAAGTAGCCATTTCCGCATTTTTGTTCTTTGTTTTCTACTTAATGGTTTTAATTTGTGTGTTAATCAAATTCATGTCTACTTGTATAAATGCCAAATTAGAATTACTCATCAAATACTTATCTCAAATCTCGATCGCTATGATCAAAACAAAGTGATTTCGTTATACGAAAACATTTCAGCGAAGTCTGTTATGAAATACCTAGAGCTAAGGCTTTGAATTAAAAATTAGTTTCCGTCGAAGCTCTAACAATTAGATATTGATTTACCTTTACCTCGTCGCGTTGAGGGACCTCGATGTTAAGCTCGATATCGATTTTTTCTTGTTACCTACCGACTGGCTAATAAATGGTGAGGTAACACTAACGGTACACATCGATATCAGCCGTCTAATAAAGACTGCCGAGTTTGTAGACATGTGCAAAAAATTACATTCCATTTTATAATCCTGATTGTAGCTTATTTTAAATAGTCATTAAAATCTCAAAGTCAAAATTATTTATTTCACATAGGCCTACATGGGCACTTATGAAACGTCAGAAGCTAGGTGCACGGTTCCAAATGGTCGTTTCCTATGGAGAAGAACCGGCAAGAACATCCAAGGTTACTCTTAAAAAAATGATTGATTCAACAAAAATTTTATAGTAATTCTGATTTAGTTCATATATTCTTGTGTAGCCGCTGGAGTGGGAAGTATCGTTATACTTCAATATACATACTTTCTACTTATAGTATGATTATAGGCCTTAGCCTAATGAGGTTTAGGCCTATAATCAGGCTATCTTGGGTAGCGGGATTGTTCGAAATAGTTACACTGACCTTGGAACCCAAAGGGCAACGGAACTTTTCTTTTTGACATGGGAATGTCAAAAAAAAACCTTGTTATAATATTGGACTGAGAGGTCATCACCCATTTTGTGTGTAAAAAATTCAAAGTGATTACTCGACACTCGACAAACTCGGAATTCTTACTAATACCGAAACAGGATGAAAACTGTTAATTTATTACGACGAATTTTGTACAAATGGAAACTTATCGCGTTGTTAATCGAACAGTCACGATTATCGATTGTTATTCCGAATTTACGTTTTGTTTTATCTAAATTCTTTATTCTAGTCACAATCTGTTTTATCGATGGACAGCATGCATGCGCATGATAATGACCGTAATGTGTAGCTAAACAAAAAACTACTAGGTACTAACTTCATTGACACAATATGTTAAAAAAACATATTGTGACAATGAAGTTAGTAGGTACCTAGTAATTGTTTGCTTTTGTTTCCTTACTTTCGTTATATGCACAGATAAATAAAACAGTAATTGATCTGTGGTAATGTCTCTCTCTAGATAGGTACACGAATAGTGAAAAAGTCGTTGAGAAAGGGAACCATAAGTCCTAATTTACTATTAATCTGCATCTCAAATGGACCGGCTGATGGTTGTCGAACATTGACGATTTTTCATACATATAGCAAAAAGCGAATACTTACCTTTAATTTTTGCGTGGTCATAATATCTTCCAATCATAAATCTATAGTAGAAAAGTAGAAAACTCATCAAAGCATTTTTGTAAGATTTTAAACTAGCACAAATTGAATGGATATCTGAAGGATTTGACATACAATCAATCTAATGCGCACTACTGTCTGCATCTACCTTTTTAGGGTCCCTACCTCAAAAGGAAAAAACAGAACCCTTATAGGATCGCTTTGTTGTCCGTCCGTCTGTCTTACTGTCAAGACCCTTTATCTCGGGAACGCGTGAAGGTATGGAATTGAAATTAAAACCATATACTCAAGTCTGCGGTCTCTTGAAGCTGTGAAAACATCAAATTTCTAAGTTAACGAAAAAAAAAGATACGGCCGTTTATGTCGCAAAAAAATACGTTTTTTGCGACATAAACGGCCGTATCTTTTTTTCGACACTCGAGGAAATCAAAATTCATAGGGTACTTCCCATTGACCCAGAATCCTGAAATTTTGCATAAAGCAAGTTCTTATAGCACAGATAAATCTAAAAACTGTAAATTTGTAGTTACGTCACAACAACAAAAAATGCGATTCGGAAAAATCTTCAAAATTTCATTCGGGACTTGAACTGTTTACAGTAAGTTTGTACGGAACCCTCAGGGCGCGAGTCCGACTCGCACTTGTCCAGTTTTTTTTTTATAAACGACCCCTATATTGTTTACGTACGATTCATTGAATTCTCCGCTATCACTTGGACGAACATCATTGAAAACAATCTACAAAAAGTGAAAGGTTCCACCGAGATTTGAACTCGGATCGCTGGATTCAAAGTCCAGAGTGCTAACCATTACACCATGGAACCGGACGAAGGAGGCTACGATTTTTCGAGACTCTTTCGTGAAATACAAGGCTTTGGCTTAATGACCAATGTTTTTCATAATATATGGATTTATTCAATCTTATTTTTGCTAATTAAATAAATGTTAGTTATCCGTGTTTAGAATGTTAGTAACGTGACGTGTGTGTTAACCATTTGTTGTTGTTATCGCTTATTCACACATTTTCTTGAACTAATAAAGACACCTGGATATGATTAAGTCTGCTTAAATACCACAACTGTGTATACCTAAAGTTAATCTAATTAAATATATGAATACTTAAATAAAGTATTATCTATAGTGATGTATCACTGGACAACTGAGAACCTCAGGTGGTGTGGTTTTCATAAACTAGTCATCAATAACTTAATGATTGTCTAGGCTCTTTTGTCAATCATGCTTTAATAATTTAAATACTTACTTAATTTTTGTAGATGAAATTGGGGAAATTGGAATTAACTATCCGTTCCGAATACTTAGTTATTGTAACACCATCCTAAATATTGTTTATAGCATAACAGCATAGCATGATTTAATGTTAGCCTTTTAATGTTCCCACTGCTGGGACTCAGGACTCCTCTCTTGGAGAGGGAATGGGCCGTAATCCACCACGCGCGCCCAGTGCGGATTGGTAAATGTCATGTCTTCGAATGTAATGAACGAACCCGCGATCTACAACTCGTAAGTCGGGGCAGTTACCACTCGGCCGTCACTGCTCTCATATTGTTTATGTGCCTACTTAAATTCAAATCACATAATTGACGTTATTTTGCCCAGGACGACACTAAAATAAATACCGAAAAGTGGATTACTTGGACCCTGGGGTATAACTTTAGCACAAGCTTATTAACCAACAGGAACATGAGAAACTGTAACTGTGTTTCTATTGGTTGATAAGCTTGGGTCAAAGTTATTCCCCAGGGCCAAAGTTACCCCAATTTACTCGGTACTTAAATAATAATGCACTTTTTGTTTTTATGTACCTATGTATTAATATGTATTTGTGTGTCTATGACAAGAAAAATTAACATTAAGAGCATCCAACCCGACATACATTATCACTGTTTTTCATACAACCGCTCTTACGCGATTTTGACGTTATTACACATTTTTCATTAGATATTTTGGAAACATATCTTGTGGCTTGTGTGTAGGCTTCTATTGAACTCAATTTATAAATTTGTGTAAAACTAATCCAGTAAAGACCTCTGAAAATCTGCGATTTTGCATGAACTTTGATCCTTCATAATGTACTCAAAATTTAAAAAAGTCAAAAAAATATGACAATAGAAACCTTGCAAATTTAATTCAGATTCTGAATGACGTACATTTTTTCCAAATACTTACAGTTTAAAAAAAAAACACTTATTTTTTGGAACAAGTTTTGTGAAATATTCGAGTGGTATTATCGAGTGCCAGCAGAACTTTAGGTATTATCTTTCTGTTTTCGCATTGCCTTTTTATTAAACATTGCGTTGGATGAACTGGCAAGCTTTTAAACCATGCTCGGGTTGACGATAGACGAGTGGGGAAGGGCCCTCTTAAGTTCCTATGTCCCTATGTAGCTAATCCATTATTAGAGATGACAGAAATAAAGTGCCCTGACCGTATAATCTACTCCTCTTTAATTTACTGGTTGAAAGCACATTATTTTCACCCTGAAGGTTTTGACCTTGTGAAGCCCAATTAAGCAGTTCAAGGTAAAGTATCTACAAAAGGCTTGAGCAGGGTTTAAAGACTGGCAGCCGATTACAACAATTGGGAAAAGGCTATACAGATGACGACGTACGTTAGGAATCAACGCGCGTCGCACCTTCTGCAGAATGCTTCGGTAGCGTGCGCCCGGCTGCCGTGGCTTCCGCTCGGATACCTTCGGATGCCGTCGGTGTCGGTCGGCCCTTACCGTGCAATGCAAAAACTGTCCGCCATTTTGTTTTGACTTTTTCTTTTCTGTCAATCAAGTTGCTAATCGTGAACGAGACTGATCAATCTAAGCATTCCTATTTAAAATGGATGTCGATGAAAAGCTTATTTCTTTAGTAAAACAACATGAATGTCTTTACAACATTAATTCGCGAAACTACAGTGACAAGTTTAGCAAACAAAACGCATGGGACGAAATAAGTAACGAAATGGGAATATCAAGTAAGAATATGTTTTTTTTTAACTTTGATTAAAGGTGTTTTTTATTGCTATTTTTGTATTTACAATGCCAATTAATCTAATGCCTGTTTTGTATATTTTCAGTTCAAGATTGCATAATCAAATGGAAGCGACTCAGAGAAAATTTTAGGAAAGCTTTAAAAACTCGAGAAAAAAGTGAATCTGCCAAACGGCGTCCCATAAAGTACGAATGGGATTTTGAATTTCTCAAACCGTATGTGAAAGACTACGATCAAATATGCAATTCTAGTTCCATGGTCCTTTATGAAAATACAGCGGCTATAGAAAGCGCAGCTGAAAGTTATAAACAAGAGATGTATTCAGAAGACATCGATTTTGATGAATTTACCGCAGCACCCACAGCACGTGAAACTTCAATTCCACAGTCAAAACCTTCATCAGGGGATGATACGCCAACTGTCGCGGAGGTTCTACAAAACTACCTGGAGGTTAAGTCAAAGAAAGAAAGGGATCCTATAGACGCATTCTTTTTGGCAATGGCTGCTCATGTGAAAAGACTGCCACAAAGACTACAGGTGCAAGTGAAACAGAAGGTTTTCAATGCCGTTACTGAAGCAGAATTGAAGGTGTTAAACCAAGGAACCTAGCAGAAATTTAGATCACCTTCACACATGGCCCATATTCTGCCAAAAATAGCATGAAATATGACATTATTATTTTTTGAACAATGTTCTTGTTTGTGGTGCTAATGTGTTAAAAAAACATTGCTGTACAAAATAAAGACTGACTGACGATTCGTACACAATATGTTCGGACATGTTAATAATATTGTTATTTTGTAGTAAAAAATAAATAAGTATTTACTAAATCCGTAATATTTATTTGAACTTTGTGTACTCTTTACCTTGTCAGTTACCCTACCTGCTTTTGTTATAATTTTTTTTATAACCGTAAAATTTCAATTCAATCGGTTCAGAATAACTGTTATAATGCAGTTGCACGTTGTGCCCTAAATATACTAACTATTGTTATTTAACATCCCTGGTGACAAGTTAAATAATCACATTCAACAAATTTTCATACTAGTACAGTATGAAAATGTAGGCGAGATCATTTACTGGCACTGAATACAGATGTGCTATAATCAGCATCAAGTTTTAACTAATTCTAATAAAACAATTGTCTTTTTGTTCCGGCACCATAAATAAATAATATTCCTTCCGTTCCGAATAGGAAGATTTGTCAAACGCTTATTTTTTTTGTAATTTTTGGGTTGGATACCAATTCTTTTAAGCTATGTCTTTGTATGAAGTCCTGTTAGTTTATTTTCTATTAAAATGCGGATGTAACACATTCTTATACTTTTACAGGATTAGGCAGAATATTTATTTGTACAACGTTACAGAGGATGTCCAAGGCGTTGTACAAGAGAAACTTACAAACTAAAAATACATTTAATAAAACAATAATAACCTAATAACAAATCCATACATACACATGAAGAAAAAAAACCTAACATATTATTTAGAAATGAAATGAAATGAAAAGAAAATAGATTTAAGTACATTACCACTAAAATAATATGTATCGAGTCAGCCTTATTGGCAAACTTCGCTGATGTAATCAATATTACAATAAATTTCTCAGCGCCTTTTTAAATGATTGTACATATTTTCCAGTTGTGCTGACACTTGAGATACAAAAATACACCAATTTTACATCACAATATCCACTGAGAATCAATTTGCGAATAATTAAAAAAAGCCATTGAACTTTACTCGATAAAATCCCGCCAAACGCTTCAAATTCAAAACTTCCACAGACAATAATTATTACTTATAAGATCACAGAAAAGTTTAGCTAACAATTTCTTTTTTTTTCCAGGAACCAGTGACAATCAAATCCAAGTCTCTTCGCTGGCAGAAAGTGGGCCCGTCTGACCATCTTTACATTCCTGCCAAGCAAGACACAGCATGCAAAGTGTAGATCACATTCTTTTGTCTATGGAGCACGCTTAGACCCATACATGATACTAGTATGTCTTACTGTATAGCAGGACAACAGACATGTGTACTTATTGCACCCTATCACCAGCTTCTAAGTCAAGTACCCTGCAGCCAAAAAAAATATGAATTTGAAGTCTAAGCAAACTGACTAAGATCGTAGTTAGCCTAATTTTGGTATACAATCGAGTGCTGAGGCATATTTCAGGGTGATGCGGGGCACCTCTAATTTTATAACTAATTGAAGAGCATTTTTTTTTTCATAAGGGCTAATTGAACTGATAAAAGGGACTGGTTATTAGACAGGTTACGTCTATAGACACTTCATAAAATTATTATATTAATTTTAAAGAGTATTTTATGTACTTACTTCTTTTTTGTTTGTATAATGATTAGGATTGCGTGTGACGATAAGTGATAAGTGTGTTTAATTTAAGGTCAATGTTTAACATTATTGATAAAATGAATTTGTTTTTTTTTTACCGATTTACGCAATTCACCGCCAGTTTTCTAGGTATAAATTAAGAAAATATTGTTGCAGTATTTTCAACAATTTTTTTTTTTATTATTATTACGGGCCTATATTTTTTAGAGCAGTGTCCCAAGAATTGGAATTAATGTTTAACAGCTTTCATGTATGGGCCCTTTTAGTTAAAAAAAGCTGCCTAGAGCTTATTGAACATAGCTGTCGGTCGATACTAATTTGATCGAGTAAATAAGTGGCTTAGCCATGACTTAGACATAACTTAGTGGTAGCAGAACAAATAAATTTGCCTGTTTAGAGAGAAATATTGGTATAAAATCCTTAAGGACATCAATCATAACCTAATGGTTGTCTTATAGTATTGATATTAGTATTAATGCATTCCAAAAGGTTTCTGTGTACTTTATGTACTTAATTTTGTGTGACGTATCATATTTTTAAGGGCTTATGCAGACGATGGACATTTGACATGAACGGTAGATTCAAAAATCAATAAAGTGCATTGCAAACTGTCTGTCTTCTGTATAGGTCCTTACAGTGCACCATATACAGTCTGTGATTTTTTTTATTTTATTATTATAATCAAAGATTTTTGTTTTTTTTTCTACCAGTATTGTGTTAAGTAATTTTACTTATTTATGTCCGTTTTAAGTTTTGTTGTTTTTAAGTATGTGATCGAACAAATTGTGATTTTTTTCATTTTTGTCGTTCTCAATGTTTAATTATCATAATCATTCAAATAAATCGTGTCTTAATTATACAATTTTGTTTTATTTAAATTCATTATGTTACTGTAGTGACCTACATATTATTAAAATTATATTAAAATATATAATTGTATAAAATCAAAATAAAATAATCTATTTATATACGTAGAAACTAACGACTAGTATTTTATAGAATCAGGAATGAAAATAAACAACCACTGTACCAACATTCAACAAACAAAATGACCGAGACAAATTTTTTGTAACTAGTAGTTAGCGCGATCATAGTGTTGCGCTCGCGCACGCATGGCCGGCCAGTACGTTTTGCAGTAGAATATTTCGCTGCACGTAATTTATATTGTATGTTTGCTTACTTTCCACTTTCTATCTTACTACCACTCCTATCTCTTCTTAGTAGAACTCTTGTGTGAATATGAGCTGTAACCTGTGACTGTGTAAAATAAACTTTCTTCTTCTTGTGTACTTTGGACTTTTACTCTTCACACTATCTCACACACATCTAGACCCCTAAATCACTTTTGCCAGCCACCGGCTTGGCCCACGTGAAAAAATTCAATTATCCTACAGAACCTGACTACCAGGATAAAATGTGTGCCAAATTTCATTTAAATCCATTCAGCCGTTAAAACGAAATTAAAAATTCCACGAGAGGTTAATTATAATGCATAGAGCACAAAATTGTCGAGGAATCGCCAAATATAATTGGCAGTGGGCAGGGCACATAGCTCGTAGAACAGCTGGACGATAGGGCCGAAAGGTTCTGCCCCCCTAGCCAAGTTACAACCGTTTCGTTTCGGTTCTCTTTTGGTCGAGCGTCTCGAGTAGGACACGCCTCCGATTTCTTTATTCTGACGTCATCTCAACGCTCAGTCACGTGGTCAGAACAAAGAAATAGGAGGAGTGGCCGACTTGAGGCGATCAACGAAAAGAGAATCGAAACGGAACGGTTGTAACTTGGCTGGGGGGGCTGGAATGGCAACCGCGCACCGGAAGACGCAGCGTTAGAATGCCTTCCACAAGGTGGACAGATGACCTGGTGAGAGTCGCGGAAATCCGATGGATTGAACCGTTCGTTCGTGGCCTATGTCCAGCAGTAGACGTCTTTCGGCAGAAACGATGATGACGAAATTGATGCGCTGAAAACGAATACTGGTAATATTCGTGCCTGCGCAATGAGCGAAAGTTTTGATTGTTACAAAAATTTCTATGGGTGATCCTCATGCATGGGATACACGAGGCTAGTTTCTCAAGCCAAGACAGCAAGCTTGTAACTCTGGCTTTGTGTGTGCAGAACTAGCTTAATTTCTAGGTTAGAAATCAAAGCTGGTAAGCTGGCGTCTTAAGCATGGGATTCTATTTTTTGACTTCATGAGGCCGGCAAACTTAGCACGAGTGAATAGGCTCTTAATAAGTTAGTGCACTTCACCATCAACGATTACTTCACTGCTTACCTTCAGGTGGTATCGCAGTCAAGCACTAATTTATGTCATTCACTGCAATAATTCCGAATCATCTGGCATCATGTAAATAGCAGTTAAACAGCTTACAGTTAGCAGTAAACTTCTTTACATTGTTTCAGCTTTAAAAAATAAAATAAAAATGGAAGAGCTGCTCCATTACTCAGTAGGAGCGGAGTCAGGTCACAATGTTGATAAGAATTTTGCGTCTAATTTTATGAATTCAGTTATGCAATTTAGAAGGGTAAGACACACAGATTTTTTTCTCAGCTTAACGTAAGCATAACTTTCCCGACCAGTCTTATAATGTTCCCACTTCTGAAGCTCATGCCTCCACTCTATGAGAGGGAATGATCTCAATTACTAAAACCCACCCGTGTTCTTGCCGTGGCCCTGGAACACCACGACAACGTTTTCGACCTATTCCTTAGCAATAGCGGGCATCGGCCCTATTGGACCATTACGGTTCCAATGATATCTCTTTATGGTGCGCGTAGAACTCATGCGCCTTCGACATCTCTGACTCAGTCCTTACCGGACAGGCGGACGGCGAGCTACCCGTTGCTCGCCGTCCGCAAGCCTGCGCCTACGGTGGCTGGAAATCGGGATCCCGGTGGCTGGGGTGCTTGACATGCTTATTGTTATGAAGAGTTTAGACAAACCGTTGTAAGTGTTGGGAACTCTCTGTGTAGGTATACTAAAACACATTAGATTAATTTTAAACTCCTTTACTCAATTAAAATCTTAGCTTATTTCTTAATCCAAAACATAACCTAAGCAGTAAAAACTAGTACCATAGATACAAATTACAGGTATTAGTACTTCTTGATAGTCTTGCGGATGAGGGCCATGCGTTGTCTATGCGCCTCTGTGACGGCTGCGCGTTTGTATGGCCGTACTTCGTCGTTGCCGAAACCAGGGATCCACATGTTCCATTGTCGCTCTGGAAAATTCATACAGATCCATAATTATTGGTGACCAAAATGAAGAAACTGAATGGAGTTGTTCGTTTCATCAGATGCTGTGTAAGTAGATAAAATGACAATCATATTTACAAATAAAAACTACATTAGAACCTGTTAAAGTGAAAACTACAGGCCGAGCAATAATCTCGCTAGATGGCGCTGAACTCAACATTTTTAGTTTATACATATTATTTTTTTAGTGTAACTAGAAAATGGGACATCCCACTTTATTGAGCTAAGGGCTATATTTCACCGGGACGCCATGGCGGCGCGACCAACTCGGACGCGTGCACTTAAGGTTCATTTTGATACTGTCTCAGTGTGGTGTAGCAACTCTGGTGTCTATATGGTATAATAATAATAATAATAATTTATTTATTTGCTAGAATGTAGGTGTACAAAGTAGTATGATCTTAATTTTAGTTAGGCCCATTTACATTCTACCATAACTTGTGGTGTGCAAATATTAATACAGTGCAAATATAATCATTAATTTAAAATGTCATAATAATGTGACATCATAGGTTACCAATACCTGCTATCACTATAATGTAATTAAATGGTCCATGCACATTGATAAAATGTCAAAATAATAAAAATCAAAGTCACCAATATCTACTATCACTATCAAATGTCAAATTCTATATAATAATTTTAATGTCCATGAATATTATAAAATGTCAAAAATATGATAATAGTAATTGTCAACTTAAAAATAAAATGAAAGTATTTATTGAACTTCATATGAATTTAAAATGTCAGAAACAAAAAATGTAAAATATTAAATGTCGGTTTAAAAATAGAATAAAAATGTAAATAGAACCAAAATTGCCATTACTTTCCTACTTTGCGTTCGTTAAATGACATATATTCATTGACACTGTAAAAACATTTTTGCGTCAGCCATTGAATCAACTTTTTTTTGAACATAGGTAAAGGTAGTTCTTTTAAGGCATTTGGTAATTTATTGTAAACCTTAATAGCCATTATAAACGAATTTCTTTTGAATAAATGAAGCTTAGATTGTGGCAAGCAGAGCCTATGTTTATCTCTAGAGGCAACATTCCTTTTAGTTACATCTCTATGTTTAATAAAATATTCTGGATGTTGTCGTACAAATAGACATAATTCTTTGACATACATGCATGCTAATGGTAATATATTGTATTTTTTAAACAGTGGTTTACAGCTATCCATATAACCAGCTCCACAGATTGCACGCACACATTTTTTTTGTACAATAAATGCTTTAGTGATATCCACCGAGTTACCCCACAATAAGAGACCGTATGAGAGTACGGAGGAAACATAACCGTGATATGCGCAAAGAGCCGCTTCAGTTGAAACTGTTGCTCTTAATCTTCTTAGTGCATAGATAAATCTGTCCAGTTTGTCACAAACATAGTCGACATGCTTTTTCCAATCGCAGTTTTGATCTAGTTGTATGCCCAGAAATGCAGTACTTACTACTTGTTCGATAGTAGTGTCATTATATTTAATATTTAGCGTTAACGGGTTTCTCCTATATGTTTGAAATTGGATCATTTTCGTTTTCTCCATATTAATTTGCAGGTTATTGGTGTTCAACCAGTGTATTATATTTTTGACAGCTTCATTTATTTCATGCTCGTAGGTGTCTACTCTTTCACCTTTCACAACAAGGGTAGTGTCATCAGCAAATAAAATCACTGTGTGGCGAGTGATATTTGGGAGGTCATTGATGTAGAGGAGGAACAAAAAAGGCCTCAATACACTGCCTTGTGGCACTCCGAAATTATTTTCCTTATAGTCGCTTCTATAAGAAACCTTTTTCCCATTATGTATTCTGGAGATTTCCACACATTGTTGTCGCTTTTTCAGGTAGCTTCTTAACCAGTCGTTCGCTTTTCCTCTTATCCCGTATTTTTCTAGCTTGTGTAAGAGCAATTCATGGTCCACAAAATCGAATGCCTTGCTCATGTCCAAGAGGATAGTCGCTACTGGTAAGCCTTCATTTACCGCCTGGGTGACAGTCTTCATCAAATTAAAACATGCCAATGACGTGGTACTATTTTTTCTAAACCCAAATTGTTCATCTTTAAGTATGTGGTACCTCATCGTAAATTCTTGGAGCCTTCTCAGCACGATTTTCTCCAAGATTTTTGACATGATTGGTATTAACGTCACTGGCCTATAGTTCTTTATGTCAGACGTATTACCTTTTTTAAAAAGTGGCTTTACTATTGACTTTTTTAGTCTCAGGGAATGCACCTTCTTCAAAAGAAAAGTTTATCAAGTAACTTAACGGTTGGCAAATAGATGAAGAGCACAATTTGATTGCCTTAGTTGTAATGTCATCCAATCCTACTGCACTTGTATTTTTAAGATTTTGAATTATTCTGAATACCTCCGAAGCATCAGTAGGTTTAAGAAATATTGTGTGTTCATTATTACCATCCATAGTCCTATTTATTTCGTCAAAATTGTATTTAAAATTGTTATTATTTGTCGATTCTATATAAAATTGTCACTTATTTCCTTTGGGTCTTGAATTGTCCGGTTATCTTGTTATTTTGTCAATTTGCGTTTTAGCGTTTAAATCATCAATATTTTCATTAATCACCGCCCAGGTGGCTTTACACTTATTTTTATTATTAGCAATATACTTTTTACTTTGTAGCTGTCTAGATTTATATATACACTTTTTGAGAATTATACTATATGTTTTATATTTTTTGTTTAGTTTCTTTCTCTTAGTTTTATTGTGTTGTTGACTAAGATAAAGAAGCCTTTTTTTTACACATGATTTTTTTATGCCTTTTGTCAACCATTTGTGGTTCCCTTTATAAGATGACCTCTTTTTTAAGTATATTGGAAAGCACAAGTCAAAAAATAATTTAACAAGACAATGAAATTCCGCAAATGCTTCTTGAAAACAATTTTTCTCGTATACGCTTGAAAAACTGAGAGTTGATATGCAACTACAGAACTTGTCCATGTTTTCTTGACTAAAGTCTCTGACCTCCTCATACCAACTGCATATTTCGGACGTTTTATTAATTTTCATCGATAGCGTCTGTCCGGTTTCATGATCGGACAAGGCTAGATGATGCACCTCCGGTTTAGCTTGCTTGACATTGCTTGCTATCTGATCTAAACATGACAACTGTCTTGTGGGCGTTTTAATATGCAATTCGATATTAAAATTCTTCAAAATACTTTTCAGACTTTCACAGCTTTTGTTTGGCTTTAATATGTCCAAGTTCCAATCCCCGCATAAAATAATTTTTTTACGCTTTCTCGTCAATCTTACCAGAATCTGTTCTAGATTTTCGAGAAATATTTGAGGGTTGCTATTTGGAGTTCTATATAAACAAACAATAATAATATTATTTATTTCTACGCCACAACATTCAAAATTAAAATTACATGTCAAGTCATTAATATTAGTCAATTTTTTATACTTCATATTATTATTGAGCAGTATGCATACCCCTCCTCGTTTATTTTTACGTGAGTATGATGCAACTAATAGGTACCCAGGGATTTTTAAAAGCATTTCTGTACCTTTTTTAATAAAAGTTTAAGTCAGACATACTACATTTATTTTTGGGCCTTGTTGCGATAGCTCGTGGATGGCGAATGTTAATTCTTCCGATTTGTTAATAGCGCCAGCTATATTCTGGTGAAAAATTCTAAAATTAAAATCTGAATTAGGGACGAAAACATTTTTGTTTTGGCAAGGATAACTCTGCATCGGATTTCATATTTAAACACGGTATATTTTTTTTGAAATAATATGGAATGGTTCCCTTCTTATGGGTGTCGGTGTTTATCATTACCTGCTTACTCAAAGAGGCATTATTAGAGTTAATATTTTGACAATTATCCCCTGAATTCTTATTACGCTGAAAGTAGAATGGAATAGTGCCTTTCTTAGGAATAGTTGTGCATTCTGTTTTAGCCTTCACTGTATTAATTAATAACTTAATATTTTTAAAACATAAAAATGTCTTGTCATAATAATTTGAGTCAATGTTAAAATTAATTTTCTTACATACCTCTGACAAATAGCAGTCCTTCTTGTACCGGTAATTACCTTTTACATTCACAAATGAACAATTTTTAAAGTTGCTACATAACATTTGTATGTTGTTATTTAATAAATTACAGTTCAAATATTTGTTTTGCAAAACATTAAATACGAGCACGTGAAGTTTTTGAAAAGTTTTTAACAACGATCCTAATTCTAAAAGTATTTTATTGGGGTTGGTATCATTTTCCCCTACACATATAACTAGAAAGTTATCATCTAAATCTTCAATTTTGTAGATAGACTTGAGAATATCTTCTGTGGTGGCGTATGGTTTCGTAGTGGAAGAAATACGGTAATTCTTGTACTTAGTGTTGTTTCTGGATTGTATAAGTAGTGTTGCCAATCCCGTGAATTGTTGTCCTCCAACTATAGTTAACTGAGAATTTGATTTAGCGCATTTAGTCACTACTTGATTATTGTTTATTAATTTTTCTTTACGAAGATTTAGTAAAGCGCCATCTAGCTTATTTTGATCGTATTTGTTCAAATCTGTGTTACTCTCTTGGGGTAACCCGCTCATGCCCAGTCGACCGGCAGCGCCATCTGTTGCACTTTCTTCGCACAATCTGCTCTCTAGATCGATTAAACTCGTATCAAGTTTCTTTTTGTATAATAAATTAAAATTTTGTACCTTATTACCCCGTTTTTTTGAACTGGAGTATTTTGTGATACTATTTGTTGGTTCGCTGCATAGGTTTTTTAATTGGGTTATGACATTTTGTTGTTCGACTGTTTGTTTTTTTAAAGTGCTGTTTTCCATGATTAAGTTGTCTATTTCATTGTTAGCGGCATGTAACTGCATTCTCAACTGATTAATTTCTTCATTTAATCTTTCGACCTCCTCGTAGCTTAATCCGGTAGACAATTGTGGTAAACTTTTTGAAAGAAAATCAGAATTTGTGGATTCGAATGACGAATTAAGTGAGTTCATTGTTGTTTTATTTCTTCGTTGAGTTACGTTTTCAAAATCCATTTTTGCCAGACTACTTTGTTTGAAGAAAACAAAAGTAATAAAATATTCGCCAAAAAATACAAAAAGTTGTTTTTGGCATATGTGAAAAATACAAAAAGTTGATTCGGGAGTGAGAGGATTTGAACCAGGATTCGTCCGTGCTTTTAGTTATGCAGAACTATTTCAACAACGACCACGCGCTCTTTGCCGAAATGTATCAATTTTGAGATCTTGTTCTGATCCCGCAAATTTTGAATCAAACGAAGTCGTTAAGTTGACTCATTAATAAAAAATTTTTTCCACATTTTTGCACTCGCTTCACAATCACAACACAAAGTTAATATTGTTTTGTTTTTAACCATCACACGCACTGATTAGTCAATGTTCTAGATTTACTTTCCGCACATGAAATGTTGCATTTATTTATCAGTCGTTTAGTCACTAGTTTGTGTCAATGTTTTTTTTATTTTTGTTTTAGTTTTGTGTATTTATTTGAAAGATTAATCACTGGATAACACTTTCCCTAGTAGTTTGGAGCTTTAGGAACAATATTAGTCACTTGAAAGTTTATAAAATGTTTGTTTTTATTTTTATTTGGTAAATTATTACGGAGCCGATCTAAACGTGACAGCTAGCGCCATCTCTTTCAGTGGTGTCTAGTTTGTTAGCTTACGGACACCATAGCGGCGCAACTGGTCGCGCCGCCATGGTGTCCTGGTGAAATATAGCCCTTAGTCAAATTATTGCCACAAAATCCACCTAATTCTGACTGTTTATATTATTTTATTCCTGCATCTTGGGTGTGTTCACACACAAACATCTAAACACCTATACACAAGACACCCACACTTTGGACAGCTTCGATCTTTAATTTCACCCAGGTTTAGAAAACTCACCTAAATGCAGCTGTACATCTCTCAGCTCCACATTGGGAGCATGTCTGTGTTTGGCCATAGCACAGGCTGCATTCAGAGTAGTATCTATGAAGTCATCCGCCAGCTGAAGTAGCATTTCTTCAACCTAAAGAATGACAGAATGTTAATTTTGCACAGACAATATGCATATTCAGTTTTCATTATATGTATTATATACTAGCGGCCCGCCCCGGCTTCGCACGGGTGCAATGCTGATATAAATATAGTACAGATGTCTTTATATACAACGTTATGTTTGTCATAAGACAATACAAATATGTTTTCTTTAGATGTTACTCTTGAAAGAACGACATATAATTGGCCATGTGAAAAACACTCAATGTTCAAATCTAAACCTGTAACGTTGAAAGATTGACCCTGCGATTTATTAATGGTCATTGCAAAAGATACTTGGATCTTTACTGGATATTGTACGCGTTTACATTGGAACGGTAAATCCGACGGTATCAGAGGAATTCGTGGAATCAATACATCTTCTCCGGTACCACGTCCGGTGAGTATTGTGCACTCTATAATGAAAGTTTTTACTGATTTTACCAGCTAACGCGTGCCATTGAAAAGTTTAGGTGGATTCAGGTTTCTTAATAAAATAGGACAACCTACTTTCAACACCCTTTTATGAGGAGGGAGTCCAGCGCAACCGCTATGTCCCGGCATTTTAAATCTGTAATATCTTTGAAAATATTCATTTAAATTACAAACTGTAAAGGGCCATATTGATCTATATTAAATGCACAATGTATTTATTTATTTACAATGTACTTTGGATAAATAAGGTTTAATGCTATATTGTTTAAAATCACTTCGTAAATAAGCCATTATTTCTCGTAAAAAGTAAGGGATAAAAAATGCTTATTGTGAGTTATCCCGAAAAGATAAACTTATACCTACCATCGCGGACTTTTTTGTATACCTTTAAAGGGTGTACAATACTGTAGTACATTATTTTGATCTATCTCGTAGGGGTTAGCCAGCATTTGCAATTTAAGCACAAAGAAATGTGTTTATTTACGACATTACATCAGAAACCTCTAAAATCTCAAAGTGTTTCTCTACTATAATAAGCATGTATTGTATTATACACACAAACCTTCCTCTTGAATCACTCCATCTATTAAAAAAACCGCATCAATATCCGTTGCGTAGTTTTAAAGATCTAAGCATAGATAGGGACAGACAGCGGGAAGCGACTTTGTGTCCATGCACATTTATACTATGTAGTGACAAGCTAAAATAATAATAGCCACATGGATTGACCTGTCACACAAAGGGCAATGAAAAGGGCTATGCTCGGAGTTTCCTCGCTGATCTCGCTCGTGATCGCATTAGGAATGAACATATCCGCAGGACAACCAAGGCCAAGGTCGCCGACATAGCCCGAAGAATTGCCAAACTTAAGTGGCAGGTAGGCAGTAGGCAGGGCATATTGCTCGTAGAACGGATGGACGTAGACGCACTGGACCATTCGCTGTGGCGACACTTGGAGGAGGCTTATGTCCGACACTGACTGATGATGATGGATTGACCTGCAAGGTTAAGCAACACTTGCCGAGGTCTGTCTGTAGATGGGTGACATGGGACACAAAGCATGTTAAGCCATTGGTCATGGCACTCATTTGTAGATCTTTTGCAGTTATATAACAGATACATAGTTTAAACAGGAAATGTGACACTAGACTTGCCAAGGGGCATAGCATAATAATAACCCACCATGCAAACTCAGAATGGATTGATGAGTGTCACATGTCTTCAAATTTTTAGTTCTGGGACATACCGGTAATTAATGAAATAAATTACACAAAGTAATGCTCCTGCCTAGATTTGATTCAGCGACTAACTGTAAGTCTTGTATGTTTGGGCAGTTACCACTGGGGCAACACTGCTCACGGGACACTAACATAATAGTTACTTGATTGCTGTGTTGTGAAGGCAAGATAGGCACTCTGAGTAAAAAAAAAACTGGTAAAAATACTGGTATCCATGTGCCAAGATCTCACCAAAACCCGTTCAAAGGCTTTGATGTGAAAGAGAAACAGTTCAGTTCTTGTTTTGTTCATATAGTCTGGTTTCTGACATGCCTGATTTTTGTGTGATCATCATCATCACAGAATTTTAAATTGGCAGCCCAACACCTTAGGATAGACGCTAGACTGTACTTGAATGGCCACTGCCCTCTCAGCCCCACTTTAAACGCCTATTATGCTAGTAGGCCATACTAATTTTACTACTACTTACTACTATGATTTAACTTAATTTAACTTTGACGCTAATTTGGAATGAAAATTATTTAGACTTTTATTTTAATTTGTAATTTGAGTTCGATTATTATTATTATTTTTTTCCTTGTAATTTCTTTTATTTGTTTGACATTGTTATGTACCTTATCATTTGTTGACTTATTTTATGTAACATTCTATAAATGACTTGTAAGAATCCCTTACCAATAAATAACTATGACTATGAGTATTATTATTTCAGGTATTATTCATTTACCTCTTCATCTAGCTGTACAGTGGGGTCCACTTCACGAACTAACTCTTGCAGACGGGGTCGGCTCAGCAGCTGAAATATTTACATTAGAAAATGGTTACAGTTTGAAATAAGCAAATGTATAGTTCAGCACAAAAACATGGCATATACTCATATATTTTATTTCGTAATGAGCTTGTTGTGTAAGTATAATTTGGAGTTCTTTGTAAGTAACCAGTAGAATTTTGACCACCACGATTTCCAGTGCTGAGCCATGGACGCTTGTGTTCTATGCTTGGCCTAAATCTCTTAGACCGAAATCGAAATGTCGCAATACGTGTAGGTACGAAAGGCGAATCTTACATGGACTGATATATTTACAGAAAGTTAGGCACTTTATTGTTACAGTTCTAAAAAAAATATTATGAGCTATTTAGATTCAAATGCCATATTGAACTCTGTTTTTATGTCGTCAAATTTGTTAGTGTAAGTATGGCCTTAGTACGACCAATAACACGTTTTCACTAATGCTAGTGGGTACAACGAAAAAAAGACATTACACTTACTCAGTAAGTGGATACTTAATTAATGGCTGGTTGACCGATTAATTGACATACAGGAATGAGAGATCAACTACATGCTCGAGAGATACAAAAATTAGCGTGTCTATTCATATACCTGTGTTGTCTGATCTCCGCCGCCGCTCTGGTTGGCCTTAGCCCCCACTTGGGCCTGGGTACCCATTGGACTGTGCTGCGATGGAGAGCCTTGAAGCGAGCTAGACTGCAACTGAGGACTCTGAATCGGATTGTTTACGTACTGTATAGCACCTTGATTTATCGACCCAATTGTGGGCATATTGGCGCCTTGGCCCATGGAATTATTAGCCATGACAAAAAAAATGGTGATCTCTTTTATAATACTTGAAAGTTATAAAATTAGTCAATGCTTTTCAAAAAAGGGCAATTGTAATTTGCAAAACCTTAGCTTTGTTGCAAAACACAACTTGACAGTGACAATCGTGACAGATAGCCGAAAGTCAAAGTATAGACAACTATAGTGCTGTTTGAATTAATAATACTAAAGTTAAAAATCACGATTGTATTAATCGACTATTAAATAACAACTGAATTAACGAGCACTTTCATATGATAAACAATTAATACAATATAATGTTTTTATGCTATTCCTAGACGTATCAGGGGCAAACTAAAAAGAATCGTGGCATATGGTCGGTTGGTTAGCACAATAACTACCATGAAGAGCAATCAAGTTTTAGAAAAAAATCGTATTTAAACTTCATTCTTAATTCAATAAGTTTTTTACAAGTAACTTAATTTTCTTAGTATTTTTAGTTTTAGGATATGTACATCCATTATCATTATCGATATCAAACCAATTCATAAGATGCGGCTTAAAGAACTCAGTATCCAAGCCAAAAAATAAAATGTTTAGCGGGATTTTTTCGAATCAAGTTCATAATACATATCATGCCATAAAAAAAAAATAATAAAATAAATATATATTATTATTTCTAATTATCATTGATATCATGATCTCATTATTTGTGTTTTTTTTTATGAATCTTTATGGTCTAAAATAAAGGTTTAAATATTACTATTTTTTATATTTTTAAATGTTTTTTTAATGTCTTTTTTTAAGGAAATATTTAAAAATATAATAAGTATGTATTATAATAAATAAAGGTTTATTATTATGATTATATTTACACGATTATTTCAAAAACACATAATTAATTAAAACTATAAATACACTAAAGGCTACTCCTAACTAAAATATAGCGTCATAAAACTCCTCCGCATCGCTGTCGTCTGGATATCGTGATGTAAAATTGGTGTAACTTTGTATCTCAAGGTCCTGCACCACTAAGTTGGAGAGTTATATTAATGGCTTTAATTGTATGTTTACAACATACACATACATACATGTCATTATAGCAAATATTATTATAATATATGTTTTTACTTAGGGCCAAAACTGATGCGGTCGCCCGCGCGGTCTCATACAAAAGTGCTCCGTTGCGCGGGCATCCACCGCGGGGAGCCGCCTAGCTATGCCCCGCGCTCGTTTTGCTACGTAATAATACATTAAATTTCTCCATCCACACGACTAAATGCACACCGTTAAATTTGAACTAGCGACACTGTGCAGGTAATAATTCGGTTTCCGCGACGGGGACCCGAGCACACAACACGCGCGACTGGTGCCGGTCGCGAGCGAACGCTTAACGCAGCGTCGGCCCTTATACTAATCGATACTGAATTGTAAAAAAAAAAAACGTAGAAATAATTTTGCGGGTTATCCTGGAGCATTCTACCTTAACCCTTAAACGCATAGTGTCCCAAAATTGAATCACCAAATTAAACCACCAATATCCGTCCATAATATTTGTGTTTGATACATTAGGCTGTATGAAATGTTTCTTTTGCTCCTTCTCTAACCATAGAATAACTCAACTAGTGACATTTTATGTTGTTATCTGTGGCTGATTGACATTTCACTTATTGGCGCGCGTTTCTCAAATAGGTTTGAGTTGAGTGCACTTTGGCGACTTAGATCACGAAGTTATTTGCTGATTTTGGAGAAAAAAAAATTGTTTTCTTAAGGTAATGACTATTATTTATACAATAACTTATGCTTTTTTCAATTTACCATAATTGTTATATGAACAGGAAGCTTTTTTGTTTTGATGCAAAAATGGGACAGCATGCACTATTGGTAAAAATTACTACTGCTATTTGAAGCTATACATTTTGTGACTTTATTTATTTTGCTTTGGTGAGGTATGCATGTGGTTGGTTATTTTGTTTTAGAAATGGCAGAAAATAATAGGAGAGATGGTGACATTGAGTTTTGGTTGCGCCAGCTAGAAGATGGCGCCATTTCTGAAGACGATTTCGAGTCGGACGGTGACGAACTTGATTTTTATCCTACCCAACAAGATTTATTAGATGTTTTAGAAAATGATGATGACGACGGTGAGGCTAGGTCTAGTGATAATAACGAAGAAATTATACCCGATCCTCCTATTGTAATAGCGGATGCTGTTCCTTCAAATAATAATGATGCACCGGTACATTCTTTAGACATTCAGAGGTTGATATGGAAAAATCAACCTCTGCCATTCAACGAAAATGCCATAAAATTTAATGGAACTGAAGAATACCCTGAAAGTTTGATGAACCTTCAGACACCTTTCCAATTTTTTTCCTACTTTTTTACTGAAGAATTTCTTTCACAAATTGTTACTGAAACAAATAATTATGCTGTACAAAAGAAACCTGATAGACCTGACGTCATAACATTAGGAGAACTGCGAAAATATCTGGGAATCTTGATTTATATGAGTGTCTACCACTATCCAAGTGTACGTGGTTACTGGGCTAACAAGCACGGGTTTGAGGCAATTATAAAAGCGATGCCTGTCAATAAATTTGAAAAAATAAGAAGAGTACTTCACTTCAACGATAACAATAAACACCTACCAATAGATCATCCCCAGCATGACCGACTTCACAAGCTACGCCCTGTAATTGAACATCTCAATACCAAGTTCTCCAGCATTCCAATTAGTCAGCGCTTATCCATCGATGAGCAAATGTGTGCCACCAAGATGGGCCATTTTTTAAAACAATATTTGCCTAATAAACCCCATAAATGGGGTTTTAAATTATTTGTATTGTGTTCTCTGACAGGTTTTGCTTATCGCTTTATAATTTACGCTGGCAAAGAAAAAGATGATCGTTTGCCTAACGAGCCTGATATAGGGGTTGTATCACAAACAGTGATAAAACTTGCTAGAATAATTCCCAGACATGCTAATCACATTATATACCATGATAATTTCTATACCACATTGCCCTTGATGTATTATTTTGCTAAAGAAGGAATACAATGTGTAGGAACTGTTCAGAGAAACCGCCTAGGTAAGAAATGTAAATTACCCTCAAAGCAGGATGTAATGAAAAAACAAGTGCCAAGAGGGTCGTATGTGGAATATATTACACATATTGATGGGGTCGACATGTCTTCAGTGAGCTGGAAAGATAACAAACAAGTAGTTCTGCTCTCGACCTACGTAGGAGCTGAACCAATACAGTCCATCGAACGGTATGACAAAACAGAAAAGAAAAAAATAATTATAGACTGCCCAAAAATAGTCAAAGAATACAACGCCCATATGGGGGGCGTTGATCTCATGGATTCATTTTTGGGCAGATATAGAATAAAAGTCAAGACCAGGAAATGGTATATGAGGATTTTTTACCACCTTTTAGATTTAACTATTATAAACTCTTGGGTTCTATACAAAACTGTAGAGACAAGAAAAGGAGCAGATCCAAAGAAGCTGAAAAATCTGTCAGAATTCAGGTCAGAGCTGGCTGATGTCTTATGTACCTATGGTACTACGACCCAGCCAACAAGAGGACGTCCTAGCAACAGCAGTATCACTGAAACCATAGAGGCAAAAAGAAAGAAAGGGTGCCAGGTTCTTCCACCGTCTGACGTTCGGTTAGACAATCTTGGTCATAGCCAAATTAAAACCGACCAACGCATGAGGTGCAAGAGACCTGGCTGTAAGCTACAGAGCTTTGTAAAATGCACAAAGTGCAATGTTTTCCTTTGTGCAAAGAAAGGAAACGATTGTTTCAATTTATTCCACAGTTAATTAATAAAAGCATTTTTTAAGTCTATTTTGCATAATGTCCCAAAAATGCATCAACTTGATTTTTTAATTAAAAACCTATAAAATATGAATTGTTATTTTTTTTATTATTTTTCCCGTTTTTCACAGCTTCTAAAGAATTGAAACCATTTTTTTTCAGTACAATTTATTAATTCATGCATTTAAGGGTTAATGTAGAAAAAAGGCGTGTTTGGCGAAAGGTACATTATTTGTGAGAAATGTGCCTAGTAAGGAAGATGAATTTTGAAAACGATAAGTTTAGCATATTTTTCGAAAAGTATACATTCTGCCGTTGAACTCGCTAAACGGTGAACGGCTAAACCCACGGAGGAACAGAGCTATATTCCGACCAAGTTAAAATAAACACTTAGAAAACGCTTTGTAGACATAATTAAGAATTTATATGAAAACATCAGTGATGTCTTCCAAAACTTGCCAGATTTTACCAGAACTGTCATGGATTCTCATTTAAATAAGGAAGGGAAGGTATCACAAGGGTTTTGAAATTCTTGCTTCATATCGAATTTTTACTACAAATGCCACGCACCCTGCACGAGGGGAGTTGTGAATACGCGTGTTTTTTTAATGTAAACTTTATTATTAGTTACAATAAATAAATAAAACACCTAAGCGCGGGGGAGGCCTATGTCCAACAGAGGACATCTTTCGGCTGAAAAGATGATTATGATGATGAATTAAAAAACATATTACTATATATTAATTATTTATTCAGTACTCAATTTCATCTAATATCGACGAAGTATCAGAAAAATCTGAATCCAGAAATAATTCTGCTGACATTTTTTTGGCTCTTGCATCCGCCATAAAGCTTTTCAGGGCTTCCCTGATGTCCCAGCTGTGGTACTTTAAACGCCTGAAAAAAAAAAACTTATATAAACTCATACAGTTTCCCATGAGAAACTATAGAATGTCATTTTCCTAACTCCTAGAAGTCTTTATTATTTTGATCCTAGCAGATGTACGGAATCAAAATAATAACTAATTCACGAAGTTAAGAAAAAGGGCTTTATATGTTTACAATTTTTTTCATACAGCGCTCACGCCCCAGCCACCGCGACTGTGACCCCCGACTACAAGCCACGGCAGTGCCGGTACGGCACGGCGGTAGTTTGCCGTCCGGCCGTCCTGTAACCGTCCAAACCGAGCCCGAATCTTCAACGGCGGTTAGTGTTCCACACGCGCTTCAAAGAGATGTCTGCAAAATCGTAGGGGCCCAGCAAGGCCGGTTCCAGGTCACAAGGGCAACTAAAGGACACAGGTCTGGTTTTAGTCAGTAAAACTTTGACACGTCCTCTCGCTCCACCCAGAGCGGGAGAAGTCATTGAATGATTTCCACCCTTAAAACAAACTCCTGAATTATGTAGTGTGCAATTTTTACATAATTAGGTCCATTACAAAGTGGTTGATTAATAAATCAAGAAGGTATACATCTATTTTGCAGACACAGTTCATAGCCCTTTCCCAACTTTGCATCCAGGCAAGCGGATGCAGCTGAATAATAGTACAATGCGTTTCAAATAAGAGTAGGAACGTCAATGACTTCTGTCTGTTACTTGAAATGTGATGAAAATTTATTTTCGTATCAATAACGGTTTTTTATTTTATTTTATTTAAATAAACTGTTTACTTTCTTATTTTCATTTTTGGCAACAATCGCTTTGTTCTTCCATTCGCCACTACTCAGAAACTTCACACAGTGTTGCAGACAAGAGCAGAATTGAAGAACTAAATTCTGACTAAACTTTTTCGTTCATGATTCGTAAAAAAATAAAATGAAAAAAATATCCTTGTTTCACTCATCCGATTCGATTTGACAGCAATGACGTCACAACATGGCGCTAAGTCAATCCTATTCTTATTTGAAAAGCATAGTACTTTTTGTCAGGCCTATTGGTTTAGTGGTTAGTGGCCCTGACTGCTATGCTGGAGGTTGTGAGTTCGATTCTCATCCAGGACAAATGTTTGTGTGATGAGCAAAATCATTTGTCTCTGATATGTAAGTATTTAGAAATATATAAGTATGTTTATCAGTTGTTTATGACTACTACTCATATCACAAACTCTGCTTAGTTTGACACTAGATGGGGTTGTGTGAAAGTAAAGAAAAAAAAAGAGAAAAAGAAATTAGAGTGTCTGCATATGTGACCTCTACAACCCAACTACAGGATAATACAATATTATTGAGTCTTTTATTGGACGTCACATAAAGAGCAATCCAATCATCAATATTTTTCAATATTTTCGTGTATATCACTTACAATTCGACTTCAGGTTTTCTCAACTGAGTCAGATGTTGAAAGGCTTTTATAATTGCCTCGCTTTCATCGGGAGTGGGGTTTAGAAGTGTTAAGCAGTTCATATTTCTTACAGGATTCTGGAATAAATAAAAGTATAAAGTTAAACTTGAGCAAATTGTATAGTCTGCAAACGCTCATGACACTAGTCCGAGTCGCGAGGAAAACATGATCAAAACAGAGCACTGGTAAGATGGACAACCATTAAGAAAGCTGTACCGAGTAGTCCACATTCCAGAACTTGGAGTCGCTTCGTATGAAGTCGCGATCTTTAGCATTGAGGAGACTACGAAGAAAAAGCTATTTTGATGTAATTACATTAGGTACATAAAATTTGTTGCATAGTGATTGAATTTCATCAAATACAGACTTATAATAACAACAATGCTAGCAGTCTCGTTCAATAATAATAATATAAAAACTTAAGTTCAGTTCCAATTCGCGAAATACGGAAGGAGTAGAACGAGGCCTCTGTCCAGTAGTGGAACAAAACCGCATAGCAAAGAAAAAAAGTTCATCCCATGAAAAATAAGCGCTTCGGGAATCATCATCTTCGGAAAACCGATCATGAGCATAGAGTTCACTAAATTATAGATTAGCAACTCTATGCCACTCCAAGTAAAATAATCCGAAAAAGAGAAAACTTCTCGCAAACAATGACAAACGCTAGATATTGTCTATTCGCGTTGACTGATAGTTGTCAAGTATTGAAGAAAATAGTGACTCTCATCGTCAGTCAGCTAAGCTACGCTTCTTGACCAATTAGATCAAAGCAAATTAGAAAGCAGTGTTCACATTGACCAGTTGATGTAAGAGCCCTTCAGACAGTATGAACGCGTCTTTTAATTTTTTTTAAAATTAATACTCTACCTATTAGTAAAAATAAAAGCTTACGATTACTTTTTTTAAAATAATTAATTTATATGAATATTTGTACATACTGTGTAATTAAACTTTTCTTTTAATATGAATGATTTAATTTTTACCCCAGTATGAATACGCCTTACTTTGCAATAGCACTAACGAGTCAATATTTTCTTAAACTTTAAATTCTAAATGGCAGGTGTTCCACTGCGAATTAAATTATACCAATTTCCAATAAAAAGTATCTAAAATATACTATTTAGTACCCACCTAGTTCTAAAAAATCTGTACCTCCTTTAGAACAAAATTATTTCTAAATTAAGGTAACTACACTCGCCATATTGACACCAAGATGGCGGGTGATCTATAATATTCTATTAATTAACCATCACTTACTCATAAAATACAATAATAAATCTCATAAAATATCATTATAAAACTCCAATAAAATTGAATTGTATTTTATGACTCTCACCAAAACATATAAGTTTTCATTCGAAAATATAAAGATTGCCGAAGCGCATATATTTTATGGATTAACGTTTAGATCAAGATGTTTACCTGAAAGGCGTACTCCATTTGGCTTTGGTTAGCATATGTCAAGCTAAACATATCATTAGTTATTTGGTACACCGAGTTATCGCGTATCGCATAAATAAAGAATATAAACGTTCTTCTGAATTGAAACAATAGCCCACTGTATTTTTCTTTGAATAGTCCGTCTATGGTAAGATGTAATGACTGTGTCTGAAAAAGTATAAGCAGGTAGGTATAGATTGTTCATATTGCATAAATCTAAAATGAACACATAGAAAATTAAATTATACAATGGTGGTCATCATCATCATATCAGCCGAAACACAACCACTGTTGGACATAGGCCTTCCCCAAGTCCTGTGCGTCTCGCATCCATTCGGATTCCCGCAACCCTCACCAGGTCTTCGGTCCACCTTGTGCGAGGCCTTCCAACGCTGAGTCTTCCGGTACGCGGTCGCCACTGTAGAAACTTTCTGTTCTTTGATCAATGTGCCCGCCCAGATATTATCGGGTTTGGTTAGAATAACGATTTTATACAGTTTAAATTAAAAAAAGAACAGATTTTTTTTAAATTAGGAAAAGCCGACAAAAATTCCCGGGTGTCGCCACTGTGTGGAACGGCCGGAGGACACGGTGGAGGTGTGCCCCGCTTGGGCAGAGCAACGCCGTGTCCTCTTGGGGGCGATCGGCGGCGGCGATCTCTCGCGCCGGGCCTTGGTTCGGGCATCGGTCGCGCCTCCACTGCCGCCGGGATTCCGATCCCGATTTCCGGCCACCGTAGGCGCGGGATTTCGGACGGCGAGCAATGGGTAGCTCGCCGTCCGATCGTCCGGTAACTATCCTGACCGAGCCCAAGTCGTCGACGGCGCGTACTGTTCCACGCGCGCCTCAGGGAGATGTCAGCAAATCGTAGGGGCCCAGCAGGGTCGAAGCCTACTGGGGCCATGGGTAGTGTGAAAACGAAACCCGGGGCCCTGAGACGAAGGCACAGAAGGAACAGGAGTGGGTTTTTAGTCAGTAAAAGTTTGGCACTATCTCATGCACCGCCCATGAGCGGGATTTGTCATAAGATGATTTTCCCACCTAAAAAAAAAAAGAATCAAGGAAGGAAGGATCCGTGGTATTCGTTTGTGAGTCGATGTCAAAGACACACTAAATAGGGTGTATAGCTCTATCCCTCTCTCTCGCTCGCAAGCCTGACATTTTACAGGTCATAGTAAGGAACCTGGATTTGATCTCGATAATACGTCCCTGTTGTATTCTTCTCCACTGACGTCGCTGCCAAATGCCCGTATGTCATATTTTATATAATATATCATATATATAGGGTGACTGGTAATTAGTGTAAAAAAAAGTACTACTATTTGTTTGCCTAATGTACTGAACAGCTGATATTTTTTTCGCGATTTCGGATTTGCTGCCATAATAAAAATTGTTTGTTATCATGAGCACAATCACGTGGTTAAGTATCGTACACTAATTGCCAGTCACCCAATATATACAATAAAAGGAGAAACTGACTGACATATCAACGCACAGCCGAAACTATTGAGACTAGGAGCGTGAAATTTTGCAGGTTTCCTTTTATGACGTAAGCGAGCACCAAAAGAGGATTTTCCAAAATTCACCCCCTAAGGAGATGAAACGGGAGTTCAAAGTTTGTACGGAGAAACCTAATTTTGTGCAGGCGAAGCCGCTGGCAGAAGCTAGTTTATAATAAAACTTAGTTATTTTTATTACTTACGTCATGTGATATAACATCCACAGTAAACGTGCTAATATCATGTACGGTTTCAGGAAGAGTTGACAAGATATTTGCTATGTTTTTTTTATCAATATAGGTTTTAGTTAAAGGATTATAGGATTGGTTTTTTGTAATATTCAGCACATTGCGCGTAATCATTGCGTAGTTGGCAACATTTGATTCTGACTCTGGAATAATATAAAAAATACATATTAGACGTCATCCTAACAGGAACTGTGCAACGATCCGAATCATTATCCATATGTCGTGGGCCGATCTACATAGAATTGATTACTTCATGATATGGCCAAGTAAAACTGGCCAGATAATTTAAACGCTAACATTTGATGATATGTATATCCTCGTTTGGCCAAATCATTGATGTAGGATTTCAATGATAATAAAAGGTCTAAAGAAAGTGGGCCAAACGAGGATTGAAATATCATCAAACTTTAACGTTTAAAACGATCTGGCCAGTTTTACTTGGCCATATCATGAAAGTGATCAATTTGAGATACTAATTGATCACTTCAATTTGTGAGACATTTTCAGATATGTTGATATTAATTAAAGGTGTGAATAATACCATCCTAATCATTCTAAAAATTAATCTTTTTCTGACAACTGCATCAAAATTCGTATTAAAATGAAGTAGCAATTAGCAATTACAAAAACAAAAAAAAAACAAAACACAAACATTGTTTAAACATATTATTTTTATTGTTTGCATATACATGTTTTCTTTCTTTTTTTTTCTTTTGCACCACGTGCCTACTCTTTCTCATAGAAATATTATATTACTAGCTGACCCGGCGAACTTCGTACCACCTAATAGTAAGGATAACGCCATCTACTGGCATTACCAAAACAGCATAATTCATTTTATAATGACATTTTAATTAGAGATGGCGTTGTACCTGGATTTGTTTTTTTCGCAATTTTTTCAATTTCTTCTTACCGTTTAATCCCTGGACTATCATGAATATTTCAAGACCAAAATCAGCCGGTTCGGTCCAGCCGTTTTTGAGTTTTAGCGACATTTACGAACAGCTATTATTTTTTTTATATATAAGAAGATATTATAATATTTGTCTGGCCTGTTGGTCTAGTGGTTAGTGGCCCTGTCTGCTATGCTGGAGCTCGTGGGTTCGATTCCCACCTAGGACAAATGTTTGTTTGATGAGCACGATCATTTATTTTGTGTCAGGATGCGTACAAAAAATATAGGCTATGTCCCTCAGGAATAAAGCAGCTTTCTATTGGTGAAAAAATGTTTGCAATTGGACCACTACTTTCAGAGATATTACATATAGATTCCTCCTACAAACCAAAAAATAAACTTTACCTCTTTACAATACTATAAGTGTAGATATGTATGTATTTAGAAATATATAAGTATGTTTATTAGTTGTCTAGTACTCATAACACAAGCTCTGCTTAGCTTGGGACTAGATGGCGTTGCGTGATAGTAAAGTAATTGTGGAATATTATTATTATTTGAAATGCTAAATGCTAGTTCATTTTATAACCAATTTGGATGCAGTTTTTTTTTTTTTACAAAAGTAAACAGTTAAGTAGCCAATTAAAAAAAAAATTACGTACCTGAGAAGTCAGAAGATAACGTAAATATTGCTTTTGGGTGGTACAGTGGTTCAATCTTATTCCTGCGCCTGGACGAAGGCTGATCATAGTTTGAGAAGTATATGGTCACAAACTTCTCGACCACCATCTTTGTTTTTTTTTCTGCATTGCATAGATAATTTCTGAAGAACGGAAACACTATGCCATGTTGATTTAGATTTACTCCATCCTGAAAAAGATAAATTACGGTATTAATGCTTTTTACTATCTTGTCAGCTTGTAATATACGATTTACACCGACCGGGCCTCGACCTCGTCCGGCCGTCCGGTAACCGTCCGGACTGAGCCCGAGTCGTCGACGGTACATAGTATTGCGCCACGCGTTCATATATTAATACCCATAAACTGTAGGTATATATAATGCACACTCAATATGAACACCCAAGGTGAACAAATTGACACCACTTTCGTACTATATAATTTTTTTTTTAGGTGTTTAATTATCAAATAATTTTTTCCGTTTTGGGTGGAATGAGAGAGCGTGTCAGGCTATTACTGAATAAAACCCACCTGTGTTCTTTCAGTTGGCCTTTGCGTTTTATTGCTTCGGTAACTCTTTCAATAGCATTAAGGGCGGTTTTTGTAGTTCACGTTTTATATGATCAGACTTACCAATTCTATTAACCTAGGGAATTTGACAGTTACAGATTTAACATAAGACACGGGATCTAACTCCTCACACAACGGATTGCCTTCCAACCAGAGCTTCTCAATTTTGCTGCTGACCCTCGATAATTCTGCAATTGAGGGTATCTGCAAAAGAATATTTGGGTATTTATAAGCTTCAGAACCTCTGGTCCACTAGCGATATTTGACGTTTAGAAAATACCAAAATACATTTACATTTTAAACTACAAGAACAAGGGGTGTCTATTAATAAGTAATGTAATTAGTCTTAAAAATAATAATATTACCAACACTACAGAACTAACTGACACTCTGAACTTAAGGTGCAAGCTATGCTAAGCCATACTCTTGCTGGAAGTAAGGGGGCGCTGGCGCTGAACTAAACATTTTTTAACCAAGCAAGGGATTTTCATGCGGTTTTCACTAATAGAAAGAACTATAAAAGAGGAAGGTTTGTGTGTATATTTGCATCCGTGCAAATCCGGGGCGGGTCACTAGCTAAAAATAAAATCGTCGTGAAATAATATTTATAACTCTTAGTCTGACTTCACCCACGGCTGGGCAAATAAACCTCTTTTACTTTTGCCCCCACGTACCTGTGCCCTCCTCATCCAGGTTCTACTTGTGATGAAAACCATAAATTTATGTTTAAAATGGATAAGAAAAAAACTTACATTATTATTGCTAAAGTTCATAGCCGTCAAATCTGCTTTGATGAAAAAGTTCAATACATCTAATGGTATTTGGCTGAAATCATGAAATATTCAGTTATTACTATTCAAACTAGTTGAAAAAAAGCTACAAGCAATAGGGGCTAGCAGGAACAAAATGGTGAATTGATAAATGCATTCAAGCAAGGGTGCTGTTGACATAGTGGTTGAATGATTGGTTGCTGATGTCTCGGGATACCTACAGGTAGTTCCGGGTCTAAGTGTTTTGTGTATGTGAGTTTACATGTCTGTGAACGCACTCACGACACTGGAGTAATTTCTAATGTGGGGATAGTTTAAAAAACAACCTATTTTCTTTTAATACTGTTAAGACTAGTATATTCACGATAAGAAAATAGTGACTCATCAATACAACTGCAAAGTAAAGGTGTATTCATAATGGAGTAAAAATTAAGCCATTAACTTTCATGAATTTTTGTTATGGCCATGTGAAGAGGAGGAATGAAACGCATGTTACTAAAAGAGTTATGAGTATACATGTGGATGGATGGAGGGGGAGACCAAAGAAAAGATGGATGGATTGTGTGTGAAGTGATATGAAAGAAAAGGGAGTAAGTGATAGCGTGATGGGTGACCGGTCAGAATGGAAGAATAAACGCGTTGCGCCGATCCCGGATTAAACGGGACAAGGGGAGGAAGATGACAATGGGGATTAATGAAAACTGGGCAAGTGCGAGTCGGACTCGCGCACTGAGGGTTTCGTACAAACTTACCTATGAAAACAGTTCAATGCCCGAATTGAGTTACAAAGATTTTTCCAAATCGCAGTTTTTTTTTGGTGACGTAAGTATAAATTTACAGTTTTCAGATTTTTTCCTATACTTGTGCTATGAGACCTTGCTTCATGCCCCAATTACAGGAATCTAGGTCAACGGGAAGTACCCTATGAATTTTACTTCCCTTGAGAGTGTCGAAATTTACGTTTTTTGCGACATAAATGGCCGTATCTTTTTTTTTTTTTTGTTAACTCACAAGTTTGATTTTTTCACAGCTTCAAGGGACCGCAGACTTTGGTATATGGTTTTAATTTCAACTCGATACCTCCACGCTCCTCCCTCGTTAAAGGGTCTTGATAGACAGACAGACAACAAAGTGATCTTATAAGGGCCAACGCTGCGTTAAGCGGGCGCATGCGCAGCCACCTGCGCGGGCGGGCACCCGTCGCGTGACGTCGCGCGTGTTTCATGTGCGACGGTCCCCGTAGCGGAAACCGGATTATTAGCTGCGCAGTGTCGCTATTTCAACTTTAACGATGTGCATGTATGTAGTTGTGTCGATGAAGAACTTTAATGTATTGTTACGTAGCAAGATGGGCGCGGGGCGCGGCTCCCCGCGACGGGTGCCCGCGCGGGTCACCTCGACGGAGTACTTTTGCATGGGACCGCTTAACGCAGCGTCGGCCCAAAGGGTTCCGTTTTTTCCTTTTGAGGTATGGAACCCTAAAACTTTTCATACCTATTTATCATTAGCTAATTGAAATTAAAATTATTTTTTTTCGCAATTGGCGACAACTTTCTTTAATTTGATCATTTCTATAGGCAGAAACAGCATTTGAATATCATTATGTTCAAATTTTGGTCATTACCAACCCTTTTAGTTACACATGTACTTATATGATTGTTTGTTACAATGGAAAACTAATGAAAAGAATAATTTGTATAAGTACCTTAAATTATTGTTGCTTAAGTTTAACATTTTTGTGTCTCTTCCCATTCTGAGCATCAGTATTTTAAAGTTAGCAAGGAGAGATATTTTGTAAAAATATATTTTCTTATCTGAAAATTCTGAAAAAGAAATGGTAGTCATAATTAACAATTAAAATTGCATAATTACATAATTTATGATCACTTCTCTTTAATATAAAATCAGTCGGGGCAGGCTAAATGTCTGCTCTGACTTGATCAATTATCTATTGCATAGATATGTCTATACATAAAATAAAAATAAATATAATTGAATTGCCTTTTATAATATCTCAATAAAGTATTTTTTTTTTACTAAATGCGAAAGTATATTCGTTACCTATAATAAAAATGCAAATTAAAAAAAAAAATATATTTTCGATTGTTCTGGCTAATCTCCAAAACGCTTGGACCCATTTTGATGGGATTTTCACTCACGGATAGCTGCTGTTACAAGGAGTAACTTACCTACAAACTTAATTATCTATTTACTAACTTCAGCTGTCTCATTAATCACAGTTTACTTACCAGGATCATCACAGAAGTTAGATAGATCCAGCTCGCATTTGTCACTGAACCTTCGGCTTACTATACCAGAAACAATTTCATCAACAGTCGTCATCGATTTAAAGAAGTCTGCAGAAGTCTTGTCGTTGAAAAGTACATCCACACTGTACATGTTTTTGTTATAGGGAAACATGAAATCAAATTTTATGATTTTCGATAACAAATACAAATTGGAAGTGTGGAATGTGGCTATGTCACCCTGCGTTGAACAGTTGACGGGTATTAAGACAGTGCCGAAGTATGCGGAAATACTGTCAAATAACTCATGCAAAGTATCTTGCCAGTTGTGTATCTGAAAACAGAAGTGGTTTAGTATGAAGTTAGGGACAAAAAATTTATTGAAAATTTCAAGAAGTTAGTTATTTATAGAGTTAAAGCTAATTCCAAGAATTCAAAATATAAAGATTAACCCTCAATTGCATATGCACATTGTATCAAATGTTGAGATGGTAACTCTTTTGGTATGGGCAAGCTTGGCGTTTTCTGTACCTTTTTCATTTTAGGGTTCCTACCTCAAAATAAAAAAAACGAAACTCTTATAGGATCACTTTGTTGTCCGTCTGTCTGTCTGTCTGTCAAGACCCTTTATCTTGGGAATGTGTGGAGGTATCGAAATGAAATTAAAACCATATACTTAGGTCTGCGGTTCCTTGAAGCTGTGAAAAAATCAAACTTCTAAGTTAATGATAAAAAAGATACAAAATTATTTATATTTCAACACACTCAATGGAATCAAAATTCATAGGGTACTTCCCATTGGCCCAGAACCCTAAAATTTGGCACAAACTAAGGTCTTATAACACAGGTATAGGAATAAATCTAAAAACAGTTTTATTTTTGTTACGTCACAAAATAAAATAATGATGAATGACTCCCTAGCACTTACATTTAAAAATTTTGAAACTTATTTATTTATTTATTTATTTAATTAAAACAGAACGGCCGAAGCCAATTACACCATTTAAACACATACAGAAAAACAAAATAAAACAATAGTTAAAAATTAAAAACAGACAAGTCAGAAGTCACGCAGGACTTTTAAGGGGACCTATTTAATAAATATTACACACAGTCATACATTCGTCTCACAAAATTTCATACATTCTGACAGTATCATCTTCCATTCTTCACCAAACATATCAAAACTTATTATATACTTTATAACTTAAACCAAACTAAAATTTATGTAAAAGCCTTTTTTCAGTTGAAAAAAAAATAATACACATAATATTATAGGAAAAGTATGAAGCCGGCATTTAGCCAAGCATTTTTATAAGGTAACAAATCTTCCAATTTATAACATAGGTACTTGTCATGTGTAAAACATACATTTTACAATATTGTATTGTTTCTTCCTGTTTATATTATTTGATTATACCCATTTTATTTTCTGGCCACAAGAATTCACCGTTTACCTTGATACATTACACGTTATAGAGTGAACTTAATTCGAGGCGTTGAGAATAATGCTGACATTTTAAAAAAGCTGCGAACCGACTAATCCGGTACCTATTGTAAACCACATACCATTATCTTGTGGAAATAGTGTTTAGCAGTTTTATCTTCACTTTGTAAACAATTCTCAATACTTTCCACAATAACAGAAGATGCTGTTACTCTATTGAGAAGGAATTTCTTGTATTTCTGGAGTGTATAGTTTTCAGTCGTCATTGCGAGAGTTTTATTGATAAACCTTTATTTAGTGCTAAGGTTTTGCCGGATTTAAATTAGTAATTGATTTTTGATTTAGTGTCAATGTCAAGTCAACAACAACATGCTGCCCTGCGTTCAAAAATGAGATTAGAGCACAGACTAGTGAGGGATAGAGATGAAGCGTATATACTAGAACAGATCCAGGGATTAGGTATTTAACGAGACTAGGCTGCACCTATTCTAACTTTTAAAATACTTGATCCACCTAGTCTCACTGTGCCTACGCAGTGCACGGCACCCGCGGCCCGCGCGAATTGAAATACCGACTGTACTGGACTATGCTGCTATCTCGCTTCACCGCGTCGTCGTGACGCGGTGAAACGAGATAGCAGCATAGACCCAGCTCATCCATGTTTGCCAAAATCATTCATGAGTCAGTCACTTGAATTTGAACCTTAATTCAAAACGCATAAAAGTAACGCAATGCGCACTCGTATTTACATAGATCATACGTGTGCCAGTCGTTTGAATTTGAACCATATATCAATGGCATAAAAGTTACGCGACGCGCACCGTGTTGTGGAAGAATATATTCTGTCCTTTTTTAACTACACTATTCCGCAGTCTTTCCATCCTTGTCTGTCAATACTCGAGATCGAGACTAGTCGGGACTAGGCACTAGGCAGACTTTATAGAATAGGTAGAATAGATACTTTGACAATACTCGATGCGAATGAAGACTATATGATGCAGTCGAGTATCAAGTACGGACTCGTGCGAATGTGATCTCGATTGACGTATGATACTTGCTCGACGTCGCTAACTTCTATGGGACTTATTTAGTGATCGGTTTTCGTAACGAAGTTTTAATATATTGTTAAAGAACTTAGATCTATTTTTAATAAGACATTAATTAATGTGTTTATTGTTTTGAAAAATGGGTGCCCAAGGAAGTAGTGTCAATTCCAAAGACTGATTTTCTACGTGTATCTTAAAAAAAACAATGATTGTAAACAGTTACGTGATTTAAAAAAAAAAACAATGATTGTAAATAGTTATGTGATTTAAAAAAAAAAACAAAAGCAATGATTGTATAATTATAGTTACGTGATTTTAAAAAATACAAAACAAAAAGCAATTATAACAATTAGATAAATCTATACGTTGACAGTCTTAAGCCTGTGCAAAGTATTTACAAAGTAAGTATGTAAGGGAAGATTACAATTCATTACTGCGTACGTACGTACTACACGTATCGTTGTTACGCAAAGACTAAGCATCTAATCTAAGTATGCGTATTTCATGGACTAGGTGGAACAGGTATTTGGATCGAGTACGGACTTGGACTAGGTGCACCTAGTCCAAGATTTGCCTAGTACGACCCATCTCTAGTGAGGGATACTGATTAGAGCACAAACTAGAGAGGGATAGAGAGGGATAGCACATGAGTCACAGACTAGAGAGACTGATTAGAGTTAACTCTAATGACGTCATCGGGTAGATACTCTAAACTCGCATTTTTGAACGCGAACGTAGAGTTCAACTGTCAATGCCAAGCAACTGTCATTATCATTACACCAACCCTAGTCTGTGCACCAACCTACCCCGCTCGGAGTTAGAGTTAGTTGGGTTAACTCTAGGGTAGTTACTCGAGTTATAAAAGAACGACTCTGGGTTGCAACTCGAAGCTACTCTGGTTATTTTTGAACGCAGCCCTGCAGGGCTGCCGTGTCACTGTCAACTGTATTTTTTTTGGATTTTATAATAATTAATAATAACCCTGACCACCGGTAGCTTGGACCCTGTTCCCGATGCCGGTGGGCGACTATTTTTTATATTTTTAAATGTTTTTTTTTTTTTAATATTTAAAAATGTAATCAATATGAATATACATTTAATAAACGGAATAATAATAATAATATCATTTATTTGCGTAAAATGTGGTAAGTACAAAAGATCTTAAATAAAGGAGACTATGCGATATTAACCATTTTTTTAAAACTACACAGAATTTTTTGTAAGGTAACTTAGTCATCCAGCTAGGTAACGAGTTAAAAATAAGTGGTGCCATATATACGCAGCTGCGTCTGTACATTTCTATTTTAGGCACAGTGATCTTTAGTAAGTACTGTGTAACTTTTCTCTTGTTAAAATTATTTTTTGCTTCAAATAGAGAGAAATTGGTTTTAACAAATTTTGCAATTTCGTAAATATAAATACATGGAGCGGTAAGAAGTTTGTGTGATTTAAATACTGGTCTGCATGATTTGGTCCAGTCCATGTTAAAAATGGCGCGAATACATTTTTTTTTGTGCTATTCTAGACATCTCAGAGGAATTTCCCCAAACAATGATACCATATCGAATAATGGAACATATGTAGGTAAGATACACCATCATAGCAGTCGGTCTAGATGTTTCTTCTTTAACTTTTTTTAAGGCAAAAACAAATCTGTTAATTTTCATGCATATTTCGTCAATGTAAACATGTGAACATTTAACCTGGAAAGACCTCCAGGTTAAATGTTCATCCAGTGTTATTCCAAGAAATTTTGTTTTACGTACTTGTTCAACTAATTGGTTTTTGTGAGATATTTTAAGTGGAATGCTTTTACTTTTTTGCGTTATGAAATTTAATATTTTAGTTTTTTCGACATTTAGTTTTAAATCGTTGTTTTCTAACCATGAGATAATTTTGTGTAAGGTGTTATTTATATCTGACTCGTAAGTATCAATGTCTTTACAATTTAGGGTTACAGTCCAGTCATCAGCAAAAAGAACACAATCTTGCTCGAATGCTTGAGGAAGATCATTAACATACACAAGAAATAATGGTGGCCCTAAGATGCTTCCTTGGGGTACTCCGAAGTAATTATGTCGAGATTAAGAAACAAAATTGATGATACTGTTAATTTTGTCATTGAATTTAGTGATTCTAGTGATTTGACTTCTATTGGATAAATAAGATTTGAACCATTGTAAGCCTGGACCTCATATTCCGATTTTATTCAATTTATCGATGAGAGTTGAATGGTGCACAAAATCGAAAGCTTTGCTTAAATCTAAGAACAGAGCTGACGTTATAACTCTAGCGTTAATGTTATTCAAAATAGATTTGACAAGGTTAAAAGCTGCTAGCGAAGTCGATCTATTCTTCCTAAACCCGTATTGCTCCTTAGCTAGAATATTATATCGATCAAAGAAAAGGATAATTCTTTTATACATAACTCTTTCAAAAACCTTTGATAGAATGGGTATAAGAGCAACAGGGCGGTAATTATTTTTATCTGTTTTTGACCCTTTTTTATGAAGTGGTTTTATTACAGAAACCTTGAGTTTTGTTGGGAAACAGCCTTGCTCTAATGACAACTTTATGACCTGGTTACTGAAACCTTTAGGTCGTATTTGTTTTTATTAAATTTAGTTACTTTGTTTACCATTTGTATCCCTCTCTAGTCTGTGTACCATTACAATATGGATGTATGTAACGCATTCTAATGTTTTTTGTAGTATTTCGTAACAATTGTATCGAGCCTTCTTGGCCAGCTTCACTGAAGTCAGCGAAGTTCATGTCAACTCTACAAAACCATTCTCAGCTACATTTTACCGAGATCTCACCTGTTTTAGTAATTCCACATATTACTGTCAAGTTGTGTTCAGACACTCAAAATAAAAACATTACACCATTACGGAATCAATTTGCGAATATTTAAACAGCTATCGAAAAATCCCGCCAAAAACTCAGTCAACTGGCAATAAAAGTAGCTCAACTAGACTAGTGTTGTGTTTTGATAATAATACTAATTGGTTCTGCTAGTATGTTTTTAAATGTAATTAGTTTTATTAATTATATTCAGCACTATTTATTCGTGACATCACTTGTATTGTATTATTCTATTCTTCTCTTTGGATACTTTGACATTTCAATTATTTATCAATTTACTGACTCGGCCCCTATATTTACTATACTCTTTTCTCGGCCCACTCGGCTGAGTTGGTACAAGTATTTATCAATAGTTTGATTGTCTAAAAGTGAGATTAAAGTATTTATCAATAGTTTGATTGTCAATAAGTGAGATTATTTATAATTATGAATAAGCCAGCAATAATATTGTTACTCTGCAAAATTGCACTTTTTGTATTGGTTTTTATGAGCGTAATTTCACATGTCATAGCTGATTCGGCCCCTAAAAAAATGCAAATTGGGGTAAAAAAAAGACCCAGTGAATGTCCAATAAAGAGCAAAAAAGGAGACCTTTTGCACATGCATTACACGGTAATTAACTACTATTATTTATTTCTCTGAAACAACCATGATCATAACCTAAGTATGAATTAACTATGTGAATCCCAGGCTACATTTCCCCTGACACAGTAAGCGCAGGCTTGGGGACGGCGAACAATGGGTAGCTCGATGTCTGGTAAAGACCAAACCCTAGTCTACTCATGCCTCGAGAGATTTAAGCAAAATTGACAAAGCCCACCGTGACCTATGCCTGCTAGGGCTGCAGGATTTTCGAAAGGGTTACTATGGCCCTGGAATGCATATGGCTACTGGAGGAACATAAGAAGGTTTTAGTTAATCAAGGTCTGACACTCCTTCCTGCTCTGCCTAGAGTGGGAGAGTAATATGATGATATCCCACCTCAAAAAAGGTTTCATGATTAAATTTGTGAGATAACTTTTTGCCAGATGCACTTCCTTCAATGTTACTGAAGGACTAACACTAATGCTTCAATTTTCAGGGTACCCTGGACGATGGCACTGAATTTGATAGTTCAATTCCACGAGGAAACCCTCTCACCTTTACTTTGGGTTCCGGGCAAGTCATAAAAGGTTGGGATCAAGGTTTGATAGGTATGTGTGAAGGAGAGCAGAGGAAACTTGTCATTCCACCTCATTTGGCATATGGTGAGGCTGGTGCACCACCGAAGATACCAAAGTCTGCAACACTAACATTCCATGTAGATCTTGTGAAAATTGAAAGAAAAGATGAACTGTAATTTAGTCATATAAAATAGCCTTCAGTGTATTTACATTGCAGTCTGCAATTTATTAAGTTTGGTGATCAATATTGATTCAGATGGTGTGTTCCCATTTCATTGCAAGTGTTTTTCTTTTTTACTTTTATATCATGATTATAAAGAAAAATTAAATATATTTTGCTGAAGGTTAACTTTGTATTTTTTTTGTTTCTTCCCTTTTTAAATGATAGTAAGTAATGGTGTTTATTATGATTTGACTGTTTTACAAAACAAACCAGTGAACAGCTATTCTATCAATCAATTTATTTATTTACATATAAGGCACCCTGAACAAGTTACATAAACATACATCCACAAAAATTACATACAGTTTTAGGTGCAGTGAATTCACCACTTAAGCACTTACAGAAGTGCTGCACTGATGAACTGTTGGAGTACTTACTTGATGATTAAAGTGTTAATACCATAGGTAGATAATGCAGTTACTATCAGCTCGATATTTGTAGTAACTGCATAAATGAATTATTAAGAAATTACAGAATTTCGTTCTTCCTAACCTATTCTCATGGATTAGCAAATGCTTGATAATAGTACACAAGTGTGTGTGCTACACACACTTGTGTACTATTATCATAGTAGTAGGTAGGTGCACTATCTGTTTCTACAATCTCCTATTTCACTGAGACGACAACCATGGAGAGATGCATGAGTCACACTAACTTTTAAACCCCTGATAACTACTTAGAAATTCCCAAAAGAAAAGCCACAACACTGCTTGACATGGGAAGTGAACCAGGAACTTACGCCTAATAGTCGCCTCAGTGATCACGAGCCTAAGGGCGTTTGTTGTTCCTTACTCAAACGGAGCCCTATTTCCCCCGCTCATCGATTTAATTATTATTATCAAT